>OZ007554.1:156719424-157919424 GCA_963931855.1 Philhelius festivus
TAAGTAATTCTAGAATGAACTTGGTTAGAACGTTGTTGAAAGCCACTTCTACATCTTAGAAGGTAGCAGGAGTAGCTATATTCTTTATATTTAATAGGTTCCTCAATTATACTACTACATCATAAAGGGCCATTTCTGTGGACTTAACCTTAAGGTTTGAGAGTTTTCAAGAGGACACCTGTTAAGAATCTCTCTAATAAGGATGTCAAGTTTGCGCTCCAAAGTTTTAAGCACAAAAAAAGTCAGACTAATTGGCCGGAAATTCTTTCTTTGAAAATTATTGCACGATCTTGCATTTTGTGCATCAATTCGCACTTCCTAGTATGCCATTCAGACCTGGAGGATTATGTGGAGCGAAAGTATTAATTGCCCAGGCAACTTTCTAATTTACTGTAATGTTGTGGATTTGCTCTGCACGAGCTATTACCGTGTTACTGGATCTAAGGGTTTCGGAGCTATTCTCACAGCCTCGAAAGTGTGTCCCTATTGGAAGAATTTGTACACAGTTCATCAGTCTTTTTTAAGAATGACGAATTGCAAATATTCTCTCGATAGCACTTTGCCAAGATGATTGG
Organism: Philhelius festivus; assembly: GCA_963931855.1. Taxonomy (NCBI): domain Eukaryota; kingdom Metazoa; phylum Arthropoda; class Insecta; order Diptera; family Syrphidae; genus Philhelius; species Philhelius festivus. Next base: position 156,720,000 of record OZ007554.1, read on the forward strand.
CAACTCTGGTTTGCAGTGTTAAGTTCAGTTTCACGGTCACTCTCTAAAATTTTTGCTTTTTACCAGTAAATTAATGATCAATAAAAGATTAAAGTAATATACAAAGTATTCCCTATATCAACCGCATCAAAAAAAAAAAGCGTGAGTGCCAGGACTCACGGTTAAGATGTGTAAACATCAACGTTCGTCCGAGTGCCGAATTTTTGTTATCGAACGTACCCAATAAACATACAATGCAATCGTACTAGTTTGTGACTTGTGATTCAAATGAAAGCCACTATTTTTCCACAATTTATCTCTTCCACTCAGTGGCCTAGCGTAGGGGGGGCGGTCCGCCCCAGGCGGCAGACCTAGGGGGGCGGCAAAATGTAGAGTAGAAATCATATGTTTTATGAAAGATCGTTTGACAAGTCAACAAACAACAATGATGTAAATTTGAAATTTGCCACCCTATCTGTGGTTCGTCGTTGACCGCTCTCGGCTGATTTTCGTGAATTCGTAGACGGTGAGTAGGGCCGTAAGAGTGCATTCCGTATTGTCGCGCGACTCGCGAAACTAAAACAAAACGTTCCGAAACTCTCGCGAAACTGAAAGGGAGTGTTCCGAAACATATGATATGCATATGCGAGATATGATAAGATAACTAGGATTCGACGGAAACGTTATTCCAGTCTCAGCCAGCTCAATGTTTTTGCTCCCTTCCGCATCACAGAAAGTTATTTCGATTGTGTTGTTTATAGTTTAAATACTGTAGAATCTTCTAATACTAAACACTTAGTACTTCACTCAACCTTTGAACTAGTTTTTAAAAATGAAAAGAATTAAAGGAAGCGGCGCGGAATACCGCAAGAAAAAGGCTAAGAAAGAAGCAGACGCGAAGACGCGAAATATTTCAGTTCTAGTTCTGGTTCAAAAGCTACGTTAACGTCTTCGGTGGCATCCAGCAGCAGCGGAAGTGATTCCAATGTAAGTAAGATTCCTCCATCTACAATCGTGAGTGGCCTAGAATTGTCCTCCGGCCAATATTCATGGGAATGCATAACTTATTTTACAGGCAGAAGAAGAAGACGTGCAGACGAAGACGAAGTTGACTCACAAGAAGTACGTCAAGCATCTAGTCACAAGCCTGCAGAAGAAGTGAACCTCGTGAAGCTGTAAAGACGCTTAAAAATAAGTTTGTGAAAGTTCTTGAGGTACTGGAAGAATTGACGGATCGGTAGCCAGTCTTCTTCTGACAGTCATGCAGTCATTCAACTTCCTCACTTTTCTTGGCTTTTGAGCTGCAGAGCTACCTGAAGAAGATGACACACAGATTTACCTGCAGCAACGTGGACTGAGTGTGGATAAGAAAACTAAGAAACTCTGCGTTTTAAAAGCTCTCCTAGTGGAGAGCAGAGACCGTTTAGTCCAAGCCGCAATCGACTTTTCTAAGACTCTTTGGAAAAAACTCGGAATCGAACTCAAAACAAGAAGAATTCGCAGGAAAAAACGCATGCATGGCGATGAATCCGCAGATGCAGTTTTGTCTCACGAGCCTCATTCGTAAGGCCCGTAGAATCCGTTTATGAAACCGCTGATCCTATTTTACTTTCAATAAAAGATACTTCATTGCCTGTGAAATGATGTCCCGAAATTTAATTTTAATTTAGTATTGAATGGGGGCGGCAAAATGGGTCTCCCGCCCCGGGCGCCGAGATGGTACGCTACGCCACTGCTTCCACTTATACTTAAATCCAAAAATATCTCTTCATAGCTGTACATAACGCTTTCCACCTAAACACATGTATTTTTGGACCATGTCCTGTAAAAACGTTTTGAAATAATTAACTATTTTGTTGTCTTTACTTATTTCTAGTAAAATAATTATTTCGGAACGAGTCCAAACACATTTTTCTTGTTCATTTTCCATTATTACTTGTGTTTAGGATACTTTTAATGTAATAATCAAAAAATTATAAAGTGAATTTAAGATAAATGGGATCAAAAACACTAGTTAACAACTAAAACGGAATAACAACATAAAAAATTGTGTCGACGAACTATTTCGATCCTTTTGCGCACATTCAATTTTTAGTTTCACAACTGCTTAGTTGCTAAAATGAAACATATGGGCTTATATGGGACACCGCGCACTTAGAACAACTCGATTCGAGCAACTAAAAAGTTTGTATTTTGACACAAACTAAACGATTGTTTAAGATAATTCGCTACAGTTGAGCTGTTTTCTATAAGCGCAAGAGAGAAAAGAGTGTGAGCGTGAGTAAAGAGTTGCCAGTGCGCGGTACTCTATCAACTGGTGATTAAACTATTTGATTTCGATCACAGTTGCTAGTGCGCGGCTAGCCTTACACGCCATGTCGGCATACTACATCGATTCCCAAAGTTCGCACTACCGTGTCGACACTTATTCATTTCACACCACCCAAAAACCTTATCGACAATATTATGCTTCGATGAAGTAGTTCGTGGCATGTGTTAGACTGCTTTTACACGAAGGCGATTTTTAATCTTTGATATTCTCTTTTGACTTCCCTTCGATTGCATGAATGCTTTTTGTAATATTTAAGAAAACTAATTAAAATGCCATGTGATTTGTGTACTTGTCGTTTATTGAATGAGCTTGACGAAACTGCCCAAAACGTCATGAGTTTTATTACATACATATGTTTACAGCTGTTAATGTTTAGTGTTACCAAGTAATGCACATTCATTTGGGCAATAGTTACATTAATACTACATCTCTCCTTTTCCAACCGTTTGTTGAAGTTCTTTTCATATATACATATATATATATATACTTTTTTTTTTTTAACTTGACTTTATAGTTTATCTCTCTTTTTCAAAAAAAAAAAATAAATAATTTTTTGGTCTATAATACGTTTGAACTCGTGCGCACTGTAATTAACGACAATTACATTTTAAAATTATTTAGATTATACAATTCATACAAATAAAAGTAAATTCAATTAGATATTTAATAGGATTAGGTTATTCAAATAGTGGATTCTTGCGCAACATTCAAAAATCCGGTTGGTAAAATTTCGGTTGTTTTACTTCACGACCATATCTGGTTTTATAGTGATTTTGTGGTGCCGACTGTACTTGTGACTGTGGTGATGCACTCAATGTTTGATTCAAGCCTACGTCCCTATCAGTTCTGTCTATATTTTTGTTACCTTGTATAGGACTATTATTTGATTCGTAACCTAATGATAATGTATGGTCTTCGTCATTAGTACACTTAGTATTAGGTGAATTTAAGGACTTTCTTATTTGCTCCGTGTTCCTTCTAACAATTTTATTATTTTTATTTCTGAGAAAATATGATCTAGGTGAATCCGATTTAGCTTGAACTGTTCCTCGTTCCCATCTTTGACCTTTCCGATACATAACATGATGTCCAACTTTAAGATCTAGCTCTTTTCTATTAGCATTTCTATCATAATATAATTTTTGCCTTAACTTTGCGTTTTCCATTTCAACAACCGCCCCATCCTTCACAGCTTTTGAGCAAAGAAATTTTTTATCCACTGGGTGCTTTGTTCTAAATAATCTACTTGATAAGAGCTGCGATGGTGTGTACCCAATGCTCGGTACTACAGTATTGCGGTATTCTAAAAGGGAGTGGCAAAAATTTTGTTTTCCTATTTCTGATTTTTTAAGCATTTTTTTTATAATCTGCACTCCTTTCTCCGCTAATCCATTTGACTTTGGATAATATGGACTGCTGTAGGTAAACTTAAATTCCCAATCGATAGCAAATTCGTGACATTTAAAAGAATTAAAAGGCTGGTTATCGCATATAACCTCTTCTGGAATCCCATTAGATGAAAATATTTCTTTAAATGAATCAACAACACTTATTGCAGACTTATTTTGCAGTTTTTTGACGTCTATCCACCGAGAGTAGTAGTCGATAACAATCAAATAAGAATCGCATTTAAAATCAAATATGTCACAGGCTACTCTCTGATACGGATATTCGGGAATGGGACGTGTTATCATTGGATGCTTATTGTTGGCACAACTATGTTTTTCGCAAATTGAACAACGGCTTATAAAGTCTTGAATATCTCTTCCCATGTAAGGCCAGTAAAAAAGAGTCTTTGCTCTTGAAATAGTTTTGGTTATCCCGAAATGATTATCATGAAGCTTGTTTAAAGTTTCCTTCCTTAGTGCTTGTGGAACAAACACCCTACCTTCATAGAAAACTAGCCCATCTTCCACATATAAATCATTTTTGATGTTCCAGTAAAATTTTAGGTTATCTGGTAGCTTGCCTTTTGAATTTGGCCACCCGTCTTCATATAATTTTTTTAGCTCTATTAAAATATTGTCTTTGTTTGTCTCTGACACATATCTATCCTTAGCTCTATCACTCATGCTTATGCTGTGAACTACCTCCTTTAACATACCTTCCAGCTCTATGCTCGTATCTTGTTCTGGATTTCTCGACAATAAATCTGCAACATGTAAGTCTTTACCGGGAATGTAAACAATGCTCAAATCGTATTTAAGCAATTTAATCTTCATTCGCTGTATTCTAACAGAGTAATTAGAGCTCAGAGGCTTTCCCAAAATTGACAGCAGTGGTTTGTGATCAGTCTGAATTGTAACTTTATTTCCGTATACGAATTCACTGAATTTTGTACAAGCATAAACTATACCTAAAAGCTCCTTTTCTATCTGAGCATAGCTAATCTCGGTCTTTGTCAAACTTTTAGATGCAAAACTTACAGGTTTTCCACACTGAAAAAGACAGCAGCCAAGACCATACTTTGACGCATCTGATTGAATGACGATGGGAATGTCTGGGTTAAAAGTATGTAAAATGGTGTTATACTGAATGGCATCCTTAATTTTATCTAATGCCTTCGTGTGATTGATATTCCATACAAAACATACATTTTTACGAAGAAGCTCTCTTAGAGGCTGAGTCAATTCAGCTAAATGAGGAATAAAGTTTCTTAGATAATTAATTGTTCCCAAAAGTTTTTGAAGATCTTTTGTGCTTTTTGGTATAGAAATTGTTTTGATTGCTTTCACTCGCTCCGGATCCGGCCTTACGCCTGAGGCAGAAAAAATATGACCTAGGTATCTAACTTCTTGAGATCTATATTGCAATTTTCGTGGATTAAATTTAATGTTAAACTTTTTTGCCCTCTCAACGACTTTTTCTAAATTTCTGTCATGATCTTGCAATGTCTTCCCTCCTACTATGATGTCATCTATATATATAAATGTTCCTGTTAAATCCCCAAAATATTTAGTGTTCAGTTTCTGAAATTTTTCTGGTGCTATCTTTATTCCGAAGGGTAAAACATTAAATCGGTAACACCCAAATGGAGTTGAAAAAACTGTTAGATTCTTAGATTCTTCCGTAAGTTCCACCTGCCAGAAACCTTCAACTAAGTCAAGCACTGAAAAATATTTCATACCTCTCATTTGAGTTCTAAAATCCTCAAACTTCGGTATTATGAAATGTTCTTCTTTAATACACTCGTTTAATTCCTTAGGATCTAAACAAATTCTCAATGACTTGTCCTTTTTCTCAATCACACCTTAGATATAATGCCTGATGATAGTAAAAGAAAAAAAGAAATACAAAATCAAAACAATGGAAATGGCGGGCGAAGCTGGTTGTTCTCCCAGTGAAGGTAAGGAAAAATAAATATATGTAATTATGAGCAGAGTATAATATTTCTTGTTTTCAAAGGGGTGAAGTGGACGAAACAGATGATGTTGTTCTTGATAGAATCATTAAAAAGGAACAAGTTGCGGATAGACACCGCAGTGAAAAAAATAGCGTTCCAGGAAATTTCGCTGGAGATAAATTTGGCATTTGGTTTACTTGAAAAATGATACAATGACAATTCGGTGCTCAGATGTGTTTCTTAATTAGCTCAGAGCGCTCAGGTCACGCTCGGTTCGGAGCGAGCTCTAAGCGCTCAGGCCCCGCTCTGTGCCCTGCTCGGGGCTAAAAAAGAAAAACGCCTTTTGTGGTTTTCTTTATTTGTCAAGTATGTTTCATTTCTGTTTGGCGTTCGCACAGTGAACTTCGATTTACTCACTAGAGTAAAGAGTGTGGAGAGATGATTCCAAATATAAAAAAGAAAACCACAAAAAAGAATGAACGATCCGCATTTTTTCTCAACAATTTTAAGTGTATTAGTGAAAAAGTCACACGTATAGATTGGATGTAGGCTTGAAGAAAAATCTAAATCTTTTCAATCTAGCGTAGTGCATAGAAATATTGTATATGCAAGGTTGATGATTGATATATTTATTGGTTCATTTGCGTATAGTACTCGTACGTTGAAGAAATGAGAACACAGCACAGCATAAGCACTGATTAAAATATCAAAACAGCAAACGAAAATTGTATGATAAAATGGAAAGACAAAATAAAACAAATTACTCGGATAAAATTACAAAAATCTCAAAGAAATTCGTAAAAACACAATTTTGCTGAAAAAAAAAACCCACAAAGGGCAACGTTCTCTAGCCACTGAAATAATAGACTTGTACGTGCTTTTCATGCATTTGAACAATGTATGCCTGGCTTAACGCCGCCAACAAATATACTTGTCATGCAGCAAAAAGTCTAAACTTTTTTTTTGACAAACCACTAGATGGAGCGTTCACCTTATCAAAATCAAACCAATCCTTTAACTTTTTTTTTAGGTTTCTGTACTTTATCTTACTCCCTCTGTCAGAGATTTACAAACCGATTGACATCATTCCCACCTTGTAATGGAATTATAAGTGGCAAAAACTAATTTTTTCAGTACCAGTTCATGGCTTGACAGATGGAGAACGATCTATATTTTTATATAGTTAATGCTAAAAGAATATTTTGATATACTTAATAAAGAATATCTAATTCGATAATTAAAAATAATTATATGGTGTGACAGATAAGGGACAAATTAAATTTTGACGTATCGAGAATATTTCATTGCAGATGTCAACTGATTGCCCTGAAGAACATTTTTTGGATTTTTAAAGTTCAACTCTGAAAATGCATTTTTTGGGAGCATAAAATAAAATGTTATCGTCCATCAATAACGTGAAGTGTATTTTTTAAGACATTAAATGAACCCGCTATGAAATTTTACACCAGTTGATTTGTCTTTCGTCTTTTTCACATATTTAGGCCTATTCGGCGAGATCTTTTATTCTTCTATTCTGTTATTCTGCTATGAATTTCCATACAAATGTTTGAGCTGTCAACAAATCTTTTATGAATTTTAATTTTGGTATTCAGCACGCTAAAATCTGTTAAAAATCTGCTAAGAAAACTTTTATGAACTGTCAAACGTTCGAACATAGAAAAAATCTTGTACGATTAGCATTTTTGGTATTCAGCATGCCAAAATCTGTTATGAAATCTGTTAAAAATCATAAAGAATAAAAGACAAACTTCTGTGACTTTTATCATAAAAGATTTCAATAAGTAATTAAGTACACAGGTGCATCAAGTAATAATGAATATTTATCTTTTATTTCGTCAATGAAATGTTCTTTAAAGGAGACAAATGAAAGAAAATATATTAAAACACATATCATAAAACATATCGTCGCTTTTCCGGCAGAGTGGCATAAGTCGAAATTTGCAAATTTTCAGGAGAGCCTTTTAAAGTTTTTTTTCATACTGGAAAAAAAATTTCGTTGTTCATAAAAAACAAAACTCGAATGTTGAATACGTGAAAAAATTGGGCAAGAGTACGATAACTTAGGCGCCAAAAAATTATAACGGTTTTTTGTAGAACAGTTCAATACAAGCATTTTTTACTATGGGAGGGGGGGGTCTATCTCCCCCCGTTTGGGCGGGAGGGGCAATTTTATAAAAAAGGTACTAAAATGGAAACAAAAATATTAAAAAATAACGGTAATACTTACAATTAAGTGTTATACTTTTTTTTAAAGCCAATACTCTGAGCTATTAGATAATTTTTAAATCAAGTGGAATCTATGCACAGTTTTTGAAAAAACGATTTTTAAACTCAAATTTTGGTGAAAAAAAAACATAAAAAAAAGTTTAAAGTTTAATTTTTCAAAACTGCAAAGTTATATATTATTATTTTTTCTAAAATTCGTTGCTCTAATATATTCTTATTCAAAAACTGAAAACTAGATGATTTTATGTCGTCTAGTTTTTGAGAAAATTGAAAATAACTAAAACTACTTTTTTATGGGATATTTGCTTTTTTTGCTTGCTTACGCATTACGGCGTATAAACAGTGAGATATGTATGGGGGGGCATGCTGCCCCCCTGCAACCCCCCTGCCTGGGCACACTATAGGATTTGGGGTAGGTGCGAGGTTGGGTGTATGCAAGGTTTCTTTTGCATTTACAGAATCTGGATTTAAAGAAACTTTGAATTTACCCTATGGTCTATATCCAATGTCTACTAAATATATATATGTACGTAGCCCAAAGTTGCACATTTAAAATGCTCAGACATGAAAATTTAATACATTCTGAAAAATTCACATTACCTAGGTACTACTGTACGAATGCAGCAAATTTATACAATTCCTTAATTAATATGTATGTTTATTGTTTGTGTCTAACATTTTTAATGCTAATGTGGTACAGGTTATTGTTTACCAAGGTCATTCGTTATTCAACCTTTGTAAGAGTGAAGTATTTTTTTCTTTGAATAAAGAATGGCGACTAAGCATCCACTACTTCATCCTAAATTAAATAACTTTTCAATATTTCAAAAAAAATATTTCAAAAGCATCGCGTTCTTAGAAGAAATTGGTCCAATTCCAACTATAGCGTAAACTCCCCTCAACTGCAACTCAAAAAGGTGACAAAAATTGTAAGAATACAATAGATATTATTATTATTATTTATTCATCAACCAGAGCATATTATACTCTTGCAGACTAAGATACATAAGTAAATATATAGTTACAAATTTGTAGGTGGGTATATAAAATTCAAATTACATTTAAATGATTTACATAGTTAATCTTCTATTTTAATAAATAACGTTACTTAAATTTTGCTTAAAACTAATGATTTAAAAGTTTCTCTGGTGCAATCCATATAAAAGTTAATCTCAGAGCAATAAACCCATCTATCGGCACATTTTTCTATGGGCCTCAATATTGGCTAGAGTTTCGGGAGGTGCTTGCTATAATTATCTCTTTTGTGATCAAAATGCCTGTAAACACGGTTTTAATACATTGAACATTGAAAAATTGACTTGACTATTTTTAAGTAACACTTGACTTACTCACAAACTGACTGACTGAGACGCGAAATGCCATGCAATTCTACCTCCTCGTGGTGCATTCTTGGTAACCCTTAATGATTGGCTGTACTTTACTTACAAATGAACCACATTAACATTAATCCTCAAAATGAAATCACCGTAGTTAAATACCAAAAATCAAAAATTTCATAAAAAGTAGTTTTAGTAATTTTCGATTTTCTCAAAAACTAGAAGGGACAAAACCATTCGGTTTTTTGTGTTCGATTCAGAATTAATAGTAGCATTGACCACAAAAAGCCAATTAAGCATTTCATTTTACAATTTTGAAAAAAATTGGTCTAAACTTTTTTTTTTCATTTTTTTTTAACAAAATTTTGAGTTTGCATGCAAATTTTTCAAAAACAATTGACATAAATAATTTAATTTAAATTTATGATTATAGAACAGACTTCTGGCTTTCAAAACCGGTATAGTTTTTTATTGTAAGTGTTGCCGTTGTTTTTTAATATTTTTTTTTTCAATTTAAGTCATTTTTTCTAAAATCGCCCCTACCTCCTAAACGGGGCGAGATAGACCCCCCCCTCCCATAGTAAAAAACGCTTGTATTTGACCCTTCTACAAAAATCCGTTATCAATTTTTGGCGCCTAAGTTATCGTACTCTCCCCAAAAATTGCATTTTTTGTTTGTTAAGTTTTATAAAAAACGAAATATTAAAAAAAAAAAAAAAATGTAATTGATTTATGCCGTATTTATACGTAGAAAACGACAGGGATGTTTTTGAAAGTTGAGAGCGGCGCTTTTTCATAACTCGGAAACTAGAAGAAGTAGGTTAACGCCGATTACACAGAAAAATTGTGTTTGTTTTTCAGCTCAGTTCTGTATTCAAAACTAAAAAACGACAAATTTCGACTTATGCCACTCTGCTGGAAAAGCGACGATAAGTAGAGTATGGCCATGGTATTCCCAGAAACATATGAGGTAAAATCGTGTTCCATTGTATAGATACCCATAGTGTGTAAGGCTAGGCGCGCACATTCAATTTTTAGTTGTACTACAACTGTTTGGTAGCTTATAGAAAACAGATAAACTACTTAGTTGAATGTGCGCGCAAGTGCATATAATTATATGTTACACAAAATAGCCTTAGGCTAGGCGCGCACATTCAATTTTTAGTTTCGCAACTGCTTGGTTCGATCAACTAAAAATTTGTGTTTTGATACAAACTAAGCGATTGCCTAAAATGAGTTCGCTATTGTGTGTAACATATAATTATACGCACCTGCGCGGACATTCAACTTAATAGTTCATCTATTTTCTATAAGCAACCAAACGGTTGTGCAACTAAAAATGGAATGTGCGCGCAATCGTTTAGTTTGTGTCAAAACACAAACTTTTTAGTTGCTCGAACCAAGCAGTTTCGAAACTAAAAATTGAATGTGCGCGCCTAGCCTAAGAGTTTACTTTTTTGTTCGTCATCCATTTAAATTATGTCAGATGATATATTTTACATAATCACAGCTGATTACGATAACAGATTTAGTTCAGTTTCATAACAGATCTCGTTTTCGAAGTAGCATAAGGCCAGGCGCGCACATTCAATTTTTAGTTTCGCAACTGTTTAGTTGCTAAAAATGAAACATATAGGCTTATATGGGACAGTGCGCGGTTCTCTTTCAACTGGTGATTAAACTATTTGATTTCGATCACAGTTGCCAGTGCGCGACTAGCCTAACAGACTTTTATAAAAGTTCGAACCTCTGAATACCAATCACAAAAGATCTTTTAAGGTGGAAATCTTTTATGATTCATAACAGAAAATCTATAGCAGAATAACAAATGTGGCAGAATAGGCCTAATTGGTCGAGAGGTGAAGAAATGTTGAGGGATTGAATTAAGTTCTAGCCAGCAATGGAAAGTAATAAAATCGAGATTTCAGTACTCAAAGTCTCAAATGTAAACACGATGTCGTAAGTTCGCAATATTAACAATGTAATCATGGTGTTAAATGCAATCGTCGGTAAGGTAGATTGCTACACGGAACGTGTAACCGTAACGTGTAACCGTAATGTGTAACCGTAACGTGTAACCGTAACGGGTTACACGGGACGTATAAGTTTTATACACGTTTTCGATTCACTCTACCGCCGGGAAAGATGTTTACACATCAAAAAAAAGCTAAAGATTTATCCTTTTTCTTTTAAGCCAAAATTATCTACGATTTGATAAGAACTAAGCTACGAGTAGATAACCTTTCTTGTCCACATTTATTTCTAAAAAATATTTAGTTCTCTTAAAACATGAATATGATCTCTCTACAGATGCCATTATTAAGGGATATTAAAAATCTTAAGATTCCTTGAAGTTTTTTTTGATTTAAAATTCTCATAATTGAAAATAACCTTTAGTTATATTTCTGCTGGAATGTCAAGAAACCTCAGATATGAATATAAGAAATACTATTTTTGACCACTTTTTTTATAATAACTGTAGCAGCCATCCTTTACAAAACTACAAACACACACTGAATTATTCACACAATCATATATGTACCTACCTTAAATTATAAAAAATCAACTGAATTACATACATTGAATTATTTACAAACATTAGTTACATATCTTAAATATTAATTGAATTACAAAATCACATAATTAAAATCATAATCAGCACATATTTGAATTGTCAAGTCATTGAGCAAAAAATGAATATGATCGATGAAATGGACCACAATTTAAACGAATTAAAAGATCGCGTCACCGCTCTAGAGACAGTTCTTACACGAGTCGACCGCTTGGAGGAAGATGTAAACAAGATTCATACTATATCACCAAACGATAAAAAACAAAGCAATTCACTTCCAAACAACACCGTCTGTAATGAAATCGAAAATTTAAAAATGCAGATTGAGGCAATAAATGTCAAAAATTTAGTAACAGACGCCATTCTAATAGGAATACCGACTCTACCAGGAGAAAATTTAAAAAACACCTTTAACACCATATGTCACACTTTGGATTATCAGCCACCACAACTGTGCAGAATCTTTCGCGCAAGCCGTAGAGATGATTCTATTATTATTGTAAAATTTTTCTCCACACATGACAAACACACTACACTCAAGGCATTTGCAGATTTTCGTAAGAAAAACTCGCGACAATTAATGCTTAGTGATTTGGGTGAACAATCGAATTCTCCAATATATTTTCATGAGAGCTTAACCAAGAATAATCGAGCTGTATTACGTCATGCAATTCGACTGAGGCGCAACCATCAGATTTTTTCGGCATTTACTGCAAATGGACTTGTTTACATTAAACTAACAAACACCGATAGGCCTATAACAATCAACACCGTGGATGTACTGATTTCAACTGTCAACAATTATCAACAACATGAAGAAGAGCAAAAAGAAAACAACAATAATGAAATTTTATCAAACTGCAATGATGACCAATCAGAGTCGCCACCGGAACAACTTTAATACTTTTCGTATTATTTCATTTTATTTTTATTTTATATTAATATTTATTCTATATTTTTTAATTATTCTATTGCTTGCATTTTATTTTCTATTTTCTTTCTCAACATTTCTCTATAATTTTTTTTTTCTTCAGATTATCTTTGCAAAAATTTATAATTATTTTTTCCAATTTTCAGCACTGTTTTTTATAAAACTATTTGTTTTAGAGTGTAGTTATTTCGTCTTGCTCAGGGAAGATTTTGGATTCCTAAATTCTCATGAATGCAATTGACAACAGCGGGGTTTCACAGGTCGACAGTCAGACAAATTGGAACAAAACTAGAGCAATGCTGAATATTTTTGGCAAAAGATACAATGGATTATCTATTTGTCACATAAATGCTCAAAGTCTGCAGAAACACCTTGATGAGTTCAAAAGTACATTCAACGATTCGGTTATAGACATTATCTGCGTGTCAGAAACATGGTTAACTGAACAAATAGATACCCATATTTTATGCACGGGAAGCTATAGGGTTTTTCGTTCTGATCGTTTAGTTTCGAGGGGTGGAGGTGTAGCTATTTTCATAAAAAAGTACTTCAAAAGTAGAATTGTAAGGACAACTGACAGTGGTAATGGTATAGAATACGTATTTATAGAAGTTACCGGCGGAGCTGCCAAATGTCTGGTCGGTGTAATTTACAAAGCACCCAACATAACGGACTCAAGTGTTATAACAAATATTCTAGAAGAAGTAACTCCTAACTATGACCACATTCTTATTGCAGGAGACTTGAACATAGATCTCCTAGATAAGCAAAGCAGTAGAACTAGAATTTTCAATGAAAATCTTATATCTCTCAACCTTTTTTCTGTTAACAATGATAACCCCACACATTTTACATCGTCTAGCTCAACGTTACTTGATGTGTTCTTAGTTAACAAACCCGATTATGTTAACTTCTATGGGCAGCTTGATGTTCCTGGTTTCTCCAAGCACGACTTAATTGTCGCATTTTATAATGTAGATTATAATCATAGAATGTTAACTGAAAACATTTCATTTAGGAATTTCAAGTCTATTGACATGCAGTCGCTAGTAACAAGTATTTATAACTCTAACCTAGAAGATATCTATCAACTCTCAGACGTCGACGAGCAAGTCCAACTTTTTACGAATACAATAAACAACCTTTTTGAAACTTTTGTACCTATGAAAACCATTCAAATTAAAAATCAAGAATTATGGTGGTACACTAATGATATTGAACAGCTTATAGTGAAAAGAAATTCTGCATTTAGACGTTGGAAAAGGTTCAGGTTGCCACAATTTTTGCTGCAGTACAAAACCCTAAGAAATTCCGTCAATATTGAAATAAAAAAATCCAAACGAAGATTTTTTGCTTCAAAATTTCACAAATCATCTTCTAAGACTATGTGGAAAAACATAAAATCTCTTGGTATTTCGAAGCAACAAAGTACAGTTGAAGATGATTGTGATGTAAACGAGCTTAACAAACAGTTCGTCGCTGTAAGCCCTGTCTCTAATGTGAGTGATGTTTCTGAGGTTGACAGAAATGAAGAATTTCTTTCAAGCTTCAATTTTAAAAGAGTTTTTGAAGTAGAGGTGTACAAAGCTATAAAGGACATTAAATCGGAAGCTATTGGACTAGACAATATGCATCCTAAATCTGTTAAAATTATTTTAACCTTTGTATCGCCTTTTATAACGCATATCTTTAACACCATAATAACAAAATCCTACTATCCAAAACTTTGGAAAGCTTCAAAAATAATTCCAATTCTCAAGAAGTCAAACTCTCAAAGAAGAGAATATCGACCAATTTCTATTCTACCTTTTATCTCAAAAGCTTTTGAGAAGCTCTTGAGTTTACAAATTAAAGGGTTCCTGGAAACCCATATGCTGATAACACCAGCGCAATCAGGTTTCCGACCCAAACACAGCTGCACAACGGCACTCCTCAAAATAATCGACGACATACGTCAGCAAATTGATATTGATAACGTAACAACTTTGGTTTTACTGGATTTCTCTAAGGCGTTCGATACTGTCTCGCATGGAATACTCTTGAATAAACTGAAGAAATTTTTCTTTTTTGAAAACTCAGCTTTAAACCTTATTGAGCAATATCTTGGTCATAGAACTCAGGCTGTTTTTGCAAACTCCAAGCTGTCCGATTTTCTCCCAACACATTCTGGTGTGCCTCAGGGATCAATATTAGGACCACTTTTATTCACGCTGTTTAACAATGATCTACCTTCGATACTGAACCATTGTAAAATTCATATGTATGCAGACGATGTCCAAATTTATTTGAGCTATCGAATTGGTATGGTTGAAGATGCAACAGCCAGAATAAATGAGGACCTGAAGCGTGTTGTAGATTGGTCGCAAGAAAATCATCTAAAACTAAACTCAAATAAATGCCAGTCGATTGTAATTAATAAATCTGTTTTTGATACCTCATATCTACCAAATGTTGAACTTGACGGGACATCGTTAAATTACGTTAAAACAGTAAAAAACCTTGGGGTTATTTTTAACCAAAAGTTATCGTGGGACACTCATTTGGCAAGTGCTGTCGGTAGAACCTATGCTGCACTGCGAGTTCTGCATCTCTCTGGAAATTGTCTTCCAATCTCAACGAAAATGATTATTGCCAAAACTCTTGTTTTACCAACCCTTTTCTATGGAAGCCCGATTTTTTGTTGCCTAGATAGTGTTAGTAAAAGAAAACTTCAAGTAGCTTTTAACAACATTACTCGTTTTATTTATGGCTTACGTCGTTTCGATCATGTTTCTGTGCAGGCACGTAGTGTATTTGATATGCCGTTAAACAAATATCTTGATTTCCTAACACTTACATTTCTTTTTAAACTTATGCATACAAAAACTGCAAACTATCTTTTCGAAAAGCTTAATTTCCCAATATCACAAAGAAGCAATATTCTTATTGTCCCTACATTTAAATACAGAAACTCGAAGCAACAATTTTTTGTTCATGCTGCTGGCCTTTGGAACTCCCTACCAGTCAACCTGAGAGGTCTAGATAACTACAACTCTTTTGAAAACTCATTGAAAAACCTATTCATGTGCTGAAACTATTTAAAGATTATTTAATTTTGTCCAATCTAAACTCATTATGTTTTAATGTATAATCGTAGGTCAATTATTAGTTGTTTATTATTTTTTTTTATATCAATTTTTGTAAATTATTGCACTTTAAATTAAGCTTTGTTAAATACCTTCAAATTAACCTTAATATTCTAAGTATTGCAAAAAGGCACTTTGTTTTAAAATACTTATGTTCAAATAAATAAATACAAATACAAATACAAGTAAATTTGAAAAGTGTCAATTAAACTTAAAAACAACACATATTTTGTATAAGAAAATAAATTGTAATGTGCTTCTGAAATTTAGTATAAAAGAGCCAAGAAATTGTAAAATCATCGCAGTCTGTTGAATAAAGCGAAAGAGTTATCACACAACGAAAAGTTGGAGAAACAAATCTTTTTATTTATTTTAACAAATTGTTTTCGTCGAGTCATAGTTGTAGACAGGCTGAACATTGGTCGCGTTCACCTCGTAGTCCGATAGAGTATCTAAGATACTTTAGTATCCGATACGTTGGCGAACGACCGAAACCGGATAGGTAACATTTACTGTCAAAGTCAAAAAAAAGACGTGAATCGTCCAGGGTTGGCCGATTCAACTACATGCCTAATTTAGTACAATTTGTTATGTCTGCTACATACGTAGTTTATTCATAAAAAAAATAGAATAATGGAAACCAAACAATTTTGCACATTTATGATCTTATGAAGGTTTGTACAAAAATTGAAAATGTTTCATTTACCATAAGGATGAGGAATTATAGGAATTATATATGATAGATGGGAAGTTTATTTTTGGAGACAAATAATTTTCTTTGGCATAATCAAAGGATTTGGATTACGAACACATGATTTAAATATATTTTTTAATGCTGAATTTATTGTACGAGTACAAGGTATGTTGCGACGATTTAGTTGCAGCAAGAGACCCTTTGCTAATCCGAAAATATGTATGTATGTTTAAATATTTAAGAATATAATATGGTATAGCCCTTATAAATATATACAACTGACAATGTCCCTATTAAGTTTTTAGTTCAAATTTTAGATAATTTAATCCTGCAATGAGGAAAGGTAAATTGAAAAGGGCAGATTTTTTAATCACAAATTATCTCACGCCAAAGAGGTTTCTTTTTTTTGTGATTTTAATCAGCGGTGAGCTTTAAGCCGACAGAGTTAAGCTAAGATTTCTTTTAGTGTTTGTTCGCATTTGGTGAGCAGACGCTGTCGTTTCAAGGTACGTTCACTAACATACTCTCCAGAGTTAAACCCTTGAAATCTGACAAAAAAACTCCCATACAACTAACTCTCTTATATCCCATTGTTTACCTAAGTATTAATATCTTGTTATGAAACTGAACTGGGTTTCATAACATTTTTATTTTAAGATTAAACACTTGCAGCTTAAAACTACTTAAAAATATAAGCTTATAGTCTAAAACGAATCCTTTTCTGAAAACTAAGCTCTTAAAATGTCCATATAATCCCATAACAAGTCATGTTTAAGAGTTAAGATCATTTCATATTTCTATGAAAACCCTAAAAGAATTTGAGTTTAATACCTCCTATATCAAGAAACAATCTGAAGTTCAAAGAATAAAAGCTTTGCAGTAGGATCCGAATGAGATCTTTAATGCAACACAATTTACTTTTCTAAACTAGTAAATTAGTACTAGACGTAACAAATGTTAAGAAGTTACAGTTCGGCCAACCCTGTACTCGACACAAAAGAAAATAGATCAGCTGAAAGGTCAGCTGTTCTTCAAAATTCCCCTTGGATAGTTTAGTATACCAAAAATTTTTGGATAGCTTTAGATTTCTGCTTGACATCAGCTGTTTCGTTAATCAGTTGTTTTTTCCTATGGGATTACAACAACACCAACAAATCCGGATACCTTTGGATACGTACCCGAACGCGACCATTTATTTGGTCGCCTGGCTCTTCTCCTCCGCTGTTCCTTACCCCTATCCACTAGCAATAGACAAGTTGAACGTCACAGACGGTCGCTTGGCTTTGCCTCTTTGATTGGGAAGAATTTTTTTCCTTGAACCACTCATTGGAGTTCTACTCTAAAAAAACAACAACAGCAAGCAGAACACCTACGCTTCAATTGGCGCCCAACCTTGTGGTTACTTATACTGGCACATCTGACGTTTCTGGTGGACAGCACAGTAGAACCCGACTAAGTGCAACACAGTAGAACCCGTTTAAGTGGATAATTTTTTTTTGATTGCTTCTATAGCAAAAATAATTTTTTTTTTTTTTGAAAAAAAATACAACAACCCCCGCACCGACCGCAACACAGTAGAACCCGTTTAAGTGGATAATTTTTTTTTGATTGCTTCTATAGCAAAAATAATTTTTTTTTGAAAACAAAAAAAAACAACAACCCCCGCACCGACCGCAACACAGTAGAACCCAGTTAAGTGGACATATATATAGAAAATTTAATCTATGAGAAAGAGCAATCGGCTGTTTATGAAGCCTAAGCCAAAATATACAGAGAAAAGCTCCTCATCAGAATCTTCCGAATTTGAATTTGAATCGTCGAATACTGAGTTTGAATCAACGGTTATAGAAGAAGTTTCATCTAAAAACGAAAAAATGTCTGAACCGCCTTCAATTTCTCTCTCAGAAGATCAGCTGACCCGTTTGGTAGCTGCCATTGGCGTCAAAGAAAGTAAAGGAACGTTTAGTAGATGCACCGCTCGTTTTGATGGTGAAAGAAACACGTCGAAGCTGGACGACTTTATAGCAACGATTACGGTGTATAAGAATGCAGAAAATGTTTCCAAAGCTAATGCGTTGACTGGATTCCCGCTTTTACTCGAAGGTTTTGCATCAAACTGGTGGCAAGGTGTTAAGAATGAAGCCAAAACATTCGATGATGCAATAAAGCTATTACGATCATCCTTTGCTCCACCGAAGCCAGCATGGAGAATATATACAGAACTAAATTCAGCAAACCAGTTAGCCAACGAACCGATTGACGAATTTATATGTAAAAAACGAACATTATTTTCTCAATTAACCGATAAACTTACGGAAGAGATAATGCTTAACATGGTGTATGGTCAATTGCTCTTGTTTATAAGAGAAAAAGTGCCCAGAAGTTCTTTTAAGACTTTCCAGGAGCTCCTTAAGGAAGCTCGAGAAGTTGAGTTAGCTCGAAAGGAAACAAAATTTATAAATAAAGCTGTTGAGGATGTTAAAAAAAAGCGTTGCACATTCTGCAGAAAGCAAGGTCATTCAGTAGAACAGTGTTTCAAAAAAGCCAACAATCAAAATGAAACAAAGAAGCCAAACTTGAATTGCTATGGTTGCGGAGCAGCAGGATATTGCAGAACAAATTGTCCTACATGCAGCAATAAAAATGCTAACAGCCCAACTGTGCTGGATTTCAACCTGATTGAATCAACAGTTATTGGAAGAAATGTTCCAACTGTCAACATCAATATAAATGGTCTAAAAGGCGAAGCTTATATCGACACGGCAGCTAGAACAAGTGTCGCAGGTGCACATTTATATGAACAGCTGGTTCAAAAAGGTTGTCCTTTCCAAAAAGTGAACGCAGAAGTAACCTTGGCTGACGGAGTTCCCAGAAAACAGATTGTTCACTCTACGGTGGTAGATATCATAATCGGAAAAAGATTACGAAAAATCCGTTTCATTGCGTTACCACAAGCTAAAGGAAACCGTACTTTACTTGGAATAGACTTCCTGGAACAATGTGGAATAGTTCTGAACATCGCGCAGAGAGCTTTCCATTTCGTTGATGACCCAGATAAAGTTTTTGATTTTAAGCTTGCAAAATGCTATTCACCAAAACTTCCAATTATTAATAAAGCACTTGAAAGCCACTCTAAGCCTTCACATTCTAAGCAAAAGCCAAGTTATCACAAGACTTTGGACAATGATGATAAGCTGAAAAAGGTTTCAGCATATCTTGCTTGGTTTGAAAGCCATGAGGAGCTGAGTCCTATTGGCAACACTCCAAAACGAAAAAGAGATAATGATTACTCGCCTCACGGAATTCAAGCTATCTTCTCAGATGCTGTTCCTCAAGAGATGAGAACACCCGAAAAAGGTAACAATGACCTCTTTAGCGAACCGAAAAAGGTTAACACAAATGTTGACGACTGGTTCATACTAAATTCAATTGATATTACACTGCGTCCGGAAGAAGGATACAACATAAATCCGCCAGAAAAATTTAAACTCGAAACGATACTGAAAGAGCGAAACGATTTATTTGGTGAGATCACATCCCCTATACCGTTCGTTGAACACAAAATCAGCACTGGAACTCACGAACCAATTTCAAATGCTCCGTACAGAATTTCACCTGCTAGGAAAATCCAGCTTAGAAACGAAATTGAAGATATGTTGCGAAAAGGCATTATCAAAGAGGAGGAATCGCCTTGGGCTTTCCCAGTTGTTATGGTTCCAAAGAGTGATGGCAGCATACGAGTCTGCATAGACTACCGGAAGCTAAATGCTATAACAATCCCGGATAAGTATCCACTCCCACGAAACGATGATCTTCTTCATGCAGCTAAAAGTACACCATTTATGTCAACATTGGATCTTCGTTCTGGATACTGGCAGATACAGGTTGCAAAAGAAGATCAGCCCAAAACCGCTTTCATCACGCCTTTTGGAAGTTATGTCTTCAATCGAATGCCGTTTGGATTGCAGAACGCACCAACAACATTTCAACGATTAATTGACAAATTTCGAAATGGTTTGCCGCAAATCTTGATTCTTGCCTACCTTGATGATATTATTATCTGTTCAGAAAGCCTTACATCACACTTGAAAGACTTACAAAAAGTTTTCGAACGTTTAAAACAATTCGGATTTCGTCTTAACCGTGAGAAATGCAAATTTTGCTGCTCAGAAATTAAATATTTGGGTCATGTTCTGACACCAAATGGATTCAAAGTCGATCCCGCCAAGACAGATGCCATCCTATTACGTCCTGCACCCAAGAATCAGAAACAAGTACTATCTTTCTTACAAACCTGTTCGTGGTACAGAAGATTCATTCCAAATTTCGTATCGAACGTATCGAAGCCTCTGTCAAACTTAACTAAAAAGAACTTTGCCTGGAAGTGGGAACTAGAAGAACAGTATGCTTTTGATAAGCTCAAAAGACTCTTAGCATCCTCTCCAATTCTACAACAGGTCAAAGAAGATATTCCATTCATACTGAAGACCGATGCCAGCAGCTATGCTATCGGTGCTGTTTTACTCCAGGGAGAGAAGGAAATGGAACATCCAGTTGAATATGCAAGTCGTTTACTTTTACCTGCAGAACGCAACTACTCTACGACGGAACGAGAAGCACTCGCTGTAGTATGGGCTGTTGAAAAATTCCGAGGGTACATCGAAGGTTCTGAAGTGAAAATATTAACTGACCACCAGCCTTTAAAATGGCTGATGTCCTTCAAGTCTCCTACCGGAAGACTCGCCAGATGGGCACTTCAACTACAGCCGTATAACATTGAAATTGGCTATAATCCAGGAAAACATAACGCCGTTGCCGATACTCTTTCCCGACCACCATGTCCTGACAAAGATCATATAGAGAAGGACTGTGTCATCTGTCAAATAGAGGTAGATATACCAAGACGAGGATCAAAGGAAATAAGAGACGAACAACTAGCTGACCCAGATTTGAAAACAATCATCGATTCCTTCGAAAATAACGATGATAATGTACTTCATTGGATCAATCGTGGATACATGTTAGTTGACGGTGTCTTATATCGATATTGCTCAGAAGAAGACTCTGAAAATGGTCAACTTGTTGTTCCCAAAACAATGAAAGCAATTATATTGAAGAAATACCATGATGACTCTACAGCTGGACACTATGGTGTTGAAAAGACATTGGCTCGTATCTCTAACCGTTACTATTGGCCAGGAATGAGATCTGACGTAGCCAATCATGTCAAAGTTTGCCTTGAATGCCAACGCTACAAATCTTCAAATTTGAAACCAGCAGGTTTATTGCAAACAACACCAAGCCGTCAGAGATTCGAAATCGTAGCAGTAGATCTTTTTGGACCACTACCTACAAGTACCAGTGGCCATCAATGGATCCTGATTGTGGAAGATGTATGCAGTCGTTGGGTAGAACTATTTCCGTTGAAAGAAGGAACTGCCGCAAACTGTGCACTTACTTTACTAAATGAAGTTTTTTTGCGTTATGGTGTTCCACGACGACTCCATAGCGATAATGGAACACAATTTATATCTGCTCTAATGCAGAAACTCACCTTTTGTTTGGGGATAAAACAATCTTTTACTCCTGTTTATCACCCAGAAGCAAACCCTGTCGAAAGGAAGAATAGAGACCTGAAGGCACAGCTATCTATTTTAGTTGGGAACGAACATACTTCATGGAATCTTAAACTTCCAGCCATACGATTCGCAATGAATACCGCAAAGTGTGAAAGCACTGGGTTTTCACCAGCATTTTTAACATTTGGACGAGAATTACGTACTCCAGATGAAGTTAACCACGATTTAAAAGCCATCATTCAATCAGAAAACTTTGTACCACAGATAACTCCACACTTACTCAAAATGGCTGAAACCTTAAAAGAAGCAAAGGAATCATCTGAGAAGTCTCAAGACAAAAACAAAGTTTATGCTGACAAAAAATGAAGACCTCATGATAAATTCGAAATTGGCGACAAGGTTCTCGTCAAAACACACCCTATAAGTAAATCATCGAAAGGTTTTACGTCCAAGTTGGCTCCAAAAAGAGATGGGCCGTATATAATTTCTGCAAAGAAGGGCTCCACTACTTTTACAATTGCAAAAGAAGATGATCCATCAGTACCACTGGGTACTTACCACGCATCAATGCTCACACGTTTTTCGGATGGTTCAAGTGAACTACCTACTCCTAATCCTATTATATCTTTCAGAAAAAGAGGAAGACCTGCCAAGAACATTAATCCCAGTACGAAGACGAACAACCCTAGTCCATGTAATAAGAGAAGGATTACTGATTCTACTATTTCACCAGATCCTGCCACATTCTCGAGACAATCCTTGAGGCAGAGGGGGAGATTGTAGCAGCCATCCTTTACAAAACTACAAACACACACTGAATTATTCACACAATCATATATGTACCTACCTTAAATTATAAAAAATCAACTGAATTACATACATTGAATTATTTACAAACATTAGTTACATATCTTAAATATTAATTGAATTACAAAATCACATAATTAAAATCATAATCAGCACATATTTGAATTGTCAAGTAAATTTGAAAAGTGTCAATTAAACTTAAAAACAACACATATTTTGAATAAGAAAATAAATTGTAATGTGCTTCTGAAATTTAGTATAAAAGAGCCAAGAAATTGTAAAATCATCGCAGTCTGTTGAATAAAGCGAAAGAGTTATCACACAACGAAAAGTTGGAGAAACAAATCTTTTTATTTATTTTAACAAATTGTTTTCGTCGAGTCATAGTTGTAGACAGGCTGAACATTTATTTGGTCGCCTGGCTCTTCTCCTCCGCTGTTTCTTACCCCTATCCGCTAGCAATAGACAAGTTGAACGTCACAGACGGTCGCTTGGCTTTGCCTCTTTGATTGGGAAGAATTTTTTTCCTTGAACCACTCATTGGAGTTCTACTCTAAAAAAACAACAGCAGCAAGCAGAACACCTACGCTTCATAACAAAAAATAAACAGAAAACAGGTGGATTGTATTTATCGCCACGAAAATAATTAAAAGACTACCACCTTTTAAATTCATATTAGTTTGTTTTCTGATAGTTATGAATGAATTGCACCTAAATTTGCACACACATTATGTTAAAATAAAACTCTTCTACCCCTTTTGTCCGCGAAATTAAACTCATTATCAGTTTGAGACAATAAGCAACTCAATAGATATAGATACATTTTTGTTTTTCTATCTCTCTTGTAGGAAATTCTCGTAATGCATTCACTCAACTCATTCTTCACACATTGGGCAAAAGGCAAGAAACGAGACAAAATTATTTTGACTTTGGGTTGAGATCTAAGTTAAGTATGCAAAATAATGGAATGCCCAGCTGTTGTGCATTCTATATTGTTTGAGAATCATTTTTGTTTGAGCATTTTGTGAATATTGGTGAGTGATGTTGTAGGTATATTTTCAGTTGACTTGGAGTGGAAGGGTATTTTGAAATTGAGTTATGGAGGCGATAATAAGGAATGCATAGCTGTTAAGCATTTTAGCAAGAACCTTCATGAGATTGAGCATTATAAATAATGGAGTGATGTTGAGCATTCTCAGTTGGTTTGCAGTGTGGCATTTTAAGTGGTAATAACCAGAGAGATCTTGATTTCCTTTAGTAATTTTAGTAAAAGATGATAATGTTGTCATAATGATGTTGGAATGTAATTTACAGAGTAAATGAAGATTCATTAATAGATACAAATAAAATAATAAAATATTAATACAATTTGGAATTTTGAATTTAATTCCTTGCTAGGTACGATTTTTTCAAATGGTTTAACGGAAGCACTCATTCCACTCAATATATGGACGCTTCGTCCCTGTAGTACAGGTATGGAAGAAATGCCAGAAGACTGGCGAAAAGGTTTAATATGCCCCATACATAAGAAGGGAGATGTCACAACGTACAGCAATTATAGAGGTATCACGTTGTTGAGTACCGCCTATAAGATACTCTCCTCTATCCTACAAGACCGGATAACCCCATACGCTAAAACCGTCATCGGACAATATCTCTGTGGTTTCATTCCAGGCAAATCAACAACTGATCAGATCTTTACCCTTAGGCAGGCGATGGAAAAATGTCTAGAATTTAACATCCCATCCGGGCACCTAGCTCGCATGAGCGAAGAGGAACCTGCTCGGAAAGTTCTTTGTGGTACATTCTATGGTAGACGACAGCGTGGTAGGCCATGCCTGCACTGGAGAGATGGCATAGACCAGAGCGCCCGAAGCCTTGGGGTGCGCAACTGGATGGCATCGGCTAGAGACCGCGATAGGTGGAGAGACTTGTTGAAAGAGGCCAGGACCGGAACCCGGGTGTCGCGCCGATTGAAGTATTGAAAAAAAAAAACAAATTGTTTTGAAATATCAATGACAGATTTTTATGTGGAACGCATGTTGATTCAAAACGCCTGTCGTTTAAGTATCGTAATACCGGCTCTTAAACGCCCTAAAAGTGACTCGACAGAAGAAGTGACGGGTGTCGTTCAAGTGAAACGCCTATTATAATAAGGGTGATTATCTTTAAAAAATATAATTTTTTTGTGGCATACATAGTGAATTCAATAAAGTCTTGTTATTTGTTTTTTTTTTTTTATTTATTAAAACTTAAAAAAAAAATGAGCGAACTAGATCCATCTTACACCAATAGCGAAAAGCTATCTACGCCACTGGTGTAAGCTACCTTAAATTTAGAAAATTGTTAAGTTGTATCATACTAATACCTTAATAATAGTCTGTTAAAAATTTTGCGCCATTGTGTTTGTCTTAATTTTCGCAATATTTCTCGACTGAAAAGGTAAGCCATCTTAAGTCAATTTTGATGATTTTTCAGGAGAGCAAAAAAACACTTCAAAGCTGCCTCACAAGAAATCTTTTAAATGTAGACTTTATTCAACAAAGCATTTATATGTAAAATTTTACGATCTTTTTTTTTTTTGAAATTAATTTCAAAAAGATATTTTTAATATTTCGGCCGTTATAAGCAAAAACATGAATTACGATATTTTGGCTTTTCTTTAAATTGAATTTTATATTAATTTCCAAAATCTTAAGTTGAGAAAAGATATTTTGCCTCGCGTTTTCGGAGGACCGTTTCAATTTGAGATGAGTTGCGTGTGCAAAAGTGGAAAAAAAATTTAAGATGATATTTTCTGGTTTTTATTTAAGTCCTTAAAATGAAAAAATCACATTTGTTCTATAGAGCTTTAATAATAAAAAAAATAAAAATAACAGACATGAATTTCTTAAAAAAAAAAACTATAAAATCACATTTGGTTCACAGAAAAAAATTAATTACAAAAAGAAACAGTTTAGTTTTATTTAACTTATTTATTTAAAAATTATTAAAATAAAATAAAAAATAAATTATTTATTATTAATTATTAAATTATTTAAAAAAAAATCATTGGAAAAAACTTAAATCGATTTCATGTAACATTATTTTAAAAGTCAAATAAATAATAACAAAAAACTATTGTAAAAAATTTACCTAAGGGACTCAAGGGCCTTTTGTTGATTCCCTAGAGGAGAAATTGAAAATTGCTTTTACCTCCAAAAATAACGGTACCACACCCGTAGTGAAAGATCTCATTTATCTCGAAAACGGCTCTAACGATTTTGATAAAATAAAAATTAATTGAGATTTTATGGGCATGAACTATATTTTGGTTCAGACAAATTTTTAAATAACATGTTATTAACTGTACCTGTCATAGAACCGTTTTTTTTTTTATTTTCGTATTTCTCATTAACGGCTCTAACTATTTAAACCAAGATTAAAGTTTGCAATATTGTTGTTTTAACCTAATTTCATACTAAAACAGCTTTAACATCGTACTAATTCAACTAAAATTTTGCGCCAGTCTTTTTTAAATTTTGCGCCAACGCTAATATGTAGTTACTTAAAATTGACACCCCAAATTTTGTTCTTGAAAAATTTCAAAGAATTTTCTTGTATAAAAAATTACTTTAATAATTAAACAATTTATGAGCTTTGTTTGCATAAATTCTTAGTTTTCTGGAAATCAGACGGCAATTTCATACATTTGAACATTTTTATCTCATTATATTCATGTTTTATATTTATAAAATGTATTTTAAAATCCAAAGCACTTTAACATAAGAGCAAGTTCGCGCGATTCAGTCGGGCATTTCACCTCGTTTTTGTTGTATGTATGTGTTTCATTTGTAATAATTTTTCAATGGCGTATGAAACGACACTGTGTGAAATACTAAATAAAAAAAGAACTGAATTATCAACTCATCCACTCAAAGAAAAATGTTCCCACAAAAGGAAATCCAGAACCAAACTACGCTTAAAAATATCTTATGTCCTTGTTATTACGGGCATTTTTTTATGTTTGCAAACGGTAAAATATCCTATGACTACTAAGGGATAGACAAATTTCAGTTTTAAATTTAAAAAACCATTTTATGTTCACATAAGATGATTTGCGTTTTCACACTTTTTCGGAATTTTTTTAAGTATTTTATCTTATGCCGACTTAAGGATGACTTTTGTTTCTGTTTGCACGCGCGAAAATATCTTAAGTCAACTTAATATGACTTACGATTTCACAATAATAAAAAGGTCTTAAGCCAATATAATATTAGGTCTATTTTAGGTTTTAAAATTAAGCAGAACACACAATCTTATGTGCACTTAAGATATTTTATCTCGTGTAGAGATGTGTCTTTTGAACATAAGATGAAATTGTTTTTGTCTATATAAAAAAGCAAAGGAGTGAGAAGGATGCCGATAAGACAGAGCTGCAGCCCTTTAGAATGGCACTGAGTTTCAACAAAAAAAAACGTGAAATATCTTAAGTTGACTTAATATAATTCACCTTTTCAGTCGAGATTCATTTTTATCTTTTTGAGAAAAAAATACAAAAATTTAAAAGTTTCAATAAATAACAAACCTAAAGGTACTTTTAAGATTCAGGAGAATTTTAATATAAAGGAGGGAGAGGTTATGTAAAGACACATTTTTCACCGTCTATTTAAGATATCTGGTTAGCGGATATATGGGAATAATCTTCCATAATTGTATGGTCCCACAAAACATGTTGCAGTTTCCACATTCCTTCACGGAGCAGACAAAGTAACATGACTCTACCTGGTTGGATTGAGTCAAACATTTTTGATATACTCGTATGTACACTTTAATGCTAATAAGAATAAATTTTGAATGTAACTTGAAAGATCTCGAGTA
Source organism: Philhelius festivus (assembly GCA_963931855.1). Taxonomy (NCBI): domain Eukaryota; kingdom Metazoa; phylum Arthropoda; class Insecta; order Diptera; family Syrphidae; genus Philhelius; species Philhelius festivus. The sequence continues at coordinate 156,747,806 of OZ007554.1, forward strand.
GCGAGTTCGTTTCCGCAGATAGCACACGTCTTGAATAAATATCCACTTTAAAATTGTAATTTTGTTTTATTTTTTTTAAACTAAAGTCTGCAAACTGTAAAGTTAAATCGCAGGCTGTTACATAATGATTCTTTGCGTCAAAAGTTTTCTTTTATTGTGATATTCCTTTCTATTGTTCAAGCAGTTGTTGTTGTTTCAGTTAAAAGAAATGTCAAAAAGAGTCTCAGAAATCTTGGCCCACGACTCACAGGGCAGCTGGTTTTCCGTATCATCTTTTTTCTCTTTCGCCCTCATTACGTTCGAAAAGAGTCGGACGCAAAGAATCATCGTGTAATAGGGGACTTACGATGGTTTTTGACTCAAAACTTTTTGAAGCATTACACTGCACAACAAAATTGCAACTTTTGTCTGATGATTGACTTTTATCACATGATGTTTACTAATTTGACGTCGCTGATTCTAGATATACCCTCGTTTTTCTTGTAACAGCTCTTGTTTACAAGTTATAGCTTTCACAATAAATTCGACGTATGACAGTGTTAATTTGCTGATAATAGTATTATTTATTTCGTTTTTTAATACAATTTGTTATGGCGTTGTCAAGACGAGTTTGTGTGAATGATCCGAATCATTTTTGTTTCATTTGCGGAGATTATATGTTTAAAAAATACCGTTTAAATGTGACTACGTTCGTAAATGAGGCTTACAAAAATTACTTTGGTCACCCGCTGGAAATGAAAAACAAGCCTTGGATTAAGCAAAAGGTATGCAAAACGTGTGTTGAGTTTCTACGTTTATGGACAAATAAAAAAAGGAATAGATTAACGTACGAAACGGCTGGAAAGAACCCGTGAACCACCACGATGACTGTTATTTTTGCTTGGTGAACATAACTGGTATTAACTGAAAAAATCGAGCCAAATGGGAATATCCTTTCATACGGTCGGCAAATAGAAGTGTTTTGAGCCCTAAAATATTAGTATCAAGGGATCGTATAATTTTGCCTCCGTTACATATAAAAATAGGCCTTATAAAACAATTTGTAAAAGGTCTCGACAAAAATGGAAATTGTTTCTTTTTCCTATCAAAAATGTTTCCAAAACTGATTGCAGAAAAGATAAAAGCGGGAATTTTTGACGGGCCACAAATAAGTTCATTAATAAAAGACTCAAATTTTATGAAAACTATGAAAAATATTGAGAAAAAGGCATGGAATAAGTTTGTTTGACTGGTACAAAATTTTTGGGAAATAAGAAACATTCAGACTTTTCTCAACACGTGAAAGAACTAATGAGTCACTTTCAAAAGCTCGGATGTAACATGAGCATCAAGTTACACTTTCTTCACAACCACTTAGACTATTTTCCCGCCAATCTTGGGGATCTAAGTGAAGAACAGGGCGAGCGATTCCACCTGGACCTTCGTACGATGGAGGAACGCAATCAAGGCTACTGGAACGCTCACATGATGGCTGACTATTATTGGAGCATTCAAAATAGCTCTCTGTCTTCAGCTTCAGCAAGAAAATCGAATAAAAGAAAGTTTTTTTCCACTTAAAATTAAATAAATTGAAATCATCTCCAAATATAAAGTGTTTTATTATAAAAAACACATGTGTCATATTTTTTTAACTAGAGCTGATACAGAAATTTCAATCACAGATTTCAAATCGTCATTGAAAATTGGACTTATATCATATAACATAACCCAATCATCAGAAATGCTGTTGTGCAGTGTTATGAATGGGGCATAGTTATAAAAACTTTTGTCTGTAATCTTCAATTGCATTTTTAAGTCACCATCTGAAAAATTTAAGCGGAGACTTATTTGTGATTAACATTCAGTAACCAATGCAACATGCAACACCTGCTTGCAACATTGTGAATAAGAATTTCGTGTTTGAAAAGCCTTTCTATTTTTTTTCATCTTCAGTTGAAAGGTAAGTTTTTAAAAACGTTCCTAATATATGGAGGTATCCAGGTCTTTTGTCACAAGGTTTAAGGTGTCATTAGTTTTTTTGTAAGCACTGATCTCACCATTCGGGTAACTAACTTTCACTTATTGAACATAATTACATAGATGGAAAGATGGTAAGAAGTGCATTAACTTTTTAACTTTTGTTTAGCAGCATGATAACGAAACTTCTGATTGGATTCTAATACAACAAGTACTGTCAATCTGTCATCTAAGCCAAGAGACGATCGGCAGCAAGAAACATCAAACGTTCTTACATTCCTAAGCTGAGAACAACGGTGAAAATGGAGATGAAAAAAGGTGAATACTGCGAAAATCTCAATGTTGGTCCGATTCCACATAAAATGGCATCATTAAAAGCGTCACGACTGACTTCTTTCAGGCGTTCTTTATCTTACATAGGGATTAACTATTTCGGCCCGATGAGAATACAAATAGGAAAACGAGGTGAGAAACTCTGTGGAATCTTGATAATCTATCTGACAACCAGTAGGATTTAACTGGAACTCGCAGCATCACTAACAACAATTGCCTGAGAAGAATTTCCGCCCCCTTTTGGGCATTATGTATTCTACTTCTTGATGCAAAAGAAAATGAAGCTCTGACCCTAAAACCTAAATCACTTTCTGTTGGTTTTACCCAATAGAGCGAAACCTATTGCCACATATACTGAAGACAGTGCCATACTGAGAAAGAGCTCAACAAATAGCCTACCTATTCATACTGGAATATCCTCCATCTTTAATTTTTAATTGGAATAGCGAAACAATTTCAATCTGGCAGACCCTGCCCCTTGTATATAAAAACTAGTTTTTTTTTATATACAAAGCCCTGCCCAAGGGAATAGCTTTGGATACAATTGTCAACAGAAACAACTAAATGGCAAGTCAACGGAAAAAACATTCGAGTTGCCACCACCCAACAAAAAGAATTAGTAGACTAATAAACTGAAAATTTTAAAGTTCTCCCTTGATCTTTTTAAGTCCTTATATTAGAACTTTTATTCTTTATATTGTTAGGCCGTGGTTACGGCCAACGCTAGTAAGCTAGTGCGCTAGCCCACGCTAGTTCTCGCTATTTTTAGCTAGTGTGCTAGTAAGAAAATCGTGGACGTTCGTTCACGCTAGTTCTATTTGCACTAGTTGGTATTTTATCGTATTGTTTATTAGGGTGGGTCAAAAAAATCAAGTATCCTTTTTTTTGATCCGACACATGAAAACTAGTTCCTAGGTACCTTTAGAAATTACTTACCAAATAATAGCTCTTAATATTAACGGGAAGATTATGCTAATCATAGTTTTCCATTTTCAATTTAGTATCATATAAAAATGGTCATATCTTATCAACAATAGATCGTTTAACCAATCGCATAGTCAACATTTATAGGAAATTGAACGCTCTACAAAAATGGTCTTATATACTTTTTTCATTAATCCAACCATTTAAAAGATATTCAACGTCAAAGATTGAAGTATTTTAAGGAAAATAACTTTTTTGTTTTGAATTTTGTAACTTAACAAAAAATATATATTATTGTTAAATGAGTTTTAATTATTTCTATAGGAAATTGAACGCTCTACAAAAAAGATCTCTGTAGTTAATTGATTACTCTAGCCATTCAAAAAATATTCGCAGTAGAATTCCAATGCCTACTGATTTTGGTAGTTTTTCAATAAATATTCCCAATTTATCCAGTTAATTTATGAATTTATATTATCTCAAAATCCTGAAATTATTAAACAATTTTGAGGTCGAATTCAGAGCATCAAGAACCTTGCGAAAAGTGTAGTCTGATCAGGCACGTAGCCAGAGGGGGGGCTTGAGGGGCTGAAGCCCCACCCGAAAATCTAAACTAAAAACTAAAACTTTCTAATATATTAAACTCAAATCTATAAAAATAAGGAGACTATCCAGGTAGGTACAGTTTATTTGAATTTAGTTCTCAACTAGTTACTTGAAAATACTTCGCTTGGAAGCAAGAGATTATTTAGGTACGTTTTAAATTTTGTATTGAGTTTTGGAGACTATTTAGGTATTTTATTTAATTTTCAGAGCTTTTAAAATGAGGAGAATATTCTAGGTATTTACATTTTATTTTATTTGGTATCAGTTAACGACTTCAGTTATTGCCAAAAAATTGCAAAATACAGGTAACCACAATTTTTTATGATTTCAGAGTATAATACAAACCAAAAATAAATAAAAATAGTGTTATGCGCGTTTCGAAAACAAATGTTTTAAAATAACTTTCAGCTTGCGGAAAATATTTTTCAAAGTATCGTAATACCTACATATATTTGTTTTTTTTTTTTTGTTGTGATTCCTTAAGAAAAATGAAACGCCAAAGCTCCATTACTTCTTTTTTTAAAAAACCAAAACATGGTGACCTTTGTGGTAAGTAACTTGTTATTTTTGAATAGATAGTAATTATAGATACGGAAGAATCCCACAAGAAAGTATAAGCTCTCATAGTAGATAAAATGTATCAAATGAAATTCGGGGAAAGTTCGGGTTACTTTTTACGAGCTTTGAATTTTACCTGATATTTTTGTTACGGCATGGGAGTTTTAATACTTTTTTTGCGACTCGTAGTACAAAGTTTTAATACTTTTCATGGGATTCGTAGTAAAAATCTATTATGACAAAGCGTATGATAAGGCTATTAAATTTGTATCCATCATGTCGAATCGTGCGCTTTGCATTGAAACCCTTTAGGTTCTTAAAATTTAAATTTTCATAATAGGCTCATATATATACATAGATACAATTAATTTATTTGTCCTGATTTTGATAGATTTCGATAAACAAAGCTCAAGTAATGAAAACCCTAATTCTGAAGAAACTGTAGAAGATTCAATGGTAGAAAAAGAAATTGAAAAAGGTTAGTATAGTAATAATTATTATAAGTGTGCCAAAGCATAATTCGGTGTTCAAAAGTTCGGGAAATAACAAAAAAGACATTTACAAATAGCTCATAAGAATCAACTATCGATTTGAGAATTGAGTTCGGATTTTTTAAATTTGTTCTTTTAAGCTGCTTTAAAAAATTGAAAGCTAAGCTAATTATATACATATATAAACTGAAGTTATTTTTTTGATAGATTAGTAAATGTTAAATTTAGCTTGAGCAAACTTAAATTGCTCGTTCCTAAATGCCTCTAGTTATGAAAATACACAAAGAGGCATCCATTAGCTTTTTAAATTTGAGTTTTAAACATAGAATAATTAGAGCCTTATGCTAATTTAATGAGTACTAGTTGCAATATTGAATCTATGTTTTTGAACAGATAAGAATAATTCTGAGCCTTCAAGTTCATGTGAACCAGAGAAAACCGCATCCATCGAACCTCAAATTCAGCACTCGTCTATGCTGTGGCAGGCAGAAAATTTTGATATAGCGATGATGAATAGAAGTTCTCTTGACGATAATATCAAACAAAACATTCTTGAATCAGTCTTGCTTCCCAAAATTCCGTACGAGTTCCCAATGACAGTCCATGGATTTCAAAAAAGAAGCTTTCAGTACAAGTGGGTTACAGAAAATTTTCCCTGCTTAGCATACTCAATTAGTAATGATGCTGTTTTTTGCAAGCCATGCTACCTTTTTTTTCATCAGGGTGTTGGGAAAGGGGAGCATCAAAATCCTGGAAAACTAGTTTCTATCGGCTTTCGTGACTGGAAAAAAGCGAAGGAGTATTTCAATAAGCATGTCCAACAACAATATCATAAAAACTCAGTTCTCGTTGCTACATCGTTCCTAAACGTTGCTGCAGGAAAACAAAAAGATGTTGCTACCCAATTGGTGCGAAAGCAATAGCAGAAAATAGAGCTGCAATAAGACCCATTATTCAGACTATTCTGTTTTGTGCAGAACAGGAGCTGCCATTAAGAGGTGACAATGATAGTGGAGCTCTATCTTTGACTCGGCCCTCAAAAAAAGATGGTAAACTAAGGGCTCTCCTGCGGTTCAGAATTGAATCTGGAGACGACAATTTAAAGAATCACGTCATGATCAGTGCTAAAAACGCAAGCTATTTGAGTCCAGATATCCAGAATGAAATCCTGGAGATATGTTCTGATATTGTCACAACTGAAATAACTAAACGGGCTATAAGATCAAGTTGTTTCAGTATCCTCGCTGACGAAAAAATGGATGTTACTGGGACTGAACAACTTTCGATATGCCTTCGATATGTCGACTTTTTAACAGATCCCAAAAGTTGTATGCTTCGTGAAGATTTTGTAGGTTTTGTTCCTGTTGATGACCAAACTTCGGAAAATTTGACAAAAACCATACTGCAGCGATGTGAAGAACTACATCTTGATATGAAGAATTGTGTTGGCCAAGGATATGATGGAGCCGCAAATATGGCAGGTCACTTAAGTGGAGTACAGTGCAGGATTAGGCAACAGTATCCAAACGCTAGGTATGTACACTGTGCAAGCCATCGCTTGAACCTGGCTCTGTCTAATGCCATGTCAACTCCTGCAATTCGCAATTGCCTTGGTGTAGTAAGTGAAATAGCTAACTTCTTCCGCAACCATTCAAATGCAAATATAACTTTCAAAACTGTCTTCAAATTAGCTTTTTTGGCCTTTAGTCCACAAAAATTGGCGTTTCGTCCGGGTGATCTCACATGGACTCATCAGTTGACTTGTGAGGACCTTGTCAATACGCAATTTTTGTTAAGTTCAGTTCATCTTACATGAATCCAATGTGAACTATATCCAACAAAGATTAGGATTGTAATCATTAATGTTGGAATTTTTTTGCCCGTCAAACTGTCATTAAAAAACACGCACCAGAGAGCCGAAAAACTCGACTTCTACGCCTTTGTGAAACAAGATTCATTGAAAGGCATGACAGTATTGTTTCCTTTGTAGAGCTTTTCAAATGCATCTCAATAAGTCTTGAAGAAATAACGAGCAGAACGTGGGCGATGTCTTCGAATGCATCAACACTTTTGGCAGCGATCCAAAAAAGTGATTTCCTAGTAAGCCTCATTATATGCGAAAAACTATTCTGTTTAACGCATCCCTTATCAGTTTTCCTACAGAACAAATCCTTAGATTTTGTTTCTGCAATCGACCGCACAAAAGAAGTTTTGAATTCTCTTAAGAACATCAGAGAAAATGCCGAAGATTTTTTCAGAGAGGCTTTTCAATGTGCATCCCAACTTGCCGAAGACTTATTTGAAGTTGAATTAAGAGCTCCAAGAACTTCATTAAAACAAACAACGCGTTCCAATCCAGAGACCTCTTCTACTGAAGCCTATTTTAGAGTGTCTATACTGATTCCTTACATAGATTCGTTAATACATAATCTTACGGACAGATTCATGGTCAACGAAGACGTTCTACCATCGTTTCAAGCTCTTCTACCAGGTACTGCTGCAATTGAGCGGGTGAACGAAATGGAAAAACTTACATGTTACTTTGATAATACAATTTCTTTGTCAGCTGTGAAAGCTGAGTACATTCTTTGGTGCGGAAAAATATCGTCGATTGACCTTTCTACAGTGGTTTTGAAGTTGCTTGATATATGTGACAAGACTTACTTTAGAGGTATAAACTTCTTGCTTACGGTTTTGGCCACGCTTCCAGTGACCACAGCTAGTGTTGAAAGAACCTTTTCAACTATGAAAAGGATTAAAACAGTATCTCGAAGCGTTATGGGGAATGAAAGATTAAGCTCTCTTGCTATGATATCTATTCATTCGGATATTAATGTGGATCCAGATAAGGTGATTGATGTCATGTCAAAAAAAAAATCAAGACGTCTTCTGCTCTAAAAAATGTGTACAAACAAATTATTTAATTATCTTCTATTTAAAAACTAATAAAAATCAATAAATTGGAATATATATAGTTTTTGTTGAAAGAATTCCTCGTAAAATTTAAAAGCAAGCCCCCCCCCCCCCAAAACAAAATCCTGGCTACGGCACTGAGTCTGATGGTCCCAAAACATGTGTTGAGTAGTTTTATAAGTAGGTGTTGTATTATTAGGAGGTATTTTCTACATTCACGAGTGTGAATAATTTGATAAGAATATCAAAAAAGGCTTGTTAATGCTATATTTATATCGCTTTTATGTAGTCAAATTTACAGAAAATATACATGCATGTTTTGTATGTACGAGTATGTATGTATATAAATTTTCTTTTGAAGCCTCTTAATTTAAAGTATTGGTTCAACCAATTTATGCTCATAGGTTATGCTAAAGTCATGTTTGATTTAAAACCAAAGCTCGATTTATGTCACAAAGGGCTTTTAAAGCATACAAAAATAAATATGAATTCTTAGAAATTTAGTTTAACGTATTTATAAGTTGTACTGGGGGGTTATTGCACTGCGACCTGGAGATCTATTGTGCCCATTTATAAGTTAACAATAAAGTAGTTATAAAAAAAATTAAATATAATTCGTAAAAAAAAATAAGTAAAATTTTATTCGAAAACTATTTCTCTTGATATGTTGTCTGTATCGATTATGCGTTGAAGGTGATGTGAAATTGGAAGTTGAAACTGAAAATTAATAACAAATGTAATAAAATGATAAAATGTGAAAGATTTAAGCCAACTAGGAAAAACATTAATTCCTCATTTTATCATAATTATTCAGTAAGCTCAGATATTTATACCCAAAAGGACTCTTTATCAGTTTTCCTAAAAAAATGTATAAGTTTAAATTTAACATCATTAATTCCTTTGAAGATATCTAGCTACTGGCGCATCGTATTGAAGTTTGGCGTTCAGCTACAGAATGGCACAGAGCACAATTTCTGGTATTGTAAAAATTGTGTGCACCGCAATTTGGAACAGATTTGTGAAAAAAACATTTGCCACGTCCATGTGAAAAGCAATTAAAGGAATTTGCAAATAAATTTTATACCTGGTGGGGATTTCCGAATTGTGTAGGTTGTATCCCTTTTGTCTTATTATGAGATGAAGCGAGCTTTCAATGAACATTATACAAAAAAAAGTAACTTGTATTTGTTATTATTAATGGTTTCATGTTTTTATTTATACTTTTTTTTTATTAACTTCCCATAGGGAGTTATTGTAATCGGTCCGATTTGTCAAATTGGAATTTTTGACATTTCTCGACGTTTCAAGGTCCCTAGAGGCTATATCAATCATTTTTAGAGAGATGTCTGTGTGTGTGTGTGTAAGTACGTTCGTGCGTTCGTACGTTCGTACGTTCGTACGTTCGTACGTGCGTACGTTCGTACGTCCGTATGTTCTGGTACCATTTTTCGTCGTCGATATCTCAAGAACGAGTAAAGATATCCAGCCGTATTAATAAAAACACACAATTTGCTCGTTAACACACGTTTTTTCCAACACACGGATAATGAAATTATCCCTTTGATAAATTAAAATATTAATAAAACTATCGTTTCTTTATTTTATCTATTCACTGAATAACAAGGAAAAATGACAGCACTTCCTTCAATTCTACTAAATATTCTAGTACTTTTTTCATTATTGAAAGCCGGCATGTCATCTCAGACATACAAAATAATTTTTGTTGTCAAACAAATTCTAAACGGTTATTTAATTTTTGTGTGAAAGTTCAAATTAGTTTGTAAAAAAAATAGATATGCGAGAAAAGAAAAAAAATTATTGAAAATTGGAGTTCTGGCGACAAGGTTAGTTAACGCAATAACCTATTGCAGGCATTACTTGGATACTTAGTGGAATTTGTATTAAAACAAAATACATATATCTGTGAAATTTGACGAGCAAGTTGAAGATATCCGCACGTTAATCACCAAAATCGGTGAGATAAATTATCCTCTCATTGTCAAACGGCATTTAAGACTAACACATATTTATTATTAAGAATCATAAGTTAAAATACGTGTTAAAGTTGTTTCGCCTGTATTTTGTGCTTATTAATAGGGCTGATCGACTTCAAATAAATTTTGTTTAATAGATAATAACTTCGAAAGAGGCTGAAAGGGCGTTTAAAACAAAGTAAAAATTTTGGTTAGTTTCAAATATCTCACGAAAAAATAATGCTATTGATTTCAAATAAAATTTAATGTACTCATTATAAGGTCATACAGATTTGGTATGAATTTGGAAAAAAATGAACATACCGTTATTTTTTTAAATAAAAAAAAAACTGAAAAAAAAACTTCATAACCCAGATATTCTAAGAACGGAAAACAATTTGAAACTCAAAATAATTTTATTTTACGAAAAATAATGTGTTTGACAACTGGTGAAAATTAAAAAAGAAATCAGTTTACAGTTTTTTTACAAAAAAAAAAAATAAAAAACAATATAAAACTCAATTGAAAATTGGTAAAAATTATTTTTCGACTCAAATTTCTCGAGAACTAGTCGTGATATTGACTTCTAATTTAGTTTATTTTATACATAGTTAAATTTTGTACAATTGGTAAAATTTTGACAAATATTGAATTAACAGTTTTTTTTTTAAACAAATGGTAAGTTATCAGTGTGGGTCGCACCCAGCCTATTTTTTTTGTAGTTTTTAAACCTTACATCCCACAAGAATCCCCTTTTTTTACTTTACTTACCAATAATTGGATGTCCATTCCGACAAAAATTAAAACACTGTTCGCGCTAGTAAGCTTGAAAATCAAATGAGTTTTGATCTACTAGCTTACTAGCAAGCACTAGCGCGCACTCTTTTACTAGCGTTAAAGCAACTATAGCGTGATCTATGACCACGTTATTGACTATCCAAGCATTAGATTTACTAGCTTACTAGCGCAGACTAGCGCATTAGCTTACTAGCGTTGGCCGTAACCACGGCCTTACTATTAAAGTATCTATAATATTAAATACTTTCAAAAAATTATTTTTTTCCCCTGTGAATGAATTGCGATTTCAAATTGATTTATTTTTGTCGTTGTATAAGTGTAATTTTGTGTTTGTGTCATTATTCAGAAAATTTCATCTTAAATTTAATTTCATAAGAAAAATAAGACCTTGATGAATTCATCGATTTATTTTCAACCGCTTCCATTTTTTACTAGAAATAACTTTTTTCGTATTTAGTTTGTAATTTAGATTTGTAAAATTTATTTTGAATTGAAATATAAATTAACTTTGTTGCCTAATGAAATGCAAAAACTAACGAAATCGTTTTTTTGATACTCGTAGATCCAAATCGAAAATAAATTGATTTGTTGTACTAACGGAAAACCAAATTCTAAAAACACTCAGATTTTTTCATACTGCCTGTGATATTTTTGAAATAAGGAAAACTTACGCCAGTGATCGGTAAGCTACATCATAAGCCTTTTTGCGATCAAACGCATTTTCAGGACACACTACTGTTGAAGGAAATATAACCTTTTGGTTTTGAAAGTCAGTATCTAGCCCTAGAATTATATACAAAAAATATTATTAAAATTAATTTTAAAACATATTATTACTTTAATACCGGTAATAGTGGGATTAGTTTGAAATTTTTCCCATAAGCTCACAATAATAATTAAAGCTGTGACCGCACCAACCGCAGTAAAACAAAACCACATGAACCTTTAAACAAAATTATGTCACCAAAATATTATCTTTTTTTATTGCAAGATAATTTTATCACTTAATCACTCACTTTTCTCCAAGTGGTCGTCCACTTTCGGCGATGTATCTTACGCCATGCAATGTTGAGTTTTGAAAAAACTCTTTTGTTTGAAATATTAAACTTCTACGAAATAGAGAAATTTTTTCTAAAACTTGTTTTGGTCTCGAATGTATTCTGTTATTCTCCATATCATAAACTTTATTTGGTGGATTTTCGAATAAATTTAGCCTTTCTCTTGCAAAAGCCCTCATCCAATAAAAATCAAATGTTTAGATATCCTTCAACAGGAGTAATTTACGTATTTACATGTACTGAAGGATATGTTGTGCCTAACACTAGAACAGAAAAACCCCATTAGTTATTAATGAATATTTTATCAGATATTCAGAGACAATCATTTTCTATTAGGAGAACGATTACATTGTCCGGGGAGTAATTCAGTTTGGTAGTATTACTTTACCTTTATCTATATACATATGTATATATAAATTGTATATATACAATATACAAGTCTAGTCTAGTAAATTATGGATAACATTGAGATATAGCGGACCTTGCCCGCTTTCAGGAAACATAATATATATAAAAAAAAAATATTTTCCATGTAGTTTAGGTACATGCTATAACATACATATTTTCAGAATAATTTAAAAAAGAGGGTGGGTGCGACCCACACTGATAACTTCCCATTTGTGGTCTTAAAAACTTTATATTTAGATAAAAACATATTTTGACGTTTTCTTCCATTTTACCATAGCTATTAATAGAATTTGAATATGTGGGACTTGGGTACAACTGAACAACCTTATTCATATACGTATGTACAGTACATACATTCTTCTAAAAACTAAGTTGATAATAAACTTATAAAATTATGTATTATATTATAGAAATTACTTTATTATTTCGGTTCCAAACATTTTAATTGAAAAAAATTTAAAAACGAAATATTCAAATATAAAAGATATGGTTTGGTTATTGATGGAAGGGTACTTACAAAATATATCCGCTCTAAAACTAGTTATATGTCAAATATAAACCATTTGTTAGAAATTGTATTATGTATAAAATTAAATAGTGGCAAAGTCAATATCATTGCTCTTTCTCAAGATATTCTAGTCGAAAAACAAATATTACCACTTTTTAGTAGATTTTTAACTTCCCATAGGGAGTTATTGTAATCGGTCCGATTTGTCAAATTGGAATTTTTGATATTTCTCGACGTTTCAATGTCCCTAGAGGCTATATCAATCATTTTTAGAGAGATGTCTGTGTGTGTGTGTGTACGTACGTTCGTACGTTCGTACGTTCGTACGTTCGTACGTTCGTACGTTCGTACGTTCGTACGTTCGTACGTTCGTACGTTCGTACGTTCGTACGTTCGTACGTTCGTACGTGCGTACGTTCGTACGTCCGTACGTTCTCGTACCATTTTTCGTCGTCGATATCTCAAGAACGAGTAAAGATATCGACTTCAAATAAGTTTTGTTTAATAGATAATAACTTCGAAAGAGGCTGAAAGGGCGTTTATTAAAATTCACGGAGTAGTTTTTTCACTATAACGGTTAAAAAAAAAAAGTAAAAATTTTGGTTAGTTTCAAATATCTCACGAAAAAATAATGCTATTGATTTCAAATAAAATTTAGTGTACTCATTATAAGGTCATACAGATTTGGTATGAATTTGGAAAAAAATGAACATACCGTTATTTTTTTAAATAAAAAAAACTGAAAAAAAAATTTCATAACCCAGATATTCTAAGAACGGAAAACAATTTGAAACTCAAAATAATTTTATTTTACGAAAAATAATGTGTTTGACAACTGCTGAAAATTTAACTGGTGAAAATTTCAAAAAAAATTAGTTTACATCTTTTTTACAAAAAATAAAAAACTATATAAAATTCTATTGAAAATTGGTAAAAATTGTTTTTCGACTCAAATTTCTCGAGAACTAGTAGTGATATTGACTTCTAAGTTAGTTTATTTTATGCATAGTATAATTTTGTACAATTGGTAAAATGTTGACAAATATTTAATTAATGTTTTTTTTTCAAATAAAAAAATTCTAGTGAAAACTAGTTAAAATTGTATTTCAAGTCGAATTTCTTGAGAATGAACACTGATAGTGCCTTCTAAAGTATGTTGTTTTATACATCGATACCTTCCCGTAAGAATGTATACTAAGCGACATTTCTTAAATTGTTCAGGAAACGAAAAAAACGAAGAAAGTTCTAGTTGAATCATAGTGTGCTAAGAGAATCATAGTGTGCTACGAAACTCAGGCCAAAACGTGGCCCTTAACATATAGTATATTTCCTCATCAAAAAGTCATTTTCGAAAAAAGTGTCGCTTAGTACATTCTTACGGGAAGGTATCGACATAATACAATTATTAACATAATGTTTAAATTTTGACAAGTATCGAATTGACATTTTTAACAAACAACAACTTATACATCAACAATCTCAATTTCAAATCTCTTTAAATAATTAAAATGCTTTTCAATCTTTAAATAATAATGTTTGTTTGAATTTTACAGCTAAAGTTTGTTTCGCTGAAAATTTGGTTATTTGAAAAAATCTAAATATAAAGTTTTCAAGACCACAAATGGGAAGTTATCAGTGTGGGTCGCACCCAGCCTCTTTTTTTATATTTTTGTTAAAACTGTCAATTCGATACTTGTCAAAATTTAACCATATGTTAATACGAGTAATTGTATTATGTCGATACCTTCCCGTAAGAATGTACTAAGCGACACTTAATGTACTAAGCGATGACTTTTTGATGAGGAAATATACTAGGTATATGTTAAGGGCCACGTTTTGGCCTGGGTTTTGCCAACCTATTATGCATGAAAAGGAAACTAGAGTACAAATAAAAAAAGAGGCTGGGTGCGACCCACACTGATAACTTCCCATTTGTTGTCTTGAAAACTTTATATTTAGTTTTTTTCAAATAACCAAATTTTCAGCGAAACAAACTTTAGCTGTATCTGTACCGTATCTGTTCTGGTAATTGGTATGATATTTTGTATACATACTTCGATCATAGAGCAGTAGATGGAAGATCGAAGTAGATGGTTTCATAGTGTAATTGTTTTGCTTGTGGCATACTATGATATTAGAAAATTTGCTTTTTTTGTTGATGATGAGGATACTTAGTCGCTCATTTTATGTTTTTTTTCTTACAGAAAATATGTTTAACTAATTTTAAACTTTTCTATTTAAAATGTTAAATTTCTTGTAATAATTACGAAGGTTGGTAGGTACATATTATCTACGTGTTTTTTAATATATCTTTGTTCCTACACCTAAGAAAACCTTGAGTAGAATTTTACATCTTTTTCATGGACAAAAAGATAAAAACATATTGTGACGTTTTCTTCAATTTTACCATAGCTATTAATGGAATTTGAATATGTGGGACTTGGGTACAACTGAACAACCTTATTCATATACGTATGTACAGTACATACATTCTTCTAAAAACTAAGTTGATAATAAAATTATGTATTATATTATAGAAATTACTTTATTATTTCAGTTCTGTATGTTTTCTCATTAAAATAATGTTGCCCCCTGAAATTTGTATTATCCGCCAAAAAAATTATGCTAAGCGACATTAATAAAGATCTCATTGTCGTGAGCAACAAAAAATTTTGTTAGATGTCACTTAGTTTAACCAAAATTGTCTCTTAGCACACTATGATTCAACTAGAACTTTCTTGGTTTTTTTTCGTTTCCTGAACAATTTTAGAAATGTCGCTTAGTATACATTCTTACGGGAAGGTATCGATGTATAAAACAACATACTTTTAGAAGGCACTATCGGTGTTCATTCCCAAGAAATTCGACTTGAAATACAATTTTAACTAGTTTTCACTAGAATTTTTAATAGTTTTTTTATTTAAAAAAAAAACTATTAATTTAATATTTGTCAACATTTTACCAATTGTACAAAATTATACTATGTATAAAATAAACTAAATTAGAAGTCAATATCACTACTAGTTGTCGAGAAATTTGAGTTGAAAAACAATTTTTACCAATTTTCAATAAAATTTTATAGAGTTTTTTATTTTTTGTAAAAAAACTGTAAACTGATTTTTTTTAAAATTTTCACCAGTTGTCAAACACATTATTTTTCGTAAAATAAAATTATTTTGAGTTTCAAATTGTTTTCCGTTCTTAGAATATCTGGGTTATGAAATTTTTTTTTCAGTTTTTTTTATTTAAAAAAATAACGTTATGTTAATTTTTTCCCAAATGCATACCAAATCTGTATGACCTTATAATGAGTACATTTAATTTAATTTGAAATCAATAGCATGATTTTTTCGTGAGATATTTGAAACTAACCAACATTTTTACTTTTTTTTTAAACCGTTATAGTGAAAAAACTACTCACTGAATTTTAATAAACTCCCTTTCAACCTCTTTCGAAGTTATTATCTATTAAACAAAATTTATTTGAAGTCGATATCCTTACTCGTTCTTGAGATATCGACGACGAAAAATGGTACCAGAACGTACGGACGTACGAACGTACGCACGTACGAACGTACGAACGTACGAACGTACGAACGTACGAACGTACGAACGTACGAACGTACGTACACACACACACACAGACATCTCTCTAAAAGTGATTGATATAGCCTCTCTCTAGGGACCTTGAAACGTCGAGAAATGTCAAAAATTCCAATTTGACAAATCGGACCGATTACAATAACTCCCTATGGGAAGTTAAAAAGTACCAAATTCCTCAAATATCTGAACACTACGATCACGAAAGAATGATTCTTACTGCTATTATATTAATAATATTCTATAATAACTGTTCTATTAATAGATATGTAGGTGGTAAATTTTACACTAGGTTTTGTATTTTTTATTATAACTATTTAACTTTTCAATACGAAAATGATGAAATTAACCAAACTTTAACCATCTTATAAATATGTATGAGAACATAGAAGCCAGTTTGTTTCCAAGCTTGTTCATTTAATTTACTTTTTAAAAATGCTACAACACATGATTGTGTCAATAATAACAAATAAAAATTGTAATATTTTTTTAAAGGAGCTGTTTACTAGTAGCCCAGGAAAATTTTGTTGCATTTTATAAATAAATGTATGTTTTTTAATTTTAAGTTTTTTTTAATGTTATATTGCTTTTCGGACTCACCGCGTTAAATAAATTTAGTTTATTTATTCAACTCGTTAAATACTAATGCAACAATCTTAAATTATATGATATTTACATAATATAAATACTAAAAATACTTAAATCTATTCTATAAATTTAATTGTGAAGAACATATTCTTAAAATTGTGTGATTTTACGTTTTCATTAATTGAATGAATTCGAAAATATAGTTTTTATTGAACACATTCATTTAGAGATTGAGAGGACTATTGGCGCCGTAGTTAGATCTACTGAAAATATACCAAGACGCAATTGACTTCTTACGCTAGAACGACTAACACTAAAATTCAATCTATAAAGAACCGATGGAGTTGTTACAGTCCCCATAATAAAACAGAACTGCAAGTACTCACGATGACTTAAAAGGGATGGAAGATTTATTAGTTGAAGTCTATGTGTATAAGGTGGCAAATCAATAATACTAGACCAGGGAAGGAAACCTAAACAAAATCTCATAAATCTCCTTTGGATACACTCTATTCTGTTGACATGAACCGCTTAATATGGGGTCCATACAATGCAACCATATTTCAGAATAGACCTAACAAATAAAACATACAGAATTTTAAGGACATAAGGATCACGAAAGTCACGAGCAAACCTTTTAATGAAACCAATCATCTTATTAGCTTTTTTTATAATGCGATTGTAATGGTCCGTGAATGAAAGTTTTGAGTCCAATACCATACCGAGGCCAGGAAAGCTCGACAGACTACATAAATGAGACGTGTTCAACATTTAATTATATGACAGAACATTGTGTTTGCGTGCAAAACACATTGATTTACACTTGTCAATATTTAAAGACAGACGATTAGTATTTTACCATTCCCAGAATTTTTGAAGATCTTTCTGTAAGTTCACAGTCAGCTACCGAATCAATTTTTCTAAATATTTTCACGTCATCGGCATAAATTATAGACATAGAGTTACTCAAAACAAAAGGAAGATCGTTAATAAATAAGACAAACAATAAAGGACCAAGATGACTACCTTGTGGTACACCCGAATTTACAATAAACTATTTAGAACGTTCATTTTTTAAAACGACACTATACAAGTTGTCCAGTTATTCGTCTGCCATACTTTGGGATGTGATTCCTGGTCATATTCTAAGAAAAAAATTGTTCTACAGTAAAGTCTGATTTTCAACTTTGACATCACTTTTTGACGATTTAAAAAAAAGGCCAACTTTGGTGTACCCTGACCCATTTTAAGGTCAATTTCTCTGTCAGTACTAATGGTAGAGACCTCATTTTGGATTTTTTTAGTAGAAATACTAACCTTTAACACTATGTTTAAATTGAGCTGATATGTTTTAAGGATTGCCAGATATTCAATTTTAAATGGTGTTCAATTTTTCTTGTCCGAGCAAAATTTTGACTTTGAGGTAAATTTTTTTCAAAAAATGTGTAATAAACATAAAGTTTTCTTATTTTTACCAGATGAACAAAACAAAAATTAAAAAAAACTCATTAATAAGTGCACCCAAAAATTCATAAATTGCACGATACTTGGGAAAATCTAAAACAATTAAAAAATCGAATTTTGGGTTTTTTACCTACTTTTATTGCAGCACTTGGCAATTGGAGTGGTTTTATAAAAATTGATAGTTTTTAGGTATTTTTGCAGGCTATGCACTCATCAAGATGGGTAAAAGCGTGCTTATGCCTACTTGGCTTGCAGTCAAAACCCTAATTGCCTTACATCTTGTCAGAGATAGTTAAATTTTGGGTATGAATGTTTAATGGGTAAACTAGCTAAATAAGTGGTAGAAAAGAATAGAAAAATAAATTAATTTATCAGATTATTAAGTTAAGTCACGAATACAGAGATATGGAGATAAGAGCACAACGTAGATACAAGGTCTTTATCCTAACAGACGACCTCCTTTTTGAAATGTTTTTGGAAATACCTTCCGAAAGATTCGAGAAACTGGATCACTTTCAACTGAAAGACCTAACGCGAGAGTTGCAAGCACAAAAAGAGTTTCGGTCGATGAAAGAATACTGGCAGCTGTTGAAATCGATCCTTCCATCAGCATAAGATGCTTGGATCTACATTTTAATGTTTCCAAATACAGAATACAGCATGGAGAAAATATGTATCCATATCACAATACACCTGTGCAAGAACTGCTTTCCGATTATTTTGAAAAGAGACTCGAATTTTGTTACTGCTTGCTAGAGAGAAGCTCGGATGATAACCAGTTTATAAACAGAATTCTTTGGACAGACGAATCTCAATTCACAAGAGATTGTATTATGAATTTCCATAATCTCCATACATGAGCTTCGAGCAATCCACATTAAAGATGGCAAAGATCATTTCAGCAAAGATTCAGTGTCAATATGTGGGCAGGTGTAATTGGAAATAAATTATAAATTAAATTCAAATTACCACCCCGACTTAATTCTACTTACTATCTGGACTTTTTACAAAATAATCTAATAGACCTATTGTAGGATGTTCCACTACTTCAATGGTAGAAATGGACCAATTCACTGGCCTGAAAGATCTCCGGATCTCACTGTACTGAATTTTTTTGTTTGGGGACGAATGAAAGAATAATCTGAAATAACAACCTTAACTGAATTAGAACAACGTATTTCGAAAGGATCACTAAAAGTAAGGAAAGAGTTATCGAGAATAAATATTCAAAACGAAATCCAAAAACTGGCTCTAGCATGCATTCAAAACGCAGGAGGGAACTTTGGGCACTTATTATGACTATATTTGTGTGTACATAAAATAAAAAATTACCTGAAACTACACAAATTATTGTTTTATTCAAACCCTTTACACCTCAGGGCAAAAAATCATTTTTTTTTTAATTTACCTATTTTAGATTTTTCCAAGTATCATAAAATGTATGGGCTTTTGGTTGCATTTCTTAATGATATTTTTATTATAATTGTTTTGTTCATCAGGTAAAAATAAGAAAACTTTATGTTTATTACACATTTTTTGAAAAAAATTTACCTCAAAGTCAAAATGTTGCTCGAGCAAGAAAAATTGAACACCATTTAAAATTGAATATCTGGCAATCCTAAAAACAAATCAGATCAATTTAAACATAGTTTTAAAGGTTAGTATTTCTACTTAAGAAAATCCAAAATGAGGTCACTACCATTAGTACTGACAGAGAAAATGACCTTAACATGGGTCAGGGAACACCAAATTTAGCCTTTTTTAAATCGTCAAAGTCAAAGTTAAAAATCGGACTTTACTGTAGAACAATTGTTTTCTTAGAATATGACCAAGAATTACCATTGTATATATAAACTTATATATTATATATTATATATTATTATATTACGGATAGTACACTTGATCCACAGAAAGTTGAAATTCGTATTAGAACAGTGGCCGTACTGGGGCTGAAGCTGTTAAGCGACATCATGTATGTAGACGGCGAGACCATGATGGAAGAAGAAAATTGGCACCAAGTTGTAACCCTGTAAATTAAATTCTGAAGAATCAGTATTTTCACCTACTTGGGTTTCGCTTAATGCCAAAATAGCTGGCCTGTACTTTACAGTGTGGGCGTAAGCAGACAGAAAATTACTTCTTAAACCACGAATATTACTAAAATCCACACGAAATTTACCCATCACGATGAAACACAAACACCAAAAAACACAATTTTAACGATAACGGGTTTCTAAGCTTGGCAATAAATGTAAAACTGTAGTTGACCAGCACATACAAACTAACGAAAGTGTTATGCCTATTCATTACTTTGCATGAACGAACCAAGCAAGTAATCACCCATCACCAAGCTATACGCCAAATGCTACATGAATCTAGTCATCGACAGCTCTCGCAGTGTTTCTTTTGTTTTTTAGCGTTTTTATATGCAGATCGAACCATAGGGGGCTATACTATTAAATACACGTTTTTTGCGTAAAGGAACGGTTTCTAATAAGCAGACAAATAATATTTCATAAAAATGTATAATCATATCGTCAAAATTAACATTGAAGAAAACAGAATCCCAGTTAATGTCATTAAGTAATGCATTTTTTATGGGTTTTTCTCTCGAAGTTGTGGTCACTTAAAGAACTTTTAAATATTAATTAAATTAAATAAAAAGAAAAACTGATTTCTTGTTTTATTTTATTTAATTCCAATTTTAGTCAAATTAATATTACAACTTTTTTATTTTATAATATCTAAGCTACGCGTTTCGGAGTGTTATAGCTCCATATTCAGGCGAACTACTTTTGATTTTTAGTTGTTGGTATAGTCAAACTTAAGCTTTTAGTTGTCATCTTATGCTGTACTCGTGTTGTTGTTGGTGTTGTTGTTGTTTTTATTTAATTTGGTTGAAGCTTTTTTGTGTGGTGATATATGAGTGTTGTCTTCTTTTTATCTATTATTTTGTTGGTGTTTAATTTCTGTTTCATATAAAGTGTTTGTTTTTACTGTCAATTTATCATTTAATAAGTTGTCTTATTCTATCTTGTATGCTTTGTAGATTTCATATTCTTCGATCACCTCTAATATTTCGGTGTAATGTTTATAGGTTTGTCTCAAGATCTCTTTGAGTATATATAATATGGAGGGCTCGTTCCTATCCCTAATGTATTGTAGTACTTGAAGTTATGATAGGGGTCGCTGTCTCACTTTCTGTAAGTTAAGGATACAGCCGTATCCTCCGATTTGTGCTTACCTTCTCCGCGCATATAGTTCACCGTCACGTGTGATATGAAGCACTCGGCAATAACTTTGTCCTTTGTATATATAAACTATAGTACTCTCATGGAACAGAAAAAAGTGTTATGGAATACACTCTACCGAGGGCGCTGTCGTAGGAAAATATTGTCGTGGAGACTTTTGATTTAGGGTGGGGTAGTAATTGAGGAAGAGCGAGAAAATTTTATCGGCTCTGGCAATGAGAAAGACGAGAAAGAAAAAATAAAATTTGTTTTGTATCATTTTCCTTTTGAGGGATCTTCTGTGTGTTTTGTTGTTATATTTTTTTTGTCAAGAATATTTGTTTTGTGTTTGCTATTTCACACGCAACAAAGCAACGTTGTTCAATTTCGGCATATCTAACCAAAATACAACGTTGCTTTTTATTTGTATGGACACACATACCTATTTGAATAGATTTAAGTAGGAATAATTTTGAAAATTGATTCTTGATAGGATTAGGCTTTTTTGAATTTTAGTATATCTACATAGGAACTTTATCTTAATATATTAGGTAACTTACCTATGTTGATTGCAATTATTATTATTTTTGTTATTCAAAAGTATAATAATTGGTGTAATTTTGAAGAACAAAAATAATAATTGCAATCAACTATTTTAACTGCCTACATTAGATGCAGTGGGTGGTACATATATAGGTATAAAACTATTTGGTCCTTATTCGGAATTCCTCCCCCACCAAAATGCACTTTTTTTTTAATGAATCGATAAAAAAAAGTGTGCTGTTGATAAAAAACATCAAATTATGGAGGAGAAACCCTTTTTTATGGTAAAAAAGTGAAGTATAAAAAAATGAATATAGGCCACAGGGTAAATTCAAAGTTTCTTTAAATCCAGATTCTGTGAATGCAAAAGAAACCTTGCATACACACAACCTCGCACCTACCCCAAATCCTATAGTGTGCCCAAGTAGGGGGGTTGCAGGGGGGCAGCATGCCCCCCATACATATATCACTGTTTAAACGCCGCCGTAATGCGTAAGCAAGCAAAAAAAGCAAATATCCCATACAAAAGTAGTTTTAGTTATAGTACTGTGGGTGGTCAGCTTTTACTTCACTTTTTTACCATAAAAAAGTGTTTCTCCTGCATAATTTGATGTTTTTTATCAACAGCAAACACTTTTTTATCGATTCGTAAAAAAAAAAGTTCATTTTGGTGGGGGGGGGGAATTCCGAATAAGGTCCAACTATTTCTTTAAGCAAATCTGATAGGTACGTATACCTATATTTTTATTAGAGAAAATATAGCTTTTACATATATGTACATACCTATATAAAATATGGTATGGTAGAAAATAATTTTTATTACAAAAAAAATATTTTTATGCGTTCATAGGTATTTATATAATTAAAAATAAAAAAAGAAATTTGATATAGGTATAGACCAGTTTTTAAAATTTATTCATATATAAACTTTGTTTGCAAAAAATAAAGAAAATTTTTAATACTTCTTATGTATGTATAAACAATTTCAAAAATGTATAAATATTTACATAAAGCAATTGTGAAAAAAATTAAATAAGTTTTTCGAGAAAAAAATAATTTCAGAAAACTTAAATTAATAAAAAAAAAAATTAAAATAAATAGAATAAAATTATTATTGACATAATAGGTATTTAAAAAAAATCAGATACCTTTTTTGGAAAAAATATTTTGTATGCATTTATGTACATATTGCTCATAAGCAATTTTAGAAAAAATAAAAATTGGTGTCAATTTTAAAAAAAATATTGATGCACCCCACATGAAAAACTTTGAAAATAAAAAGAAACATTTTTTTATAAAAAATAGTTTTTATCCATATATTTTGTAAAAAAATAAGATATTTGCACTGCGAATTTTGAACAAACAAATATTTATTTTAATGTTTGTCTGCGAATTTTCATCAAATTTGGAAATTATTAATTCATTAAAATAATTATTTTGTTTTTTTTTTGTATTTTGTTAATATAAATATAAAAAGTACGAATTTATGCAAACAAAGTTTTAAAAACCTTTTATTATTAAACTAATTTTAAATATAGGAAATTTCTTTAAAATTGTTCTAGAAAAAAATTTGGGATATTAATTTTAAGTATTTAAAAATAAAGATTCTAGGAAATATTTTCAAAAATTAATCGCTCAAACTTTTTCAAGACATTGATTTTTCAAAAACAATTTTTTTAGCTAAAAAAATATTTTTTCGTTTTCTCTATCATCGCAAAGTCAACTTTGATCAAAATCTCAAAAACCAATGCTCTCACGCAGGTGTTCTCAATGAAAAAATGTGAGAAATATTGTTAATCCAGTACTTTGTCACATTATTGTATGCTTCTAAGACGATAATTAAAAAAATAGTAAAAAGAAAGTTAATCCTTTCAATCGTAAATTCACCTAAGAATCCAAAGACGAAAAAACTAAAATAAAAGGCTTTTCTTAGAACAAAAGTAGTTTTTGTTATTTTTGATTTTCTCAAAAACTGCAAAACATTTTGACATCCGGTTTTTGGTGTTTGATCAAAAACTAATAAGAGCATTGAATATTGAATAAAAAAATAATACTTAATTACGTAAAATTTTGAAAAAAAAATGTTTAAAACAAAATTTTCATTTTTTTTTCAAAATTTCGATTTTGAAAATTAATTTTTCAAAAACTATTCACTCGAACAACTTTATTTAAAAACAGAATTAAAGAATGTATTTCTGGCTTTTCAAAATGCTATAGCATTTTTCTGTAGGTATCACCGTTATTTTTTAATAGTTTTTTTTCTGTTTTAAGTGATTTTTTTCTTAAATTGCCCCTCCCGCCTAAACGGGGTGAAATAGACTCCCCCCCTCCCATACGATTTTTTTCTTGTCTAAGTCCAACCTACATGCTCTAGCTTTTTGTCACACCTTATGCAAATCACCCTGTATATGTAATTTGAAACCTACACGGAATAAATAAATAAACTGTGATGTTATTTATATGAAATTGATGTTATACTTATTGAATTTTAAGTATAAGATAATTTAAATGTTAAAGAAACAAAAAAATCGTCGTCAGCTGATTGTTTGTGGGTGTAAAGATCGTCAGTTTATGTTCCAAAGATACTATGCGACGCTCGAATGCGTTGAGCGCGCGACATGTTTATCGCGCTGACTGACGGTGTTACCCCCGTCAAAAGTGCAGCTGACTATTTTCTTTATTATTTTAAAAGTATAAAAATTGAGATATATAAATTTCATAAGGTATAAAATAAATTTATTTTTCAAATTTTAAATGAGGTTTATGCCCGTGACTGACATTGAACCCCCCATCGTCAATACAGCTGACGATAATTTTTTGAAAAAATATGATTAAAACAATAATTTAATACAGTTTCACTTGGTATAAAATTCATCGGAGCAAATTTTTTTCCAATGACTTTTTCATGCTGTCTCCTTAGCTCCACCGCTTTCGGAGCAGCTGACGTTCAGATCTGTTATGTGTTAGGCTACGGCCACGCACTGAGCGACGAGCGACTGAGCGATTGAGCGACGAGTCGCTGAGCGACGCAAAAAAATTAAAACACATGAAGTTGTATGGAGGTGGCCACGGAAGCCCTGAGCGACTTCTGATTTTTTCAAGCGACAGAGCGACGTCGCTCTGCAATCAAATCTGTTTTAATTTTTCAGTCGATCGCTGAGCGACGAAGTTAGTCCATGGAGAAAATAAGCATAGAAAGTTTAAAATATGAAATGTTTCAAAAGTCTTTTGCCATTTAGGTCAAAATTTAACGAGTTTAAAAAACTTGGGATGAAAAGCGACATTTAGAATGTTATTTTGGCAAAACTAAACAATAAAAATAAAGAATAAATAAAATGCACGACTCGATTGCACAAACTTGCTCTTATGTAAAAGTACTTTGGATTTTAAAATGTTTGCATAAATAAATATAAAGCATGGATTTTATGAGATAAAAATGTTCAAATGCATGAAATTGCCGTCTGATTTTCAGAAAAGTATGAATTAATGCAAACAAAGCTCGAAAATCGTTTTATTATTAAAGTAATTTTGTGTATAAGAAATTTCTTTAAAATTTTTCAAGAACGAAATTTTGGATGTCAATTTTAAGTATTTAGGAGTATAGATACAAGGACATGATTTGAAAATAAACGTTTTGAAGATATTCAAATCCAAAAACTATTTTTTCGAAAAAATTTGTAGACCATTATAGACTATATTTTTTCAAAGGAGCTCCTGCATTAAAATTTTAGTTAAAACCGTTAGAGCCGTTGATGAGAAATTCCAAAATCAAATAAACGGTTCATTCATTCATTTATTCATTCATTTATTCATTCATTCATTCAATGTAGTCCATGCCTAAATATGATTTTGCATTACGGGTGTATACCCCCATACCGTTACTTGTGGAGCTAAAAAAAATTCAATTTCCTCTCTAGGGTATCATCGAAGACCCTTATGTACTGAGTTTGAAGAAAATAACTCCAGTAGCTTAAGCTGCAGATCGAGGAAAAGACAGACAGACGGAATTTTCGGACCCACTTTTTTTGTCTTCGCTATCATCGTAATGTCAATTTTGATCAAAATCTCGAGTTGAATTTTTTTTGTCCAAAATAGCCCTATATATAGTACCTACATACATATATCGGAAGTAAAAACTAACATTAGTAATAAAATTAGTCGCTTTTCTGCACTAATTGGCTTAATTTGTTTTGTTAATCTTGGCCGAACTTTTTTCAACAGCAAATTGAAAGATTCTATTGACATACGACAGTATTGATAAAATAGGTTTGGATATTTGCGAAGATTCAACATAATTTGCCGTTTCGATTTATTGGGTATACATCAAACCTTAGTTTTCTTGATCTTATAATAGCTCTTAAAGACTACGACGAACTACACTTGACAATTCCATTTTCGCAACTAATCGCTCAGCGATGACGCTCAGTAAATGGCCACCCATCGCTCAGACTCGTCGCTCTATCGCTCGTCGCTCAGCCGCTCAGTCGCTCGTCGCTCATTGCGTGGCCGAAGCCTTAGGGGAAAACTATTATTGTTATGATTTTCAGCCGGTATGAAATGACTTGGTCAACTATAGCGCTACCTCCCGTACTACTATTTTTTGTTTTGTTTTTATTCATTTTCTATACAAATAAGTATGATGTGGCATTTTTTGCTTCACGCATAGAGAAAAACGCTATATTGTTGGAATGAAGGTTTTATTTTTTTCGTTCGCTGTGTTGTATCTATGTATGTTGGAGCAAATAAATACATATATGTATGTAGTTACGAGTAGAGGATTTTAATTCAAATACACGATTACCACTCAGAACAATTTTTTTGTATAGGAAGTTAGATAATTATTTTTGTAAGCAGATTTTTAAAATGCAGAATTTCGAGAATTAGAGTATTAGAGTTCTGAAATAGGTACAGAAAAATTATATTGAAAGCTAAAATTTTGATGAGTAGAATTTTGGAATGCAGATTTTTGGGAAATTAAATTTTGAAATGCATAAAACTTAATAAGTAAAATTTTGAACAACAGAAGTTTGAAAAAGGAATTTTGAAATGCAGAAAGCTTAGCACCTAAGTAAAATTTTAAAAAGCAAAACTTTGAAATTCAGAAATTTAGAAAATAAAATTTTGAAATGCAGAATTTTAGGAAATAAAATTTTGAAATGCAAAATTTTGGGAAATATAATTTTGAAAAATGTACTTTGAGCAGTAGAATTCTGAAATACAGAAAACTTAATAAGTAAAATTTGAAAAGCAGAATTTTGAAAAAGAAATTTTGAGAAGTAAAATTTTGAAATGCCATATTTTGGGAAATTTTAATATGCACAAAACTTAGTAAGTAAAATTTGGAAATGCAGAATTTTGAGAAGTAGAATTTTGAAATGCACAATTTTGAGAAGTAGAGTTTCAAAATGCAGAATTTTGAAAACTTTAATTTTGACAAGTAGTATATTGAAAACTAAAATTTTATCAATTAGAATCTTGAAATTCAAAATTTTGAGAAGTAGAATTTTGAAATGTAAAATAACAAAAAAAAAATCATGTGATACATCACTCCCTACATTACGAGTATGCAATTTCTAACTCGCTAAGATGCCTAGTTTAGCCAGAAATCACGTTTGAAAAAGTCAACTTTGGGTGGTCTACGGAGCTCCGTTTAGTCGCAAATCGCATTTAAAGATAAACATTTGTTTTTCGTTACATGCGATACGTGGATTGAAAGGTGGCACTCCCTAGATCATGAATATGCAATTTTTAACTCGCTGAGATGCCTAGTTTAGCCAGAAATCATATTTAAAAGTACATTGAGTGGCCCGCTCTGCAGGACTTAAGAATTTTAAGTCCCTTTTTCGGGGACACACCCTTTCACGCGACTCCATCGCTCCGCTTAGGGTATGTTAAGTCACCTGGCAGGCGCCAATGTAAACAATGTATGAAAAATCAAAATTTCTTCAATTTTTAAAATAAATATTTCAAAACTCAATATTTCGAAAACCCCATGCTAGATTTTTTTAAACTTGATAAATAAAAGTTTATCAATATAATCTACAAGATGTGAGAAAAAAAATTTATTTTACCTAAAAATAAAGGTACCCACCATACAAATGTAAAAATAAATTAAAAATGGTTTTAAAAATCGTGTTTTTCTCGAAAACGGCGCCTGGAATTTTGATAATTTTTTTTTTTTGTATGATCTTTAATTTAATAAAACAAATTTTGAAATTACGATATTACAGCTTGTACCTACCATAGAAGCATTTTTCTCATTATGGAGATTTTTTATATAGATGCTTCCAAAAAGTTTAAAAACATTGCGTCTCAAAGCTTTGAAAAATTTTTTTTTTTTAATTTTTGGAAAGAAGTAATTTTTTTCTTGGAAAATTCGATATCTGAAAAACGGCTCAATATTTTATTTCGAAACCTAATTTCCATTCGTACAATAATAAAAACTTAAGGTTGGCGTACCAAATTTTGTTTATTTTATTTTCACTTACAAAATTATGTAATTGCAAGTTTTGCATGTGCAAAAAATTTAACTCGAGATTTTGATCAAAGTTTACTTTACGATGATAGACAAAACGGAAAAATATTTTTTTATCTAAAATTTTTTTTTTTTGAAAAATCAATGTCTTAAAAAAGTTTGAGCGATTAATTTTTGAAAATATTTCTTAGAATCTTTATTTTTAAATACTTCAAATTAATATCCCAAATTTTTTTCTAGAACAATTTTAAAGAAATTTCTTATATTTAAAATTAGTTTAATAATAAAAGGTTTATTTAACTTTGTTTGCATAAATTCGTACCTTTTATATTTATATTAACAAAATACAAAAAAAAACAAAATTTTTATTTTAATGAATTAATAATTTCCAAATTTGATGAAAATTCGTAGACAAACATTAAAATAAATATTTGTTTGTTCAAAATTCGCAGTACAAATATCTTATTTTTTTACAAAATATATGGATAAAAACTATTTTTTATAAAAAAATGTTTATTTTTATTTTCAAAGTTTTTCATGTGGGGTGCATCAATAATTTTTTAAAATTGACACCAATTTTTAATTTTTCTAAAATTGCTTATGAGCAATATGTACATAAATGCATACAAAATATTTTTTCCAAAAAAGGTATCTGATTTTTTTAAAATACCTATTATGTCAATAATAATTTTATTCTATTTATTTTAATTTTTTTTTTTTATTAATTTAAGTTTTCTGAAATTATTTTTTTCTCGAAAAACTTATTTAATTTTTTTCACAATTGCTTTATGTAAATATTTATACATTTTTGAAATTGTTTATACACACATAAGAAGTATTAAAAATTTTCTTTATTTTTTGCAAACAAAGTTTATATGAATAAATTTTAAAAACTGGTCTATACCTATATCAAATTTCTTTTTTTTATTTTTAATTATATAAATACCTTTGAACGCATAAAAATATTTTTTCTTGTAATCAAAATTATTTTCTATCATACCATATTTTATATACATAGGTATGTACATTTATGTAAAAGCTATTTTCTCTAATAAAAATATAGGTATACGTACCTATTAGATTTGCTTAAAGAAATAGTTTTATACCTATATATGTACATAACTATATTAATTGCAAAAAAAAAAACAATTTCCACTACCTTACCACCCACTGCATCTAATGTAGGCAGTTAAAATAGTTGATTGCAATTATTATTTTTGTTCTTCAAAATTACACCAATCATTATACTTTTGAATAACAAAAATAATAATAATTGCAATCAACATAGGTAAGTTACTTAATATATTAAGTTAAAGTTCCTATGTAGATATACTAAAATTCAAAAAAGCCTAATCCTATCAAGAATCAATTTTCAAAATTATTCCTACTTAAGGCTCGTATTCACCGAGCGCTCCTAAACGGCTCTTAACTTTACGAGGCTCTTAACTTGAAATTTCTGTGGGGTATTCACCAACCACTCGCAAGTGTTTTTCGATGTTCGAAAATGAGAGCCACTCTCTCTTGTTCAGGCATACCCAAACTGTGAAATGTTGTGGAATGTTGGTCTTGAGCTTGACAGCAAATGGATACTCTTCTACTTGGCATTGCTCACATGAATTCGAGTCAAATGCGTGCGCACAAGCGAACAAACTTTCGAAGAGAGCGCTCGTAAGTGATCCCGACCACTCCTAACTTTTAAGAGCGCTCGTAGATCTTCACTAATATTTCTTGGTGAATAGGTTTATGAGCTTCTTAAGTTATGAGCGCTCGGTGAATACCGGCCTAAATCTATTCAAATAGGTATGTGTGTCCATACAAATAAAAAGCAACGTTGTATTTTGGTTAGATATGCCGAAATTGAACAACGTTGCTTTGTTGCGTATGAAATAGCAAAAACAAAACAAATATTCTTGACAAAAAAATATAACAACAAAACACACAGAAGATCCCTCAAAAGGAAAATGATACAAAACAAATTTTATTTTCTCTTTCTCATTGCCAGAGCTGATAAAATTTTCTCGCTCTTCCTCAATTACTACCCCACCCTAAATCAAAAGTCTCCACGACAATATTTTCCTACGACAGCGCCCTCGGTAGAGTGTATTCCATAACAGTTTTTTCTGTTCCATGAGAGTACTATAGTTTATATATACAATGTAGAAACGAGCCCTCTATATTATATATACTCAAAGCAAGATCTGTATAATTATGGTTGTTGTTGATTAAATGCTGGGCGTAGGTGGATTTGGAATTTGGTTTCGTGTATGTTCTTTGAAACGATCGTTGAATGTTCTACCCGTTTGTCCTATGTAGAACATTTTTGACAGTCGTCGCATTTCAATTTATAAACTCCCGAACATGATTTTTTATCGTTTTTAGGTTTTTGTTTTAAAATATTGTTTATGTTTTTGTTAGTTTTAAATGAAATGTATATATTTTGTTTTTTGAATTCATATAAAAAAGTTTGTGAAATTATATTGGTGTAGTTTACTGATGTGTATTTTAGGTTTTCTTTTGTTGTACCTATTTATGTTGTTTTTGTTTTTGTTATAGCTTATTTTCTTTTTCTTTTTTGTGAGTAATTTATCAATTATTGTTGTGCTATAACCATTCGTGTGTGCAATATATTTTATGGTGTTAAGTTCATTTATATAATCTGTTTTATCCATTGGAATATTAATTAATCTATTTATAAATGCATTAAATGCTGAAATTATTTAGGGGTAATGGTGTTGGGAATCTTTATGTATGGTGGTGTCAGTAGTGGTAGGTTTTCGATATATTTTGTATTTAAGTTTGTTATTGTTTTTTGTTATGTTTAGATCTAGGAAATTTATGGAGTTATTGTTTTTGATTTCACTTATAACTTTAATTTTTGTGTTTATGTTATTATTTTATTAATATAGGTATTTAGTTAGTACAGTCGACGCCGCTTATAACGACCACCAAGGGACCAAGCAAAACTGGTCGCTATAGCCAGCGGTCGCTTTATCCGACGTAACAAAAAAAATCAAAAGAAAAATACAACAATATACATATTATGTATTTGTATACTTTCAAATTTGTATGATTAAATTTTGTTTGTTTTGTTTTTATTTATTTTAAATAATCAATTTTTAAACCTTTTTCGAGATCAGAGAGATGACTTATAATCGGCCCTAGCGAGATATCCGTTCGGAGCAGATAATTGTCTGCAATGCATACTTTGTCGGAGGTTCAAATTTCTTAAGAGGTACTCGTATCCTATCGGAAAGAATAATAATACACAAATACGTTGGCACAATTTGTTCCGTGATGAATTTGTGTCGGACGAAATAGAAAAAAAATTGCATTAAACTGTCAGAAATTTTACAAATAAAGCACTCGATCGCACTTCAACGCAGTTCGCAGGGTGTGTTAAAATAATATCGGAGAAAAATTCCGAAAATTAAATAAAATGGTTTTGTAATTTAGAAGGAAAGCATGGCTGAGTTCGTAATTGCAAAACTGCCGCAGTCCTTCAAAACTTGCGTTCATAATTGTAAACAAACAGCATCATCTCTGCATGAGCACGGCAACATTTGTGTTCATAAAAGTAAACTTACAGTCAACATGCGGTCAATTTGGCATGTGTTTTTTTATGTTGCTTAATTTGCAGGAAAATGGCAGAGGATCTAATGTGAGTAATTTTTTTTTTGAAATTAATTTATAATCGTACAAATATTGATTTGTACATCTTTGATAAGAAATTAATAACTATCCATCCACAGGATTGAATACGAGTCCAAAGTCTGGTCCGATGCTGATATCGAACTATTTTGGCAATTATGAACTAATTTTTAACAAAGTATGATGACTGCACACATGCTGTTGTAATTGTGTTCATAAATGTATTCGAAGCATGTTTTCGGCAGGGCAGGGGCAACAAACATTGCAATTACGAACTCAGACCATATTTCATGCTTAGCTTTTTAAAACTGTTTTAAAGCTTATTTCGTGTAACCCCTAGTAAAATATTTTTAAGCATAAATGTTTTTGATTTCGGGTATGATTAATTATTATTGTCAGGTAGTTTCATGGATAAGGGTTCTTAACTGGATTATAATATT
The DNA here is from genome assembly GCA_963931855.1 of Philhelius festivus. Lineage (NCBI taxonomy): Eukaryota > Metazoa > Arthropoda > Insecta > Diptera > Syrphidae > Philhelius > Philhelius festivus. Next base: position 156,780,320 of record OZ007554.1, read on the forward strand.
TTTAGGTAAAGCGATTACCTTATTGGGATGTCAAAAAATTGAATATTTTTAGTGCAGGTATTAATCTTAAGGTATAAAAATATAAAACATTGGGATGGAATTATCATTTAAAACTTGAACGATATACCATACAATATTTTGTTTGAACTTTTTTTAAAAGTTAATGGCACTGACGAGTTTATTTCTGCCGTAATAAGTGAACACCACCTATCCGCTGAAAATTTACCGGAAAATGAAGCAAAATTAAGACACTTTCATTGCGCTACTAAGAAAAAATGGGTCGCAGCCCATAGATCGAGAGTCAATTTTATGAACAAAAATGAGCAATGGTTATCTTCATCTCTACATATCACCGGACAAACAGAAATAATGTGTGATCTCCCAACTACATCAAGATCATCAAGAAGAAGGCCAAGGAAGTCAATCAATGAGTGAGCTACATTCACGAAAAAGCAAAAACTAATCAATGCAACAGAGGAGATAAGTAGGTACTGCAAATCTCTCTGATGCATTAGTAATATGGTGTAATAAAGACCATGAAAAGGCGAAGAGTGATGTGATAAGGGCAATTTCTACTGCAAGTCCACTTCGAGTCAAAAGAGTCAAGGAAAGCATTCCTACTCCACAAAAGAATCTCATAAAATATACTAATGAGAATGCATTAGCTTTGTTTATGGATTTGGGTCTATCAAAAGAAAAATATAAAATACTGAGAACTTCGTTGAGGAAACACAATATAGATGTTCTGCCATCCTACAACACAATTACAGCTACGAAAAAAGAAGCAGTTCCAGAAAACAGCGAAGTCACGGAAATATCAGCTGTTGCGAAACTTCAAGACATGATGGATCATACTGCAAGGCGGCTTTTAAAAAGCAAAACAGAGGAACATTGCACTCCCAAGAAGTTTGACCTTATAGAGGGCTGCGATGGATCATCAGGACAAGGTGCAAAAAATTAATATATCAGATGGCGAAACAGACGCAAATATGTTCATGGCATCAGTTGTTCCACTCAGGCTCAATAGTGCAGATTGCGAACATTAAAGGAACTCTCGCCCATCAACAACTCATTTCTGCCGACCCATAATGTTCCAATATGCTAAAGAAACTAGTGACCTCATAAATAGTTACAACAGTCAACGATATAAAAAGGCAAATAGCAGATATTCAACCAACAATGTATAAAGTTAATGAAGATATAACAAGCTATATTGGTGAAACACGAGTTCTTTTTAACTATGATTGACGGAAAAGTTTTAAACGAATTAACAGAAACAAAGTCTACGCAGTCATGTCCGATATGTAAAAGAACCCAAAAAAACTTCAATAACCAGGATGAAATAAATAACGACGAACATAATTATGAATATGGAATCTCTCCATTGCATGCTAGAATCAGGTGCATGGAATTTATTTTGAAACTTGCTTATACACTTCGACAAGAGGGAGAGGAATTTGATGAATCTATTGGGATCACGGAGGCAGAAATAAGAAGAAAACGAGATATTCAAAGGCGTTTTCACGATGAGCTTGGACTTGATGTGGATAAACCAAAGCAAGGATTTGGAAATAGCAATGATGGAAACACTTCAAGGAGATTTTTTGAGCAATCGGAGGCAACCGCTCGAATAACTGGGGTCAATGAAGAGGTTATAACTAGGATCAAAATAATACTTAATGTTTTGAATTGCAGGGAAGAAGTGAATACAGTTAAATTTGGAGACTACACCAAAAAACCGCAGAGTTATTGAAACAAAAGTACCCTGAAAAACTACTGACACCTACTCTTCATAAAATTTTTGTTCATATAAAATATACCACTAAGAGAATTGTCAGAAGAAGCCCAAGAGTCCAAAAATAAAGACTACAAAAATACAGATATCAAAATACGTGCAAAGTTTGAAGAATTTGGCAGAATGAAGACTTATTATTTAACATGCTAGCAATCTCATCCGATCCACTTATTTCTTCCTTGAGGCATGTAAGAACCCAAAAAGATCTGAAAGCCCAATACTCACCAGAAATCATAAGTTTGTTACGCATTTCCGCAGACTTAGATGATAGTTTCCAAGAAATTTAAATTTTTGTTTCTTTTATTTTATTTTTCTACTTCTTGAATTGTAATCTATTAATAAAATATTTTATAAATACTTATAAGTACCTAGTCTTTCATAAAAAAAATAAAATAAAGAAATCAATTAATAACAAAAAAAGATTTTTTTCGCCGCATTTTCACTCAATTTGGGTTTTTTTCTTTTTTCATCACTGTTTTACTTAAATTACACTAAAATTACTGCATAAATTGGCTTTCAACCTTTTTAAAATTAAATACCAACTATGTTAACCACCTTAACTAAAACTTCATATTTCAGCAGCAGATTCTGAAACACCCTGTAAATATTTTTTCTTTAAATTCTCAAAACTTATAGCCTTGGAAATTTCCTTTAAGATGAAAAAAAATTGTGATGATATCTCTATTCGTTTAAGAGATATGATTTTTGCAACCAAAAAAGTCAATTCGGGCCACTGTGCGCCGCCGGCTATAGCGACCAGTTTTGCTTGGTCCCTTGGTGGTCGTTATAAGCGGCGTCGACTGTAGTTCTGTTTTAGTATAATTTCTAATAAGATAATTAGTTCATCGATTTGTTGTTTGTTGATTGTTGCTGTGGTGGTGAGATTATTTTTAAGTATTTGTATAGTTTCATCTATAGGTACATATGTAATAGGGTGGGTCACATTTGTATGACAAAATTTTTTTTTCATAGTTTTCGATTCTAATAGCGGTAAAAAGTTGCGAAATGATGTTGTGAATGAACACAAAAAATTTTATTGAAATCAGACAAGTCCTTCTGCCTCCAATTCTTAATTAAAAAAAAGCATTCAGTAATAAATTTCCAAAGTAAGGCAAATCTCTTTCTTAATTCATTATTTTTACTTAAAAATGCAACAAAAATTATTTTTTTATCACATTGGATTTATTAAAAGGAACTTTTCAAATATTTAATTTTAAATTGACATCAATTTACACAAAAGTCTTTTTTACTGTCAAATTTCGGCATCAATTTACGAGATACAATCTTAGATTGTATAAATCCTTCACGTGCTTCTTTTGTACATAAAGTTGCTGATGCTTCTGTGACGGTCTTAACTGCCCTCTCAACGGCCTGGGTGTGACATGGTAGCCGCAAAAATTCAATTTGGTTGTTTTCTTCCTGAGCAATAAAGTATTGAAGTTCATCGTTTGAAATATGTTTTAGTATAGGTGGTTCAAAAATATGCTTTTGCCAATCGATGAGGTCATAGTATACTTTTGCATCCAATTTTATATTTGGGACTTCAAAAACTCTTAACCGAGTAGGTTTTTCGGTGCGAGCTTTTAAAATACGGCGCAGAGCCAATTCTCTGATATGTTTTCTGGGATCAGTTAACATTGCTAACAATAAATTTTCTGAATGCGCAAAGAAACTGTTTCGTTTGATTACAGGATCAATAACAGTCTGATATTCCACGGAAAGATAGCGACTTTTCGAGATTAAACCCCATAAATGCCTGGCTCCATCTTTGCAGGTTGGTTGGCTTTTGATATAGAACCAAGTTGGAGCATACACCTTCACGACGTAAGTTGCTAACAATATCAAACTTTCCGTAGGAGTTGCTGTTCCGATATACAGACGAAGAATGCGATTAGCTTTAGTGAGCCACCTAGCATGGGACATCTTTCCGGGGGATTTATCAGCTAGGTCATCGGGACAACTGCCGGTCAAAACCGCTGAAACGATCCTGAATAAATAAAGTTGGTCAGAGCTAAGTTTCTTCGTGTCCATTATCGGTAGCGAATCTCCTTGAATACTCTTAAATTTAACGATAGATGTTTCTTCGCAATTTTCCAGATTCTTTCCAATCACTCCTGAAAATGTTCTTGGTCCCGAAGTAACGCCATCAATATGGGCAAATAAATGACGGAATGGCAGCTCATTCATATGCAACATGCAAACTATCCATTGTAATGGTCTTTTTAATCTTTTTTCCAACAGACGCATGATCCCTCCAAATTTCCCAACATTGACATTGGTACCATCACATCCAATAGCTACTAAATTTTCCAATGATATGTTTTCTGCCAGGAAATAGTTAAACAACTCTTGTTCAACACATTTAGCAGTACCTGATGTTGGAGCAATGTAACCTAAGTATTTTGACTCTGGTTCGCTTATTAGTGAAATATGTTCTTCGATCACTTGTTCGCGGTAATACTTTCCATTTCTTTTCCGGTTGACTAAAGTTTTGTCCTTTCGACCGTCGAAATACAAAGCACTGATCTCAGAAACAGATTCTTTGTTTTGAACACTTTCTCTTGCCTTTTTTCGCTCCCTTCTTAGTTTATTTTTGTCAATAATGGGTAATTTAGATTCCTGTAAGATTACAGAAGCAATGGCAGCTGCCGCTCTGTCTGATACCCCATATCGGTCGCAGGTTTGAGATAACGCGGAGTAATTCAGTGTTACGGACTGCTGTTTTTTTTCCTTTTCTTTGGAGTCGTCAACTGTAAAAATATCTTCGCTATCCGAATTTTCACATGAATCCGATGGTGCTTCTGTTGGAATATTGTTAAGAACAGAAGCAGAAACACTTTTAGACGTTTTCGCAAGGCATGTTGCTGATGTTTCTCTATCCATTTTTCTTTTCAGACTTTTCAGATTAGTTTTTGTAGCGAGTACATCTGTGTTCCCAATTATCATTTTTCTTGTCGTTCTTTGATCACTCAGAAAACTTCTTTCATTCAGTGGTACCTTTCTCTCTTTTGGACAGTTGCATTTCGAAAAATCAGAGCATTTACAAGATGAAATGTCAAATAAAACTTTGCTAGCAGAAACAAATTCCTCTAGCTTCTTTTTTGGAACATTGGGATGGAACTTAAGAAGTTGTTTACACTTACCATGATAAGATTTTATCATTTGTAATGATCTCGTAGTCGAAACAACCGGTAGTGATGCCTGTTTCCAAACAAATTCGATTTTTTTACACACTATATCACTTATTTCCTTAAACGTTGGTTCCTTTTTATTAATTTTCAAATTGTGCCTGTTCCATTCATAACATTTCATTACCTCTTCGTAAGTGGGGAGTACATTAGTCTTAAAATCACAAGTATCGCCAAATATAGGACATTTGAAAGCCTTTCTAGTACGTTCCATTACGACAGATTTAATTCAAAGAAATTTTAAAAGCAATCACAATCACAACTATAATATAAACTTAGCTTCAATTTTGCGACTACACTGAAAATGAAGAACTTTTTAAATGAATGCCATGTTACTGCGTTTTTTTTTTAATTTGGGTAACGGCCTACTTTGATTTTTTTTAAATAAAGTTCAAATAACGAAATGAGCCCAACAGAAAGTCAAAGCCACTTCATTTAAAAATTTGAAAAATAAAAAAATCAATCATGGTAAATAAGTTGAAAAAGTCAAAACTTTAAAGATAAATTGGAGGCAGATAAAGTCAACCGATTTCAAAAATATTTTGCATATGTGCTATAGACACCAGATGGCCACTTTTTAGTGCTATTAGAACTCTCAATTCCAAAAAATAATTTTTTGACCCACCCTAATATGTAAGTTGGTATGGTATACATGTTAGAGACGTCGAATGAAATCAGGTTATGGATTGTTGTTATATTGATATTTTGTAGTTTTTCTATTACATAGATGCGTGCTGTTTTTTATGCTATTGTTATATGTTAAGTTTATGTTATTTTTTATGATTATTTGTAATTTTCTTGCTACTTTATAACATGGTGCGGTGGTGTAATTAATAAGAGGTCGAATAGCTGTTTCTTTTTTATGTATTTTAGGGAGACCTGTGAATTGTGGCGCTGCACAGAGGAGTATTCGTGCTCAAAATCCGGACAAAAGTCACAGATAAATATTTTGAGTAATGATACTCAATTTGTATTGTTTACTTACCTTACTAATTGGTTTAAAAAAGGATTTTAGACCCCCTGCACCTAGCAGGTAGATGAATATAAACACCATAACACATATTATCGCCCTTGATTTTAATGACATTGCAAGTTGTGTTGTAATTAGTTCTTACTGATAATTGTGAAAATTTTCAATGGATACTGAAGGTGAGGGTATCTACTTAATTATATAAACAAAATATTTAAGGTTTTTTAAGGTTAGGTTTCTTTTTGAAATTAAAATTATTTATACTAAAATGTTATTATTTTTTATTGAAATTTTAGAAAAAAAGGTTTTTTTGTAATAGTGTCGGGCGTGGTCGGGCAAACATTTTTTTGTACAGTTAACTATACACCTTTGTTGTGCTATACAAGAAAAAAATGTCGCCCATCTTCACACATTTTGTTTAAGAGAGTTTAAAAGGGCTGCTTCAACAAGAGGTTTCATTTTGATTTTTGATATGTCAAAACATAACTGTTATGTAGGAAATGTTATGATATTTATATTTCATTCAAAATAAAGGCTATGCAAATAGAGTAAAGTCGGGTAATATTGATCACCAATCATATTTTTGTTAATAAAACACAAAAAGGTGTAAGTTTTTTTCAAGATATTTAAAAAAATGTATCAGTTAATTCTGATTAAAGAAGTAGCAACAAAAAAATAAATTGACTTAATAAAAGAATAACAAAAAACAAAAAGTTAAGTAACTCTAAAACGTAACAAAAAAAAAAGTGGAGAGTAATATGGACCACCTGGTCTTCAATCCATTGATGGCTGTTTATCCAGTTTAGACTCTGACATATGCCTTGCCCAACAATTCACATATATCCAGATCATCAATTATGGTCGATCATTCATCCTCATCCAGACCCGAAACTTCTTAAATTGAAGTGTCGGGTAATGTGGACCACTAGTCCATATACTCCTTTCCTTTCCTTTTTTTTTTTTTTTTTTTAATTCATTTTTATTTTCATCAATCTTAAAACTATCTTAAAGCTATACAAAAATTCGTAAAAAAACTAGCCTAATTATCCAATAACTTAAAACTAACTTACTAAACTAAACTATATCTTAAATGTAATGCCTTTCGGCCTAAAAGACTATTTTTAATTCAAAAACTATATATATTTTTTTTTTTGTTTTCTCGAGAAAATTTAAAAAACTCAGATTCTTTATCTTTTTATATACTCCTTTCCTCTCGTGATCCATATTACCCGCAACATAGTGTTTGGAAAAAAGGCAATTTTACTACAAAATGAGAATCTTTACTATAGTTTTATACATAAAAACCTTAAAAGAAATATTCACTTCTTATATTCAAAAAATAAAAGGAGAACAAACTATATTTTTATATTTTTAACCACAGAAAAAATTTTTAACCATACAAAAAAAGAAAAAATAATCAATGCCTTGGATTTTCTTTTAATCCGAACAACTTCGTGACGCGCTACTCCTGACTACTTAAACTACCTATATACTGAGTTAAGTTTAAGCAGGTCACGCACAATCCAATCGCAACCAATCGTCTCCTCGATTGCATTTGTTCAAGGCGAGAAAAGCTGGTGGTCCATACTAGCCGAGTGGTCCACATTGCCCGACCTTACTCTAGTTATAAAAAAAAATATGTCCAATATGGCTGCCTCAGAATCTCTAACAGGTGGTAGTTTTTTTGAGTAAATTTTCCATTACGTTTTCGCATAGTTGCAAATTTTCAATATTTTCACACATTGTGTTATTATATACTGTAATCTTTTACTAGGATCGTTAAATAAAACTTATTACTTGTTTTAGTGTTTCTTCCTTAGTTACTCTCTCCAAATCAAAACAATTAATCTCAATCTATAATCAACTCAAATACTTTTATTCAAATTTAAATCACACTTGTTTAAAAACACTTTCCACAATCCAATAAGCAAAGCTTTTGCACACTTTCATAATCAAAAATCAACTGCCATGTTACTGCGTTTTTTTTTTAATTTGGGTAACGGCCTACTTTGATTTTTTTTAAATAAAGTTCAAATAACGAAATGAGCCCAACAGAAAGTCAAAGCCACTTCATTTAAAAATTTGAAAAATAAAAAAATCAATCATGGTAAATAAGTTGAAAAAGTCAAAACTTTAAAGATAAATTGGAGGCAGATAAAGTCAACCGATTTCAAAAATATTTTGCATATGTGCTATAGACACCAGATGGCCACTTTTTAGTGCTATTAGAACTCTCAATTCCAAAAAATAATTTTTTGACCCACCCTAATATGTAAGTTGGTATGGTATACATGTTAGAGACGTCGAATGAAATCAGGTTATGGATTGTTGTTATATTGATATTTTGTAGTTTTTCTATTACATAGATGCGTGCTGTTTTTTATGCTATTGTTATATGTTAAGTTTATGTTATTTTTTATGATTATTTGTAATTTTCTTGCTACTTTATAACATGGTGCGGTGGTGTAATTAATAAGAGGTCGAATAGCTGTTTCTTTTTTATGTATTTTAGGGAGACCTGTGAATTGTGGCGCTGCACAGAGGAGTATTCGTGCTCAAAATCCGGACAAAAGTCACAGATAAATATTTTGAGTAATGATACTCAATTTGTATTGTTTACTTACCTTACTAATTGGTTTAAAAAAGGATTTTAGACCCCCTGCACCTAGCAGGTAGATGAATATAAACACCATAACACATATTATCGCCCTTGATTTTAATGACATTGCAAGTTGTGTTGTAATTAGTTCTTACTGATAATTGTGAAAATTTTCAATGGATACTGAAGGTGAGGGTATCTACTTAATTATATAAACAAAATATTTAAGGTTTTTTAAGGTTAGGTTTCTTTTTGAAATTAAAATTATTTATACTAAAATGTTATTATTTTTTATTGAAATTTTAGAAAAAAAGGTTTTTTTGTAATAGTGTCGGGCGTGGTCGGGCAAACATTTTTTTGTACAGTTAACTATACACCTTTGTTGTGCTATACAAGAAAAAAATGTCGCCCATCTTCACACATTTTGTTTAAGAGAGTTTAAAAGGGCTGCTTCAACAAGAGGTTTCATTTTGATTTTTGATATGTCAAAACATAACTGTTATGTAGGAAATGTTATGATATTTATATTTCATTCAAAATAAAGGCTATGCAAATAGAGTAAAGTCGGGTAATATTGATCACCAATCATATTTTTGTTAATAAAACACAAAAAGGTGTAAGTTTTTTTCAAGATATTTAAAAAAATGTATCAGTTAATTCTGATTAAAGAAGTAGCAACAAAAAAATAAATTGACTTAATAAAAGAATAACAAAAAACAAAAAGTTAAGTAACTCTAAAACGTAACAAAAAAAAAAGTGGAGAGTAATATGGACCACCTGGTCTTCAATCCATTGATGGCTGTTTATCCAGTTTAGACTCTGACATATGCCTTGCCCAACAATTCACATATATCCAGATCATCAATGGTCGATCATTCATCCTCATCCAGACCCGAAACTTCTTAAATTGAAGTGTCGGGTAATGTGGACCACTAGTCCATATACTCCTTTCCTTTCCTTTTTTTTTTTTTTTTTTTAATTCATTTTTATTTTCATCAATCTTAAAACTATCTTAAAGCTATACAAAAATTCGTAAAAAAACTAGCCTAATTATCCAATAACTTAAAACTAACTTACTAAACTAAACTATATCTTAAATGTAATGCCTTTCGGCCTAAAAGACTATTTTTAATTCAAAAACTATATATATTTTTTTTTTTGTTTTCTCGAGAAAATTTAAAAAACTCAGATTCTTTATCTTTTTATATACTCCTTTCCTCTCGTGATCCATATTACCCGCAACATAGTGTTTGGAAAAAAGGCAATTTTACTACAAAATGAGAATCTTTACTATAGTTTTATACATAAAAACCTTAAAAGAAATATTCACTTCTTATATTCAAAAAATAAAAGGAGAACAAACTATATTTTTATATTTTTAACCACAGAAAAAATTTTTAACCATACAAAAAAAGAAAAAATAATCAATGCCTTGGATTTTCTTTTAATCCGAACAACTTCGTGACGCGCTACTCCTGACTACTTAAACTACCTATATACTGAGTTAAGTTTAAGCAGGTCACGCACAATCCAATCGCAACCAATCGTCTCCTCGATTGCATTTGTTCAAGGCGAGAAAAGCTGGTGGTCCATACTAGCCGAGTGGTCCACATTGCCCGACCTTACTCTAGTTATAAAAAAAAATATGTCCAATATGGCTGCCTCAGAATCTCTAACAGGTGGTAGTTTTTTTGAGTAAATTTTCCATTACGTTTTCGCATAGTTGCAAATTTTCAATATTTTCACACATTGTGTTATTATATACTGTAATCTTTTACTAGGATCGTTAAATAAAACTTATTACTTGTTTTAGTGTTTCTTCCTTAGTTACTCTCTCCAAATCAAAACAATTAATCTCAATCTATAATCAACTCAAATACTTTTATTCAAATTTAAATCACACTTGTTTAAAAACACTTTCCACAATCCAATAAGCAAAGCTTTTGCACACTTTCATAATCAAAAATCAACTGCCATGTTACTGCGTTTTTTTTTTAATTTGGGTAACGGCCTACTTTGATTTTTTTTAAATAAAGTTCAAATAACGAAATGAGCCCAACAGAAAGTCAAAGCCACTTCATTTAAAAATTTGAAAAATAAAAAAATCAATCATGGTAAATAAGTTGAAAAAGTCAAAACTTTAAAGATAAATTGGAGGCAGATAAAGTCAACCGATTTCAAAAATATTTTGCATATGTGCTATAGACACCAGATGGCCACTTTTTAGTGCTATTAGAACTCTCAATTCCAAAAAATAATTTTTTGACCCACCCTAATATGTAAGTTGGTATGGTATACATGTTAGAGACGTCGAATGAAATCAGGTTATGGATTGTTGTTATATTGATATTTTGTAGTTTTTCTATTACATAGATGCGTGCTGTTTTTTATGCTATTGTTATATGTTAAGTTTATGTTATTTTTTATGATTATTTGTAATTTTCTTGCTACTTTATAACATGGTGCGGTGGTGTAATTAATAAGAGGTCGAATAGCTGTTTCTTTTTTATGTATTTTAGGGAGACCTGTGAATTGTGGCGCTGCACAGAGGAGTATTCGTGCTCAAAATCCGGACAAAAGTCACAGATAAATATTTTGAGTAATGATACTCAATTTGTATTGTTTACTTACCTTACTAATTGGTTTAAAAAAGGATTTTAGACCCCCTGCACCTAGCAGGTAGATGAATATAAACACCATAACACATATTATCGCCCTTGATTTTAATGACATTGCAAGTTGTGTTGTAATTAGTTCTTACTGATAATTGTGAAAATTTTCAATGGATACTGAAGGTGAGGGTATCTACTTAATTATATAAACAAAATATTTAAGGTTTTTTAAGGTTAGGTTTCTTTTTGAAATTAAAATTATTTATACTAAAATGTTATTATTTTTTATTGAAATTTTAGAAAAAAAGGTTTTTTTGTAATAGTGTCGGGCGTGGTCGGGCAAACATTTTTTTGTACAGTTAACTATACACCTTTGTTGTGCTATACAAGAAAAAAATGTCGCCCATCTTCACACATTTTGTTTAAGAGAGTTTAAAAGGGCTGCTTCAACAAGAGGTTTCATTTTGATTTTTGATATGTCAAAACATAACTGTTATGTAGGAAATGTTATGATATTTATATTTCATTCAAAATAAAGGCTATGCAAATAGAGTAAAGTCGGGTAATATTGATCACCAATCATATTTTTGTTAATAAAACACAAAAAGGTGTAAGTTTTTTTCAAGATATTTAAAAAAATGTATCAGTTAATTCTGATTAAAGAAGTAGCAACAAAAAAATAAATTGACTTAATAAAAGAATAACAAAAAACAAAAAGTTAAGTAACTCTAAAACGTAACAAAAAAAAAAGTGGAGAGTAATATGGACCACCTGGTCTTCAATCCATTGATGGCTGTTTATCCAGTTTAGACTCTGACATATGCCTTGCCCAACAATTCACATATATCCAGATCATCAATGGTCGATCATTCATCCTCATCCAGACCCGAAACTTCTTAAATTGAAGTGTCGGGTAATGTGGACCACTAGTCCATATACTCCTTTCCTTTCCTTTTTTTTTTTTTTTTTTAATTCATTTTTATTTTCATCAATCTTAAAACTATCTTAAAGCTATACAAAAATTCGTAAAAAAACTAGCCTAATTATCCAATAACTTAAAACTAACTTACTAAACTAAACTATATCTTAAATGTAATGCCTTTCGGCCTAAAAGACTATTTTTAATTCAAAAACTATATATATTTTTTTTTTTGTTTTCTCGAGAAAATTTAAAAAACTCAGATTCTTTATCTTTTTATATACTCCTTTCCTCTCGTGATCCATATTACCCGCAACATAGTGTTTGGAAAAAAGGCAATTTTACTACAAAATGAGAATCTTTACTATAGTTTTATACATAAAAACCTTAAAAGAAATATTCACTTCTTATATTCAAAAAATAAAAGGAGAACAAACTATATTTTTATATTTTTAACCACAGAAAAAATTTTTAACCATACAAAAAAAGAAAAAATAATCAATGCCTTGGATTTTCTTTTAATCCGAACAACTTCGTGACGCGCTACTCCTGACTACTTAAACTACCTATATACTGAGTTAAGTTTAAGCAGGTCACGCACAATCCAATCGCAACCAATCGTCTCCTCGATTGCATTTGTTCAAGGCGAGAAAAGCTGGTGGTCCATACTAGCCGAGTGGTCCACATTGCCCGACCTTACTCTAGTTATAAAAAAAAATATGTCCAATATGGCTGCCTCAGAATCTCTAACAGGTGGTAGTTTTTTTGAGTAAATTTTCCATTACGTTTTCGCATAGTTGCAAATTTTCAATATTTTCACACATTGTGTTATTATATACTGTAATCTTTTACTAGGATCGTTAAATAAAACTTATTACTTGTTTTAGTGTTTCTTCCTTAGTTACTCTCTCCAAATCAAAACAATTAATCTCAATCTATAATCAACTCAAATACTTTTATTCAAATTTAAATCACACTTGTTTAAAAACACTTTCCACAATCCAATAAGCAAAGCTTTTGCACACTTTCATAATCAAAAATCAACTGTGTCCCGCTCACCGTGAACACTCCTTTATATATTCGAATTCGTTGTTCTCGAAACCAATTGGCGAAGGTTCTCATCTTAGAATGTTCTAGATGGTTGGCATAAGTGGAAATACATATGACATTGGAAAAGAGCTTTTTGTTCTTCCCGTAAAGTAGTTATGCTATTTATTAATACGAGTATATATAATATTAATTTGTTTTTTTTTTATTGGTTTATTTAAATTTCTTTTGTTATATTTTCTGTAAATTTATTTAATTTAATTTATTCTCTTAAAGCTGTCTAAGTATAATTTCTGTTGTTCAATTTTGAAATTGCAAATCAAAGCTTCACTTGCTAAAAGGCTATTAAAGTCTTAATGTGTAAGCATCTACATACTTATGTACAAACAAACAAACAAATATACTCGAGTATATATGCGCTGTATGTGTATATACTCGAATTTGTTGTTCTCGAAACCAATTCGGGAAGGTTCTCGTCTTAGAATGTTATAGATGGTTGGCATAAGGGGAAATACATATGACATTGGAAAAAAGCTTTTTGTTCCTTCCGTAAAATAGTTATGCTATTTTCCAACAGATGGCGCTGTATAAAGCTCTATGTCGGTGTTGTGTGTAACATTGCCCCCTTCTTAAGATTATTCTTCCCGAACGATTCTATCTCCAGCTTCGCCACTGTATCGGTACAGTCGATCGCTATGCACAACTTTAAACTTTCCGCTTGACCCTCTTTGAATCCGATAGACGACATCATTGATTTTCGTGACGACAGTATAAGGGCCTTCCCAGTTTTGTTGAAGTTCCGGCGGCAATTTATTTTGATGATGTGTGTTATACAGCCATACACGATCTCCTACTTGGAATCCTGTCGTGTTTGCTCTTGTGTCGTACCTTGTCTTTGTTCGATCGCTGTAAGCGCTCATTCTAGTCCTGGTTCTTTCGTGGATGTCGATTAACCTCTCTTTTAGGTCACTTACGTAATTCCCTGTTTTCTGAGGCTCTTGTGATGGATGTCCAAACCTTATCTCACTATGCAGCCGTATGCTTCTTCCAAACAGCATTTCAGAAGGTGTTTGTCCTGTTGAGCTATGTATTGCACTTCGATAGGCCATCAAAAATAGTGATATGTGCCGGCCTATCCCAGTTTCTTTGGTAGTCGCCTACGACTTTAGTGAGGTGCTCTTTTAAGGTCTTCTTGAATCTTTCGACCATTCCATCAGATTGCGGGTGAAGTGGTGTGGTTCTCGTTTTCTTAATGCCAAGGAACGCGCAGACCTCTTGGAATATGTTCGACTCAAAGTTCCTTCCTCGGTAAGAATGGAGCCTGCTTACATTAGACACAATCTGGTCGACCGAGGTCTTGGCTTCTTGGTTCGGGATAGCGTATGCCTCAGCCCATTTGCTGAAGTCACCCATTACCACCAGAATGTATTTCTTTCCAGCATTCGTTTTTATTTTCATCAATCTTAAAACTATCTTAAAGCTATACAAAAATTCGTAAAAAAACTAGCCTAATTATCCAATAACTTAAAACTAACTTACTAAACTAAACTATATCTTAAATGTAATGCCTTTCGGCCTAAAAGACTATTTTTAATTCAAAAACTATATATATTTTTTTTTTTGTTTTCTCGAGAAAATTTAAAAAACTCAGATTCTTTATCTTTTTATATACTCCTTTCCTCTCGTGATCCATATTACCCGCAACATAGTGTTTGGAAAAAAGGCAATTTTACTACAAAATGAGAATCTTTACTATAGTTTTATACATAAAAACCTTAAAAGAAATATTCACTTCTTATATTCAAAAAATAAAAGGAGAACAAACTATATTTTTATATTTTTAACCACAGAAAAAATTTTTAACCATACAAAAAAAGAAAAAATAATCAATGCCTTGGATTTTCTTTTAATCCGAACAACTTCGTGACGCGCTACTCCTGACTACTTAAACTACCTATATACTGAGTTAAGTTTAAGCAGGTCACGCACAATCCAATCGCAACCAATCGTCTCCTCGATTGCATTTGTTCAAGGCGAGAAAAGCTGGTGGTCCATACTAGCCGAGTGGTCCACATTGCCCGACCTTACTCTAGTTATAAAAAAAAATATGTCCAATATGGCTGCCTCAGAATCTCTAACAGGTGGTAGTTTTTTTGAGTAAATTTTCCATTACGTTTTCGCATAGTTGCAAATTTTCAATATTTTCACACATTGTGTTATTATATACTGTAATCTTTTACTAGGATCGTTAAATAAAACTTATTACTTGTTTTAGTGTTTCTTCCTTAGTTACTCTCTCCAAATCAAAACAATTAATCTCAATCTATAATCAACTCAAATACTTTTATTCAAATTTAAATCACACTTGTTTAAAAACACTTTCCACAATCCAATAAGCAAAGCTTTTGCACACTTTCATAATCAAAAATCAACTGCCATGTTACTGCGTTTTTTTTTTAATTTGGGTAACGGCCTACTTTGATTTTTTTTAAATAAAGTTCAAATAACGAAATGAGCCCAACAGAAAGTCAAAGCCACTTCATTTAAAAATTTGAAAAATAAAAAAATCAATCATGGTAAATAAGTTGAAAAAGTCAAAACTTTAAAGATAAATTGGAGGCAGATAAAGTCAACCGATTTCAAAAATATTTTGCATATGTGCTATAGACACCAGATGGCCACTTTTTAGTGCTATTAGAACTCTCAATTCCAAAAAATAATTTTTTGACCCACCCTAATATGTAAGTTGGTATGGTATACATGTTAGAGACGTCGAATGAAATCAGGTTATGGATTGTTGTTATATTGATATTTTGTAGTTTTTCTATTACATAGATGCGTGCTGTTTTTTATGCTATTGTTATATGTTAAGTTTATGTTATTTTTTATGATTATTTGTAATTTTCTTGCTACTTTATAACATGGTGCGGTGGTGTAATTAATAAGAGGTCGAATAGCTGTTTCTTTTTTATGTATTTTAGGGAGACCTGTGAATTGTGGCGCTGCACAGAGGAGTATTCGTGCTCAAAATCCGGACAAAAGTCACAGATAAATATTTTGAGTAATGATACTCAATTTGTATTGTTTACTTACCTTACTAATTGGTTTAAAAAAGGATTTTAGACCCCCTGCACCTAGCAGGTAGATGAATATAAACACCATAACACATATTATCGCCCTTGATTTTAATGACATTGCAAGTTGTGTTGTAATTAGTTCTTACTGATAATTGTGAAAATTTTCAATGGATACTGAAGGTGAGGGTATCTACTTAATTATATAAACAAAATATTTAAGGTTTTTTAAGGTTAGGTTTCTTTTTGAAATTAAAATTATTTATACTAAAATGTTATTATTTTTTATTGAAATTTTAGAAAAAAAGGTTTTTTTGTAATAGTGTCGGGCGTGGTCGGGCAAACATTTTTTTGTACAGTTAACTATACACCTTTGTTGTGCTATACAAGAAAAAAATGTCGCCCATCTTCACACATTTTGTTTAAGAGAGTTTAAAAGGGCTGCTTCAACAAGAGGTTTCATTTTGATTTTTGATATGTCAAAACATAACTGTTATGTAGGAAATGTTATGATATTTATATTTCATTCAAAATAAAGGCTATGCAAATAGAGTAAAGTCGGGTAATATTGATCACCAATCATATTTTTGTTAATAAAACACAAAAAGGTGTAAGTTTTTTTCAAGATATTTAAAAAAATGTATCAGTTAATTCTGATTAAAGAAGTAGCAACAAAAAAATAAATTGACTTAATAAAAGAATAACAAAAAACAAAAAGTTAAGTAACTCTAAAACGTAACAAAAAAAAAAGTGGAGAGTAATATGGACCACCTGGTCTTCAATCCATTGATGGCTGTTTATCCAGTTTAGACTCTGACATATGCCTTGCCCAACAATTCACATATATCCAGATCATCAATGGTCGATCATTCATCCTCATCCAGACCCGAAACTTCTTAAATTGAAGTGTCGGGTAATGTGGACCACTAGTCCATATACTCCTTTCCTTTCCTTTTTTTTTTTTTTTTTTTAATTCATTTTTATTTTCATCAATCTTAAAACTATCTTAAAGCTATACAAAAATTCGTAAAAAAACTAGCCTAATTATCCAATAACTTAAAACTAACTTACTAAACTAAACTATATCTTAAATGTAATGCCTTTCGGCCTAAAAGACTATTTTTAATTCAAAAACTATATATATTTTTTTTTTTGTTTTCTCGAGAAAATTTAAAAAACTCAGATTCTTTATCTTTTTATATACTCCTTTCCTCTCGTGATCCATATTACCCGCAACATAGTGTTTGGAAAAAAGGCAATTTTACTACAAAATGAGAATCTTTACTATAGTTTTATACATAAAAACCTTAAAAGAAATATTCACTTCTTATATTCAAAAAATAAAAGGAGAACAAACTATATTTTTATATTTTTAACCACAGAAAAAATTTTTAACCATACAAAAAAAGAAAAAATAATCAATGCCTTGGATTTTCTTTTAATCCGAACAACTTCGTGACGCGCTACTCCTGACTACTTAAACTACCTATATACTGAGTTAAGTTTAAGCAGGTCACGCACAATCCAATCGCAACCAATCGTCTCCTCGATTGCATTTGTTCAAGGCGAGAAAAGCTGGTGGTCCATACTAGCCGAGTGGTCCACATTGCCCGACCTTACTCTAGTTATAAAAAAAAATATGTCCAATATGGCTGCCTCAGAATCTCTAACAGGTGGTAGTTTTTTTGAGTAAATTTTCCATTACGTTTTCGCATAGTTGCAAATTTTCAATATTTTCACACATTGTGTTATTATATACTGTAATCTTTTACTAGGATCGTTAAATAAAACTTATTACTTGTTTTAGTGTTTCTTCCTTAGTTACTCTCTCCAAATCAAAACAATTAATCTCAATCTATAATCAACTCAAATACTTTTATTCAAATTTAAATCACACTTGTTTAAAAACACTTTCCACAATCCAATAAGCAAAGCTTTTGCACACTTTCATAATCAAAAATCAACTGTGTCCCGCTCACCGTGAACACTCCTTTATATATTCGAATTCGTTGTTCTCGAAACCAATTGGCGAAGGTTCTCATCTTAGAATGTTCTAGATGGTTGGCATAAGTGGAAATACATATGACATTGGAAAAGAGCTTTTTGTTCTTCCCGTAAAGTAGTTATGCTATTTATTAATACGAGTATATATAATATTAATTTGTTTTTTTTTTATTGGTTTATTTAAATTTCTTTTGTTATATTTTCTGTAAATTTATTTAATTTAATTTATTCTCTTAAAGCTGTCTAAGTATAATTTCTGTTGTTCAATTTTGAAATTGCAAATCAAAGCTTCACTTGCTAAAAGGCTATTAAAGTCTTAATGTGTAAGCATCTACATACTTATGTACAAACAAACAAACAAATATACTCGAGTATATATGCGCTGTATGTGTATATACTCGAATTTGTTGTTCTCGAAACCAATTCGGGAAGGTTCTCGTCTTAGAATGTTATAGATGGTTGGCATAAGGGGAAATACATATGACATTGGAAAAAAGCTTTTTGTTCCTTCCGTAAAATAGTTATGCTATTTTCCAACAGATGGCGCTGTATAAAGCTCTATGTCGGTGTTGTGTGTAACATTGCCCCCTTCTTAAGATTATTCTTCCCGAACGATTCTATCTCCAGCTTCGCCACTGTATCGGTACAGTCGATCGCTATGCACAACTTTAAACTTTCCGCTTGACCCTCTTTGAATCCGATAGACGACATCATTGATTTTCGTGACGACAGTATAAGGGCCTTCCCAGTTTTGTTGAAGTTCCGGCGGCAATTTATTTTGATGATGTGTGTTATACAGCCATACACGATCTCCTACTTGGAATCCTGTCGTGTTTGCTCTTGTGTCGTACCTTGTCTTTGTTCGATCGCTGTAAGCGCTCATTCTAGTCCTGGTTCTTTCGTGGATGTCGATTAACCTCTCTTTTAGGTCACTTACGTAATTCCCTGTTTTCTGAGGCTCTTGTGATGGATGTCCAAACCTTATCTCACTATGCAGCCGTATGCTTCTTCCAAACAGCATTTCAGAAGGTGTTTGTCCTGTTGAGCTATGTATTGCACTTCGATAGGCCATCAAAAATAGTGATATGTGCCGGCCTATCCCAGTTTCTTTGGTAGTCGCCTACGACTTTAGTGAGGTGCTCTTTTAAGGTCTTCTTGAATCTTTCGACCATTCCATCAGATTGCGGGTGAAGTGGTGTGGTTCTCGTTTTCTTAATGCCAAGGAACGCGCAGACCTCTTGGAATATGTTCGACTCAAAGTTCCTTCCTCGGTAAGAATGGAGCCTGCTTACATTAGACACAATCTGGTCGACCGAGGTCTTGGCTTCTTGGTTCGGGATAGCGTATGCCTCAGCCCATTTGCTGAAGTCACCCATTACCACCAGAATGTATTTCTTTCCAGCATTCGTTTCCGGAAATGGACCAGCTACATCAACCAGCTCCTTTCAAACGGTGAGCCAACATTATATTGCAGTTTTCTACCAGGGCCTTTGGTTGTAGCACAAGCGTCACAATTTCGGCACCACTTTTCAACGTCGTCTCTTGCATGCTAACAGTACAATCGTTGTCTCACTTTTTCTAAAGTCTTGTTGACAACCAAATGGCCTCCTGAAGGTCCATCATGCATTCCTCGAAGAACCTCTTTAATTTTTGATTGAGGTAACACAAGCTGCATCACATAGGATTTATCATCAGCGGATTCCCATTTTCGCCGAAGAACACTTTTTCGCACATTAAGTGAGTCTCATTGTGCCCAATAGGCCTTTAAAACTGGACTCCTATCTGAAATGTCATTCCATGCGGGTTTTTCTTCATGTTCCTTCCATGCAAGAAGAGGTTCAATGTCGGGGTCTTCTTGTTGAGCAGATCTTATTTCTACATTGCTCCATCCACAAATGGGGTCAGCCCTTATTCGCAGAATGTTGATGGGTTCCTTTTCTTCTTGTCGCCTGCAATGCTTGCAGTCTATTCTACAAGGTCTTCGGGATGCAAACTCTTCGCAATTCCGGCAAAGTTCTTAACAAAACGTCCGTAATAAGTAGCAAGACCAAGAAAACTTCGTAGTTGATGTTTGTCCTGTGGTGTTGGCCAATTTTTGACGGTGTCAACTTTTTCAGGATCAGTCTTGACTCCTTTGGACGAGATGATATGTCCCAAATACTTCACTTCAGTCTGGAACAATGCACATTTTTCTGTGTTCAGTTTATAGTTAGCCTCTTGAAGTCTCTGGAACACACCCTTTAGGTTTTCATAGTGTTGGTCGTATGTTTTTCCATGAACGATAACATCATCCAAGTAGACAAGGCAAGTTTTCCACGTCAGGCCTTGAAGGACGCACTCCATCAAACGCTCAAATATTGCCGGAGCGTTGCAAAAACCAACGGCATCATCTTGAACTGCCAGAGCCTATTATCTGTGGAGAACGCTGTCTTTTCTCGATCTTCAGGGTGAATTTCAATTGCCAATATCCACTTTTCAAGTCCAGTGTTGAAAACCAGTGTCCTCCTTCCATCCCATCTAAGGTGTCACTGATTCTTGGCAGGGGGTAGCTGTCTTTCTTCGTTACGTCATTCAACCTTCAGTATTCAACACAAAACTGTGTACTTTCGTCCTTCTTTTTGACTAGGACCACTGGTGACGCCCAAGGACTCTTGGAATTCTCAATCAAACCATATTTCCTCAGCTTCACCTTGTTTGGTCAGTGGCAGACGTCTTGCGGGCTGACGAATGGGTCTTGCAACTGTTGTGTTTATTCGATGCTGCACCATTTGTGTCCTTCCATATTTCCCGTTTGGTGAAGCGAAAATGTCGGCATACTCATTCAGAAGGCTTTCTGCCATTTTAAACTGATGTTGGTCTAGGTTAGATGAATTGAGTATCTTTGCCTTGATGGTATTGAGCTCCTCAGGGTCTAATGTCTTTCTTGGTGCTTCAGCGTAAATTTGTGTTATGGCTGCAACAGATTCGCACTTACCGATAACTTCTCCTCTCGTTAACTTTACATCGTACGGTTTGGTGTTGAGTATCCGTACGGGGACCATATTGTTCTTCGGTGCCACAAGTGTCTTCCCAATGATGATGTTTTGGGAAGAACGATCTGGGCCTGGTTTCACCATTTGTTGCAGGACGTGTCGTTAATCCGTTAATCGTTAATTAACGAAGTTAAAATTTTGATTAACGGATTAACTTTTAAGTTAACTTTTAAAAATGTTAACGGACACGTTAAATCCGTTAATCCACGTTAAGTCCGTTTCGTTAATCCAATGCCTACTATTTACCGCGCGGCGCGAAAAACAGGTTCAGACAAGTATGAGACAAGTTCCGCGCGGCGCGTGGAACGGGTAAAACCAAAACAACTAGGTACTATTATATTTTTACGGCGCGTGCGAGTGAGAAAACTGCGAAGAGATTCGTTTCGTTTGATCATTTCATTATGCCGGTCGTCCACTATGTGCGCGATAAGTTCAACCAACTTCGTTCAACTTTTTATTCAACTCTTTCGTTGGATAAACGATTTACAACCTCTTACACTAGTGCAGCAACTTACGTAATTCACGTTGAGCAACTAAATTTGAACTAAATGCGTTCGGAACCCCGTACACATAATTGACAAACTTTCACATACATAATATGTTGATTAACCTCGCACACCTAGTTGATCAACTCTTAAAACTTATTCCAGTGTTGAATAGCTCGTACACCTAGTTGATCAACTTACTCAAATGTTGAATAACCTCGTACACTAGTTGATAAACTTATTCGATTTTGACAGAAAAAAAAGTTTTTCGAGTTGATCAACTGCGTTTTCGATATTGAAAGAAACCAAGGATCACTCGTTGGGGAACGCGTTGAATGCACCACGATAAACAAAAAACTCAAACGTCAAACCTGACATAATTTTGATTTCAGTTCGGTACATACACTTATTGACTGCGCACGCCTTCGCTTTAAAATATTCTTAAATTTGTTCCGTATGAGTATGATTTCCTCTAAGAAAAAAAAAGTGGCAGCCGCATTAATAATATTAGAAAATGAACGACAAAGGAAGAAAAAACAGCCAAGACGATACTCGGTAGATGATATTTTCTTGAGTCGCGAAGAAAATTGTTTTTTCAATGAAATATATGAGAAATTCAAATCGATTGATCCCACCGCGCCCGTGAATTCAAATTCAAAGTTTAGGCAATTGCATTTTCAAAGAAAATTGAGACCAAGCCAATTCCCTGGCATCTCGATTTTTATAAGAGGGGCTCTTAATGTCCCATATATTGGGCTTTTCCTCAATTGCTGAAATCAATTTCAAAATTAATTCCGTGGTCCACTCTGATTTTTTATCACCTTCCCTGACGAAAAACCAAAATAAGCTACAGTTTGCAAGTTGCAACAACTGCAAGTTCATGGTAACGCAATAGTTCAACCACGTAGACACATTTCACTGCAGCCAACGCAACGCAACACAATATTACGTTAAGAAGTTCCAAAGAAAATTAAAAAGTTGATCAACGCGTTGAACAAATAATGTGCAACACATTATCTTGAAAATGTGGCTCAACGTGTTGATCGAACATTTTCAAGGAGCAACACGAGCTCCGTACTACCAGTACACTTGTTGCGCAATTCGTTGAGCAACGGCCAACAACTAGATCCGACCCGTTGGTTGAACAGAATTGAAGGCACCGTACATTAGAGTTGAATGCGTTGAATTCGAAATTTTCGCCTAGTGGACGACCGGCATTACTTAGCGCCGCCGGTGCTTAGAGAAAAAAAATATAAAAAATGCAATTTTCATCACATGTTAACGGATTAACGATTAACGTTAACTTGCGTTAATTCTTCCGAAATTTAACGCTTTAACGTTTAACGAAGCTAACTTTTTTAGTAGCGGATTAACGATTAACGAAGTTAACTGTTTGATTAACGGTGCCCAGCTATGGGTTTAGGGAAAGGGGATAGGGGGAAATAAGGAAAAAAAGGAAGAAGGAATTGGAAGGCGAGGTAACCCTTGGAGAAGGGTACGAAAGGAAGAGGAAAAAAGAAAACGGAGGGGAGAGGGAGGTCTACCAGGAAACTCGGCTCCGGTCGCCGGATGAGGTGGGGTACTTTCCTTTCGGGATAGACTATACCTAAAACAAATAACACAAAACATGCCCTTAATTACCTTAGATGCGGATGCAGCCAGGTCTTCAAGTCCTCTCACACATGAGTGAACGTTTCTGTCCACCCCCTGAAATGCCTCCGCCTAAGCCATCATGGTGTCAACGTGACACTCATGGAAAAAGAAGTAGTTTCTTTGCAAAATAAAAGGACGCAATTCCGTTCAGGTTTAGACAAATCGTGACTCCATTTTATTCGTTATCAAAAAAAAAAAAAAAACATTTGCAAGTTATAAAAAAATATAATCCTAGATACACCGACCAACAGAACTAAATACCGAGGGGACATTCGTAGAAGTAGGTGATCTCAGCAAACCTCTAGATCGGATTCCACCCAGCCACGGTATATTTGACGCACTATCCACGCCCCAAAACTACTTTTGTTAACCCTGTCTGGAAAGAGCTCTCTATAGGAGTACAAAAAAAACGTCGTTGCCTAAATTTGCTGCAACCAAGATCCTAGATTAGGAATTGATAGGACCGTGCGGAGTGAATTTGTGCCAGATCGGGGTGGCCCCAATCCACGACTTCCACTATGTTCCTCAGTTTACACAACAAGTTGTTCCTCTCCTTTTTTTTATACGTTACGTACGTTAACTATATAACAAGGGTTTTAATTACTAGAGTTGTACATTAACTAATAATACTAATTATATTTGTCACGATCGACCTAGAGCTTAGTGAAGAGGTACACAAACAAAAAAAAAAGGTCCCGGACAATGATGGCTTCCTGTTGGGGGGGTCGTTGGGCCACCAGGTCTCTTGGTTACCTTTCTGCAGGTTCTGTAGAGTTTTTGTCTCTCTGTACTCCAGTGAGTCGCGACGTTGCTGATCTGAGGATGTGCAGAAAAAATCCAAAAGGAGTATGGGCGGCCACGAACCTGATTGAGGGTTTCGGTGACCGCCAAAAAATGTTTTTATCTTTTGAAGCGCACTCAACTTACCCTGGAAAATAATACATAAACAAAGAGGCATTATTACTCACCCAATTTACGGAGGCTATTAGGGGTGTTTTTTTTTTTTCTTTTTATTGCGTTCTACGCCACTCACCCTGTACTCTTGTTACTTAGCTCTTGTAGCACTTTTTCCTTTTATGTCTTTCGCAACTGCCACCTTTTCCCTGCTTTTTCTCCTATTTTTTTTTTTTTCCGGCGCACTTGATGTGGAGAACAATGCGTCCTTCCCGTTAAGGCACACTTCTATTATTTCACTAGTTTTCTTTTGGTTTATTTCTTTTCTTTTACAGTTTTATAATTACTTTATAATTATAAGTAACCGCACGGCGCGACGACTTGACTTGCCTGCTCACTGGTATTTTTCCATCTACCATCTAACAGTTCCGGAGCATCTAATCTACCTACCTAAGAGCGGACCCGTTAACCGAAGTGGCGTGATGTCTTAAGTATATCACACTTCCATCATCACCCCCAATCATTCAACCTCTACCATGAAAAACGTTGCGGTAAAACTATAAACTACTACACCTTAGCTCGGCCTCTCTGATCTCGTTACTAGTCAGTTTTTTCCGACTGAATTCGTTGTTTCTAACGCGTTCAAGGGTATATTTTGGTCGTCGGTGTTTACATTGCACGATTATTAGCAAGAAAAAATCTGACGGGATACTCCGAAATGCAAACTCCAACAAGTCATCGGAAGGCTCAATTAATCTTGAAGGAGTGTCGTAACACATTAAGTATCGATGGCGTCCACACTCTCCTTCTAATTTTGTCCAAACAAATATTTCAGAAGAAGCAGGAATAATCACGTCTTCTTTGATGGCAGTCCTTAGAATTGTTTTTCCTTCGTGCGCATAGATCATTGGAATCTCTGTATTCCGGTATTTGAGTACCTGGTTGCTAATATTCAATATTAATATTCGATATTCTTTCATGAAGTCCATTCCGATGATGCACTCGTCACATACATATATCTGCCACCAAAAATTTGTGTGAGAATTCTACCTGCAATTCGAATTCCAAGACGGACTTCACCATAAACCCTAGCTGCTTCTCCTGTGGCAGTTCTCAGACGGTAGCTATTGGTGTTGTGTAGCCAATTCAGGTGCACTAGGTCTTGACGCACAATGGAGGATGTTTCACCGTTGATGGTGACCACTCGTTTGTTGCCATTTACAGTTGCCTCGATAATCAGACTTTTATTGTCTCGTTTAGTCTGAGAAACCTGGATGGTGTTTCTGGGGCCATCGAAACCAGCTTCTGCCCCTCGAAGTTGGTTCTTAGTCGTTTCTCTATTGGGAAACTGTTCGGGAAGTAACACTGGTGCTATTGTTACCTTGTTCTTTGTTTGAAACTCCGTGTCCACAATGTTGACAAGCTCTTCTTGGTGGTAATCGACATTGACGCAGTAAATGTCCAGTCTTGTTGTAATTTCGGCACTTTGCAAGTCCGTTTCGTTGGTTCTTTTGGACATCAGTTTTTCGGCATGAGCATTCTTCGACGATGGCTTCTCTAAGTCGATGTACTCCGTGAGAAGCTTTCTCAGCTGCTTCCATTGTTAGGGCAAACACTAATGTTTCCAAAAGCGTTCATTTTCCAGCGGTTCGTACGGCCCTTTGAAGATGTATGTCGGAAATGCTTCAACTGCAAACTGGTTACGGATTTCTTCTCCAACATCTCGATATGCAAGATGAACAAGCCTTTCAATGTCCGCTTGGAGCTGTTGTAGAGTTTCGCCCCTCTTCTGAACTCTGGAATAGAGTCGTACTTTGAAGACTCCTTTCATATGGCTATTGCCAAAGCGTTTGTCTATAGCCTCAACCAAGAAATTAAAGTCGCCGCTCTTATCTGCTGGTATGATTTGCAATAACTCAGCAGCTGCTCCTTTAAGAGCGAGGGTTAAAGCTATATACTTGTCAGCCTCATCCCAGCCATTTGTTGTGGAAACTGCCTCAAATTGCTTCTTGTATATTGACCAAGTAGTTTGTCCATCAAAGGTAGAAGGTTGCATCTCTCTTATATCTCTTTTTCTCAAAGTCCAACTCTTTTGAGAACGTCTCCATTTTGTTGTCGGCTTGATTTGGCAATGAAACACGTTCATCTTACTCTTTTGAAAACGTCTCCATTTTGTTGTCGACTTGATTCTCCAGCAATGAAACACGTTCATCAAGTGCAGATACATTATTCTCAATGTTAACAAGCTTGCCTTCTAGCATGTTTCTCTGCTCTTGGAGAAGGTCTTTTTGTTCGTTATGCTGTTTCTCCAGGCGTTCGAGAACATTCTTCTGTTGCTCTTCCAAATGTTGGAGAACATTCTTCTGTTCGTTCTTTCGTTCATTTCGTTGCTCTTCGAAATGTTCAAGCAGAAGACTAATCATATTTGAAACATCTACATTTTTACTTACGTCTGTTTCCTCAGCTTCAGCTTCAAAGACGAAAATGTCCGGATCTTCATTTTGTTGTTTCAAATATTCGGCCAAACGCAGAACGAGCTCATTTTGCGATCCTGCTCTAGAAAGTTCTCGCTTGTCTAGTTCACTTTTCAGCTAATTACAGTTGAGCTCTTTCAGTAAGTTGCTCATTTTTATTATTATTATTTTTTTTCCGCACACTTCACTGCACAATAAGTTTCATTCCACTTTTTTGATACCAATGTAATATTTTTACTAGGTTCGTTAAATAAAGCTTATTACTTGTTTTAGTATTTCTTCTTTATTTACATTTTCCAAATCAAAACAATAAATCTCAGTTTATAATCAACTCAAATACCTTTATTCAAATTTAAATCACACTTGTTTAATAACACTTTCCACATTCCAATAAGCAAACCTTTTTAAAACTTTCATAGTCAAAAATCAACTGTGTTCCGATCACCGTGAACACTCCCTTATATGGGTAATTTTTTAAAAATTGACATTTTTTATTGATCGTTTGAAAAAAAATTTGTTTCAGTTTTTCTTGGGTTTTAGTTTCTAAATCTATAGTAAACAAGTAGAAAAGGAATTCTCCGAGTTGCGCAAAAATAATTTCAAATATTTTTCATTTTACGAGCATTTTTCGATAAAAATTAAAATTGAAAATTTCGAATGTATTAAAAATGTTCTTTTCTGTCATAAAATAACAATGATCCACAAAATAAATAGTAACAATAAATAGTTGAAATTTTGTGGAAAGCAACTAAATTTGATAGGATAATTAATAAAAAAGTTGTTTGTTTACGAAATGATTTTGTTTAAAAGCATGGAAGAGTCAAAAAAATATTTTTAAATAACGGCAATAATTAAATTATAATAAAACATAAAATTGAAGGTTTTTTGACGTACTATAAGATGATGCATCGTAAAAAATTATTAAAAATTGTTTAGTTGTGTGAAAAAGCGAAAATGTTTAATTATGTTTTTTTTTTCAAAATCTTGTCACACTCATTCAACTAAGTATTGGGACAACATTTGCATATCATAAAATTGAAGTTTAAGAAAAGGCCTTTCAAATGACAAGGCCCAAAATTAAAAAGAAATCATTTCCATCATTAAAAATATTAATAAAACTGATTAAGCATCAAAATCACATCCCAAAAAGGCCACGGAGATTACACATTATTAATTTCCATGGCTATTCGTTACCATCAATCGATCTGCAAATTTTTTCTTATAATGCTGACATATAAATACAGTTCCATGCCAAATTCCAAGTCTTTAAATTGAAATGCAAAAAAAATAGAAGCTATAACGCTAAAAATGTAATTTTTTTAAAACGACCCATATACTCTAATTAGTTGTTCGCGAAGGTTCTCGTTTTGGAATGTTCTAAATGGTTCAAATAAAGGGAAATACATTTGACATTGGAATAGAGTTTTTTTGTTTCTTCCATAAAGTAGATATGCAATTTTCCAACAGATGGCGCTGTAGGAGTATAAGCTCTGTTCGCAACAAATTAGTTGTTCTCGAAAGTTCTTGTCTTGGAATGTTCTAGATGTTTGGAATAAGGGGAAATACATTTGACATTGGAAAAGAGCTTTTTGTTTCTTCCATAAAATAGATATGCAGCTTTCCAACAGATGGCGCTGTAGTAGTATAAAGCTCTGTTCACAACATTGCCCCCTTCTTAAGATTGTTCGTCCCGAACAATTCTATCTCCAGATTCGCCACTGTATCGGTACAGTCGATCGCTATGCACAACTTTTAACTTTCCTCTTGACCCTCTTTGAATTCGGTAAACGACATCATTGATTTTCGTGATGACAGTATAAGGGCCTTCCCAGTTTTGTTGAAGCTTCGGCGACAATCCCTTTTGACGATGTGGATTATACAGCCATACACGGTCTCCTACTTGGAATCTTGTCCTGTTTGCTCTTGTGTCGTACCTTGTCTTCATTCGATCGCTGTAAGCGCTCATTCTAGTCCTGGTCCTTTCGTGGATGTCGATTAGCCTCTCTTTCAGGTCACTCACGTAATCCCCTGTTTCCTGTGACTCTTGTGATGGGTGTCCAAACCTTATCTCACTAGGCAGCCGTATGCTTCTTCCGAACAGGATTTCAGAAGGTGTTTGTCCTGTTGAGCTATGTATTGCACTTCGGTAGGCCATCAAAAATAGTGGTATGTGCCTATCCCAGTTTCTTTGGTGGTCGCTTACAACTTTAGTGAGGTGCTCTTTTAAGGTTCTGTTGAATCTCTCGACCATTCCATCAGATTGCGGGTGAAGTGGTGTGGTTCTCGTTTTCTTAATGCCAAGGAACGCGCAGACCTCTTGGAATAAGTTCGACTCAAAGTTCCTTCCTTGGTCAGAATGGAGCTCCATAGGCACACCGAACCTGCTTACGCAGTTAGACACAATCTGGTCGGCCACGGTCTTGGCTTCTTGGTTCGGGATAGCGTATGCCTCAGGCCATTTGCTGAAGTAATCCATTACCACCAGAATGTATTTGTTTCCAGTATTCGTTTCCGGAAATGGGCCAGCCACATCAACAGCAATCCTTTCAAACGGTGAGCCGACATTATATTGCATCATTTTTCCTTGCAGTTTTCTACCAGATCCTTTGGTTGCAGCACAAGCGTCACAATTTCGGCACCACTTTTTAACGTCGTCTCTTGCATGCAACCAGTAGAATCGTTGTCTCACTTTTTCTAACATCTTGTTGATTCCCAAATGGCCTCCTGAAGGTCCATCATGCATCTCTCGAAGAACCTCTTTAATTTTTGATTGAGGTAACACAAGCTGCATCACATAGGATTTACCATCAGCGGACTCCCATTTTCGCCGAAGAACACCTTCTTGCACATGGAGTGAGTCCCATTGTGCCCAATAGGCCTTTAAAACTGGACTCCTATCGGAAATGTCATTCCATGCGGGTTTTTCTTCATGTTCCTTCCATGCGAGAAGAGGTTCAATGTCGGGGTCTTCTTGTTGAGCAGATATTATTTCTTCATTGCTCCATCCACAAATGGGGTCAGCCCTTATTCGCAGTGTGTTGATGGCGACCATGCGTTTGTTGCCATTTGCCGTTGCCCCGACAGTCAGACTTTTATTGTTTTGTTTGGTCTGAGAAACCTGGATGGTGTTTCTAGCCAGCTTCTGCCCCTCGAAGTTAGTTCTTACTTGTTTCTCTGTTGGGAAACTTGTTCGGGAAGTAACACTGATGTTATTGTTACCTTGTTCTGAATTTGAAACTCCGTGTCCACAATGTTGACAAGCTCTTCTTGGTGGTAATCGACATTGACGCTGTAAATGTCCAGTCTTGTTGCAATTCCAGCACTTTGCAAGTCCGTTTCGTTGATTCCTTTGGACGTCAGTTCTTTGGCATGAGCAGTCTTCGACGATGTCTTCTCTAAGTCGATGTACTCCGTAAGAAGCTTGCTCTGCTGCTTCTATTGTCAAGGCAAACGCTAATGTTTCAGAAAGCGTTCGTTTTCCAGCAGTTCGCACGGCCCTTTGAAGATGTATGTCGGAAATGGCGCGAACAAATGCCTCAATTGCAAACTGGTTACGGATTTCTTCTCCAACATCTGGATATGCAAGATGAACAAGCCTTTCAATGTCCGCTTGCAGTTGTTGTAGAGTTTCGCCCCTCTTCTGAACTCTGGAATAGAGTCGTACTTTGAAGACTTCTTTCATATGGCTATTGCCAAAGCGTTTGTCTATAGCCTCAACCAAGTAATTAAAGTCACCGCTCTTATCTGCTGGTATGGTTAGTAATAACTCAGCAGCTGCTCCTCTAAGAGCAAGGGTTAGAGCTAAACACTTGTCAGCCTCATCCCAGCCATTTGCTGTAGAAGCTGCCTCGAATTGCCTCTTGTAAAGGTTGGAGGTTGCATCTCCTTTTTCCTCAAAGTTTCTCCAGAACTTTCCCGAATTTTTATATTTCGAACACGGTCTAACTCTTTTGAAAACGTTTCCATTTTGTTGTCGACTTGATTCCCTAGCAATGAAACACGTTCATCTAACTCTTTTGAAAACGTCTCCATTTTGTTGTCGACTTTATTCTCCAACAATGAAACATGTTCATCAAGTGCAGAAACATTATTCTCGATGTTAACAAGCTTGCCTTCTAGCATGTTTATCTGCTCTTCGAGAAGGTCTTTTTGTTCGCTATGCTGTTTCTCAAGGCGTTCGAGAATATTCTTTTGTTCATTTTTCTGCTCATTGAAACGTTCGTTTTGTTCATTTCGTTGCTCTTCGAGACGTTCGAGAACATTTTTCTGTTCTTTCTTTTGTTCATTTCGTTGTTCTTCGAGACGTTCGAGAACATTCTTTTGTTGTTGAAGCAGAAGACTAATCATATTTAAAACATCTACATTTTTACTTACGTCTGCTTCCTCAGCGTCAGCTTCAAAGACGAAAATGTCCGGGTCTTCATTTTGTTGTTTCAAATATTCGGCCAAACGCAGAACAAGCTCATTTTTCGATCCTGCTCTAGAAAGTTCTCGCTTGCCTAATTCACTTTTCAGCTCATTACAGTTGAGCTCTTTCAATAACTTGCTCATTTTTTTTTTTTTTTTTTTTTTTTTTTTTTGTTCCACACTTCACTGCACAATAAGTTTTATTTCACTTTTCTGACACCAATGTAATATTTTTGCTAGGTTCGTTAAATAAAACTTATTACTCTTTCTAGTACCTCTTCTTTATTTTTACTTTCCAAAATCACAACAATAAATCTCAATTTATAATCAACTCAAATTCTTTATTCAATTTAAAATCACACTTGTTTTACACTTTCCACAATCCAATAAGCAGAGTTTTGCACACTTCCGTAATCAAAAATCAACTGTGTCTCTCTCACCGTGAACACTCCCTTATATACTCAAATTAGTTGTTCTCGAAAGTTCTTGTCTTGGAATGTTCTAGATGTTTGGAATAAGGGGAAATACATTTGACATTGGAAAAGAGCTTTTTGTTTCTTCCATAAATTAGATATGCAGCTTTCCAACAGATGGCGCTGTAGTAGTATAAAGCTCTGTTCACAACAATATGTTACAACAAAAGAAAAATCTTTCCTTTTTCTGAACAATATTGCCGTTTTTCTATATGCTTGAGCAATCATACTCATTTGTATAGAAATTGAATCAAATAAAATCAAAAAATAGCTTCATTTCTGTCATCTTCTTCTCAATCTTCTGTTTGCCTTACGGCTAGGCGCGCACATTCAATTTTTAGTTGCACAACTGTTTGGTTGCTTATAGAAAACAGATGAACTATTTGGTTGAATGTCCGCGCATGTGCATATTATCATATGTTACACAAAATAGCGAACTCATTTTAGAAAATCGCTTAGTCTGGTATTACACATCGCATGTTTAGTCTTGCATGAATGAAGTGCGAAAGAGAAAGAAAGAAAAAAAATGAAACAGAAAGAAAGATTTCTCGACATGCACGGGTGGGATATTTTTTGCATGTTTTTGACGTTTCTCTTTCTCCATTGTTTTTCGAATTTGCTTCACGTCATTTTTCTTTTCTTTGTTAAGCAAACATCTCTCATATGGCTATTGCTAATAAAAATTAAATAAAATGAACTAAAGCTTTAACATGCGAGTTGATTTTCAATTACAAAATGAATCCAATACATTGTTGAAATCATTCCCTGACTCCATTTTTGTATTTTAATTTCTTTTTTTTAAATTGCTAAACCGAACACCGAAACACCGAACGAACAACGAAAATTAAAATGAAAGATAGCTGTCAAATAATGCACAACACTGAAAAATCAGAAAAGTCTTCGTGTAATAATGCGCGCATCACCGAATGACAGTGGAAAACAAAATAACCGAGAACAGCGCATTAAATACATGCGCTATGTAATATCGCACTTAGTTTGTGTGAAAACACAAATTTTTAGCTACTCGAACCAAACAGTTGTGCAACTTAAACTTGAATGTGCGCGCCTAGTCTAACTGTTCCAACTCTACACAACTAATTTCTCTACGAGAAATGGTGTGAAATACGCTTGTCTAGGCGGCGCGTCGTTCGTTATTATTCATGAGAGTACTATAGATTTTTTATGCAATGCCACAGTAAACTTTTGTATAGGGAAAAAAGAACGCATCGAACCACAATCTTTTGTTCTTACATTTTCTGTTTACTTCTGTGCAAGTTGTTTAATTTGATAAGCCTGTTTTTTTTTCATAACTTACTATTCCTATTACCTATTTACATAGGAACTATCCTTAATATCCGTCATGCGTTTCACTAGTTCAAATTGTTCAAAAAATGCTATGTTTAAATCTTTATCCAAAAACCTGAAAGCTGTAACCGCAAATGCTGAAGACTTCTTAAGGCAAGTAACTTATAACCTCCAAAGTGGCATTTCTCTATTGGCACGTGCGTTTTTATTTACAATTTGTCTATTTAGAACACAACATCTCGCCTCCAATAAAATCAGAAAACTTCTGCAAACAACCTATGATTTTACTTCTTCAAAACACGCATCTAAAGAAAACACATTAGATATTTTGCCAGAACTTGTTGTAGATGGTTTGGACGCAGAACAGATCTGGCAGCTAGTAGAATTAAGAAACAATGTCGTTTTCAAGCATTTTCTTGAAAGTGCATCCAAAATTCTGTCCATTAAGGAAGACAGAATTCGAATTAAATATATGACGACCGTCAAGGAAACTGAAGATACAACCGAAATCGAATTAGAGATTCCCGGTGAAAAATCTGATTTGGATAATTTCGATGACATAAATTTCATAAACTCTAGGCAAACTAAACATCAGATTGGAAAATTAGTTTCCAGGAATGGAAAAGCATCAATAGTCGATGATCAATTCTTTAAACTGAGTGAAATGGAAACCTTTTTAAAGGCCGAAGATGAAAAGGAACTAAATAAACAAAAGGGCACGAAATTGAAAGATGACTTTAGCATAAATGTGTTCGATGAAAATTTAGTAGAGGGCGGAGAAAATATTTCTTATAAAGACTTT
This sequence comes from Philhelius festivus, assembly GCA_963931855.1. Taxonomy (NCBI): domain Eukaryota; kingdom Metazoa; phylum Arthropoda; class Insecta; order Diptera; family Syrphidae; genus Philhelius; species Philhelius festivus. The sequence goes on from OZ007554.1 coordinate 156,814,053, forward strand.
TTTAATGAAAACGAACATAATACAACAGTTACATTGAAATCAGGCCAACCAACTGAAGAAATGGACCAAAGCAGTGCATTTTCGGAAGAAAATAAATTTAGTGAAACAGAAGAGAGCGACTCAACTAAAAGTAGTGTTTTAAATAGAAATAAATTTAATAATAGAAATTCAGAAGCAACTAATGAAAAAACAAAGTCCTCTTTTGAAGATCGCCAAGAACGTCTAAATCAGCGCATTAGAGACTTTGAAGAGGAAATTCTGGGAGAAAAACCTTGGCAGTTAAAGGGAGAAATTAATGCCACAAATCGACCGGAAAACTCTTTGCTCCAAGAGATTTTAGAATTTGAAGCGACAAGCAGACCTGCTCCCATTATTACAGAAGAAACTACATTACGATTAGAGGACATTATTCGTCAGAGGATCAAAGATCAGGTATGGGATGATGTTGAGCTCAAAATCAAACCGAAAAATACAGCCCAGGAATACCGAAAGCAATTGGTCTTGGATCAAGAAAAAAGTAAAGAATCATTAGCCAACATATATGAGAAACAATACCAGAAAGAAATTGAAAGTTTGGATCCTAATGCTACGGAATCAAAAGAAGAAGAACCTAGAGCTCATAGCGAAATAAAGGCAATGATGCGTTCTTTGTTCATTAAACTTGATGCGCTCTCTAACTTCCATTTTACACCGAAACCGGTTGCACCAGAGCCGAAGATCTTAACGAATACACCGGCCATTAGTGTAGAAGAAGTGGCACCGGTTGCTGTTAGCAGCGCAAAGCTATTGGCTCCCGAAGAAATAAGAAAAAGAGCTAAGGGCGACATTCTCGGCAGTAACGAACGCAGGAAAACTGATAGGAATCGTGATAGAAGGCACAAAAAGCTGAAGCAAAAATCCATACACAAAGCATTAGAAGAAAAGAAAAGTCAAAAAGAGAAATTGGGTATTAAGCCTAGTAAGAAAGAAGAGACGGCAAGCATGACGAACAAGTTGACAAAACGCAGAAATGTTGAAAAGGTAACAACAACTAATGTCGAATTCCTTGTAACATGATAATTTGAATGCACTTTGTTTTGAATTTTGCATTGAAAACTAAACACTTTTTTTTGTATTTTAGATTTCGACGTCTCACGATGCCGGTTCAATGAAGTCATCAAAGGCGTTCTTTAATAAGCTAAATGAAACGACGATGTTGCAAAAAAATATTAAGAAGAAGGCGAAACCTGAATCATCATCATTTTCAGCAAAGAAACTTAAGTTGTGATAACTGAAATATTTATACTATTCATACATACGTAATATGTTTTTGCGAGGTATCATTAATAATACAAAAAATTACGAATTAGTCCCATTTGTTGTTTGAAGATTACCTATAATTAAAAATATTTAACTGCTCCTCCATATTTCCAATTCTGGGGCCTAGCTATATCTGTGGCAACAAGTAAAAACGACATCATTCAGTTTTTGCTACTTTTCAGGAGAGCTATTTGAATGATTAGTTTGCAATTACAAATCAGGTACAAGACTTATGGACAAAGTTTAAACGCGATTTTATTTGAATTTAAACACAATTTCATGTCAATTTACAGCTAATTTTGATAAAAATATGACATGCCGTTGTTCTGTATAATAAATAAAAGGAAAATATAGACAAGTGAATTTGTGTTTGAATTTTGTACATAAAGGATTTTGGAAAAACTGCATAATTCAACTTATCTGCGTGTAAGCTACAATCAGACCAAAAACATAAATGTTAAAAAAAGACCCAAGTTCTTCTATACAAAAACCTTTGTGTAACAAGTCAGCCGTGAAAAGTACTGTGATCTTAAAGAACGCCAAAGTTCTTATTTCATGAAGGGGGAGAGTACGATAACTTGGCCGCCAAGATTTGATAACGGGTTTTTGTAGAGGGGTCAAAAACAAGCACTTTTTACTATGGGAGGGGGGTCTATCTCCCCCCGTTTAAGAGGTAGGGGCATTTTTAGAAAAAATGATTTAAATTGAAAAAAAAAAAAAAAAATTAAAAACCAACGGCAACACCTACAATAAAGTGCTATACTGCATTTGAAGGCCAGAAGTTTGTTCTATAATCGCGCATTTAAATTAAATTACTTATGCCAGTGGTTTTTGAGAAATTCGCATTTAAAGTCCAAATTTTGATAAAAAACGTGAAAAAAAGTTTAGACCGATTGTTTTTAAAATTTTGAAATGAAATTGTAAATTAACTTATATGTGATCCATGTAAATATGAATTCTTAAACGAACACAAAAAACCGCATGGTTCTATGTCTTCTAGTTTTTGAGAAAATCGAAAATTACCAAAACTACTTTTTTTGATTTTTGGTGGTGACGGTGATTCTATTTTAAGGGTTAATGTTAATAAACATAATGAATATTTGTTAGTTCAGTACCGCAATTCATTTAGCGTTACCCAGAATGCACCACGAGGAGGTTGAATTGCATCTGGATCAGTCATTTTGTCAGTTAGTCAGGAGTTAGTTAGTCAGTCATAGTTAGTTAAAAAAGGTCAAAATGTATTAAAAAGGTGTGTAAGTTAGAAGACAGAACCATGCGGTTTTTTGTGTTCGATTAAGAACTGATAGTTACATGGAACGCATATAAGCTTATTTACAATTTCATTTCACAATTTTGAAAACAATCGGTCTAAACTTTTTTCTCACATTTTTTTTTATCAAAATTTGGAATGCGAATTCCTCAAAAACCATTGGCATAAGTAATTTAATTTAAATGGAGGATTATAAAACAAACTTTTTTTTTCAATTTAAATCATTTTTTCTAAAAGTGCCCCTACCTCCTAAACGGTGGGAGATAGACCCCCCCTCCCATAGTAAAAAGTGCTTGTTTTTGACCCCTTTACAAAAACCCGTTATCAAATTTTTGCGGCCAAGTTATCGTACTCGTGCCTCATGAAGGTTTAATACCGAATATTTAAAGTAGAATAATATTGAAACAGCTACAATTTAATAGAGAAATTTTATTATTTAATGATTACTGAATAAAATTTGATGGGTTCACTGGTCAAGTTTTTAAAACCTTTCGATTTGGGCATACAAGAAACTTGCCAAGTAAGCCCATCAAATTTTAGTCAGTAATCATTAAATAATAAAATTTCTCTATTACATTGTAGCTGTTTCAATATTATTCTACTTTAAATATTATTAAACCTTCATGAAGTAAGAACTTGGCGTTCTTTCAGATTTCAGTACTTTTCACGGCTGACTTGTTACACGAAGGTTTTTGCATTGTATATATAAACTATAGTACTCTCATGGAACAGAAAAAAGTGTTATGGAATACACTCTACCGAGGGCGCTGTCGTAGGAAAATATAATTTTTATCAGCTCTAGCAAGGGGGTTGCATTGGAGTGTCCGAGAGTGCAGACGTGTTTCTGCGTCTGCACTCTCCAAAAAATAAAATTAACATAATTCTTGTAAAAACGTGTTACGGTTTAAATTAATTTTTTTCCGTTTTTAATGTCTTTTTTGACTAAATTTTATTCGCTTTTACTAAAAGCGAACTTCCTAAACATCCTAAATTAAACTCAACGCCGGATGGTGCTGTGATTACAACGAAAAAACTGGATCACTTTTTAACACAAAGTGCCCATTAGTTCTCCCCAGCGAGTTAAGAAAAAGTAGAACCTCAAAATGAGGCATTAACCTAACAAGTGGATTAAGCAACAGTGTAATACACTACACAAAAATCGACGATGCCGATACATGGCTCACTCCCAGCAGGAAGCGAACCTGCACATTAATAAAAATCCGCAACTGCAGTTCTGCGGGCAACAGTCCGCCGAACAACAATCGATGACGCCATGTGGCTAATTCCCAGCAGGAAGCGAACCTGCACATAAATAAATATTCGCAACTGCAGTTCTACGGGCAACAGTCCGCCGAACAACAATCGATGACGACATATGGCTAATTCCTAGCAGGAAGCGAACCTGCACATTAAAAAAAATCCGCAACTGCAATTCTACGGGCAACAGTCCGCCGAACAACAACTAAATCCCACTTGGGTCTAGAACTGAGGATCTCACGGCGATAGCCAACAACTGGGGCTTACAAAATCACCACCAAACGCAACAAGTAACGGATCTGATTCCAGTGTTAAACAACTCGTAATAATCGTATATTTATATTATATATGTATAAGTATAGAGCCATCGCTCTCAACTTATTATCTCTGTCATGTGATATTAGTGTAACCGTATAATCTTCTCACTCATTCTAAATGTATAAATATAAGCAGTATAGAGCTATCGCTCATATCTGACTATCTTTTTTTACTCTATCACTCCTCTAGTGAACTAATTGCATATTCAAACATAAAGAGCGTTCTCGCTCTCATTTTCAAAAAAAAAGACAAGAAATATCAACATTATAACGGGTGATTTTTTAAGAGCTTGAGAACTTTTAAAAAAAAAAAAACGCATAAAATTTGCAAAATCTCATCGATTCTTTATTTGAAACGTTAGATTGGTCCATGACATTTACTTTTTGAAGATAATTTCATTTAAATGTTGACCGCGGCTGCGTCTTAGGTGGTCCATTCGGAAAGTCCAATTTTGGGTAACTTTTTCGAGCATTTCGGCCGGAATAGCCCGAATTTCTTCGGAAATGTTGTCTTCCAAAGCTGGAATAGTTGCTGGCTTATTTGTGTAGACTTTAGACTTGACGTAGCCCCACAAAAAATAGTCTAAAGGCGTCAAATCGCATGATCTTGGTGGCCAACTTACCGGTCCATTCCTTGAGATGAATTGTTCTCCGAAGTTTTCCCTCAAAATGGCCATAGAATCGCGAGCTGTGTGGCATGTAGCGCCATCTTGTTGAAACCACATGTCAACCAAGTTCAGTTCTTCCATTTTTGGCAACAAAAAGTTTGTTAGCATTGAACGATAGCGATCGCCATTCACCGTAACGTTGCGTCCAACAGCATCTTTGAAAAAATACGGTCCAATGATTCCACCAGCGTACAAACCACACCAAACAGTGCATTTTTCGGGATGCATGGGCAGTTCTTGAACGGCTTCTGGTTGCTCTTCACTCCAAATGCGGCAATTTTGCTTATTTACGTAGCCATTCAACCAGAAATGAGCCTCATCGCTGAACAAAATTTGTCGATAAAAAAGCGGATTTTCTGCCAACTTTTCTAGGGCCCATTCACTGAAAATTCGACGTTGTGGCAGATCGTTCGGCTTCAGTTCTTGCACGAGCTGTATTTTATACGGTTTTACACCAAGATCTTTGCGTAAAATCTTCCATGTGGTCGAATAACACAAACCCAATTGCTGCGAACGGCGACGAATCGACATTTCACGGTCTTCAGCAACACTCTCAGAAACAGACGCAATATTCTCTTCTGTACGCACTGTACGCATTCGTGTGGTTGGTTTAATGTCCAATAAAGTAAACTGAGTGCGAAACTTGGTCACAATCGCATTAATTGTTTGCTCACTTGGTCGATTATGTAGACCATAAATCGGACGTAAAGCGCGAAACACATTTCGAACCGAACACTGATTTTGGTAATAAAATTCAATGATTTGCAAGCGTTGCTCGTTAGTAAGTCTATTCATGATGAAATGTCAAAGCATACTGAGCATCTTTCTCTTTGACACCATGTCTGAAATCCCGCGTGATCTGTCAAATACTAATGCATGAAAATCCTAACCTCAAAAAAATCACCCGTTATGTTAAAAAAAAAGATATAGCGCATGGCGCTTTTTTAGTTTTTAGTCCTTTAGTTTTTAAGTTAGTATTAGTTTATAAAATTGTAAATATGTATATAGTCAACGAAACTTCCGTTTCACGCAAATGTATAACGCTCTTGAGCACGAGCAGAACAAAACTATATTATTATATAAAAATTGACATGCCACGAGGCTTAACCTTAAATAAAGTAATTGTTAAAGAAGGCCATACGCTACAGCCACTTTTGTACCTATGTTAATGTTAGAATAAGATGAAACGACTTTGTAATTGATACTTAAAGACTCAATAAAACATTCATTCATTCATTCAGCTCTGGCAATGAGAAAGACGAGAAAGAGAAAATAAAATTTGTTTTGTATCATTTTCCTTTTGAGGGATCTTCTGTGTGTTTTGTTGTTATATTTTTTTGTCAAGAATATTTGTTTTGTTTTTGCTATTTCATACGCAACAAAGCAACGTTGTTCAATTTCGGCATATCTAACCAAAATACAACGTTGCTTTTTATTTGTATGGACACACATACCTATTTGAATAGATTTAAGTAGGAATAATTTTGAAAATTGATTCTTGATAGGATTAGGCTTTTTTGAATTTTAGTAGGATCTACATAGGAACTTTAACTTAATATATTAGGTAACTTACCTATGTTGATTGCAATTATTATTATTTTTGTTATTCAAAAGTATAATGATTGGTGTAATTTTGAAGAACAAAAATAATAATTGCAATCAACTATTTTAACTGCCTACATTAGATGCAGTGGGTGGTAAGGTAGTGGAAATTGTTTTTTTTTGCAATTAATATAGTTATGTACATATATAGGTATAAAACTATTTCTTTAAGCAAATCTAATAGGTACGTATACCTATATTTTTATTAGAGAAAATAGCTTTTACATAAATGTACATACCTATGTATATAAAATATGGTATGGTAGAAAATAATTTTGATTACAAAAAAAAATATTTTTATGCGTTCATAGGTATTTATATAATTAAAAATAAAAAAAAGAAATTTGATATAGGTATAGACCAGTTTTTAAAATTTATTCATATAAACTTTGTTTGCAAAAAATAAAGAAAATTTTTAATACTTCTTATGTGTGTATAAACAATTTCAAAAATGTATAAATATTTACATTAAGCAATTGTAAAAAAATCAAATAAGTTTTTCGAGAAAAAAATAATTTCAGAAAACTTAAATTAATAAAAAAAAAAAATTAAAATAAATAGAATAAAATTATTATTGACATAATAGGTATTTAAAAAAAATCAGATACCTTTTTGGGAAAAAATATTTTGTATGCATTTATGTACATATTGCTCATAAGCAATTTTAGAAAAATTAAAAATTGGTGTCAATTTTAAAAAATTATTGATGCACCCCACATGAAAAACTTTGAAAATAAAAATAAACATTTTTTTATAAAAAATAGTTTTTATCCATATATTTTGTAAAAAAATAAGATATTTGCACTGCGAATTTTGAACAAACAAATATTTATTTTAATGTTTGTCTACGAATTTTCATCAAATTTGGAAATTATTAATTCATTAAAATAAAAATTTTGTTTTTTTTTTGTATTTTGTTAATATAAATATAAAAGGTACGAATTTATGCAAACAAAGTTTAATAAACCTTTTATTATTAAACTAATTTTAAATATAAGAAATTTCTTTAAAATTGTTCTAGAAAAAAAATTGGGATATTAATTTTAAGTATTTAAAAATAAAGATTCTAAGAAATATTTTCAAAAATTAATCGCTCAAACTTTTTTAAGACATTGATTTTTCAAAAAAAAAATTTTTCGATAAAAAAATATTTTTCCGTTTTGTCTATCATCGTAAAGTAAACTTTGATCAAAATCTCGAGTTAAATTAAATTTTTTGCACATGCAAAACTTGCAATTACATAATTTTGTAAGTGAAAATAAAATAAACAAAATTTGGTACGCCAACCCTTTGTATATGGGTCGTTTTAAAAAAATTACATTTTTAGCGTTATAGCTTCTATTTTTTTTGCATTTCAATTTAAAGACTTGAAATTTCGCATGGAACTGTGTTTATATGTCAGCATTATAAGAAAAAATTTGCAGATCGATTGATGCTAACGAATAGCCATGGTAATTAATAATGTGTAATCTCCGTGGCCTTTTTGGGATGTGATTTTCATGCTTAATCAATTTTATTAATATTTTCAATGATGAAAATGATTTTTTATTTAATTTTGAGCCTTGTCGTTTGAAAGGCCTTCTCTCAAACTTCAATTTTATGATATGCCAAAAAAAAAAAATTTGTTTTGTTGTCCGAATACTTAGTTGAACGAGTGTGACAAGATTTGGAAAACAAAAACCTAATTAAACATTTTCGCTTTTTCACACAACTAAACAATTTTTAATAATTTTTTACGATGCATTATCTTATAGTACGTCAAAAAACCTTCAATTTCATGTTTTATTATAATTTAATTATTGCAGTTAATTCCTTTAAAATTTGCATACAAAATAATTTTTTCATCCGAGTAAAAATTCAGTGTAATCTCCGTGGCCTTGTTATCTTTGTACCGTATGAATATTTTTTAGTCTATCTAACCACCGCCAAAAGAAAGGTATTTACTCATACTTGAACCTAATATAATTTGGATGACATTGAATTACATTTACTATATTAGAATTAAGAAATAGTCGATTTTGTAATCTCCGTGGCCATTTTCGTATTTGTTTTTTAATAAATGTTCTTTTATTTTATAATGGCTCATATTATTATTAATTTTTTTATATTCTAGATAAATATACTGAATTTCATCATTCCTTACAGTATTGGTACCGTAAAAGTTCCAAGAAAGTTATGTGCCGTTATTTAAAAATATTTTTTTGACTCTTTCATGCTTTTAAACAAAATCTATTCGTAAACAAACAACTTTTGGCAAGAGTACGATAACTTAGGCGCCAAGAAATTATAACGGTTTTTTGTATAACAGTTCAATACAAGCATTTTTTACTATGGGAGGGGGGGGGTCTATCTCCCCCCGTTTGGGCGGGAGGGGCAATTTTATAAAAAAGGTACTAAAATGGAAACAAAAATATTAAAAAATAACGGTAATACTTACAATTAAGTATTATACCTTTTTTTAAAGCCAATACTCTGATCTATTAGATAATTTTTAAATCAAGTAGAATCTATGCACAGTTTTTGAAAAAACGAGTTTTAAACTCAAATTTTGGTGAAAAAAAAACATAAAAAAAAAGTTTAAAGTTTAATTTTTCAAAACTGCAAATTTATATATTATTATTTTTCCTAAAATTCGTTGCTCTAATATATTCTTATTCAAAAACTGAAAACTAGATGATTTTATGTCGTCTAGTTTTTGAGAAAATTGAAAATAACGAAAACTACTTTTTTATGGGATATTTGCTTTTTTTGCTTGCTTACGCATTACGGCGTATAAACAGTGAGATATGTATGGGGGGGGCATGCTGCCCCCCTGCAACCCCCCTGCCTGGGCACACTATAGGATTTGGGGTAGGTGCGAGGTTGGGTGTATGCAAGGTTTCTTTTGCATTTACAGAATCTGGATTTAAAGAAACTTTGAATTTACCCTATGGTCTATATCCAATGTCTACTAAATATATGTATGTACGTAGCCCAAAGTTGCACATTTAAAATGTTCAGACTTGAAAATTTAATACATTATGAAAAATTCACATAACCTAGGTACTACTGTACGAATGCAGCAAATTTATATAATTCCTAAATTAATATGTATGTTTATTGTTTGTTTTTAATGCTAATATGGTACAGGTTATTGTTTACCAAGGTCATTCGTTATTCAACCTTTGTAAGAGTGAAGTATTTTTTTCTTGGAATAAAGAATGGCGACTAAGCATCCACTACTTCATCCTAAATTAAATAACTTTTCAATATTTCAAAAAAAAATATTTCAAAAGCATCGCGTTCTTAGAAGAAATTGGTCTAATTCCAACTAAAGCGTCAACTCCCCTCAACTCCAACTCAAAAAGGTGACAAAAATTGTAAGAATACAATATTATTATTATTATTTATTCATCAACCAGAGCATATTATACTCTTACAGACTAAGATACATAAGTAAATATATAGTTACAAATTTGTAGGTGGGTATATAAAATTCAAATTACATTTAAATGATTTACATAGTTAATCTTTTATTTTAATAAATAACGTTACTTAAATTTTGCTTAAAACTAATGATTTAAAAGTTTCTCTGGTGCAATCCATATAAAAGTTAATCTCAGAGCAATAAACCCATCTATCGGCACATTTTTCCATGGGCCTCAATATTGGCTAGAGATTCGGGAGGTGCTTGCTATAATTTTTTTTTTTGTGATCAAAATGCCTGTAAACACGGTTTGAATACATTGAACATTGAAAAATTGAATTGACTATTTTTAAGTAACACCTGACTTACTCACAAACTGACTGACTGAGACGCGAAATGCCATGCAATTCTACCTCCTCTGGTGCATTCTTGGTAACCCTAAATGATTTGCTGTACTTTACTCACAAATGAACCACATTAACATTAATCCTCAAAATGAAATCACCGTAGTTAAATACCAAAAATCAAAAATTTCATAAAAAGTAGTTTAGTAATTTTCGATTTTCTCAAAAACTAGAAGGGACAAAACCATTCGGTTTTTTGTGTTCGATTCAGAATTAATAGTAGCATTGACCACAAAAAGCCAATTAAGCACTTCATTTTACAATTTTGAAAAAAATCGGTCTAAACTTTTTTTTTTCAATTTTTTTAACAAAATTTTGAGTTTTCATGCAAATTTTTCAAAAACTATTGATATAAATAATTTAATTTAAATTTACGATTATAGAACAGACTTCTGGCTTTCAAAACCGGTGTAGTATTTTATTGTAAGTGTTGCCGTTGTTTTTTAATATTTTTTTTTTCAATTTAAGTCATTTTTTCTAAAATCGCCCCTACCTCCTAAACGGGGCGAGATAGACCCCCCCCTCCCATAGTAAAAAACGCTTGTATTTGACCCTTCTACAAAAATCCGTTATCAATTTTTGGCGCCTAAGTTATCGTACTCTCCCCCAACTTTTTTTTTATTAATTATCCTATTAAATTTATTTGCTTTCCACAAAATTTCAACTATTTATTGTAACTATTTATTTTGTGGATTATTGTTATTTTATGCAAGAAAAGAACATTTTTAGTACATTCGAAATTTAAAATTTAATTTTTTATCAAAAAATACTCGTAAAATAGAAAATATTTGAAATTATTTTTGCGCAACTCGGAGAATTCCTTTTCTACTTGTTTACTATAGATTTAGAAACTAAAACCCAAGAAAAACTGAAAATTTTTTTTTTCAAACGATCAAAAAAAAAATGTCAATTTTTAAAAAATGGCCCATATAAATATTAATAGTACTCTCATGGAACACGAAAAAGAGTTTTATTATTGTGCCGCAAAATCGTAAGTGTGGCTATGTTAAGCAGTGGAGAGTTGACGTGGAAGGAGAAAATATAAGCAACAGAAGAGACGAGGTAGAGATATATTTATTCAGGCAAAAATAAAGAGAGTAAGGGAGAAAATCTTATCTGCGTTTCTTTTTACTGTCAGAATCAAATGTAGGTAGGTATATAAAGTTGTATATGCCAGGCGCGAGATGAATACAAGCAAAAAGTATTGAGAGTGTATGAGAGTTTTTGTGAATTTTGTTTTATTACTCATGCAATCTGGTTTGTTTGAATTCTGATACGATTAATTACCGAGGTTGCCATTTTATCGACTTTATAATAAGATCTAGAGGAATTTGAACTTAATAAACTCAAATGGTTTTATTTCGTTTTTGAAAACTAAATAATTTCAAATTGGCTTTATTTAAATAATTTTATAATAATAATTTTATAATAATTATTTGCAGTGGGTAGTTAGATAGTGGCAATTGAATTTTTTTTTGTAATTAATATAGATATGTACATACACATTTAGAAAACTATTTCTTTAAGAAAATCTTATAGGTACGTACCTATATTTTTATTAAAGAAAATAGCTTTTGCATAGTATGTAGGTACATACCCATAGAAAATTGTATGAAATTAAAATAATAATTTTGATTAGATACAAAAACGAAAAATTATTGTTATGCGTTGATAGGTATTTATATAATTAAATATATAAAAAAAATGATATAGGTATAGACCAGTTTTTAAAATTTATTCATATAAACTTTGTTTGCAAAAAATATAGGAAATTTTTAATATTTTTTATGTGTATAATAAACAATTTCAGGAATTCATAAATATTCACATAAAGCTATTTTGAAAAAAAATCAAATAAGTTTTTCGAGAAAAAAATAATTTTAGAAAACTTAAATTAATTAAAAAAATAGAATAAAATTATTATTGACATAATTTAAAAAAAAAATCAGATACCTTTATTGGAAAAAATATTTTGTATGCATTTACATATTGCTTATAAGCAATTTTTGAAAAATTAAAAAAAAAAAGGAATTTGGTGTCAATTTTAAGAAATTATTGATGCACCCCACATGTAAAATTTTTAAATAAAAATAAACTTTTTTTACAAAAAATAGTTTTTATCCATATATTTTGTAAAAAATAAGATATTTGCCCTGCGAATTTTGAACAAACAAACATTTCTTTTAATGTTTGTCTACAAATTTTTATCAAATTTGGAAATTATTAATTCATTAAAATAAAAATTTTGTTTTGTTTTTTATTTTGTTAATATAAATATAAAAAGTAAGAATTTATGCAAACAAAGTTAAAAAAACCTTTTATTACTAAACTAATTTTGAATATAAGAAATTTCTTTAAAATTGTTCTAGAAAAAAAATTGGGATATTAATTTTAAGTATTTAAAAATAAAGATTCTAGGAAATAATATTAATTTTAAGTATTTAAAAATAAAGATTCTAGGAAATATTTCTAAAAATTAATCGCTCAAACATTTTCAAGACATTGATTTTTCAAAAACAATTTTTTTAGATAAAAAAATATTTTTTCGTGTTCTCTATCATCGTAAAGTTCCTATTCATGATAGTACTATAAAAATATATATACAATGATGAGAGTACTATAGTTTATGTATACAATGGTTTTTGTATAGAAGAACTTGGCTCTTTTTTAACATTTATGTTTTTGGTCTGATCTCACTCCTTTTTGCAAAGATTTTAATATTTTGCAATGTCAAAATCTCGAAAGATAGAAGGGTGGACTCTACCTACTAAAATAAACTTATTTTATAGATTCCTACTTCTTTTAAAAATTTATTTGAAAATTTAATTCAAAACCCACTTAGTGACTTATGAATTAAAAAATTTAATTCATAAGTTAATGGATAAATGCAAATTAGAAAAATTAGAAAATAGATAATTTATAAGCTAGCATGATAATCTTATTATGTAAAAACTAGATTTGAAAGCTAAAAAGATATTCAAAATTAAAAATTTATTAAAAAAAATAAAAATAAAAATTAAATGTTATACTTAACGGAGTAGGTACCAAAAGTTTCGAAATGCTTAATTAAGAAAACGGAATGTTTTTTTTTTTCAATTTTATTGAAAATACATATTGAATTAGTTTCAGGTACTTGAAACAATTTTACAAAAAAATATCGAATAATCAACTCATGTAAAATATGAAAACCATAAAATTATTCACTCACGAAATTTATATAATGATAACTCATCATTTGCTCAACACAAAGAGTTTATCAATATTGCTTATTTAATTATTATTATAGGGACTGCATAAAAGGCAACTCCCAAAAAATTCTCCACAAGCTTTCTTTAATTATTAAATAATTATATAGTCAAAACAAGCTTAAAAATTTCCAATCTACCAACTAACTTATGAATTAATTTTTTTTTAATTCACAAGTCACCAACTGACTTGTGAATAAAATTTTTTTTAATTCATAAGTCACTTACTCCCTGATGACTTGATTTTTTTTTAATTCATAAGTCACTTAGTTGGTGGTGAATTAAATTTTTTTTTAATTCATAAGTCATTTTGTTGCTCATGACTTATTTTTTTTAATTCATAAGTGACTTACTCCCTGATGACTTGATTTTTTTTTAATTCATAAGTCACTTAGTAGGTGGTGAATTAATTTTTTTTAATTCAGAAGTCACTTTGTTGCTCATGATTTGAATTTTTTTAATTCATTAGTCACTCGGCTCTATTGAGGTAACCGTCGGAGCGGAACTTTCTCCGCAAGACGCTGTTCACATTGGACTTACTCAACCGAATTATTTTGACGTAAGGCCACCCTGTCGTGTTCAGACACAAAAGCAGTGTGAACACTCCAGACTCACTTTGACGTCTTATAGTTGTCATAATTGTTGGCCATTTGCTATGCCACTACAAATATACAGTGAATTACAAAAGTAAGTAAGCACCTCTAAGTTTAAAGATCATTTCCTTCAAACAATCGATAGTAATGTTAAAAAAAAACCTTAATATTTTTGTCTATAATTAATTATATGTATTTCGAACTAAAAAGTAATATTTCAAATAAAACAACTGTGTTCTAAAATTCTGCTTGTTTAGATTCATGGGTTTTTTCAAAGAAGAGCCGCTTTTGGCGATTTATTTTACTTATGAAAGGTTTCTTTCTAACCGATACATGATAACTGGATTGGTAGAGCACTCGTCGAATAGTTTGAGGGTTACATGATTAACCTGTTTTATTTGGTTATTTCTGCTGATATCTTTGATGGGCTTACTTGTGGATTCCTCTCTTTGAGTATATATAATATAGAGGGTTCGTTCCTATCCCTAATGCATTGTAGTACTTGAAGTTGTGATAGGGTTCGCTGTCTCACTTTCTGTAAGTTAAGGATACAGCCGTATCCTCCGATTTGTGCTTACCTTCTCCTCACATATAGTTCTCCGTCACATGTGGTATGAAGCAATCGGCAATAACTTTGTCTTACACAAATTTGAGTAGCGCCCCTATGATAGTCACACATTTGGAATAGAAACGAGCCCTCCATATTATATATACTCAAAGATTCCTCTTCACTTTCCTAACAATAATACGGCATTCCTGCTTGTCATTGTCATTGATCGAGGGTCATTTTGCAAACTTCCAATGCTATTTTATTTGGTTATTATTTTGTGTATAGTAGATGGACTTTTGTTAACAATAGCTGTGTTTTATTTTCCCTCAGATCTGATCCAGATTGGATCTTCATTCAAAATTACATGTAAAACAAAAACAACACAAGGCCCAGTGTTCTGAAATAGGTTCAAATCGAAAAAAATGAAACAAAGTAATTTGTATACGAGGAGCGAATTTAATTGGAATGTCTACTGTACGATGTCACAAAACGAATGAATTGAAAATCTATAAATACATAACATAGTATATACAGATATGCAAACATAACATTTGTTTTTCTCAATTTCTCTTAACGGCTAATTGAAATTACATAACAAAAGAAGATTATAATCAGTAAGCGAGCTGAGAGCATTGAACAGTTTGATTTCCAAAAGTATTTAATAAAGTATTAAAACATAGGGTAATTGAATATTGTTTGGCAAAAGAAAAAATATATAATAAAATTAATAATGTTTATAATTCCTAAACATTCCCCCGCCCCTGAACAACAGTTTCAGAGCACGGAAGAACAGCCAACTTGTGAACTGGTCGAACTAAATTGCCGTTGACAGTTTTTAAAGTAACGACTCGAACATGACCGTCTTTTCCGGGGTGGACATCTATGACTCGACCCATTGCCCATTTTCCTGGTGGTAAATTAGACTCTTTTATAACGACGAGGTCATTCACCTTGATGTTTATTTGTATTTGCTGCCATCGAGGACGATGTTGGAGTGACGTCAGATATTCCATATGCCAGCGTTTCCAGTATCCTTGAATTTTAGATTGTAGTTGTTGCCAGCACGATAGGCGATTCATAGGGATATCATCAATCATTGGCTCGGGAATAGCAGCATAGGACTCACCTAAAATAAAATGAGCAGGTGTTAGTGCATCGAGTTCGGTATCCGAAATTTGACAAAGCGGGCGCGAGTTTAAAATAGCTTCGATTTGGGTCAAGAGCGTATAGAGCTGTTCATATGTCAAGACGTCATTATTTATCACCCGGCGTAGATGTTGTTTTACCGATTTTACTCCGGCCTCCCACAAACCGCCGAAGTGTGGTGCCGAGGGTGGTATAAAATGCCACGAAATTCCATCACGAGCTAAAGAATCTGCAACGAGTGAGTTATGGTTTTGCGATAAGAGAAGTTTATGCATCTCGGATAACGAACGATCTGACCCGCGAAAGTTTGTTCCATTGTCAGTATAGATATGCGATGGTTTACCACGACGCGCGACAAATCGTCGAAGAGCGGCGAGAAAGGCGTCGGTAGTCAAGTCACTAACGAGCTCTAAATGAATACCTTTCGTAACAAGACACACAAATAGCGCAATATATCCCTTCGAAAAAGTTGATTTCCGTCCCGATTTCACTCTTAGAGATAAAGGTCCAGCATAGTCACAACCACAATGCGCGAAGGGTCGACTGATTTGAACTCGTTGGGGTGGTAGGTTGCCCATCAGCTGATTTGTTGTTGCTTTACGTTGTCGGAAGCATCTTACGCATTCGTGTGTAATCTTCCGGAGTAAGTTTCGACAGCCGATGACCCAATATTCTTGTCGTATGAGTGCAAACAGTGTTGTTATGCCTGGATGACAGAACCGAATATGCGCGTCGAGAATGATCAGCTTCGTTATGACGTGTCCTTTGGGTATGATGATAGGATGTTTAGTGTTGAAAGAAGCATCCGATTCCACAATTCTTCCACCAACCCTCAAGATACCTTCATCATCTAAAAACGGAGAAAGATTTATAATTTTGGAATTGTTAGGCAATTTACCACATTGACTTAATGATTGAATATCATCTTGGAAGTACCGACTTTGTAGCCATTTTATAATTTTCTTTTTTGCATTGAAGATTTCAAGTGGTTCTAGATGGATTGAAGAAGAAATGCACACTTTGCGACATTTATTGGTGATGCGATAAATTCGGGCTACAGTTCGGATCAGGATATTCCACGATGAAATCCTTGTTGAGAGTGACTCAAATGGGTGATCATCCACAACAATGAACAGAGATTTTGAAGAAACTTTCCTTTCCTCTTGTCTACTGATATTATCTTCTTCACTGTGGGCAACGATTGGCCATTTGTCAGAGTTTCCTCTTAGCCAGGATGGGCCTTTCCACCATAAATGGTGCTCAAGAAGTTGAGATGGCGAAACTCCACGAGATGCACAATCTGCAGGGTTGCAATCCGTTTTTACATGAAACCATCTGTTTCGTGGAATTGTGTCAAGTATTTCCGCTGTACGGTTGCCTATAAAAATGTTCCATCTACGGGGTGGTGAAGAAAGCCACGACAGGACAACTTGTGAATCTGACCACGCGAAGACATTTTCGAAAGTAATGTTGAGTGATTTTTGAACTGCAACGAGAAGTCTTGATAAAAGGACAGCACCGCATAATTCTAACCTGGGAATGCTTAATTGTTTCAAAGGGGAAACACGAGTCTTAGCAGCGAGTATATTCGTTTCGAAAGTGCCATCGGGTAACATGTAACGCGAGTAAATTACAGCACTATAAGCGGATTCCGAAGCGTCAGAAAAAGCGTGTAACTGGAAACTGGTTTTTGCAAGCCCTATCGTTCGCGGTATTTCGATTTTTGTTAAGCATGGTAGCTCGTCACGATATTTTTTCCATTGGCAAACAATTGGGTATTGTAGTTCATCATCCCAGTTAACGTTTTGTTGCCACAATTTTTGTAACAGGATTTTAAGTGACACAACCGAAGGGGCAAGAAAACCGAGGGGATCGAAGATGCTAGCTATTTCTCTCAGAATTTGGCGCTTGGTAATTATTTTCTCAGGACTTAGATTCAGACGAAAACTGAACACATCACTTTCAGAGTTCCAAAACAGACCTAGCACTTTAGTCCAAGGATCAGTTTCTGTATCGAGCGAAAGGCATTGAAGCGAATTATTATGTGGGTCCTCACGAAGTTCTGGGCAATTACTGTGCCATTTACTCAAACGCATACCGCACTTTTCGAGAAGTTTAATCAAGGAATCGCGTTTAAACATTGCATCAGATAAATTATCTCCACCGGATACGACGTCATCAACGTAAAAGTCATTTAAAACGATATTTGAAGCAATTGGTAATTCGTTTCGGTAGTCTTTTGCCAATTGTTCAAGAACGCGAACAGCTAAGAATGGAGCGCAAGATGTTCCATATGTAACCGTACGTAAGCGAAAGTGTTGAAGCGGCGCAGTAGGCGACTTTCGCCATACTATGCGTTGAAAGTCGCAATCTTGTTCAGACACCCATATCTGTCGAAACATCTTAACTATATCCGCGGTGAATACGAATTTATGTCGCCGGAATCGAAGACAAACCGAAAATAGATTACGTTGGATGGGTGGTCCAATCAAGAGCGTGTGGTTTAGACTATTACCTTGTGTGTCCTTAAAAGAACCGTCGAAAACAACACGAAGTTTAGTTGTGCTGCTGTCCGGTTTCAGAACGGCATGATGCGGTAAATAATAAACATTCGGGTTTAAGATGTCTGATGGTGGGATTAGCGACATATGTCCAAGGGCTAGATACTCATCGAGGAACCGTGAATAACTCTCAAATAGATTCTCGTTTTTCGAAAACTTTTTCTCCATCCATTCAAGACGAGATATGGCACCGATTAATGTGTTACCAAACGAAGGTGGCGATTTAAATGGCAAATCGTCTATATATCTCCCTACTGCATCTCGGCGATAGGTTTGAATAAAATGCTCTTCAATTTGTTGGTCTTCAGTTGACACGAATGATTTGGGGTCGACTTCTTCAATATTCCAAAAAGATTGTAAAATCGAATCGATATTAAGATGAGCATGGTGCGACGTAATGCAGGGTGCATGGATCAATGGTAAGGGACCAGCCAAGACCCAACCGAAAATAGTTTTCTGTGCGATGGGATACCCTTGGGTACTAGTTGCGCATTGGCCCTGTAATATGTCCCAGGCCTTATCAGCACCGAGCAATATATCGACGGGGCCCGATCTGTTAAAGAGTGGATCGGCCAATTCGAGTTGATGTAAGTGATTCCAATCGTCGATAGTAAATGAAATAGTTGGCAAGTTTGTCGTCACGCTAGATAGAATAAAAGTATCGACAGGAATACTATATTTATTACAACGTGAAGTCAAAACCAGCGAAAGAAGGCCTCTGGATTTACCAGCATTAGTAGATCCAATACCACTGATTGGTATACGGGCATTTTTACGTTTTAATCCGAGTCTTTGAACACATGACTCGGTGACAAAAGATACCTGTGAGCCTGTATCGATTAGAATCCTAACTTCTTGTTGCCTACCATTTATGTCCAAAACTTTTCCTAGCGCTGTAGGGAGTAACGTCTGAATTATTGGGTTATTTACATTGATCGAATGGTTGTTGATTAGCGATTGCGATGTTGATGGGAGATAGGACGAGTTTTGCGAATTGTCGATGTTGGTTGCAAGTTTAGTAGAACGAGGCGAAGTATTGTTTGCTTGTGTTTCGAATGGATGTAACGATGTTCTTTGAGGGATAAAATCCTTGCTTGGATCATGAACTAGCGAAGTTGTTTTAAATAATGAATTGGAGTTAGTATTAGATAGCGAGTTTAACGAATTGTCATGAACCAAAGAATGATGACGCGTATTGCATGATTTACAACGAAATTTAGATTGACAGCGTGCTGAGGAATGCCCACTGCGGAGGCAATTAAAACAAATTTTGTTATTCTTAACGAAGTCACGTCGAGATTGAATATTCATGTCAAGAAATTCTTGACACTGCGAAAGGTTGTGATTTGCTTTACACTTTTGGCATACAATGGAAGATGAAACATGCATGCTTTTTACAACGGGTTTCCTAGTGCGCAAAGGCTCACGACTACCTGTCCTACAACTTTCTAAGGCTTCACAGCGACGGTCCAAAAACTCTAGTAGCTGGCCTATAGTAGGGTCATCCTCCGAAAAATTGTCTTCACACCATGCTTGTCGAGTTTCGTGATCTAACTTATTTACTAGAATGTAAATAAGCCAAGGATCTCTGGATAACGAAGACATAACATTAAGACCCCTCACAATTTCATCGGCTCCATCAGATATTTTGCGTAGGACATTAACATTTAGCGTATGTATCGACGGTAGTTCCATGAATGCTTGGACGAAATTATTAATGATATGACGAGGTCTATTATAACGCTTTTCAAGTTTGTCCCATGCTTCGTCGTACGTCTCATCACAAATTTTGAAGTGGCTTAAAAGACTCAACGCCTCACCACAAAGACAAGAGATTAAAAACTGAAATTTTCGAACAGGTGATAATTTTGGCTTATTTTTGACCACGCTTTGAAAAGTATCACTGAAAGTTGGCCAATCTTTGTAGTTGCCAGAAAAAGGCTCAATTCGAACTGATGGTATAGATGTTTCATCGAATTTTCCTACACTATTTGATTGGCTTAACGTGTCAATTAAAATTTTTTGCTGCGAAGCTAACTGAGACACAACATCATTTCTTTTTTCTTCTTTTTCCCGTTCTGTGATAGCTAATAAAAGACTCGATTTTACAGTTAAAACTTTAACTTCGAATTCCTCGAATTCAGGAATAGGATCCGAATAATTCTCATGGTCACAGAAAGTATATAATTGGTTTTGCGTTGCCGAAAATTCTTTCCAAATATCATCGACTTTATAATAGCGAATTTTAAGCTCAGAATATGACGTTGCTTCTGAAATGGATTCAACGTAAGAAACCAACCTCGTTAAAGAACCTTTCAAATGCCCACGTGTCGCACGGAGCACAGGCAATGTCATTGGCTGGGACTCAGACATTCTTTATATGGTATATATTAAACGATGGATCAGTTATAGTTGAATTTTGTATTATACGTTTGGTAAAAAGAAATGAATTATATACTTATATTATAATTATAATTAACATGCATTCACAAAAATTAATCATGCGATCTGAATTCCCGTTAAGAGTTTACCAACGTTTATATCAAGCAACATGCATATATACTATATACTTATATAAAGTTTTTCACATTTCACATATAGTTCATCAAAAAAAATCATTCATATAGTTTTGTTAAGATTAATAAACATTTAACGCCAAAAAAAATTGTCTATTAATCATGTAAACGTTTTACAAAAATTAACACGTATTTAATCCGGCTCGAATCAGGACCATAATGTTCTGAAATAGGTTCAAATCGAAAAAAATGAAACAAAGTAATTTGTATACGAGGAGCGAATTTAATTGGAATGTCTACTGTACGATGTCACAAAACGAATGAATTGAAAATCTATAAATACATAACATAGTATATACAGATATGCAAACATAACATTTGTTTTTCTCAATTTCTCTTAACGGCTAATTGAAATTACATAACAAAAGAAGATTATAATCAGTAAGCGAGCTGAGAGCATTGAACAGTTTGATTTCCAAAAGTATTTAATAAAGTATTAAAACATAGGGTAATTGAATATTGTTTGGCAAAAGAAAAAATATATAATAAAATTAATAATGTTTATAATTCCTAAACACCCAGTTTTGTTTGTATTTGTTGTTTTACATGTTATTTTGAAAAAAAAAATCCAATCCGGATAAGATCTGGGGGAAAATAAAACACAGCTAATTTTACCATTCTCGCACTTCGATTTATTTTCCAAATAGTGTTTGATTATATTTTTTTTTAATGAATGCTTACTTACTTTTGTGATACACTGTATCTTCGTGTGTCATATTATGTCACCAAGACAAATGTCAAAAAAAATCCATTAATTTTCAATTTGTTTTAAAAATCCTGCCTCACTTTGCCGTCTCTTTCTTACCATGAAGTGCGAACGAGAAAAAACACAGAGACATCAAAATAAGTCGGCGGATTGAGTCCAATGTGAACACCGTCCAACGCATCCTTCGTCGGAGATTCAATTTCAGTTCGAAGTAGCTTTCATCGGAAGAAATTTTACAGAAATCCAGCGACGCATTGCGATGGATATACATTTCAGACAGTGATGTGCTAATTAAACGATAAATCGAAAATGCGATATATTTTCGATAGTTTTTTATAAAATAAACACCATAAGCGTTTTTAACCATTAAAACCCGGTGAGAGAGTGTAGTTTATTGTTTATAAAAAGTATTTTTTTAAATTATAATGTGCTAGCGTTTTTAAGAAATGTAATTAGATGCACCGATTTTTAAATCAAAACTATCGAATAAAGTTCCCTCCCTATTTCCAAACGTATGTTTTTTGTTTCCATTTGAAGTGTCAAAAAAAGAATAAATTGAAAAAAAAAACTTGAAAAACAATATTTTATATTTATTTGATTAATAGGTACTTTATTCACAATGAAAATATATCAATGCACAAAACAAAAGATCACGAAACTTTTTTTCTATTCAAATATCCATTTGTCTTTATTTAATTTTTATTTAAATGATTGGGCCAGATCTTCACAAACACAGCTACAATTCTGGTGTGCTTTTGGTGTTATCCGCTCATATTAGCCGTTTTTTATTGGGAAATGTATAGGCAGCGCAGTAAAATTTTACACAGTAAACAACAACAAAGGAATAGTGCGTATAAACTAGGCAGTAATAAGAGTGCACATAATAGTGCTGATAAAGTTTTGGAGCATCTGGATTACAGTGACACTCAAATTGGTTGCAAAAGTTTTATTTTTCGTGAGGTTGGCAGGTTTTGATTATTTGAGAATGTGTTCGGTGATATTTGTTCATTTTATGGTAAATTTTCACAAGAGCCAAAATTATGTGGTTTGAAATATTAATTTACGAATGGTCAAAATGTTGCCTCTTAATGCGTGTGCATGTTCCCTATCTGTCACGTGAGAGTATGAAATTCATCGAAGGATGGCTGCGATGCCAAACGATTAAAAAGGAGCCTGAAATATCTACTAAATTAAGATGATTTCTTAAAAGAAGCACAGAAATTATGTATAGCCTTTTCTGTTTTGGAGCTTTATTCATTTTAATTTGTATGATTTTTGTAAGAAATTACATATTTATTTTACTTCTTTTCCAAATCAGCTGATTTTGACACGGGTATAAATGCAAAGCATACCAACTTTAAAATTTAAAGTAAAAGTGTATATGCAGGCAAAAAAGCATTTTATTCGGACTTCCATTGCTGCACTATGTATACATTACCAATAAAATACGCCTATTGTTGTGAACTTGTTTTTTCGTTCTGTCTAAGAAAAAAAGTCTATTATAAATAGGTAACACAAGTTAACGCAAAAATAAAGTTAATTTCATTATTACATACTTACATTTTAATTAACAATTTCTCTAAAAAGAAAACACTTTCCGCAACAAGAACTTGTCGGACGATTTCGGAGAAAATTTTGTTTGTATGTGTTAGAAATAAGACCATTAGAAGTGCTTCATCGCACACAAATGGCATGCGTTGAATTCCCAGTAGGAAATTTGCTCCTCAAGGAAAAATTAAGTTGAATTCCTCGTGGAAATCACGTGGTATTATCATTAAGTAGAAGGTCTGCATTGGTTTCATTCATCGAAAGTCATGCAATGAGTCAGTAGTTTGCTATCCCAGTTGCATCTTGTGCTTTGTTCTCGAAAGAAGGTAAAGAAAACATGAAACAAAGCAATATTCTTCTAACACATCCTAAATGTTAATGAATACAATGCTGAATGCGTATAATTATTCCTGCATCTTTTCAGTGGTTATTGTAATCCACAATTGAATATTTAATGCCTGCGATGTGAAAGAGAAAACAACCCTTTCTTTTCTTTGGAAATCAGTAAACAACCTTTCAATAGAGCAAAACTATGGTGATATAGCTAGGGAAAAGGAATGTATTTGTTCATGAGCTTCTTTTGCTGGGCAAAATACTCTACGTGAGCTGAGAGGAAAAATAGGCGCTTATTGAAATACTTTTTCAAAACATCGAAAAATGACATGAATTCAATGCAAACCTAGATGCGAAAATTTCCTTCATAAAAAGTTATGCATCCTTTAATTGGTTTATTGAAATGATTTTTTCGGTTGCACGTGTTACTTTTTTCTGCCTGTTGAATAGATTATGACCTGCAATAAAAAACCGTTTTATTTGGGTTTTTCCGTCGATCGGTCGGCGACGCTAATTAGTTCCCTTTTTGTCATGTGGCATTTCTTTTGTTCTAGAATGATTTAATTTCCATTTTGTGATCAAAGTAAACAGTTGTGCGTTTTGTTCCGTATTCTTCAAGTGTTTTAAATCAATTTATTACAAGTGTTTATCTACTTAAATATAAAAGTTGGCAATTTGGTGAGTAACGAATATTTATAATGAGTGGATTTAGCAAACGAAATATGAAGCGCTTGGTAAAAAAAGAATGTGATTCGCTTCAAATTAAAATCAATGAGAGTATAGCTAGAATAGATTGTGAACGTACAGAGAGGGCAGGGATAGAAATTTTAGAAAAAGAATTTGGGGAAGAAATAACAGTTGAAAATATTCCTCAGTTTATTTCTGAAAATGTTTATGAAGGAAGTGGAAATAATCAGAATAGTATTTGCAATTTGAAAAGTCGTCTTAAAAAGTGGTATGTAAAACATCATCCGGCACGGGATTGTGTTGAAGACTTACTTCAGGTTCTTAGAAGTGAAAATTTAAATGTTCCGCTTAGCTTGAAAACATTTATTAGTAGTAATGAAGAAAATAATGTTATAATAAGAACTGTAGCACCGGGAAAATATTGTCATTTTGGAATTCAAAAAAATTTAGAAAAAGTTAGTGAAATCATTTCTAGATACGAAGAAATAGATTTAGTTATAGGTATAGATGGGTTACCGTTATATAAAAGTACTTCAATGGAGCTTTGGCCTATATTAGCTTATACATCGAATATACCATGTATTAGCGTATTTATGATAGGAGTTTACTTAGGGAATGGGAAGCCACGTTGTATTAACAATTTTTTGCACGATTTTTGTGAAGAATTTAGGAGTCTTCAAATAAATGGATTACCCATCAATCAAAAGACCTTAAAAATTAAAATTAAATATTTTGTTTGTGATGCTCCTGCCAGAGCTTTCGTTTGTGGCATAATGTCCCACACTTCTTTTAATGGATGCTCAAAATGCGATCAAGTTGGTCGCTCTATTGACAGAGTTACAACTTATAGTCTTGTTGCAGGAAATACTAGGACAGATACTAGTTTTAAAGAAAGGACTCACATAAATCATCACAAACCCTTTTTTAAATCAAGGGAAACTTTACTAGAATCGATTGGCATTGGTATGGTATCACAGTTCCCGCTTGATCCAATGCATTTAATTGATTTAGGAATCACAAAAAAAATGTTAAATATCCCGACTCCTAGGTTTAAAAAAAATAGAAAAGGTTTAATTCAAAACTTTAAATCTGCTGATTTATATTTATCTATGAGGGAACCAGATAATTTTTGCTGCGTAAATGACAATATCTCAATTAAAATCTCGGGTTTCCTAGAAGAAGGAAATAACCAATTTATCATAGGGAAAAGAATTTTTAACGCTAAGCCGTTTTTCCTTGAACCCTTGAATTCTATGACAGATTTAGGAATTCTTTTAGTAAACAAAGATATTTCTTCAGATGATGAGAAATTTAGTTTAACTGATCTATCGTTTAAATATCTTATTTTACCAAGCACTGAAAATAATCTTTTGCTTATTCCAATCCTCCATCAGTGCCTTTAATTTTATTTAAAACACTCACCAAATTGCAACTGAAAAGTTACAAAAAACATACACAAACAAATTTAGTCTAGTTTTATATTATATAATAACCAAAAGATCTAACAAAAAAACCATGGACAAGGAAAATAATTCACCAACGGTAAATTCATTGTATTCTTTTTCATGATTTGAAGAAGTTAACCTTCATTTTTTCCTTAGATCGCAAATGAAGAGAACCGCGAAGATATTGGTCAATCGATAAGCTGCTCCCCAAATGCTAACAAGCGGTCAAGAAGAGTTTTTCGACCAACGGTATGTGTAATCTCTTACAAAATGAGCCTTTTCCCTAACTTCCCGTTCTTAACAGTTTTACCATAACTTTGGAACTTTATTCACCTTAATCCTTCATTATTTTATATCCATTTCAGAATGCTTCTTCCTCAGATTTTGAGAATTATGTAAGACAAGAGTTCACAATATTACGTGCTTCCTTACATCAGCTCAACAACACTATTTGCGAGGTGAGCGCCCAAATGAAACAAATCTCAAAAAATGAGGTAGTAAACGATCGGAAAATATCCATCGCCTTTCCCATTACAACAGTGGAAGATTTAGAGAAGCTGGACAAAAAAATTGAGGAGGAACCCGATAGATATGTAAGTAAATCTGTAAAAATTTATATACTTAAATTACAATATGAACTACTCCGTTTCTCATTATCAGCCTTCTGAATAACCTTTACTTTTGTTTTAATTTCAGGTCGATCTCTTCAAAAAACTTGTGGGTGGCTCTGGAGGCATTCAGAAAAATTTTTTAAATTTTATATCACCAGACGTTGCTGTTCTTTTTAATTTGAATGGAGCGAGTTCCAAAAAGCCATTCAAGGCTTTGAAAAATATAAATGCTGTCTTGTTTAGTAAGTTGTTATATTTACATTTTCTTATAGATAAATATTTCAATAAACATTTAAACTATTTTTTTCAGATGCTGTCAAAAAGGAATACCCTTCCACAAAATTATTTGACACGTGTATACGTTTGGCATTCAAACGCATAAAAAATGTTCATTTCAAGAAAATGGCAGCACTAAACAAACAAGCTAAGCAGCAAACCCCAGACGAAGTTTTGTTTTTGAACACCGCTTCTTTTTAGTTTTTTTTTTTCATAACATCGTTTGGCTTCTTTATATTTTTTTATGTTTTTTTATTATCACTATCTATTTTTGTTTTCTTTTGTTATAATACCTATTCTGGTCTCTTTTTTATTTTTAAATAATAATAAAAACTTTATTTGAATTCTCTTTTAATATATAAAATATATTTAAATAAAAAATTAAATACGTGCGTGCATTTGTACCTACATAACACAAATGTAAATAGTTTTTTCTTTCAAGCCATAAATTTCCATACATTTCAGGCGCTTCTTCTATTGACGAAATAAGAAATGAAATGGATAATGATTTCATTCATATTCCTTCTCTTTATAAAACATCCCCTAAATGCATTCCTTTTTTCAATACTGAAAAAACGGGCTTCAAATATGTACACATTTCTGTAATGAATAATCAGCATTTTCTATGCTTCTTTCCCTGAGGCAATTGATTAAATGTTGACTAACTTTTCATTAACTTATTTCCATTGATGAAAGCATAACATCACTAGAACCAGTTTTTTCAGACACAAAAATTACCTATGAAATCGAAGATGCCGTGAGCATAGTGATTTCACAACAAAATATGCATCGAGAAAGTGTGTACCTCCTTCCAATGACAAGCCTGTGTTAAATTCCTCATAGGATTCCGAAGGAAATTCATGGGTGCAGCTCCTTTTCCATGATGAAACACCTACTTCTTCAGTAGTGAATTTTTTGAAATTTCCTACTGGGTTTCGTTAGACAGAACTTCCGATCAGCTGATCGGAGAAATACCATGAAGCAAAATGTCTCCGATTCGTAGGAAATCGGAGAGAATTCCGCTCCGACGGTTGCCTCAATAGGGCCGACTTACTCCATCATGACTTAATTTTTTTTAATTCATAAGTCACTACTTGGTAGGTGGTGAATTCAATTTTTTTTAATTCATAAGTCACTTAGTAGCTTAGGATTTAAATTTTTTTTAATTCATAAGTCACTTTAGGGGTTGTGAATAAAATTTTTTTTAATTCATAAGTCACCAAATATCTTATGAATTAATTTTTTTTAATTCACAAGTCATCTATAGACTTATGACTTAAGGATTTTTTAATTCAAAAATTCGCAACCCTGGTTTCACCTTTGCAATTAATCCAAGAGGGAAACTACCTTGAAATGCGGAGTGGGCTATTTGGATAGCAGCAGTTAAGTGTCGATCGGAAACATGAACGATGGCGAAGTTCATTTTAAACCACTGAAAGTGCGGGTCGTTTTCATTTTTAACACTTAATACAAGAAAAAAAGTAACATTTTGGCGCAGCTGGGAAAAAAAATATAAGATATCTCCCAAATAAATAAAATCGGTGCGGTGTTTTCTTTTAAAAAAGAAAAGTGACAAAAAAGCAACTGTGAACACCACATCGCAACCGGAAAATAAAATAAAAACCGGTGACTAGTGTGGTGATTTGAAAATAAAATAAATCCCATTGCTTCCGTGAGTCACAGGTAAGTATTGAATTTTATTTTATGTTATGAGCTGGAAATTCGAGATCCAGCATTATTTTTCATTTATTTGTGCTAGTTTTTTTTTTGGTTTATTGGTAGCTGACCAACATTAAAAAATTATTGTTGGAGTAGGTTAACATTTTGGTTTAGGTTTGATTTAAAATTTGAAATAAAATTAAAAAGCAAAAAAAAAAAAGTCATCACCGGTTGTATTGTTGGGATAGGTTTGTTGAAAATATGTTTGAGTGACGTTGGTGTAGGTTAGTAGCAAACGACATACATATACAGTAAAAAGATGTCTTACGAAAAGGTATCTAAGGTAGTATCCCGCGGCACACCTCAATTCTCTGGGCAGAGGACACCGGCTTTACCTAATAAAGTATATGAATTTTAAAATGCCTGTCAGCTGGGTTTGAAATGTTTAGATACCGGAGATACGGAGGAAATGTATGTGGCATGCATTTCTACAAGGCTAACTGGTGACGCGTTCGAATTGATTCGAACAAATCAACCAACGACTGTCAAAGAATTGGAATCTGTAATCAAAACGGCGTATTTGGTAGTAATAACTCTAGATAGTGTTATGATTGAGATTAATCAGTCACAGCAAATGAGCTCGGAAGATATTCAGTCTTATGCCAGGCGATTACAAACCTTTAAGACCAAAGCCAAAGAGATTATTGATTCGCGCTACAGTTCAACACAGTCAATAGCCTTAGTAGCAGAATTAAACAATAGTTTAATAAAGGTGTTTAAGATGGGATTGTTTGATCCCGCGTTGCGTCAATTTATGCTGACAACTGCGGAAACAGACCTGTCAAAGTTGGCTGATTTGGCGCAACAAACATATCTTTTAACAAGAACCCATCAGCATAATTGGGAATTCGGCAACTCGAACCCATTGTAAACACATGTGTTTAGTGGCAGCCTGCCATATTCTTACCCATCCATTTCATCACAACAATTTCGACCAACATACCAGCCTACTTCATCACAACAATTTCAACCAACATACCAGCCCGCTCGCATACAAGGTTTTCAAAACGCGTACACACCCCAAACCGTTAACCAACAACAACCACAAATAAACCCTTTTTTAAACAGTTCGTCCGCCGCGATCCGAGATTTTCAGGAAATGCAGAATAAAAACATAGGTAGGGTCCCAGAGGCAATAAAATGCGGTTTCTTTGGTAAGCCAAACCACACATATGCAGAATGCAGGATAAGAAAGAACACTCCTTACTGCGATTCTTGCAAGGCATATGGCCATGCCTTAGGAACATGTCCCAAAGGCCAAGTCTTCACGACAGCGGCTAAATCACGAAAGCCAAGGCTTAAATGTGATTGGTGTTCTAGGGTCGGCCCCTCTGAGGATGATTGATACAGCAAGAGCAACTTCTTCTTCCTTGTTTCGGCGCTGTTATGATCTCGATGTCAAGGGGATCATAACTCTCCCACGTATCTGCTTCACACTAGTGATCCGCCTGTGGGGTTCGCCGGGTTGACCTCAGAAATCGGCGGCAAGCCTCCCGGTTTTGTATTGTTCCATTTCTGAGGCCAACTGAATGCTGGTGTTTTTGCATTTGTTTGTACCAGGAGTGTTTAGGCCTACCTTTCTTTTTATTCTGAATTGGAACGTTGTATGATATTGCCTTTTTGACGGGGTTCTCAGGATCTCTCCTTTGAACTTGGCAATACCAACTGAGTCGGTCGTGTTCAATTTTTTGGGAAATGGTATTCTTAACATGAAGGCTTCCTCGGATCTTCGTACTTCTAATTCGATCAAGCTTTGTAACTCCTGCTGTCATACGAAGCATCTTCATCTCAGCTGCCGTTAGCTTACTCTCATACTTTTTGTACATTGTCCAACATTGTGAACCGTATGTGAGTGCTGGACAGCAAGAGCAACTATCTTTTAAAAAAGGGAGAGGGAAAAGGGCCAGCCTGCAAAATTGCGCTGTGTCCCAAAAGTCCCACAATCTAAACCTGAAAAATGTTCAAAAGAAAATGAAAATACTCGTTAAGTTAATAGTAGATAACAATAAAACAGCCTTACAAATTAAATCAAAAACAATCGAAAAAGGTCAGTAACATCCTGAAAAAGAATATTCGAAAGTAGAAAACGGATTTTTTTTTTTGCGAGCCAAATGTACCCATCAACACTGCGACGGTAGATAAAAAACAAACTGACATGTTGTATGAAAACATTCGAATGAGGACAAAATTTCTTATCTTTGAATGGCTAACAATGATGAACTTAGTACTTTGGACCACTAGTTCAAAAGTAACTCAAATCATAAAAGAAGCCAAAAAAAATCATATCACACAGTTTAAAGTATATGGGCTTATCCCTGTAAATTTTAACTTCTTGAGTTAAAAAAAAAAACAAAAAAAAAAATTAAGGCACGCATGTAAATTTGAGTTTTTCTTCAATTATAGACCATGAATAAATAAAAAACTTCAAAATAACTCATATGTATTGTTTGTTGAAGAGTATAAACATAAAGGTATAACGTATAGAAAAATGAATTTAAAATAATTTATTTTAAGCACCGAGTTAATTGATTTGGTTTTTATTTTTAATCTTCACAGCTTCTGTTTTCAAACTTATTTGTTTAACACTTTTACCATTTTTTTATAGTTTCTTCAGTTTAAATTACGCTCATTGTAAGGGTATAATCAAACAATGCTTTGGTGTGCTAGTAAAAAATGTGCCTTTTTTGAAACAGTTACGTTTTTTACGTTCGTTTTGTTAACTTCATAAAATTTTTACATAATGAAGCACGCATTGAAGCCAAAGTTTTTTTTACTCTAGATAGCTTAAATAATGATGCAGACCATAAAAAAAATGCCCTATAATCAATATTAAAAAAATAGACACGAAAATTTGTGACAATTAAAGATTTACGAAAAATCACGCATGGCAGTTTTTCTAAAATGTATATCATATAGGATTATTTATAAGGAAGGCACGCACTCAAAATGAATGATTTTAATTAATTTTGACCTTCATTTATCTGAAAAAACAAAAATTGTGCTAAGTAATCTTATGTTAAACATTATTTTTGCAATAATACAAAACGTTAGTTATCCACGCACGCAGCCAAAAGTCTCAATATTCGATGATTTTTTCGATTTCAAACACTTTCGCACTATCTCGATGGTTCATTTTATAAATTAAATAGTTAAAACTCAATGATATATATAATATTATAAGTTCCAAAACCTGAATATTTAATAATAATGTCTATATATTTCGACGCATGGCAAAAGTTAAAATTTGCACGGATAAGCCCATATAAATGCTACTATGAGTCGGTTGAATAATAGAGGGACAATTTGGAATCTTAGTGCTAGTAGACACGGGAGCCGATACCAGTTTACTAAAACTGAGTGTTCTAAAAAATATGCAAAACATTTGTACGAAAGAGATTAAGGAATTAGGAGGGGTCCTTGGTGGTAATGGAATAACGTTAGGGACGGTTAAAGCAAATATATTTCTATCCAAAAAATGCAAAGCAAAATGGCACATTGTAGACGATAAGAATGATATACCAGTCGATGGGATCCTAGGTCGAGATACAGAAACCAAAACTTTAATTTTATTATAAATTTTTTAAATTTTAATTTATAAATTTTAAGATAAAAATAAATCAGTTGTCTCTGGCATATATTTGGCCAACACGGTGGTAAAAGTGAGAAACGGAAAAGTACAAGTACCGGTCTTGAACGCAACAACAAAAAATGTTTACATTTATGAAAACTTTACACCTAAATTTACAAATTTTAATCAATTTAAGATCTTAGAAAATAAGACTACAAACATCTATAATATACATAGCTCAAAACCAGCGTGTAAAAGAATAGATACATTGCTTAAGGCGCTAAAATTAGATCCCTCTTTAAATAATGTGGAAAGAGCGTATAAAGAAAAAATATGTACTCAATACAATGACATATTTCACTTGGATGGTGACAACTTAAGCTACACGGAAATTCTTTCTCATAAAATATCAGTGAAAGTAGATCAAAGGCCAATTAATCAAAAACAGTACAGATTACCTCAAATTGCCAGAGATGAAATAAACTCGCAAGTTGAGAAAATGCTTCAAGATGGAGTTACTTCCCCCAGTATTTCGCCATGGAATTCTCCTTTTTTAGTCGTCCCTAAAAAAACAGGGTCTGACGGACAAAAGAGATGGAGAGTCGTGGTGGACTTCCGAAAACTGAACGAGGTATCTGTAAAAGACGTTTTTCCTCTGCCAAAAATAGAAGATACTCTTGATTTGGCTAATGGATACCATCAAGTTCTAATAGACAAAAAGGACCGAGAAAAAACCGCGTTCAGTACAGGTCTAGGTCATTATGAATTCAATCGTATGCCTTTCGGGCTTTCAGGAGCACCGACTACTTTTCAAAGAATAATGAACCACATCCTGACTGGGCTCCAGGGTATTGACTGTTTCGCGTACCTTGATGGCATAGTCATCTACTCTAAGAATTTGAAAGAGCATAGTCAGAAGTTAATAAATGTTTCTGGTAAACTGCGAACAAACAGGTTAAAACTCAACACTGATAAATGCAAGTTCCTTTGCAGGGAAGTGGTATATCTGGGTCACATCTGTTCTGAAGACGGCGCATGACCAGATCCATCTAAAACTAGTTGCGTAACCAGTTTTCCACCTCCCAAAAATATCAAGGAGGTCCAGTCTTTCCTGGGATTTGTAAGTTATTATCGCATGTTTGTACCGCGGTTTGCAACTATAGCTTCTCCAATAAACAATCTATTGCGAAAGAATATTTATTTATTGATTTATCTACAAGCAGTTTTACAGCTAACAGATACATTTATGTACATATTTATATTTGGCTCTCCAAGAACAAATTAAAATGTAAATAAGTAAAATAATTTAGATTTAAAATTTTCACGTGTAATACATAAAAAATCAATACTTAAAGATGCTTCATTGAAAGAGACAATAGATCTGGATAAAGGTGCATTACTTCCATATTTGGTTTTATGCGTTCTTTGAAATAAAAAAAAAATAGCTCTTAGTGTTCTAGCAGGAACGTGAATAGGAACCTGCGCAAGAAGTGATGGACACTTTATGTGATAGCACAGCAAATCTCTAACGAGCATAACCTCATGCATTTTTCTTCGAGACTCTAGCGATTTAATGCCAAGAAATTGGCATCTAGCCCTATATCCAGGACAAAAACTCCAGCGCATTTGCTTAAAAATGAATTTGGTGAATTTCCTTTGAACTTTTTCTAGACGATCAGAGTGGACCTTAAGGGTAGGTGTCCATTGAAAAAATAGGTTAGACTTTTGCGCTAAGCTGTATAACTTTCACAATTTTACGAATATTTCAATGAAATAAACGGTCATCGATTAGAAAAATGCTAATTAAAATACTTTTGCAGTTTTGAAAAAAATATAAAAAAATTGTGTGCCCAGAAACTGCCACACAAGTGGAAAAATCATACATTTTAGTAAGGTCCTTATTCAAATGATAGGGAAATTCCGAAAATATTACTTTTTTATTTTTTTTATATTTTTTTTATAGAAACAACATATTCCTAAATCACGTATCGGTCTTCTTTTTTTATTCTGTTTTATTATTTATTAAAAAAACAAATATACAAAACTATGAAAAACGAAGGCAATTTGCATAGTGGTATGATTGCTCTACTGGATAAAACTTCATAAGTATAAAAGATAACGAAGTAAAATTCACTCTTATACAAAGCCAATAAGTATGTGCAATTACGTTAATATTTTTTTTATTTTTTTTTTTTATTTTTACAGTAACTTTTTACTAACAAAAGTCAAAAAATATACATTTTTTTACAAATATTTTGTTCTCTACCCTGGGAAATTGAGAGTTATATTTTTTAATTTTTGGAAATAATTTTTTAATCAAAGATTTATATTCCCTGAACAGCGTATCGGTCTTAAAAATTTAATAAAACTCATCTAAAGTTCATAAAAATGCAATTCAATATGACAGTATTTGTAATGCATTTGCAAGAAAAGTATTAATAATACAGTTCTCACATATTTTTTTTATTTTTGTTTGATATTTTATTTACTAAATTCAAAAATACAAAATACTTTTTTCACTCAATAATTATTTAATTTTATTTTTATAAAAGAGGTCTGTTTTGCATTTTTTAACAAAAAGTTCCTTTGCACACGCACACAAGTAAGT
Source organism: Philhelius festivus (assembly GCA_963931855.1). Lineage (NCBI taxonomy): Eukaryota > Metazoa > Arthropoda > Insecta > Diptera > Syrphidae > Philhelius > Philhelius festivus. The sequence continues at coordinate 156,848,448 of OZ007554.1, forward strand.
TTTCAGTTCACAAGAATGCCACTGCAATATCAGCGCTTTGAAAGAGAAGGTTTCGTATTCTCTGTGCAAAAGAATTTTGTCCGCCCATCCGCTCTCTTGATTCTTTTTTTTTTTGTCTGGGCTCATTTAGTTTTTTATTCTTGTTTATGACTTGTCATCTTGCATCTCGTATTACAAGAACAGAAAAAATAAAAAAACGTGTTAGAAATGATTGTTTTTAGTAGGTAAATGATGCAATGACCATTCCACATTGTCGGAGGTAGAGTTGAAAAATGTTCTTTGTGTATGTATAAAAAAGTATATAAGTAGGTATATCACAAATTCGCTGTCATAAATTTTGTTTTTTTGTATTTTTTTATTTGCGATCTATCATCACTTCTACTGTTTTTTTTTTGTTTCTTCTATGGAAAGCCATTTTAGGTACACACATAGTAATAAATTGCGATGCATAGTGATCTTAATTTTTTTTTTTGTCAAAGGGTGTGTAGATGATGGAAAAAATGAAATTTGCGATGTTGTGTATAGAATAAGATACATACATATGCATATAAATATATACAATAGATTTTGTGTTGTTTTTTTTCCGATAGGTAGGTTCATAGGTAATGTAGAGGTGCAACGCCGTGATTTGATTTGGTATCGTAAGGATTGTTTTGATTTAATTTTGCGTAGGTAGGTAATGGGTGTATCAAAAACATATTAGATGATGAAATTGCATTTCACTGTAAGCGAATACGCAACAACCCAGAGATATGGCAAGTGGATGGCGCCAAAATATTATGTATGCAGGTATCTATTAATCTAAATACCTATGTACATATTTATATAAATAAGTTCAGAAGGAAAATTCGATCACATTTTGTTTTCGGTGGTGACGTATTCCACTGGTAGAAGAATGGTGAAATTGGGAGGTATGTCAAAGTATGTAGAAAGAATATGGGAAGTGCGCTTCTTTTATGTATTTTTGTTGGTTTTACTACTTCTTTTTCTCTATTTCACTCTAGGTAGTATTTTTTTTATATTAAACGCGCACTCAAGGGGTTATGAATACCATTAAAATGTTAAACACAGTGAAAGAAATTAGGAAAGTAGGATAGGATGAGAAAGGAAATACCGATACACATTGGTTTTTAATGTCTGCACATTACAATGAGTGAGAAATATTGAGCCGGGTAAAGCATTCCAGATTCGTGTAGTGCGGCTAAAAAAGGAATCACTGTACTTGACAGTACGTCCGAAATTGGGCCCAAGGGTAAAATGATGAGCAGTCCTAGAAGTACGGGTATTACGGTTGAATTGTTTGAGGGGGAGAACGCGACTGGCTACTTCACTAGAGCACTGTTTATGAAAATTACGGCGGTGCTCGAGAGATTCAAATGTTTCAGTTAGACAACGGTCGCCTTTCATTTTTAGAGCTCTCTTTTGAATTCTGTGCAAGAGACTTAAGAGGGTTTTTAGAGCACCTACCTAGTGGGAATTACACTCGAGCTTTGGACGAATATAGACCTTATAGATTACAGCCAGATTAGTAGGGGTAAAAAACTTCTTGCATTGGCGGAGAAAATCTAAACACTTAGCGGCGTTTTTGGTTACGTCAAACATGTTAACACTTCACAAATGATGGTCTCTGATGCACATACCTAGAAGCTGTTCAGTCTCCTCGATGCAAGTGCCAAACAGCATTGAGTTTTCGAAGATCATAATTTAATGAGCTTATCATACGCTGCCGTTGGTAGTCCACATCCGAGGACAAGGATGTGAATCTAAAAACGAATATGAAAAGCTAAGGTTACTGTCGTCAGCAAAACAATTAAGCGGAGCAACAGTTATAGACAGAAACTGTCGGAAACAAAACGGACCTCTGGGGCACACCAGCACTTATTTTGTGGATATCAGATTGAAACCGTCCAAAACTACTTTTAGTGAACGGTCCGAAAGGTAATTTCTAATCCAACGAAGAAGAGATTCATCGAATTACAAAAAAAAAGAATGTCAACACAATAAAAATACACAAATAAGTAAGTTTAAAAGCATAGGAACTCAACACACTGATGTGTACACGAATCCTATGAAAATTTCGCTTGCATATGTGTTTTTAATTTTAAATTAAACTATATTTAAATATAGTAATTTTAATGTTATTTTTTATAAAAGAATGTTTTATTAATTAAATTAAATTAAATATTTATACACAATTTTCTTTAAAATTAAAAGAAATGTATTGATACTTTTAAGTATTTAAAAGTATACATTTAAAGAAAACATTTGTTATTGTATATTATTTCAAAATCACAGAATCTGCGATGTAAAAATTTTGATCGAAATCGGAAGAGTCGCAAATGAAAAAGTAGAAAATAAAAAGAAGGTTCTATGACAGGTACCGATAATAACATTTATTTTTTACCAAAGTGTGGACTGCATTGTTGGTACAGTTATCAGTTCTATACATAATTTAAAAAAACAAAAGCATTAGAGCCGTTTTCAAAATAATTATAATATTTCATAATGGCTGTATGGAAGGAACCGAGCTAAAGTGGCTGCAGATTGAGGTACAGAGTTGCAGATAGACGGAATCATTATTCTCGATTTTTCCCAATTTACATCACTTTTTTCTTCAAATCTCCTTCGATTTTTTTCCGGAAATGGTAACGCTGATAGGGACTTCAAGTCTAAGATATGTAACAAATGAAAAACTATGAAAATTGTTATCATTGTTTTTATTTTGATGATTAGGTACATAATATTCAGGAACAATAGATAATAAACGAACGGTTTGATCAACCAATTTCAAAATTGATAATCTGTTTGTTTAAAAACACTTTTCCACTTTTATTAAATGAACCGTCAATTGTAAAAAATCAATTATGTATCTCCATAAATTGTTTCAAAGAATCCATTATCTATAACAAATTTATTCATGTTTTCAAAACTGCCAAATTTACCTTTTATGTTGTCAATTTTTACATGTAAATTAGTGATCAAAGACGGAACCACTTTTTAATCTGAGGCTATATTTTTTTGCACTTAGTATTAATTTTATTGAATCATAAATAACCTCAAGACAATGAAGCCCTTTAAAAAAAAAATTAAAATGTTTGAATATGGATATTTCTCATTTTTAGAAACTCTGAAACAAGAAAAAGAAATATTGATTCAAATTAGCTTTTTTGGCCTTTAGTCCACAAAAACTGGCGTTTCGTCCGGGTGATCTCACAAATTGCGTATTGACAAGGTCCTCACAAGTCAACTGATGAGTCCATGTGAGATTACCCGGACGAAACGCCAATTTTTGTGGACTAAAGGCCAAAAAAGCTAATTTGAATCAATAATTCAACAAGTCCAATAATAGTGCTAAGTCTTCTACTTGGCTGATTTATTTCAGTAGTATATAGAGTTTGTATTATAAAAAAACCTTCATATAAATAGAAAAAGAAATATTTAAAACGCTTTTGGTTTCATCCCAATAGATCACTTTTTGCAGAGTTACAGCCCTTTGAAGAAGACTCAAAAGAACATTTTTATAGGTATAGGTACATAGTTACCATTATTATTTTTGAAAGTCTATTAATTTACTTGGGTTAGGAAATTTAATAATTTTTTTGGTTGAGCAATTTTTGAATTGTGAACTTTTTCCTAAAATTAATTGTCTACATTAGAAATAAATTATAAATATCAGAGCGAATTCCCCGGGTTCCTAATGTCTAAATCTGTGCTCCCTTTTAAATTTAAATATTTTAAAATATCCTTAAAAGTAAAAGTCCTAGAACCAACAGATTAACCTTGTATAAATACGCAAAGAATAAAAACGCTATCTACCTAAATGCGAAAAGTTTCAATTCACCTGCAACCAAAAATAAAACAGAAAACAAACCGTCTATTATTGTGTCTAATTCTGAGCAAAATTGAATGCAAAAAACTCAATTTCCCTTTCCTAAACCTCAAACAATCACGATTGACGAAAAATAATTTTTTCTACCCAAAATACAAAAGGAAAAAAAAACTTTCATTTATCTTTTGCGCAATCCGAGTCAATTCAAAATCAAATGCTTGTGCGCTGCCTGTGCGGCTTGCCAGCTTGCCACTCGTGCCTTGTTCCCGTTTTCTGCTTTTCTTTTTTTGATATTCTATTCTATCTTTCTCTATCTCTATGCGTGATGCGAAAAAAGAGGTATCCTGAAGAGACGAGACGAGGTAAATTTATTTTCTTAACACAAAAATTCTTAACTAAGAGAGCCATATTTGTACACCAATACATGTACACGTTTTTACATGAGATTTGAGTTTGCTTCTGGGGTAGACCTACCCTTAAACGCGGGGCTCCAAATAACATCTGCGTATTCAAGAACCGATCTAACAAGAGATGTATATAAAGAAAGAAGTACATAAGGATCTCTGAAATCCTTAGCATTTCTCTTAATGAATCCCACCAACGAGTTGGCTTTTGGGATTAAGAAATCAAATTTAAATGGACAGGCGAATGTCAACAAGTTTTTGAAGAACTTAAAAGGGCAGTAACATCACCGCCTGTCCTAATTTATCCTGATTTCACTAAGACATTCATCCTCACAACCAATGCTAGTGGTGAAGCGCTGGGCGCGGTTTTATCTCAGGGTAAAGTGGGAGAAGATAGGCCTATTGCCTATGCCAGTAGATCGTTAAGTCCATCTGAGAAAAGGTATTCAACAATATAAAGAGAATTATTAGCTATTGTATGGGCGACTAGAAATTTTAGAACATACTTGCTAGGGCGACCATTTGTAGTTTACAGTGACCATCAACCACTGAAAGGGGTATTTGACGTGAAAGAACCAACAACTCGTCTTATCAATTTTCATCACAAACTTTCAGAGTATGACTACAAAATCGTGTAAAAACCGGGAAAAATAAATACAAATGCGGATGCACTGAGTCTTAGTCGCATTCCTTTGCGAGATAGTCAGTGTCTGGCAATAACCAGAGCACCAGCAGCTAAAGAAAAAGAAAACAATGCTATACTCTGTTCAATTTATATTTGCAGTACAGGGAAGATAGAATATTTGCCTTTCAGTCTGACCATTATGGATTTCAATAAGCTATCTTTAATTTAAAGCTCTTACAGGATTACCGTAGGAGCATTAAAAATTGCAGCAAATCTCAGAAATATATTTGCTACCAAAAGCTCGAAAAAGCTTAAATCCTGAAAGTTACGTAGCACAAACCAAAGAAAATGCCATATAAATTTCTGTCAACTCGACAATGGTAGCTCTGATTCAACCCACAATAAGGGTTGGTTGCAAATTGGCGATCAGTCTCCTTTCACCCATGGAACAGATAGGTCATGGTGGGCTGTACGTGAGCTCAAAGAAGATTACACAAACAATTAAAGTAACTCAGTGATTCTCTTTCTTATTTCAGTGGCAATTTCTTAAGTTAAGGTGCCGTGCAAACAGCAGCAGGCACCAGTGTTTCTGAAAAAGCTCTCCAATAAGGCCTGTACTGCAAATATAAATTGAATAGAGTATAGTAGCCGAAACTCACAAAAAGAAGCCATAGGCACAGAAGCGGAAAAAGGTCAATTGAAAAGGGTACATACAGCTGGATATTTCATAACTCGGCACTCGGTGGCCACCAGGGCGGGCAAAGGACTTTCCAACACATCAGGCAATAGTATAGATGGAAAGGCATGAAAAGACAGGTACTGGACTATGTAAAGAGATGTTTGGCTTGTCAGAAAATTAAGAGCTCACCTCCTACTAAAATGCCCATGGTAATTACTGATACTCCATTGTTACCTTTTGATAAGGTGTATATGGATATAGTTTGCGGACTTCCCACGTCCTATTCAGGGAATAGATATATTCTTAACTTTCAGGATGATTTGACGAAATTTATGGATTGTGCGGCCTTGCCAGATGTTGAAGCGTCAACGGAAGCTCAGGTGTTTTATGAACAAATAGTAACACGTTACAGAATACCGAAAGTTCTTGTCACTGACAACGGTGTTAATTTAACTTCTGAGATATTTTCACATGCATGTAAATTACTTGGAATAAAAAAATGCACACAACAGCGTATCATCCGCAATCCAATGGGTCTCTAGAAAGAAGTCACAGGCCATTAGCGGAATATCTAAGATCGTTTGTCGCTAATGACGAAAAGCATTGGGATCAGTGGATCAGGCAAGCTATGCACGTGCATAACAATACAGTTCATTCGGCAACCAAGTTGACACCTTTAAATGCTTTATTTGGTTTCGAATTCGAAATGCCTACGAATTTGAAAAGAAAGCCTACTCCACTTTATTCCGATGAAAATTATCCCTGTGTTTTGAAATACCAGCTCACTAAAAGCCACCAAATAGCTAACGAGAATTTAAAAAAAGCTAAAATTAAGTCGAAAATAAATTACGATAGGCACCTTAAGAGCATTTCATTCCAGGTCGGGCAAATGGTTTTGCTTAAAAACCCAATTAGAAAAAACAAATTTTCTGAAAAAAAGGATTGGACCCTACGTTCTTGTGTCAATTGATAGCCCGGTGACTACCACGATTAGAATAAAACAAAATACAGAAAAGAAGGTACATAATATTTTTTTTATTTATCCTTTTATTTCTTACAAAGTTACAATACTATTACTTACAATGACAAACTCTAAAATGCATTATAAAAAAGAAAAAAAAAGAAAAGTCATTCTGTAGCCATGTAAGACTAGAGGCGAATGACTATATACTACGTTAATATAGTGTGGGGTAAGCGTTGATTTAATTATTGTTTTTTAATTTTTATGTAGAAAACAAAATAAGAAAAATATAAATTATATAAGCACATAATTATAATAATAAAATACAAAACTATAATACATAATTGAAAAAGTATAGTTTTAAGATACAAAGATATATATGTATGTAATTAGTAAGTTTAAAAAACCAATCAATAAATGATAATAAAAGTATACACCGTAACAAATTCAAGGCTTTAGGAACTGTTCAAACTATATTAGTTAATAAATTTCTGACTTCTGAGCTATCTTTTGTAAAAATGCATTTTTTCACTTTATTTAAAAATAAGTTTCGATCATTTATAATTCTAATATGGTGTGGTAGTCTATTAAAGAGTTTAGGTGCTGAGATAGTAAAGAAATTTAAAAAATGAGTCTTTCTCGAGGCTGGTACACTAGCTAAGGCTTTATTATTTACCCTTAAATTGTATACATTTGTGCCTCTGCTAGCATAAGTAGAACCGCTACGCATAAAGAATACTTTGAGTACTTTATAGACGTACAGATGTTTAAGTGGTAAAATGTGAAGATCCTGAAACAAAGGCCGACTACTGGTTAACCTATTCTTATTGGAAATGATTCTTATTATATGCTTTTGCGATAATATAAGAGGTTCAAGAGTGTTAAAGTAAGTTCCTCCCCAGCTGGAAATACCATACTGCAATTTCGAGTGGACGAGTCCATAATAAATTGTTAATAATAACTTTTTCGAGCAATACGATTTTAAATTAAAAATATTTCGAGTAGCACATCATATATTTTTTTAACTCTATTGCGTGTGCTTTCCAGTTCAGATTTTTGTCAACTAGAACACCTAAATATTTAAAGCTATCAACTGACTCTATTTTAAAACAACTGGAAGAACAGATAGCATTGGCACAATAGTTATTTCTACCGCAAGTGTGGGCAGACATGCCAAGTTTTTCACAGGATGCAGAATGAAAGTATATCCCACAGTCAATTAGTTTCGAGTTTTGGAGGCTAAGAACCATAATCTTTGTTTTTTCGCTTATCAAGAGTTCATGTTTTGAAAACCATTGCCTTAAAATTTGTAAATCCCTTTGTAACTTGATTGTGGAATCAAATAAGGAGTTACTTGTGAATGTTAATGCTAAGTCATCAGCAATAGCTGTAACACTACTACAAAAATTTTGCTGGAATATGGAATTGACATATATCAGAAATAAAATTGGACCCAGCACTGAGCCTTGTGGTACACCAATACTTATTTCCATTTCTTCACTGAAAACATTATTAATTTTAACTTTTTGAGACCTTTCACTTAGATAAGAAGCAAACCAATTGTAAACCATACCCCTAAAGCCAGCCTTGTAGAGTTTGTCCAAAAGAATAGTATGATTGACCCTATCAAAAGCTTTGGTCATGTCAATAAATAAAGCTAATGTGCTATTACTACCGTTTAACCCTGCACATAATTCACTGCTCAATTTCAAAATGGCATCTTCAGTTGACTTTCCTTCTCGAAATCCAAATTGTGAGTTGCTTAAAAAACTAGTTTTCTTTAGATACAACCCAATGCGAGACTTCATAAGTTTTTCAAAAAGTTTCGAGAAGGTAGAAAGAATGGAAATTGGTCTATATTGGCTCGTTTGCTTAGGGTTGCCTTTTTTAAACAAAGGAATAACTTCAGCAGCTTTTAAAGATTTCGGAAAAATACCACAGTTTACACTCTTATTAAATATGTGAGATAAAATATCTGCAATATGAAATGCAATGCGTTTCAAAAGATAATTTGTAATACCATCGGCGCGCGGTGCTTGATTGTTTATTGTCAAGAGACATGATACATTTGTATGCTTCAAACGAAGAAAATGGTTCAAAAACAAAACTATTACATTGAGACTCATCGGAAACTAAATCAGAAAAGAGGTCACAACTACAATTTATTTGCGGAGGGCAAGGCTTAGATTCAGCAGCGAAAGATACAAAAAATTTATTAAAAGCGTTAGCAATATCAACTGAATTTGTGACTGTTGTATTTTCAACTTCGATTTGCAATATATCATCCTTGACAACTTGCATATTTAAGATATTGTTGACAACTCTCCATTCTTCCTTAATATTTCCTCTACAATTTTCAAATTTACAAGAATAAAATCTATCTCGACAAGCTTTTACTTCCTTTCTTACATCCTGACAAAGTTTCATAAAATTTTGTTTCAGTCTTAGGTTTCGGGGGTTTCGCTTATATTTTTTCCTCATCATATTTTTTTTGTTGATCATTACAATTAAGTTTTCCGTGATCCATGGCTTTAGTCGTTTGCTCTTAGTCGTTTTCTGCAACCTAGATTGAACTTCAGTGGAACTATTAATGTGTGTTTTTAAAATGTTCAGGAAAATATCATAAAATACAGAAGGATTGGCTTCTCCATAAGCTTCTTCCCGAAACTCAAGTTGTAAACTCTTATTTAACTTTACGAAATCAATTTTCACTTTCGATTGGAGTGGTATGTATCGGTTACTACTCATTGTGTCTGATATTAGGTGGTCTAACTTTAGGCCAACTAAGCAATGATCTGTAATTTTAAGATCCAAAACCTCACTAGATACTAAATGTTTCATATTTGTATTAAATCTTACAAATATGTGATCTATACATGTTTGGGACTCATCTGTAATTCGAGTTGGTTCATTTACGAGAGACTCGAGTCCATGAGATGACATTGTTAGTAAGTAATTATCGGAGATATGATTACCTTTTAAAAGTTCATCCAACTCTTGCACAAATATATTTTTGTTAAGGTTATTTTCGTGCAGGCGACACAGACATGAAAAATATTCAATACAAAAACAAACAAAAAAAAAAACAATCAAAGACCACACAGGTCTTTCACACGCCTCACTCGAATCGCATCGTCTCCTTGTTGAGTTGTTCTTCATCCACATGTATTTTTTCTCTACCTTTATCTTTTTCGTTGCATTAAAAAGCTCCATTGTGTGTGCGGTCATGCTGTCATTAAGGAAGATGTTAGTACCATCATGATGATCACCCAGAATTTTTGTGTTGAGTTTAATTTTGTTTTTAGATTTAGTCTGCATTATATTGTCTTTTGTATGACTACGGAGAAGTTTTAAAACTAAGATATTTGTGACTGGTTGTGATTCTTTAGCACTGATTTTACTTTTAATTTTTTTGATAAAACAAGTTTCTATATCTGTCTCACTTATTTGAACGCCCACACCATCACGAACAATTTGCAAAGCTGTTTGTACTGCGCTAGAATTGTCAACATTTGGTACATTAACAATTTCTAATGTGTTAAGCTAAGTGTACACGATTGGTAGATCTTACAATATTGTCAGATCTGTCAGTGAAAAACATGCTTACAATGTCTTACAATCGTGTAGTCTTACAATTAATTGTCAGAAAATTTGTCTGACAATTAATTGTTAGATCATTGTCTGACAATTAATTGTAAGAAACCTGACAATCGTGTGTACGCTAGCTGACAATCGTGTAATCTTCCAATTAATTGTCAGAAAATGTATCTGACAATTAATTGTAAGACGGTAAATTGTAAGGTATTTGATAATCGTGTACACACACAATTTATTGTCAGGCCTGCCAATTTTTATCGTTGTCTGACGTTTCTGACAATGAAGAAATTGTAAGATGTTCGTTTTTTAGCATCATACAATTTTTTCATTGTCAGAAAATTTGCAGCCAAGGTTTAATTGTCAGTTTCCATAACCAACAAAAACTGACAATTAATTGTGTGTGTACACGGTTGGTAGAAAATCTACCAATCTCTTACAATTAATTGGTAGGTATTAAGCGGACTATCTGAAAATGAATTGCCAGCCAACTTCTGACAATTAATTGTAAGAGATTGGTAGATTTTGTACCAACCGTGTACACACACAACTTATTTGTCAGCTCATTGGTAGATAATTGTCAGACATTGTAAGATCTTACAATATTGTAAGATCTACCAATCGTGTACACTTAGCTTTAGATAGATTGGCTTGTTCTAACCACTGAATTTTTTCCTGAAGTATACTAACTTTGGATTTAAGATGGGAATTTTCAGTTTGGAGTTCAGTTAAGCAAGTAATAAAATCTTTGTTGATTTGTTTAAGTTCCAAAAGTTCTTTGTAGACCACTTGTAAGGTTATATCACTTGTATACTTGTATTCATTTGTTTATCAGCAAGGTCTTTTGAAGCGATAGGGATGGATATACTGTCGAATGACATAGACCGTCTACGAAGTGAAGTGCAGTGAGAACATCTCCAGTTGGTATTATTTTTTTTCATGAATTCAATGTCGACTAAAACCTTTCTATAGTTAAATGTTTTTTACTTGTGGGGAAAGGAACTTAGTGAAAAGCTTCAAGTTTCGGTATTATTTGTATGCAACATACAATTCAAAACTTAATACTTATTTTCCTTTGAAACATTTACACTAATTATTATTCAATTTTAGACGCCCGCCGATACTGTCTTCCAAATAATGGAAAGCCTAGAAATCTATTGCATTGACTATCTTTTTGAACTGAACAAAATAAATAATCAAGATTTTTCCATTTTCAGATTACACGGATGTCTAAATTATTTTCATTACATTTTGTATTCAAATTTCCCATGGTTATACTTAAATCTCCCAGCAACTATTATATGATAATCTTAGTAACCATTTGAGGTGCTAGTTTCAATTCTTTGAAGTAGAAGTCAAATTATTTAAAAAAAAAAAGGGTATTTAAAAAAAATATATACCTTTATTTTGTTCAATTTAAACATTTTAATGTGCATTGTACCAAGCAATATCTTCAAAAATATTGTGTTTCAATTATTATAATATTAAAATATAATAAAAATTAAATAGTTTTTAAATTTTATTCTTAAGAAAAAAATGAAAATAATGTACTTCATTAAACTTACTTAAAAAGAAAAATTTACGATCTTACAATATAAGAAGTGTTATAATTATTATAGTTATATTTTATATATCTCATGGCAAATGTATTAACCGTCAGCATTCACCACTAATATTTCCATACCAGCAAGTTGTGTAAAACTTCAGCAATCAAGAATGAACCAAAGACCAACAAATGAAGTACCTACATATATCAATAAATTTCTAAAATTGGTATACTGCATTTTTTCTAATTTATTTTTTTTTTAATTAATTTAAAATATGAAATATATGCAATTTTTAACTCGCTAAGATTCCTAGTTTAGCAAGAAATCACGTTTGAAAATGTCAACTTTGGGGGTCTACGGAGCTCCGTTTAGCCGCAAGTAGCATTTAAAGATAAAAATTTGTTTTTCGTCACATGCGATACGTGGATTGAAAGGTGGCACTCCCTAGATCACGAATATGCAATTTTAATTCGCTGAGATGCCTAGTTTAGCAAGAAATCATGTTTAAAAGCACATTGGGTGGCAAATTTTTGTCAAGAAATATTTTTGAAAAAAAAATGTATGAAAAATCAAAATTTCTTAAAAAAAAATTGTTGAAAAAAAAATTTATTGGAAAAAAGTTTTTTGAAAAAATTTTTTTGATAAAATGTCCAAAAATATTGTTGGCAAACGTTTAAAAATATTATGGTCAAATGTCCAAAACTAATTGGCCAAACCATTGAAATTCATGTTATTCCTCTAAAGATGGAGGAGGTTTTCCTCCTCGGAGTTCTAACATTTCTTTCCATTTGTTAAAAAATAAATCAAAATAAAATATTCTGAATTCGGTTTTATTTCCCAATTCTGTTTGGCACTATTTCGGTTACCATAACGAAATAAAGCCAATTTGAAATTATTTTGTTTTCAAAAATGAAATAAAACCAAATTTAGAACTTGAGTTTATTAAGTTCAAATGCCTCTAGATCTAATTACAAAGTCGAAAAAATGGCAACCTTGCTGATTAGTCGTATCAAAATGTAAGCAAACCAGATTGTATGAGTAATGAAACAAAATTCACAAAAACTCTCATACACTCTCAATACTATTTGCTTGTATTCCTCTCGCACCTGGCATATACATACAACTTTATATACCTACCTACAATTGATTCTGACAGCAAAGAGAAACACAGATAGGATTTTCTCCCTTAACCTCTTTTAAAAATATATCACTACCGCATCTCTTCTTTTGCTTATATTTTTCCCTTCCACGACGTAGTCTCTGCACTGTTAAATATGGCGATACTAACGTTTCTGCGGCAGAGATAGGAAACTTTTAATTCAGTTCCATGAGACTACTATAGAGTTATACAAAGACTCGATGAAGAACAAAATGGGAAAAATTTATTCGAAGTATTGGAAAAATGTGAAAAAACTGTATCTGTAAGTCTGAAGTCGATACAATCTTTCGATTTTTCTGTCAAAATCATTCGACCACTCTGATATACAGTGGGAAGCAAAAATGAGTACATGTTTTAAGAAAATGAAACAAAAGGATAGAATTCTATGTTTTTTTATAAACAATTGAAACAAATTATTTTTATTATAAGAGTTTAGTATATAATTGACAACTTATGAAAAAAAAAAAACAAACATTGCTTGAAAAATAACAGTTAATAAAATGTTTTAATGTTTAAATTTGCACGTTTCAGAATTTTTTGTTTGAATCGCTTTTTTTAGTATTAAGTCCACAGCCCTTTATTTTGTATGACACTTCTAACTCTCCAGCGAATACACATGACTAAATTTTCGATATGAGCATGTGAAATATGTTGCCACTGTTCCTTAACTTGCTCCCATAAGTCATTCAAGTTTCTTGAAGGATTATCGTAAGATGCCAAGCGTCTTTTGAAAATTGCCCACAAGTCTCGATCTGGTTTAAGTCTGGACTAGGTGCTGGCCACTTAATGGTTGAAAATAACTCAATTCCAAGCCAGCTCTGTTCACAGCCTCGTTAGAAAATGATCTCCTCAGTGGAATAAGCGCATTCGTCTCCAAACTCAGGAAAGTTATTATGCAGAATAGATAAATATTGTTCCTTCTTCATTATTTCTTCGATTTTAATCAGCGGACCGACATTCCACGACGTAAAGCATCTCCACACCATCATGTTGCCACCTTCATGCTTCATGGTTTCTTTCACCTGTTCCTTTTGAAGAGTTCCATTCTGCCGATGCCAAAAATACTCTTTACCGTCTAATGGAAATCGATATATTTTAGTATAGTCCGACCAAACCATCCGTTTCGATCTTCAGCACTCCAGTTTTTGTATTTTTTGCTGAATTTAAGACGTGCTTTAACATTTTTGGTAGACAGTTGTAACGAAAAGGTATTCCTTCGACATGATGCCTCTATAGGACAAGGATACCTAAACCCCAGGAGCATCCGCCTCCGTCTACCTCTTTGGCCGCGAGTAACACGAAATTATTAAAAACTTATGCCGCGGACTTCTTCTTTCCCCTTTCACGGATTTGACCACCCATAGACCTACTAGATACAGGAATCCTGAAGGCCATCCGGACAGCTGTAGCAAAAGAGTATCGTAACTCACTCAAGCCCAAGGCATGCTAGCTCCCGCGCGTCCTAGCTCGTCGGAATCGGGGGGGGATCTTGCTTGGTTTATTACGATGTGTTACATTTTATACATGCCTCTAGTACGATGTTAATCCTAGGTTTACGTTGAATATGTGCGAGGCCCAAATGCCCTAATTGTTCCTAAACGTAGCGTCTTCATTCCGATGTCAACAAAAAAAAAATAACGAGTGAAGAGCATTTAGATGTTATAGCTCTTCGTGGTATACCCCACTCCCCCAAGTAGAACAAAAAAATAAATATATTGTCCTACCACCATAACTATTGCTTACCATAGTCTTGCAAAAGTCCCAATACTTGTTAAAAAAAAACTCCCGATAGAATAGAGCTTTTTAATCCTCTCGTCTCATCGTCCTCCTGCAGCCTTCACTCATCCACTTTCACCAAATAAATTGTTTAAACTGAATTCATCCTAATCGTTAGCCAGTGAAATATAAACTGCCCAAATGAATTACCATCCGCATTTCAAATTCAAAAGTAATAATAACGAGTTAATTTCATTTTAAATTTTGTTTTTCTTGATCTCAAGACTTTTATTGCTCCAAGTACTCTCAAAAAGAATCTTAACCTAGGTTTTACAAACAACCGTGATTTGCCCTACTCAGTGCCGGATTAAGCCAGCGCGGGGCCTGTAGCAGATTCTATTAAGGGGCCCTTAGACTGTTTTAGGTTAGGTACTTATCAAGTTTATGGTATTAAATAAAACAAAACTTTTCTTGATTTAATTTGGGAAAATTTATAAATAATGCTGTTGATATCGACTTCTCGGAGTAAATCATGTTCAAAATTCATTAAAGTGAGGTGATTAAGACGTTGTTGGCTCAATTCATTTTTAACACGTTTTAATGTTGAGAAAGATCGTTCACCACTGCAGTTGGTGATCATAAGAGACAAATAAATGCGCAAAGCAATTTCAACGTTCGGGAAACAAGATTGTAAAAAGTTATTTATCAACAGCTTGTAAACCTGCATTTCCAGAGCCTCAAGATTCCTGCTGTCAATAATACCAGCCACATCAGAATTGAGCATTGAAGCGAACTGCACTAATTCGTTGCTCAGACTGTCCTCCATCTGCGTAAGCACTTACTATGGTTGCAGATGTTTTCAAAATTTCTTCTGGTGGAAGAGATTTTATATGAAGGTTTTTATAATACTCGTACAAATTCTATATACGACTGAAATAAATCAGCCAAGCAGAAGACAGCACTATTAAAGGACTTATTGAATTATTGATTCAAAATAGCTTTTATGGCTGTAATGGCGGCGACTGAAATAATTAATTTCTTCAACAATTAAACTTTGTTAACACGAACTTATTTATTTAGTCAATAACAACTTAAGTTTATTTATAATGAATTATTTATTGTTTTATTAGGCAAGTATAAAAGGGCTCGTATCAAAGGGCTCGTGGCTCGTTTTCAAATTGTATTTTGTGTCTTCCGTCTTCTTCGGCGTTAATAACTATACTGAACTAAAGGATTGGATTCGAACCATCTGGCAAGTAGAAGTACATAATGTATCTGGAAATTATTTGCAGACGTAGGTTGTTTGGTTCTCTCTCTCTAACAATGGCATTTAGTCCACAAAAATTGGCGTTTCGTCCAAGTGATCGCACATGGACACATCAGTTGACTGTGAGGACCTTGTCAATACGCAATTTTTATTAAGTTCAGTTCATTTTACATCGATTTTTTGTCAAAAATCCAATGTGAACTATATCCAACCAAGATTAAAATTGTACTCATTAAAGTTGGAATATTTTGCCCGTGGCTCAGCTTTGATTCTATATGAAGGTTTTTATAATACAAATTCTATATACTACTGAAATAAATCAGCCAGGTAGAAGGGTTCACTATTAATGGACTTGTTTAATTATTGATTCAAAATAGCAAAATATTCCAACGTTAATGATTACAATTTTAATCTTGGTTGGATATAGTTCACATTGGATTTTTGTCAAAAAATCGATGTAAGATGAACTGAATTTAATAAAAATTGCGTATTGACAAGGTCCTCACAGTCAACTGATGAGTCCATGTGCGATCACCCGGACGAAACGCCAATTTTTGTGGACTGGACTAAATAGCTATTTTGAATCAGGCAAAGATTTTAGCTCTCGGAATATTCCGAAAATGCCAGCAATTTTATGATAACTGTTCTGTTCATACGTTTACCTAAAGCAGTGAGTACGTTATCAATGGTGACAATAAACACCTGCATTTCATACCGTTGTCCAATTTGCGTGTAGTGCGGTGTGAAACATGATTTTTGGTATGACCAGCAGATAGAAAAATAAAATTTTAGTTGATCATTTTGGTGCAAATATTTTCTTCTTAGTAATTGTAACTAAATCTAATATATAAATAATACTTTTTTATGGTCAGAAAACGTTGGTGCGCGGGGCCCCTAAATGCGCGGGGCCCGTAGCATTTGCTACTCTTGCTTCGTGGCTAATCCGGCACTGGCCCTACTCTAATACAAACCTACTGCAATGGCGAGCAAAAGCAACTATAGTAGAGGAAGTTAGGGTATTGTGGTATACATGTTTGTTTTTTTGACTTAACAGAAAAAGTTATGAAACAAATGCTCCTAAATTTGGTAGATTTTACCAAAAACATATAAGCTACCAAGTGATTTCTTTTTGTCGAATTCTAACAAAAACTAACAAAGATTTAGACAAAATATTGATATAACCTTTAAATCGTCACTTTTGAAAGTTAAAGGGTAATGTGGTACACTATGCTGTCTATTGTGGTATACTTTACAATATTACCCAGTAGATTTTTTAAATGTGTGTGAATTCTTAAATTTCCTATTTTATTCATTCCTCACAGTATGATTCCATGTCCTTTGAATCTCATTTTCTTACTTTAAGACATTTTAACGAATGAATCTTTAGAAAAAACACAAATAGCCAAAAAAAAGAAATAAACTTTTATGATGGGTAATGTGGTATACTACCACAGTAGCCACGGCTAGTATACCACATTACCCGAAACTGTATATTTTTACAAAAATAAATAATAAAATATAAAATAAACACCTTTGGACAAAACTAACAGTTGTTTTTCGTAGATGATTAATTAAGTTTTGTAAAGAATTTATAAACTAGCTTGAAACACAACTTTTGAGAGCACACAAACACTTTTTGTTTGACCCAAAAAAAAACTCAACTTCACGCAATAACCCTTCTCAAATATTTGCTTGAGATATACGAAGATTTTTGACTTGATTGAACACGAGTACTTAGTTTTATTTATATTACCGTCCGCTAAGGTAAAAACCGTTGAAGAAACATGCTTAGTTTTTGAGAAAACTGCCTATACCACATTACCCGCCTATACCACATTACCCCAAGTTACTCTAATAAAGAAAAATAAATACAAAACATTTGATTGCTGAGAGAAAAAAAATAAATTCCAGAAAAAAAAGACTTTAGATTTTAAAATTCAGTACTTAATAATTATTCGTTTTTTTTTTTTTTTGATATTGTTAATTTAATATAATATACAAAACAAAAATATAAACTGTTAAAGTTTAACGATATCGTTTTTCTTTTTTTTTTCGTATGTGTATTCCTCTTTTTTTTTCGATCTTTATAGTTTTTGTTAATATCTATTTATTTCCTATAATTTATTTAGAAAGAGAAAAGTCTATGATTTAACAATGGACTACATCTATGAATTCTGCATTCAGTTATTTGATTATATATTTCTTTCTCTATATTTATTATAATTTCTTTTTTTTTTTTTTTTTTTTTCTTAGTATTTATTAGCGGTGTTAGTTCGTCACAGTTATTTATTCGACCTAATATATTTGTTTCGCTTTATATCCAGACTTACCAGATTGTATAACTGAAAATTCTCCTCGACGATGGGATCTCACACCGTGAGTTGCTGCACACATTAACTAAGAAAAAAACACTAAGAGGAAACGCAAAACCAAACAAAATATACAAATCAACAACAAAATAACCAGGTCCGAACTTTGCACACTTTCTCTTTTTTTTTCTCTTAGGATTTTAATCCTAATATACAAAATTTTTAATATACTAAATTGTATATAATTAAGAAAACAAAACTTAATTTCATACTTATATTTTATTAATTTGTTGATTTATTTTTATTATTTTCTTTTGAGATTGAAATTTAGATTTGATTCAACCAATTTACTTTACTATCTTATGTTTATATATATTTTTTTTGCTAAAAATAATAATTCACTTGTGTATATATTTTTATGTATTTTTGCTTTGCCGCCTTTTAAATTGCTATACTCTAACCTATGTTACTTATCGTCGGCTTTCTTTCAAAACCTCGTAAGTCCCAATATTATGAAAAATGACATTTATATGCAATATTGATGAAAAAAAATCACTGAATCTAAATATCAATACCTCGTAACTGCAACATGATTCCTTTTGTCTCTATCAACCAGTTTTAAAACCTCCTAAGTCTATTGGCGTTTAAATGTCCATTTAAAAACTCGTATGTCTGTCTTACGAGGTTTTGATATTCGCTTATAGCTCGCTTTATATACAATACCTCGTATGTCTGTTTTTAAAGCGAATAGTAAGAGTTATTTTTTGAAAGTAAAGTGAAAACAAAGTCGCATTGATAACGGTTTAAAATGAATTTGTATGGCTGAGTAAAAGAAAACTGTTTAGGAATTTTGTTTTGTCAAAACGGAGTTTATTAAAAGAAATATTAGTTACATACGTCTAACCGAAAGCTTTCTTTTGATACTGCCAAAACACTAGAGGTTGGAAAATGTTGCAATCCGTTTTAGGTACTGATTGCTCACGTACATGGGCTTATTCCTGTAAATTTAACCTTATTGAGTTTGAAAAAAACAAAAAAAAATTAACGCACGCATGTAAATTTGAGTTTTTCTT
This sequence comes from Philhelius festivus, assembly GCA_963931855.1. Lineage (NCBI taxonomy): Eukaryota > Metazoa > Arthropoda > Insecta > Diptera > Syrphidae > Philhelius > Philhelius festivus. Next base: position 156,867,611 of record OZ007554.1, read on the forward strand.
CAATTATAGACCACGAATAAATAAAAAACTTCAAAATAACTCATATGTATTGTTGAGTTTTTTTCTAAAATTTATATCATATAGGATTATTTATAAGGAAGGCACGCACTCAAAATGAATGATTTCAATTAATTTTGAGCTTCATTTATCTGAAAAAAACAAAAATTGTACTAAGTAATCTTATGTTAAACATTATTTTTGCAATAATACAAAACCGTAATTTTCCACGCACGCAGCCAAAAGTCTCAATATTCGATGATTTTTTCGATTTCAAACACTTTCGCACTATCTCGATGGTTCATTTTATAAATTGAATAGTTAAAACTCAATGATATATATAATATTATAATTTCCAAAACCTGAATATTTAATAATAATGTCTATATATTTCGACGCATGGCAAAAGTTAAAATTTGCACGGATAAGCCCACATAAGTATTCAATAGATTTTCAATAAAAATAGAAACATTAAATGGTTGCATTTGCAACAACTTAAGGTTGTTTTACACAAAGACTACCACGAATATTATGATTCATAATTATTCAGTTGATCTAAGCTTCGATTTCAAGCCTGAAGGCAACCAACCAATTACTTATTTGTTATTCGAAATTATTCCTGGTGAACAAAAAAAACTCGTATGTCCCATAAAAAGTTGGAAATTTTTTTCAAGACCTCGTAAGTCTTTAAATTTGATCTCATGCAGTTACCAAAAAAGTTTATAACAAAATGTTTTACAGAATGTATTACAAATGATAAATAAAATATTATTAAACAAAAAAACCTTCACAGTTTCCTTCTTTTATTTTTTAAAACGGTTTTTTGCGCCTCCTGGAAAATTTACCATTTTCGACTTACGAGATTTTGAAAGAAAGCCGACGTTATGTAATAACAAAAAAAAAAAAACAAAATGATCCGGTAACAGAAATTTTAGAAAAAAAAAACGATAGGTGACACGGGAAACGTTGAGTTTGCTGGTTGAAGGTGGGATAGGGGGTTCCACTTTTTCTTTTCCGTTTTCTTTGGTCTTTTTTTTTTCTGAGCGACTGTCGATTTGTTGAAAGTGGACAACCGGAGGGGTCTCTCTAGCACCCTCATGGACAACTTTGCTTTTCTTTTTATTTTTCCGGGTTAACTTCTTTTTTTTCAGATTTTCTTTTTTTTTTCTTTTTTTTTTATAGCTTTATTTTTCTTTTCAGGTTACAATTTTTTTGAAGAATTATGATCCGGTAAGTTTTAGACGGGGAGTTTAGAAGCGATTCTTTTTGCACGCGTACTTTTCGTGATTTAGCAATGAGGAGTGGGTTTTTCGTTTTTTACTCGCGGGCTCGATCGATTCCCGACTTTTTTATTTTTGTAAAGATAAGTTTATGTCTTATTATATTTTTTTTTCTTCGTTTTTCATATATTTTATGATGACTTGGGGATCTTTTCAACTTTAGGAAAGAAAAATTTAAAAACGTGAAGAACTTTAATGAAAACCGTCTTAACCTCCTGAATACTGATCACCAGGGTTCGGACTTAGGTTTTAAATTTTTGAAGTAGATACGGAAAAAAACTGAAGTAGATCTAAAATTTTCGAAGTAGTTTTAGGAAATTAAATTATATAAACATAACATAGATAAGTAAATTCTGATTTCAGACTTTTAAACAAATTTTAATTAAACATAACTATTTTAAAGTAAATTTTCCATCAACGAACTTGTACGAATTTTATCAATTCAATAGGTGGCTCATAAATATCTTTACGTTTTCCTGAAAGTGATCTCAAAAACATTAAATTTTCCACAGTACTTACGTTTAAATGATTCATAAACTTGTTTTTTATGTAATGCAGAGTGATCAGCGCTGTCTTTAAATATGTTGGTTTAGAATTTCAAAGAGAAGTAGATCATAAAAAAGAGAAGTAGGGAAGTAGATTCAATTTTTTTCTCAAAATCGAAGTAGATCTACTTCGATCGAAGTAAAGTCCGAACCCTGCTGATCACCCACTGCCTAATCTCTTATCCGAACCTGTTTTTCCAAAGCTTTCGAAGATCTCGTACACACCTACAATCACAGATTTTAGCAAACATGGCCGACGTGGAAACTTCCACCTTCCGTTCCCGGGGTGAAATTTGACCAGAAAATTTGGATTTGACTCTTAAAAATCAAATTGGATTTTTTCTAATATAAGTGTGAATAATTTAAGTTCATCAGGTCAAATCAACCTCCAACACGTGACCCGGAAGTCAACCTTGAGTCGCTAAGTGCATGGGTGTTGGTGAAAAGCATTTTTTTTTTCGAATATGGGGAGATAAGAATTTCGGAGAGAGTAGGCTATTCACCTGTGGAGAAATCTACCTCCTCTACACTAAATTATTGCTGTTCCCCAAGCAATGTCCCCTACTTCGACAACCAGGGTTTCCTACACAGTTCTGTTTTTTTCTTTTTAACAGCTGCTCCTTAACCAATCTTTTGTAGGGTTCTCTTAGCTGTCCATTCACTCACGTTCTTATTAATTAATTTCGCCGCTGATTTCGGCATCTTGCAGTCTCTTAAGGGGCTGACCCATAGAATCCGTTGCGTCCGTTGCCGTGGCCGTGCCGTATTCAACTGACAGCTTGATTAAATATACGCTTTTTCATAAGAGATGACCAAAAGGCGTCGCATGCGACGGACGCAACGGAACAAGTAGCCGAACTTTTAACTTTTCTCTCCGGCAAATGCTGTGATAGCCGTTGTCATCAGCAATAATTTGAAGTTTCATGTTTTTGCTAGTGATGGGGTGAGACAAACTGCTACCTTAGAGATTTTACTCTAGTTGTGATTTATACTGTAGTGAAATAGCAATAACAGTCCATTGGCATTAACGATAAAGTTTTAAAATTGATACGTGGTTAATGAAATGGTACACAAAATTGATTATATATATATATATATATATGGCAAGAGTACGATAACTTAGGCGCCAAGAAATTATAACGGTTTTTTGTAGAACAGTTCAATACAAGCATTTTTTACTATGTAAGGGGGGGTCTATCTCCCCCCGTTTGGGCGGGAGGGGCAATTTTATAAAAAAGATACTAAAATGGAAACAAAAATATTAAAAAATAACGGTAATACTTACAATTAAGTATTATACCTTTTTTTAAAGCCAATACTCTGATCTATTAGATAATTTTTAAATCAAGTAGAATCTATGCACAGTTTTTGAAAAAACGAGTTTTAAACTCAAATTTTGGTGAAAAAAAACATAAAAAAAAAGTTTAAAGTTTAATTTTTCAAAACTGCAAAGTTATATATTATTATTTTTCCTAAAATTCGTTGCTCTAATATATTCTTATTCAAAAACTGAAAACTAGATGATTTTATGTCGTCTAGTTTTTGAGAAAATTGAAAATAACGAAAACTACTTTTTTATGGGTTTTTGCTTTTTTTGCTTGCTTACGCATTACGGCGTATAAACAGTGAGATATGTATGGGGGGGCATGCTGCCCCCCTGCAACCCCCCTGCCTGGGCACACTATAGGATTTGGGGTAGGTGCGAGGTTGGGTGTATACAAGGTTTCTTTTGCATTTACAGAATCTGGATTTAAAGAAACTTTGAATTTACCCTAAGGTCTATATCCAATGTCTACTAAATATATGTATGTACGTAGCCCAAAGTTGCACATTTAAAATGTTCAGACATGAAAATTTAATACATTATGAAAAATTCACATTACCTAGGTACTACTGTACGAATGCAGCAAATTTATATAATTTCTTAATTAATATGTATGTTTATTGTTTGTTTTTAATGCTAATATGGTACAGGTTATTGTTTACCAAGGTCATTCGTTATTCAACCTTTGTAAGAGTGAAGTATTTTTTTCTTGGAATAAAGAATGGTGACTAAGCATCCACTACTTCATCCTAAATTAAATAACTTTTCAATATTTCAAAAAAAAATATTTCAAAAGCATCGTGTTCTTAGAAGAAATTGGTCTAATTCCAACTAAAGCGTTAACTCCCCTCAACTCCAACTCAAAAAGGTGACAAAAATTGTAAGAATACAATATTATTATTATTATTTATTCATCAACCAGAGCATATTATACTCTTAGAGACTAAGATACATAAGTAAATATATAGTTACAAATTTGTAGGTGGGTATATAAAATTCAAATTACATTTAAATGATTTACATAGTTAATCTTTTATTTTAATAAATAACGTTACTTAAATTTTGCTTAAAACTAATGATTTAAAAGTTTCTCTGGTGCAATTCATATAAAAGTTAATCTCAGAGCAATAAACCCATCTATCGGCACATTTTTCCATGGCCTCAATATTGGCTAGAGATTCGGGAGGTGCTTGCTATAATTTTTTTTGTGATCAAAATGCCTGTAAACACGGTTTTAATACATTGAACATTGAAAAATTGACTTGACTATTTTTAAGTAACACCTGACTTACTCACAAACTGACTGACTGAGACGCGAAATGCCATGCAATTCTACCTCCTCTGGTGCATTCTTGGTAACCCTAAATGATTTGCTGTACTTTACCTACAAATGAACCACATTAACATTAATCCTCCTCCTGAAATCACCGTAGTTAAATACCAAAAATCAAAAATTTCATAAAAAGTAGTTTTAGTAATTTTCGATTTTCTCAAAAACTAGAAGGGACAAAACCATTCGGTTTTTTGTGTTCGATTCAGAATTAATAGTAGCATTGACCACAAAAAGCCAATTAAGCACTTCGTTTTAAAATTTTGAAAAAAATTGGTCTAAACTTTTTTTTTTCATTTTTTTTAACAAAATTTTGAGTTTGCATGCAAATTTTTCAAAAACTATTGACATAAATAATTTAATTTAAATTTACGATTATAGAACAGACTTCTGGCTTTCAAAACCGGTATAGTATTTTATTGTAAGTGTTGCCGTTGTTTTTTAATATTTTTTTTTTTAATTTAAGTCATTTTTTCTAAAATCGCCCCTACCTCCTAAACGGGGCGAGATAGACCCCCCCCTCCCATAGTAAAAAACGCTTGTATTTGACCCTTCTACAAAAATCCGTTATCAATTTTTGGCGCCTAAGTTATCGTACTCTCCCCATATATATATATATATGTTATTATATATACATATGTATGTATATTAGACTGGGCCAAAAAAATTGACTATTTTTTTTTTGAAAGATATATCGAGAATATCATTCAGAATGACAAAAAAAAATTTTCGTAAAAGTTTGAGCCCTTAATATCAATTTTAAGAGGGCTATCATCGCTAATTTTGATTTTTAGTCATAATTTCATGTTTTGCGTCAGAACTGACAAAACATTGAAGTAAAAAAAATTCATTTTGACTTACTTTTATATAAAATTAAATTCCCTACAAAAAAGGTCAAATTGAAAATTTTCGTCAGACAAGCCGTTTTTGAGTAATTAAGCTTAATAAATTGTTATTTTTCTTCGATTTTACTTTTTTAATTTGGAATTTTGTAACTAACTTCACTTTTGAAAGCGATGTTGTTTATCTAATATTAAAATCTATTGTTTATACGTATAAGTTAACAATATTTTCAGCCATAATTCTGACAAGATTATGATTACTGACTCTACGTCAATTTGTGTCAAAATATCTCAGTCAAAACATGCTGACAACCTACCACAACAAATGAAAATTCTCATTCATTCTGGAAGCGTGTCAATATTCAATCAGATTGATGTGCGTAATGGTTTGAATGTAATTTTTGACACTTTTAAATACAAAAGAAAGAGACAGCATGTTGTTTTTTTAGCGCGCCAAATTGGAAAAAGTTGTGTTTTTGTAAACAAACTCAGATTTGATGTCAAAATGATTTAACACGTGATAAATTAAGTAACTTATTTCTAATCATAACATAAAGTAACAACAATATGAGGCCAAACCTCACACACATTACGTTTACACGACCGCATATCCACCAAGACGTTAGATTAACAGAGCTTTCGATTCGATTTAGCTTATTTAACCGGGCCGAATCGAATCGGATAATCCTACTTCGATTCAATTTAGGTATACACGGCACTAATTCTGAACCAATCACGATTCAATTCGCTTTGTAAACGTAGTAATAACCATCCCTCCAGAAGCTGATTTAAAAACACTAGTTTATTTTCAGAACGCAAAACCAGTTTTGAAATCCGCTAATCAAAATATATTTATACATTAGGAAATGTATCTTCTTTTGAAAGCAAGACTTCTGTATCAAAACTATTTTTTTAATGAGATTTACCCCCCCCCCCCACACTAACCGAAATCCGCTACTAACTAAAATTCTGCGTACATCCTTAAACATAACAAACATAACTGAAATCACTTCTAAAGCAGAACCAAAACCTGCTCCTGAATAACACTAATTGAACCACTCTCAGTGATATATAAGCACATCTCTAATACCGCTTCACTTTTTCTGACCAATTGACTCATCTCTAGTTCGTTTGAAGTTTGTGGTGCATTGCAAAGTCCCCTATTACACGCACGGTTGCCACTTAAAAAAAAAATTATGTCCAAAGTTGAAAATAAAAATGACCAAATGTAGTTAAAAATGACCAAAATATAAAAAAGAAACACAGAACAATTAATTCATCGCATTTGTTGGAGCATAAATGTTCTAATGTATATTATACAGCTTACACGTTATTTTTAAATTATTAAAAAAACAAAAACATAAAAAATCAGGTACAAAAATTCGAAAAGCACCTTATATACAAAACATGAATATTAACTTCTCACAGCTATTTGAAATAAGATCACGATTGCGCAAAATTTGAGTTGAATTAGTACGATGTTAAGGCTGTTTCACTCGAATTTAGCATCATACATTCTTTACCCTTTTATTAAATACTTATTTTATTTTTTTTAGTATCGTGCTTACTTCATCAAAACGGGTCTGTTTGTTTAGTTCTTTGCATGAACTGCCATTACTTTAGTGTTAAGTAGCAATTTATTAAAAAAATAGCCTTATATACTGGTTAGAAAATGTTTGAAATTAAGAAAGAGATTTAGTAATCTACTTAAAAGTTAGCAAATTGTAAAGAAGTATCATCATAATACCTTATTACTAAGCTGTTTAAGATTTTGCGCGATATATTTATGTATGAAGATCAATTATTGCCACTTAATAACTATAAAAATAAATAATATGTTTTCACAAACGCTATTTTAAAACAAATTTTTTGCAGACCTAACACCATTACTAATTTTTTGATCTTCTGGCTCTTTGGCTAGCATTATATTATTAATGGTTACAAAATTGAGTCCAATTCTTAATTTGGTTTTTATTAAACTTAATTCGTAAAATTTTCGCTTGCAAAATACCAAATATTTTGTGCAAAGGGACTGCGCAATATTTTTAGAAATTCTTTAAATTGGTTGATGCGGTTGGCACTATAAGCAAAAAATGTATGCATTATGTTGCGACACTTTCTTCCAACTTCACTAGGAACTTTTTGCAATAATATGCGAAGCGAAAATGCAGCGAATGGCAAGTGCATTAAAGTGCGTATTCGACTATAGTCGTAGGAACAGTCGTATGCGATGTGTTTCGTTTTCCAATATTAGTATAGTACAAGTGAAGTCGGATGTTCGACTCCTAGAATAACAACATACGACTGTAGTCGAATACGAGTCATAAATACGAGTTTCAAAATATGGGTGATTGCTTTTCAATTTGGCTTGATGGTCATAAACCTCACCAACCATAACACTAGCCTCGTCAGTTGAAAGACCAATTAAATTTTCAAATAGTATATTTTATTTTTACCCAGCGAAGAAGCAACATTGCGCAAAATTAACGCACAGTTTTAAGTTTTCCAGCTATCTATCATTAAATTCGCAAGTGATGGAAATGAACGCATTCAGTTTTTGTGCATTCAGTGATCGTGCTGTAGTATTGTTGGTCAATTAAACACATTAACGCACTGTTTACATCATACGCTAATAAAACTGCTTTTGGTATACATTTCATTTTTAAGAACATAAAAAGTAAAAAAAAGTTGTTTTTTTTTCAATTCGTTGAAAAAATGACCAAATGGAATAAAAAATGACCATGTGACCAAGTGAACAAATTATGACCAGATTTGGTCATAAATGACCAAACTGGCAACCGTGATTACACGATGTCTCACGAGACGAGGCTCACCTAAGTGCGAAAAAGAAAGCAGATATGAGGAAATGAGATGCAAAAAAATATTCCCGGTGAGTACCGGGCTGATTTTTAGTAGTCTCATTTTGACGTTTCTTTTTCTCAAATTCGTTTTATGTTGTGTTGTGCATTAAAAAATACGAACAACAGTCAAATTTGAGACATGAGTCTCATGAGACATGAGTCAACGTGTAATAGCTTTTGCCTCACGGGATACAAATTTAAAAGGAAAGTAAAAAATGAGACATGTCTCATGAGGCAACGTGTAATAGGGGACTAATTGAAATTGGATACCGTAAAAATCAAAAAAAAAGGTAAGAATTTTTATTTTCTAAGAATATATGCAATATAATAACAAAATAATAACTTTTTTTGCAGAAATGTTTGAAGAACTTCTCATCGTTGCAGATATATCGCAACAAGTTGCTGAAGGAGAAGGCATGGGTGGATGTGGCTGCTGCTGTTGGCATGAAAGGTGGGTTCTTATAAAAAAAAATTGAAAATTTGAATACACAATAATATTAAAACTGCTGGGGGCCTTAACATAACAAAAATAATGAAAATCGGTCGTACTGTTTTCGAGAAAATCAAAAACGAAAAAATGGTTCCAAAGGGAATTTTTTTTCAACCATTACCTAGTTTTAGCTAAATGAAGTTTAATGATTTTTTTTTAAATCTATTGGACAGTTTTTGAGAAAAAAAATATTTATAAAATTTCGAAAAAAAAACTCGTATGTCAGGTACGATTATTTTTGGTCTTAAAAAAAAGAAAAAAACATCCGGGGGGAAAATTAAAACCCATATCTACCAAGTTTGAAGAAAATCGGTCGAGCTGTTTAGCTGTAGTCGAACAAACAGACAGACAGACAGAACTGCCAGACCCACTTTTTGGTCTTCGTTATCACCGTAATGTCAACTTTGGTTCCAAAAATCAAAATCTCGAGTTCGATTTTTTCTTACGAATGGATAACTTGTCTTTAGTACCTATAAGTCGCAAGTAAAAAAACAATTTTTTATTTTGAATACCGAGAGAAAATTGAAGAATTCGGAAGGAGTTGGAGAAGCGCAGGAAAACTTGGTAAAAGATTTGCAGAAAAAGTTGAAGTTAACTCTGGGACTAGTGAGGAATTTGGTGGTAAAACAAAAAAAAAAACAAAAATTGTTGTTAAAAATTTTCATTGTCGTGTCGATAATTTTGCATTTAAAAATTTGTTTTCATATCCGTTTGGTTTTTGCAATCGAAAATTTCCGATATTGCAGAACTTGCGACCCGTTTTCCTAACACCGTTTGTGCTTTAGGGACCGAGTGTTAACGTTCCATCTTGTTAATTTCATTTTTTTTTGTGTTCTAATTATTTAAAAGATCCTGGGTCTTAGCCCTACTTAATTGCAAGGTTTCCCAAGCACTTCAATAAAACTTTAAAATTCCCATTCGGAATCATAAATCTAAATCTTTTATTTAAAATATCTGTCACCGTCGGTTCCGCTCCAAAGGTTTGTGATTTCCTTGTAACGGAACTGCTGGTCCCTGTTCACGAATCTGCGATGTTTTACTTTTTGCCGATCCCTTTGAACCACAGGATTCTCAAAAGGACCAATAAACGTGAATTGGGTTGTCCAGTCGGCATTTAGGCATGCTTGCTTTCACCAATAGGCTAGCTTGTCGGTGGGGTTGGATCTTACAAATGCCACTGGACTGCCGTACTTCTCCGTGCCTATCAAAATGAAACCACTAAACTAAATTCTTTTTCTTGAGCGTTTCCCTCCCTCCTCCTTGGTTACTGCTACACTCACAATCTATAAGCAGTAACTCCTATGCTAAAGACTAACCCTTATCTATACCATCCTTACATCTTCGCCATCAACACTACCCATTTTAGTTCCACCTTACTGAGCATAAATAGAAAACCCAGATCGACATCGTTTGTGATCTAAACAAGATTAATAATTAAAATAAAACTTTGGAAACATAATGATTTTACTAAACAAAAAAAAGAAAAAAAAAAGAAAATACTAATAAAATCAAACTAATAAAAATGAAAAATAAAATTTCAAATTAGGTATGCATGTAAAAATTCAAAAAAGAGAAAAACTTGAGTAACGACCAGGGTTCGGACTTTACTTCGATCGAAGTAGATCTACTTCGATTTTGATAAAAAAATTTAATCTACTTCCCTACTTCTCTTTTTTATGATCTACTTCTCTTTGAAATTCTTCACCAACATATTAAAGGACAGCGCTGATCACTCTGTATTACATATAAATCAAGTTTAGGAATCCTTTAAACATAAGCACCACAGTGGAAAATTTAATGTTTTCGAGATCACTTACAGAAAAACGTAAAGATATTTATGAGCCACCTTTTGAATTAATCAAATTCATACAAAAATACAAGTTCGTTGATGGAAAATTTAGTTTAAAATAATTATATTTAATTAAAATTTTTTTACAAGTCTCAAATCAGAATTTACTTATATATGTTATGTTTATTTAATTTAATTTCCTAAAACTACTTCGAAAATTTTGGATCTACTTCAGTTTTTTTCCGTATTTACTTCGAAAATTTAAAACCTAAGTCCGAACCCTGGTAACGACTTAATCTATATCTATATCTATATACTATCTATATACTATTATATAAAAGCGAAACCATTTTAAAGTTTGATACGCACGATCTCAGAAAGTAGTCAACCGATTCATTTGAAATAAATTTTATTATTTTTTATATTGTTATAAGAGAGTTTATGGCTATTATTTTTTTTCATTAATAATTTGTCAAACTTAAATATTATGAATTTTACATTTTTTGTCCATTTCTTTTAATTAGTTGACTTATACAACCACTCATATCTTAAAACCTATACAATAATCGACAAAGATTAGCATTGCTTCATTAAGTCAATATTGTTGCGCAAATTTTAAGCCCAAAATCACTTCTTAGTTACACATACAACCTGAGAAATAAATAAAAACAAATTATAAAATTATAAACTTTTTGAATTTATTTTATCCAGGAATTAGATTTCATCACAATCGAAAGGTCGCTGCTTTGTTTCATTTCATTATCATTCCAAAATTTTTAATTTTCTTTTCTTCCCATGCTCTTTCTCTCTTAATATCTGTTCCATTCAATAGTTACGTTTTTTCTCTTACCTAACTACCTACCTACATATTCAATTTTTCTGTATTGTATTTGTATAGTTTATCTAACTAACCGACACACACACATTTTTTTGTTTCTCTAATTCTATCGTCACATCGCTGAGCAATGTGGGGTTGGCTCTTTTTACTTGCGATATAGGTTATAGAGTACCTATTAGTAATAGGTACTAAGACTAACTATAGGGCAAGTTCTGCATCTGGAACTCGAGATTTTGATCAAAGTTGACATTACGATGATAGCGAAGACGAATAAAGTGGGTCCGACGATTCCGTCTGTTTGTCTGTATGCCTGTATGTCCGTATGTCTGTACCTCGATCTAGAGCTTAAGCCACTGGAGCTATTTTCTTCAAACTCGGTACTTAAGGGTCTTCGGTGATTCCCTAGAGAAGAAATTGGAATGTTTTTTTAGCTCTAAAACTAACAGTACCCCCTTACACCAGTAATGCATAATCTCACTTATTATGATACGAGTATTATGGACACGGACTACATTTTGGTAAAAAAAATGTTTGGAGGGAAATGTTATTAACGGTACCTGTCATAGAACGGTTTTTTCGATTTACGAATTTCTCATCAACAGCTCTAACGATTTTAACCAAAATTTTTATGCGTGAGCTTCTATACACTCGAAAAAATATAATCTAAATTTTTTTTTGAAAAAATAGTTTTTTGATTTTTAAAAAAATAATATATTTTTTTTTGAAAATTCAATATCTAGAAAACGGATACACAAATAAATTTTTAAATTGCGTTATAAAATGTATTTTATTGAATACTAATAACTTGCATATCATTTTTGTTTATAAAAATTTTAAGGACGATTTGCTACACTTGATTTTCCGATCGCGACCGCGGGATGCAAGTAATTAAAATATTATTATTGATATTATAAAAAAAGAAAAACAACGAAACGAGTTTGCGGCGGCGCGACGACAACCACCACGAATTGAGAAGAAGGCGAAGTGTCAATAATTGACAAAACAACAGCTGACAGCGAGTAAGATGCTGCCACCACGGCTAGAGCAGTTGGGGTGGGTTCACAATGGGGGTTGGAAAATTTAATTGTGGATTTTAAGGGTGATTATGTTTGATATCAAATTGATATGAAAAATGTAATTTATTACGTTTAATCGCCCCAGTGGCGTACTTACTGCGTAATAAAAAGGGCGCCAGCAATTTTTTCCTGAAATAAGAAAAAGGAAATTGCAAACCTTTGCGAAGAAAAATGAACAACGATGACGAGCGGAGATGAAAAGTGAAAATGAAAGATAATTTTTTTTTGAATTTTTAAAGATTTATTTGCCTGGGAAACCTTACTAGTAGGACTAAAACCCAGGATCTTTTCAAGCAAATACAAAGAAATTTGAAACAATAAGATGGACCGTTAAGGTCTGGTTCCCAGAAACACAACGGATATTATTAAACGGGGCACGAGTTCCGCAATTTTCGGAACAGAACGTAAAGCCGTTAAAACCCAATCAAGACCAAATAAAAAAAGACAATTTTACAAAAAAAAGACAAGCACAAGAAAGGGGTACTTAGCTTTTTTTTGTTTTTGTTTCCTCCTCGACAATATCCCTTCTGTTTGATTTTCCTCGTTTTCCTCTTCCTTCCTTTCCTCTTCCTTTATTTTTCCCAATAGCTTTTCAATAATTTTATCCTCCGTATTTTTTTTCACTTTCACTATTATTTTCTTTTTATGCTTTCAATTTCTACTCTTCTTTTTAAACAAAATTCCTCCTTTTTTTTTTAATTTCACTTCTGATTTTAAAAATTTTCTTTTTACCAGCTTGTATATTCTTTCTCTATCAAGATAAGAGTGACTTCCAAGATTTTTCTCCTGGATAGCCGCTCAAAATTTCGCCCCATACCCTCGTGCTTTCAGCCAATTCGGTATCGCGGATTTCGATCACGTCATCGACAGCCAATCTCCGCAAGTTTGCTGAAGAGCCTTTTGTGTCGAAATATGGCGATCCTGCTTACTCACAAATTCTCTTTCCTTCAATTTCTCTGGAACTTTCCATGGAATTCGCCGCCCGCTGGAATTTCCTTCCAGGTCACGACGTTTCCTTGGTTAGTTCACAATTATCCCCACAGTTTTTGCGCTGATAGAAAAAAAATCTTTAAAACCTAAAGTAGAATTAATAAGGATTCCCGCACATTAGTCCCCACCGGATTTTTAACAATAATAATAATTAGAGAGGAAAGCAAAAGAAAGAGGAATCGATCAAGTTGCATACGTTTACTTCATAGGTCGTGATTGGCTTCCAACTCAGACAAGGGGGAGTTTGGGAACTCACACTTAACGTTCCATCTTTTACAAATAAGTTAATTTTTAGTTTTTAATTTTAGGTTGGGCACTCGGCCGTTCTCCTTTAAGAGCGACATCTACGTTTAAAGACCAAGTGTCTTCAACGTTTTCGAATTGAAACCCATGAAACAGACCGCCCGCCTGTCAGTACTCGTCGACGATTTGTTTGTTTTACGATACTGAGAGAGAGAACCACTGGCTGATGGACCATGGTCGCCCTGCTCTCTCGCACTATCGCAAAACGAACACCTGTGTAGTAAAAAGGAAAATTGGAAGGATGCAAGGAAAAGGAAATAGAAAGAATGAAGATTGTTGCGGTGAATTTTTACCGTAACAAACCCCACCCTTTCCTCCTTGGAAATGTGCTTGATTTCGAAGAAAGCAACACATTTCCAGTTGACATCAGGTAAACAATACAACACTGGGATCCATCTGGCCCAATTTGGCAATCCTCGAAGAAACAATCAAAACAATACTTTACTCTACTGGGACTTTCGAGGTTTAAACATTTTCAGAAAAAGAGTTAAAAGGTTTAAGATCCTTAGTGTGCCAAGTGCCACGATCTTTACCCGTTTCATCTTCAAGTATATATGTCCAAGCAGACAACCGTTTTCTAATTTTAAATGGCCCAACATACTTTGGTGCCAACTTGGCTGCATAATAATTGGCAGCATTCGAAAGGTCAAAATTCCTTCGCCATACAACATCATTCGGATAATATTGGATATCTCTCCTTCTGAGGTTGTAGGCTTCGGCTGTTTTCTTGGCCGCTGTCTGAAGTTTGACAGCTATATCGGCCCTTAACTTCCTAAAACGTTCTCCTACTTCTTCTCCTGAATTAAAATGTTCCCTATCTGTGTCCCTGAGTGATATTTCTTCTCTACCACTAGTGCTCATATTCTTGCCAAAATTGGCATAATATGGCGAAACTCCTAACACTTCGTGCTGCGAAGTACGGATTGCACACCCAACTTTTGCTAGTTGAGAATCCCAGATACGGTGATTCTCCGAAACATAAGCCCTCAAAGTTGTTTTAATGACCTGATTAATCCTCTCAGCCGGATTAGCCTGTGAATGATAGTGTGGAGTGTACCTAATTTTAGACGAATAATCATCACAAAGATTTTAGTTCCCTACTCCTAAACTGTGGTCCATTGTCACATATGACGAACTTAGGAACACCAAACAAAAGAAAAACATTATCCTCCAATTCTTTGCAAACTGCCTTTGCAGTTGCCGACCTCAATGCAAATAATAACGGAAATTTGGTAAGGTAGTCAACTACCGTTAAAATATACATAAAACCCCTACTTGACTTTGGTAATGGCCCTACTAGATCCACACTAATCATTTCCCATGGTGAAGAAACTCCTATCCTTTCTGTCATAAGACCTGCTGGTTTATCATGAACTGGTTTCACTTGCTGACAAATTGTACATTTCCTAACATAATTTGCTACATCTATCCTCATCTTCGGCCAATAATATTTAGCTACCACTCTCGCGAACGTTTTCCTAACACCCATGTGTCCTGCTAATGGACTATCATGACACTCTTTAAGTATATTTAACCTATCCTTTTTCCCTACTACTAGTTTCCACTCTTCATTTCCTTCATGAACTACTATATGTGTCGATTTCACGAATTTAAAAAGTTTTCCATTTTCTACCCTCCATGCTGGATAATCTAAAGGTTTTGACTCAACTGCCGATATCATTTTCCCCACCCAAGGGTCCAAATCCTCTCCCGAAATTCCAGCCACCACTGGAACTCCCCGAGACAACATGTCCGGAACGACATGTTCTTTTCCCTTCCGGTGTACTATCTTGAAGTCAAATTGCTGCAGCCTAACTGCCCAGCGCGCAAGCCTCCCTTGCGGATCCTTCAGGTTATTCAACCAAATAAGTGAGTAATGATCCGTTATGACCGTGAATCGAACACCTTCGAGATACGGCCTTAACTTTTCAATAGCCCACAAAACTCCTAAACATTCTTTTTCCGTAGTGGAATAATTTCTTTCGTTACGATTTAACGACCTACTCAGATAACAGATTACTTTTTCCCCATCCTCAAAGGTTTGGGTAAGTACGGCCCCGATACCATAATCAGAAGCGTCAGTCTGGACAACGAATGGAAGCGAAAAATCGGGACAAGTTAAAATTGGAGCCGTTATCAAAAATTCTTTTGATTTCCTAAACGCGTCTTCACATTCTTGGGTCCAAACAAACTTTTTGCTCTTCTTAAGCAAATCAGTTAAAGGCCTAACTACACTAGCAAAGTTTGGTACGAAGCGCCTGTACCACGAAACTGTCCCTACAAAACTCCTAACCTCTTTGACATTCTTAGGAGCAGGTATCTTAACCATACTCTCTACCTTCTCTGGGTCTACATGCAAGCCATTCCTATCTACGACGTAACCTAAAAATTTAAGGGATGGTATGCAAAAATTACACTTTTCCCTACCTACTTTAAGTCCTGCTCCTCTTAATCTCCTAAAAACTTCTTCTAAAATTGCGAGATGTTTCTCGAAACTGTCTGTAACGATGATAATATCGTCCAGATAAACAAAAACAAAAGGCTCCAACTCAGGCCCTAACACGCTATCAATGAATCTCTGCCAAGTTGCAGGAGCATTGTGAAGTCCAAATGGCATTCGCTTAAATTGAAATAGTCCCCTACCCGGAACAGTAAACGCTGTAAACTTGCGAGATTCCTCTGCCATAGGGATCTGCCAATATGCTGACTTAATGTCAAGCGAAGATAAAAATTTAGCGTTCCTCAGCTTATCCAAAATAGCCGAAATTATTGGCAGCGGATAAGCATCCCTCTCAGTAACCTGATTCAATTTCCTGTAATCGACGCAAAACCTATAGGTACCATCTTTCTTCTTAATTAAGACTATTGGGGATGCCCAAGGGCTGTTTGATTTTTCAATCACATCTTCACCTAACATTTCCTGTAAACCCTTATCTATATGGCACTGCATTGCCGGCGAAACAGGATAGTACCTTTGTTTGATCGGTTCTGAAGAAGTCCTAATGATATGTTGTACCATTGTTGTACGACCTAACCCCTCCGGCATGTCTTTGAACAAATGTTCAACCAAACTATCTAATTTACCCCTTTGAATTGTATCTAAATCCGACTCCTCTGTGATAGACGGAGTTGCTAACGAAGCCACTATCTCCTGGCTTGAAAAATTCCACGCGCGTGATCGAAGATCCGGGACAGTTCCCGATAGTGCCCAAAAATCTGCACCAAGAATCAATGCTTGTGGCAAACTGGGTATAATTAAACAATTCATCAGAACCGATTTGTCCTCAACAACAATTGGTAAATTTAAAACTCCTAATACTCCTACTCCCGTACCATCTGCTAACTGAACCTGCCTAATATTACTCTGTTCTAAACCTAATCCTAAATCTTTTAAAACTTTCCAAACATCCCTACCTATTATAGTTCGCGAAGCTC
Organism: Philhelius festivus; assembly: GCA_963931855.1. Taxonomy (NCBI): domain Eukaryota; kingdom Metazoa; phylum Arthropoda; class Insecta; order Diptera; family Syrphidae; genus Philhelius; species Philhelius festivus. The sequence continues at coordinate 156,884,711 of OZ007554.1, forward strand.
CTGAATCTAAAAGTCCTAAAAACCTAAATCCATAAATATTAACTCCCAAATAAGGACGACTGTCGCCCTCACTTGTCTCTAATGTGAAACCTAGTTTTACTGTCACCAGCTGGTCGTCAGCAGGCGACCTAATCAACGACGACGGCGCTCTTGTCCTGCTGACCCAAGAGACCGTTGACCATTTCCCGAACAACGCCTGCAATCGCGTCGGGTTGTACCTACTGCCCCACAACCAAAGCATTTCCTAGGAGCGGAACAATTATTTGAGAAATGACCTTCCCTGTTGCAGTTAAAACAACGAATGGGCCTACGAAATGGTGAATTATTAACTGCAACTGTTGCTTCCTGCACGGCCGCAACATACGCTACATCAGGCTCCAGTGCCTGCCTCGAACGATTATTTGGAGGTGGAACAAAAGATTCTACATTGGCCCTTATGGTCTCTAACTTTCTTCCCAAAGCAACTAGGTCATTAACTGATTTAATATCAGCCAACCCTAGCTGCGTCTGATAAAATGGAGCTATGTTCTTCATGAGAATGGACAACTTCCGATTCTCACTCAGAGGCTCCGAAAATCTCTTGAATAGAGTCTGCATGAGCGCGATATACATTCCTATCGACTCATCTCTACCCTGAGTTCGACGCCTAACCTCGTCCAAAAGAAGGTCATCATAGTTGGAAGGCAAAAATTCCAACTTGATTTCCTTAACCAATTCTTTCCATGTGCTAACCGAATCCCTAATCGCCCTAAACCAAAGAAGCGCCTTCCCAGAAAAAAGATCGACAGCGGACCTGAAAAGTCTTTCCTCCGAAACCCCACGCGATTCCCTCAACTCTTCGACGCGTTCCAAAAATGAGTTCACAGATGAGCCGCTTCGCTCACCTGAGAACTTCAAATTCCATTTTTCAATACGTTCGGTATTTCGATCACCGAATTCCTCTTGGGATCCACTAGAACTTCCACGTTGGCCGACCTGTGCAGTTGGTAACGCACCCAAACTTGCTGTCGACATTGTTGTTTTCTCCCTATTGTTCTCATTTCCATTTTCGCATGGGTCCTCCTCTTCTCCACTGTCCAACTTAGCCATCATTAACAAGAGTTCAACTCTCAGGTCAGCCACCTCATTCACTTCATCTGACGACTCTGCTTTAGCCCGAGTAATTCTGCCTAAAGCCCATTCAATCTTAGTTAAAATTTTTAGATATTCCGAAGACTTCGGATTTTTCGGAGGATTCTGCAACAATTCCCTAATCTCAGAAATTTTTGCCTTAACAGCCTTTGAATCTTCATCAAAACTAAAAGGGTAATGAGGACTATCTGACGAAATCGAACCTAACCTCTCCAAATTACGAGATGCCCTGAGAGTCATTCGCATTTCATCGACTTTGGTGCCTTCCTTCAAACCGCGGGCCCTCAACTCATAAACCAGCTCCTCCTTACTAAGGCGATTTATATCCATTTTGAATCAAAAATAAAATAACAGAAAAAAGAAATCCTCAAAATATTCAACAACAAAAAAAATTACACCCAGTTGATATATAATAAAATAAAACTAAAACCAAGTCCAACACAGGAATTAAAACAAGAGAAGAAATCAGCACCTAGAGAAATATAAATCTAAACAAAATGACCAAAGAAAAAAAAACACCCAATTATATTTGTAGATATATATTAAACTTATTTAACACACACGAAAGTAAAAGACAAAATCAACACCCAGTTGATCGTTTTTCCTCTTAAAAAAACTGGTGATAGGTATACTGCAGAAAAAAAATTAAATTCACCCACAATGCAAAAAAAAAAACACCACAATATAAAAAAACAACACCTAGTATTCGAAAATTTCTTCACTTAAAATTCTATCTGAGAAAAAAAAGACAATAAAAATGTCAACTTCAAAAAAGGTACTTTTGCAAAGTGGTAACCCTTAAACAACACGATGGTAATTAGCACTGATAAGCTAATCCTCTCAATCCACAACAACAAAACTTAATCGCGGCAGAAAAAAAAAAACAACAATCGAAATGTCAACTATATGCAATAAAAAAGCAATTAAAGAAAAGAAAATATGTATGCACCTATATTATGCACCACAACACTTTTTTTTTTAATAATAATAACCCGCAATGAAAATGAAATATGTAGATAAATGTATATATGTAGGTAAATGAATATATGTATGTATGTATAACCCAAGATAAAAACAGCACAACAAGATAAAACTCACTTATTTCCAGAGTTAAAAATTTATATATATATGTATATGGCGATTAGGTACTCCTCTGCACAAGCACTTGAAGAAAAACTCATCCAATTCTCAGTGTAGGTTGGTGCTCCTCTGCACAATTTATAAAATTGAAAACGACAACAATTATTTAATTTTCTGAAAAAAAAACACAACCGAAAGTAAAAGATGTTTGAAATATAATGTATGTACATATATATATATCGAGAACACAGCACTTCCCTAAAACAACAACAACAAACACCGCACAAAGAACAAAATTTTCAGGGATTTCTTTTCCAAGAACACAATTTTCACAAAGCCCCACGTTGGGCGCCAATTTGCTACACTTGATTTTCCGATCGCGACCGCGGGATGCAAGTAATTAAAATATTATTATTGATATTATAAAAAAAGAAAAACAACGAAACGAGTTTGCGGCGGCGCGACGACAACCACCACGAATTGAGAAGAAGGCGAAGTGTCAATAATTGACAAAACAACAGCTGACAGCGAGTAAGATGCTGCCACCACGGCTAGAGCAGTTGGGGTGGGTTCACAATGGGGGTTGGAAAATTTAATTGTGGATTTTAAGGGTGATTATGTTTGATATCAAATTGATATGAAAAATGTAATTTATTACGTTTAATCGCCCCAGTGGCGTACTTACTGCGTAATAAAAAGGGCGCCAGCAATTTTTTCCTGAAATAAGAAAAAGGAAATTGCAAACCTTTGCGAAGAAAAATGAACAACGATGACGAGCGGAGATGAAAAGTGAAAATGAAAGATAATTTTTTTTTGAATTTTTAAAGATTTATTTGCCTGGGAAACCTTACTAGTAGGACTAAAACCCAGGATCTTTTCAAGCAAATACAAAGAAATTTGAAACAATAAGATGGACCGTTAAGGTCTGGTTCCCAGAAACACAAGGGATATTATTAAACGGGGCACGAGTTCCGCAATTTTCGGAACAGAACGTAAAGCCGTTAAAAAAAAGGACAATTTTACAAAAAAAGACAAGCACAAGAAAGGGGTACTTAGCTTTTTTTTGTTTTTGTTTCCTCCTCGACAATATCCCTTCTGTTTGATTTTCCTCGTTTTCCTCTTCCTTCCTTTCCTCTTCCTTTATTTTTCCCAATAGCTTTTCAATAATTTTATCCTCCGTATTTTTTTTCACTTTCACTATTATTTTCTTTTTATGCTTTCAATTTCTACTCTTCTTTTTAAACAAAATTCCTCCTTTTTTTTTAATTTCACTTCTGATTTTAAAAATTTTCTTTTTACCAGCTTGTATATTCTTTCTCTATCAAGATAAGAGTGACTTCCAAGATTTTTCTCCTGGATAGCCGCTCAAAATTTCGCCCCATACCCTCGTGCTTTCAGCCAATTCGGTATCGCGGATTTCGATCACGTCATCGACAGCCAATCTCCGCAAGTTTGCTGAAGAGCCTTTTGTGTCGAAATATGGCGATCCTGCTTACTCACAAATTCTCTTTCCTTCAATTTCTCTCGAACTTTCCATGGAATTCGCCGCCCGCTGGAATTTCCTTCCAGGTCACGATGTTTCCTTGGTTAGTTCACAATTATCCCCACAGTTTTTGCGCTGATAGAAAAAAAATCTTTAAAACCTAAAGTAGAATTAATAAGGATTCGCGCACATTAGTCCCCACCGGATTTTTAACAATAATAATAATTAGAGAGGAAAGCAAAAGAAAGAGGAATCGATCAAGTTGCATACGTTTACTTCATAGGTCGTGATTGGCTTCCAAGTCAGACAAGGGGGAGTTTGGGAACTCACACTTAACGTTCCATCTTTTACAAATAAGTTAATTTTTAGTTTTTAATTTTAGGTTGGGCACTCGGCCGTTCTCCTTTAAGAGCGACATCTACGTTTAAAGACCAAGTGTCTTCAACGTTTTCGAATTGAAACCCATGAAACAGACCGCCCGCCTGTCAGTACTCGTCGACGATTTGTTTGTTTTACGATACTGAGAGAGAGAACCACTGGCTGATGGACCATGGTCACCCTGCTCTCTCGCACTATCGCAAAATGAACACCTGTGTAATAAAAAGGAAAATTGGAAGGATGAAAGGAAAAGGAAATAGAAAGAATGAAGATTGTTCCGGTGAATTTTTACCGTAACAGATTTAATACACAAAAAACATGTTTCAGTGCGTCTGTATATCTGTACCTCTCTCTACAGCCTTACCCACTCTATGTTCTTCAATCTCGGTAGTTAAGGGTCTTCGGTGAATCCCTATAAGAGTGTTTATGGCTATTATTTTTTTTCATTAATAATTTGTCAAACTTAAATATTATGAATTTTACACTTTTTGTCCATTTCTTTTAATTAGTTGACTTATACAACCACTCATATCTTGAAACCTATACAATAATCGACAAAGATTAGCATTGCTTCATTAAGTCAATATTGTTGCGCAAATTTTAAGCCCAAAATCACTTCTTAGTTACACATACAACCTGAGAAATAAATAAAAACAAATTATAAAATTATAAACTTTTTGAATTTATTTTATCCAGGAATTAGATTTCATCACAATCGAAAGGTCGCTGCTTTGTTTCATTTCATTATCATTCCAAAATTTGTAATTTTCTTTTCTTCCCATGCTCTTTCTCTCTTAATATCTGTTCCATTCAATAGTTACGTTTTTTCTCTTACCTACCTACCTACCTACATTATTATTCAATTTTTCTGTATTGTATTTGTATAGTTTATCTAACTAACCGACACACACACATTTTTTTGTTTCTCTAATTCTATCGTCACATCGCTGAGCAATGTGGGGTTGGCTCTTTTTACTTGCGATATAGGTTATAGAGTACCTATTAGTAATAGGTACTAACACTAACTATAGGGCAAGTTCTGCATCTGGAACTCGAGATTTTGATCAAAGTTGACATTACGATGATAGCGAAGACGAATAAAGTGGGTCCGACGATTCCGTCTGTTTGTCTGTATGCCTGTATGTCCGTATGTCTGTACCTCGATCTAGAGCTTAAGCCACTGGAGCTATTTTTTTCAAACTCGGTACTTAAGGGTCTTCGGTGATTCCCTAGAGGAGAAATTGAAATTTTTTTTTAGCTCTAAAACTAACAGTACCCCCATACACCAGTAATGCATAATCTCACTTATTATGATACGAGTATTATGGACACGGACTACATTTTGGTAAAAAAAATGTTTGGGGGGAAATGTTATTAACGGTACCTGTCATAGAACGTTTTTTTTGATTTACGAATTTCTCATCAACAGCTCTAACGATTTTAACCAAAATTTTTATGCGTGAGCTTCTATACACTCGAAAAAATATAATCTAAAATTTTTTTTGAAAAAATAGTTTTTTGATTTTTAAAAAAATAATATATTTTTTTTTGAAAATTCAATATCTAGAAAACGGATAGGGTAAGGTCGGGATGATTTGACACGTTAACAAACTTTGCAAAATATCTCAAAATCCAAATACAGTTTTATGTTTAAAAAATTAGCATATGTTAAAATATCATTTTAGCAACATAAAAACATTGTTTAATTATCGATTTAAATATTTGTATCTGAGTTATAGACTTTTTTTTGAACCCTTCCAAATTGTCAATTCCTCCTTCGGGGAAGGATGATTTGACATTGGCGTTAGGAGGTTTTGACAGACAGAGGAGCATTTGACAAATGATCACGGTTCAACAGTTTTTAATTATTAAATAAGCACAAAATTGGGTTATTTTTCAGAAAATAGTTATTTTATTGATTTGCTAACTTATAAGGAACTCAGTCTTTTTAAATTCTTTAAGTCTTTTTCATTTATTTTGAATTTTAAAAGCTTTAAAACTAAACAACAAAAATAGCTTTAAAAAAAATAATTACTCTTCATAAAATAAACTTACTATAAAATAAAAAAAATACACATCAACTAGACAACGAAACAAAAAACAAAAAAATATAATAAGATACTTCAAAATCATTAAGTAAGCAATCATAAATATTATTATTAACGCACATCAAAATTCTGGAAGTCCACATTAAAGTAAATCTTTGGCCTGGATCTTGAGCTACCAGGGAGATCAATTGGTAAAGGCAACTTCGCTGCAATGTCAGCTCTTAAAGCCAAGCCAATGGGCCTTGTGAATAAAAAAAAAGCTAAAGCTGAAACTTGGATTTTTAAGTAAAAGCTTGATTTTTAGTGAATAAAAATAAGCTTAAGCTAGCTAGTTAAAGATGTTTTCTAGTAATAGCTATTTTAAAATAGCCAAAGCTAAATTCATTTAGTTTTAGCTTGTTTTCCTAGCTTATGCTTCAATTTGTGTGAATAAAAATAGCTTAAGCTAGAATATTATAGTTAAAGCTACAAAAATTTCAAGATTTTTTCGACCTGTCTAGAAAGCTTTGACTAGTTCTTATTTTCAGTATTAACTTGTGCTTAACTTAATTAAACATAAGGGAATATCTCAAAAAATAGGAGTGTGAACGTATAGACCCAGAAACTGACATACGAAATGTTAAAAACATGTTTTAGCCGAAACCAATAGTTGCCCTGTAGAACAGATAACAAATTGAGGCAAAAAAACCTTCCTTTCGGTCATACATGTACCAGTTTTAGCTAAAACTAACTAGCCGAAACATGTGAATAAAAAAACGGACACCTTAAATTACGAAGCTTAAGCTAGAATTTTCCAGCATAGGCTATTTAGCGTTATCATTTTTTTATTCACATAAAACAAAGCTTAAGCTAGTACTGTCTAGCTTTAGCTGCTAGTAAAAGCTATGACTAGTTGGCTTTAGCTTCCTCCAAAAAAAGCTTAAACTTTTTTTTTATTCACAAGACCCTATGTCCTCGACAACTGGTTCGTAGAAATAATTTTTAAATCCTTGGCGGCGATAATATTTTATTGTGTATGGCAAGGAACTTGCTTTATCGATACTCTGGATGATACCTACATAGTAAAATATGTGTTTGGTCCCGAATTTTACAAGCACGGAGTCATTTATTTCAGGATTGAAGTTTAGATTGAGTTTCGAAATTTTACCTTCGGCTGATGGAAGCTCTTCTTCTTCGCTTGATATCGGAATCGTCTTTTAAACTGATTTGACCTTCGTCAGAAGATGTTTCACTGTCAAGAACCCGTTTTACAAAAACTGGTTTTGGTGATTTGCTGTTTTTTTTAATTTTTATATCTTTGACTACTTTTTGGGCAGCTAATGCTTCCAATTTATTTTTTTCAGGTGTATCTGTATAGACCTTAGATATTCCAGTATTAGCGCGACATTTCTTTTTACACATTTTCGGATACGGGCAAAGTGCTTCAGGTGTTACGTGTATCGGATCAACTACTTCAGCTAATGGTGAATGTTCGGGGTTTCTATATTGATCATCTGAGCATCCAAATAAATTTACTGGCTCAGTTTCAGGCATAATGAAACTGTCTTTATATGAGGAATTAATTTGAACGTTTAACTCAGTTGCAGATTCCATTTCAGAAACAGATGCATAACATTTGGAAATATTTCATTTTTCATCCAACCGCTGTCTGAGCGTAGGCCAATGGATCCTGTAACAGAACCCGTCACAAACGTAGGTTTCATCCGCTTTCGTGGAAACACATAGACCGGCGGAATATGATTTCCTATGGCATTGATAATGCCAACCATTGTGACTAGGCTGCCCCTTTCTGCGGATGCAACTTGAGAAACGGTTCTCTTTCCCTTTTCAGCAATTACCTATAGAAATTATGAATGTTTGTGTAAAATTTCTTAGAAAAATAAAAGTTGTCCTACCCTTGGAGCATCAAGTACAGTTGTTAAACCAGTTTCATCCAAATTGTAAATTTTTGGGGACCAAATTTATATTGCTCGTACAGTCGTTTGAGATTTTGAAAAAAAAGTTCCACTGGTGCTTTTTTAAAGCCATAAAGACGTGCCAAACTCGTATTTTCTGGCTTGCGTAAGCTAAGAGAACTGTTTCGTCTCATAAAACCCGTAAGCCAAGCTTTTCAAGCTAGTTTATTAACATTCCACGAATTTGGGTATGGAATTTTGTTAATTTTCACATATTGTAGAACTAATTGTTTAGCCAATTCATATGTCAATCCAAAATGTAAGTTGGAGCATTTTTTAAAATATTCAATGAGCTCGCTTTCGTGAGCTGTTGTAAGAATTTGCTTATGCGAATATTTAGTACTATATCGGTCATTAATTTGTTTTCCTTCCTGTATTTTTTTAAGTCTAAACATTAATGTGGTACGATTAATACCAAATTTTTTTGCGGCACTGCTTATAGACTCTTTTTTGTTGTGAATGTCTTTGATAGCATTTTCAACATTTATTTCGTCGATATTGCGGTTAGGATGTTTTCTTTTATAAATGTTGGGCATGTTTAATATTCTAAAAAAAGAGTAAAAGGTTGTTTTACTTAAGATATTCTTATTGACTTAAGAAGGAGGATTTGACATTCTGTCAATTGCTCCTACAAAACAATTGTCAAAACCTCCTTTCAATCTACTTTTGGAAAAAAATCTAAAAAACACTTGTAAAAGCGCGCAGAAAAATTGTTTTGCTACCTATAAATTTTAGTCAAATGCAGGTGCACCCCAATATTGCAATTAAAGTATCAAAAGCTTAATATAAAAGAAATTGCACTTGGATACTTACCATCAAAAGTTACATCAACCGGCTAAAAAAAATAAAAACACATCCACTTCACAGAGCTTCAAAGACACACTGATCATTTATTTACCACTCACACCCATCGCAACTAACTTCATTTCCTCATCATTTAAAGTGCCGCCAAATCAATAGTTTTCAAGAAAAGTACTAATGTCAATTTCTCCTCCCTGTCAAATCATCCCGACCTAACCCTACACAAATAAATTTTTAAATTGCGTTATAAAATGTATTTTATTGAATACTAATAACTTGCATATCATTTTTGTTTATAAAAATTTTAAGGACGATTTAGTACACAAAAAACATGTTTCAGTGCGTCTGTATGTCTGTACCTCTCTCTACAGCCTTACCCACTAGACCTATGTTCTTCAATCTCGGTAGTTAAGGGTCCTCGGTGAATTTTCAACAGGAGCCCCCTTAAGTTTAAAATAATATTGTATATAAAGATATTGGAAAGAAAAAACTATTTCTAAAATCTATACTACCTAATACTTAAAATTTGGCATCCCAAATTTTGTTCAAAATTTGTCATATAAAAAATTACTTAAATGTTAAAAAGATTAATCAGACGGCAATTCCATACATTTGGCATTGTATATACATATATTTTTATAGTACTATCATGAATAGGAACGCGAATAGGCGAACCAAGCGGCACCATAATTACTAAATTAGCAGAGATGCCTATGGCAGAGTTTTAACAGATAGACATTTAATACATGACAGTGACAGCAATAGGAATACTGTATATAAAGTAGGAGAACAAAGGCACATACTATGTACATTGGAGTAGAATGTAGGTGTGTGTGGGGATTTGGTAGTTGTTATTTTCTGTAGGCAAATATTTTCAAGGTCAATAGTTTCAATAATCGAGTCGTGTTTTAAGTCGTGTGGGGTGCACTTCTTGTCTCTAGAACTTTAATTATAATGTCTTGTATTTGTAAACTTAAAGTTGAGCGCACTGCTCCAAAAATTCAATGCATTCAATGCAAACTGGTTTTTCACTTGAAATGTGTAAATTTGAAAGCAAGTGATACAGAATACATGAAAAATAATAATATTAACTATCATTGCGATTCATGCAAAAAATCAAGACGGGATTCACTTCGCTCTTCACCTCCACCATCAGCCAAAAACAAACACATACACATACCATCGTCGTCATCTGAAAAACAACTACAACAACAACAGTCTCTTAATACACCGCCGCTAACACTGAATTCATCGTCATCATCTCCATCGGTGTCAGCTGTAAAACAACAACAACAACAACAACAGCAGCCTCTTAATTTACCGCAGCCTCCGTCGAACCCATCATCATCATCTGCAGCTACAACACAGCCACCTTCCTCTATCAACACCTCTACTACTCACTCTGCCCCATCTGCCACGAAAACCTCATCACCTGTCTCTTTTACCACCAACGCCAACAACATTTTTAATGCAACAATTGAGCTTCCACCTAATGTCACCTTAGAGATGGTCTATAAGGAAATTCTTCAAATAAAAAATTTTCAACAAGAACAGATCGAGAAGTTAAACTTAATTAACAAAGAACAACGTAACAAAATTCTTGTTCTTGAAGAAAAAATTGATCATCTTGAGTGTAGTGTCCACTGATAGACATCACTGTCCTACTTTATACCTACATACATTAGCCTATGTACTAACATCTTGTTATACATAACATATATTTATATGGTGCGATATTGTACGTTATGTTGGGCTGTTGAAGTCAGTTAGAATATAGCCACGACATTGTACGCAGTATATTATTAACCGCATTTATTACATTTATAATTATTATCCTATTCTTGAAGTAAATATAAAGTCAATGAAATTAAAGTCTTTTCTTCTCGACATATCATTTGGCGACGAGGACTACTAAATCAATTTTTTTATGTTTTCGGGAAGTAACTTCGCATAAATATTTTCGGGAGTCAAATTAATATTAAAAATAATGTCGAATCAAGACACGCTTTTAGATTCCCTTACAAGCCTATTAAAGCAGCAGCAGAAATGGATGGAGGACGTGCTTGCAAATCAAAAGACCGCTATGGACAAATTTGTTGCTTCTGGACCACCGAAAGAGGCTGCAACCTCACCAGCCGGTGCCAACCACATACCTATTTTTGCTCCATTTGACAAACGCAAACAGTCATGGTCATCTTTCGTCGATCAATTAAATCAACATTTCCGAGCATACAATGTTGAAGATGACGATCAGAAAAAAGCATTTTTTTTATCTTGGTGTGGCCCTGAACTGTACGAGCTTATTAGAAATTTGTTTGCGGATAAAAAAGTAGAAGACGTAGCATTTGCCGTAGTCATTGCTAAGCTAACAGTGCATTTTGCTGATAAGACACATGTACTTGCTGCCCGTTATGCTTTTTTTCAGATGAGAATGAAAGATAACCAAACTTATGCGGAGTGGGTAGCCGACTTACGGGGTGCTGCTAGGGATTGTGCATTTATGTGCGATAAAGAAGAGTGCAAACAACCGTTTGTAGAGAACTTAATTAGGGACATAATTGTTCTGCATACACCACATGACACAGTCCGGTCAGCTGCTTTGCAAAAATCAAATCCTAGTTTGGATGACGTCTTAAAAATAGCGGAAACTTATGAATCGACACAAAAATCAGTTTTGACAATAAAAGGAGATAACAGTGTAGCTCCAACAGTTAATCGCGTCGAAACATATTATAAAAAGCAACGTTCACGCTCAAGAGGTCGTTCATTTTCAGAGCAAAGGGGTGCAAAGTCGCATTCATCGAATGGTTTTCGCAAAGAAGCTAAGCGATCTTGCCCTGGCTGCGGAGTTAGGCATACTCAAACGCAATGTCCAATGCGAGAAGCTGAATGTCGAGTGTGCAATGTCAAAGGCCATATATCGTCTGTTTGTTGGCAAAATCGAAAAGGTAAAGTATATGGCAAAGTAGATCAAATTCTAACTCTTAAAGAGGAAGATGCAGATGTAGAACGGCATGGCAAACAATTAGTTGCAAAATTGTTGATTAATGGAGTGAAGCTATGTTTTCAAATTGATACCGGTGCCACGTGCTCTATGATAGGGCTAAGAGCATATGAGCAACTAGGCGAGCCAGTATGTGTTAGCTCCCATAAGGTGCTTAAGGCTTATGGAAATCATGCGGTTCCTGTCAAAGGATATGTTCAAGTAGCGATGGAGTTCAAAGGCAAGGAACATAAACTTCAACTTTTGGTTGCTGACACTTATGAAGGTGGAAACATATTGGGCATGGATTGGTTTGATACGCTGGAGTTTCAAGTGAGTTGTTGTGATACTATATTTTTTTCAACTACTAACTATGAAGATGAAACTGAGCTAAAAGCATGCATTAAAGATATTTGTAGCCAGTTCCCTGATGTGTTTGATAGTAGTTTAGGATGCTGCAAGAACTACTCAGCTAAATTGATTGTCAAAGATAATGCTAGACCTAGATTTTTCAAACCTCGCCCTACTCCATTTGCTTTAAAAACTAAAGTAAAAGAGGAGCTAGATCGATTAGTTGCAACAGATATCTTACGTCCAATAGATTCAAGTCAGTGGGCTGCTCCTATCGTGGTGGTAAAGAAGCCGTCAGGTAAAGTAAGGATCTGCGGCGATTTTAAAATAACAATAAATCCAGAGCTTGATGTCGATAGCCATTATATTCCTCGTGTAGAAGAGATTTTTCACAAGCTAGAGGGAGGTATTTATTTTACAAAGATTGATCTCAGTGACGCATACTTTCAAATACCTCTCGATGAGGATTCGAGAAAATTCACTGTAATCAATACAGATTTTGGCTTATTTGAGCATCTCAGGTTGCCAAATGGAGTCGCTAGTGCTCCTTGCATGTTCCAAAAGTTGATGGACCAAATCATAGCTGGAATGAATCATTGTGCCGTTTTTATTGACGACTTTATAGTTACAGGTCGAAACAATAAAGAGCATGCAGAAAACGTCAAAGAACTGTTAGGTCGATTAAAATCTTTTGGTCTACACTGTGAAGTTAAAAAATGCGAGTTTGCTCAAAAAAGCATTGAATATCTAGGTCACAAGATTGATGCTGAAGGTATAAAACCAACGGAAAGCGGAATCGAAGCTGTTAAAAATATGAAGCCTCCAAAAGACCTTAAGCAGTTGCAAGCATTCTTAGGAAAAGTGACGTATTATGGCAAATTTATAAATAATCTTTCTCAAATTGCAGCTCCACTTAACGAGTTAAGAAAACAAAACACACGCTTTATTTGGACAGAACGTCAGCAGGAAGCTTTCGATCGACTGAAATCTGAAGTTGTTGAAACAACGCGCCTTGTGCATTTTACAGATGACCTGCCAGTCGTACTAGCGACAGATGCATCGTTTCATGGCATTGGAGCTGTTTTGATGCATCGTTATCCTGATGGTTCAGAGCGCCCTATAGCCCACGCATCGAAGACCCTGAATTCTCATCAGGTCAAATATAGCCAAATTGAAAAGGAGGCGCTATCAATAATATTTGGTGTACAGAAATTTCACCAGTACATTTATGGTCGCATGTTCGAGCTGGTTACTGACCATAAGCCACTTTTATCAATATTTAGCCCAAATAAGCAGTTGCCAACGATGACAGCTCACAGGTTACAGAGATGGGCAATTATTTTGATGGCGTATACTTATACCATCAAGTACAAGCCAACACGTCAACATGGAAACGCTGATGGTTTGTCACGTCTGCCGGTAGGCCCCGATCCAAAGTTTGACGAGGATGAAGAGAAAATTTTTGAGGTTATTGCAGACTTGTACGATGAAATTGCTGATTTTCCAGTCAATGCAAAGCTGGTAGCAGAGGAAACAGCTAAAGATCCAGTGCTTAAACGGGTTTATCATCTGCTAGACGTTGGTTGGCCTGAAAAACTTAGAAAAGGCGATGTAGACTTAAAACCATTCTTTTTGCGGCGTTTTGCTGTAACTCGCCAAAATGGAGTTTTACTCGAGCAAAGCAATAATATGTCCAGAGTAATTGTTCCTTCCAGCCTAAGAAAAAAAGTTCTTACGATGTTGCATGTGGGACATTGGGGTATAGTTCGGACGAAGCAGTTAGCTCGTCAACATTGTTGGTGGCCTAGAGTTGACCATGAAATTGAATCGTTGGTGCATCGATGTGAAACGTGCCAACAAAATGCTGCAAATCCTCGTCAAGAGTTTACAAGCTGGCCATCCCCATCAGAACCATGGCAGAGGGTGCATGTGGACTTCGCTGGTCCTTTCTTGTCAGGCATGTATCTCATCTGTGTAGATGCTTACTCAAATTTCCCGTATATAGTCGAAATGATAAATACATCAACCGAGTCAACGCTAATGGCATTAGAAAACATTTTTGGAATTGAAGGCCTACCTGAGCTGTTAGTTTCCGATAATGGCCCCCAATTTACATCGGAAAAGTTTCAAAAATTTTGCCAAGAACGAAATATTCAACATCTGAGATCAGCTCCTTTTCATCCATCATCTAACGGAGAAGCCGAACGGATGGTTAGGACCTTTAAGTCCTCTATGAAAAAGCTGTTTCAAGATGGTAATAATAAAAGAAAAGCCTTACTAGATTTTTTAGTTTCTTACAGGTCTTTACCAAATTCAAGTGGGAAGTCACCCTCGATGCTGCTCCATGCTAGACAGCCACGTACCTTATTATCGCAATTAGCACCACGCCAAGAAACTTTAAAGACGCCACCATTACAATCAAAGTTCGCTGTGGGAGAAGAAGTCTATATCCGAAACTTTTCCAAAGGACCAAGGTGGATATCTGCCAAAATAACAAACAGGGTTGGAAATCGAATGTTTGAAGCGCAAACTTCAAAAGGAACCAGCAGGAGGCATCAAAATCAAATTCGAAAAGTCATTGGGCCTTCTGAGTTTGACGAAGGAAGACGATTAGCGGCACTTAGCCAAAGTGAGGAAACTCTATCTATGCCTACTCCGTCGACATCAAACCCACGTCAAGCAAATCCCAGAAGTATATTTCAATCTCCAGTTGAACAACAACAACGGCGTTCGCAGCGCATCCGAAGACCAGTTGTCAGATTTAATCCTTCAGTAACCATTCGACACAGAAGCAGCGTTCGGACTTTATTGCGAAAGCAGTAGATCTACTGCACTTTTTTCTTATTTTTTAAATCTACTGCACCACTGCGCTTTTCCTACAATCTACTGCGATTCTTCAGATTTTTTTTGAATAGCAGCACTGATCATAGAAATAATTGTGCTCATAACAATATGTCAAAATTTAAAAAGATTCTCGTCTCTTTAGTGCAAGTCTTGTCAGCTATATGGGTGATTCTACAAACGATGGAATTTTCGGCGGCCCCAGAAATATTTTGAAATCCGTTCAATTATTTAATCTGATTTTTTTTATAAAATTAAATCTGACTGATATCTACCTGGCCTAACAATATTATTAGGGTGACCTTATTTTATATTGCTCAAAAAATTCTTCAAAGATTCTCAGTCCCCTGACGTGTCCCCAGTGCGTTTTCGCAAAGAAAAATTATTACCGTTCTCTTATTTCAGGTCTCATACTAAAATGAATCCCACCGAAGTTACGCCAAATAATACATCTTTGCTACGAAATAGATAAATATTTTTTAGTAATTGATTTTATTACAAAAAAAAACTTAATTAAACTTTGTCCCCGCTTTTTGTATCAGTCCCCTGGCATATTGAAACAGTCGAAAATATCAATAACTAGGATGTCGATCAGATTTCCAGCACTGACAATTTGAAGAATCAAGTCTCCTTACAATAAAATCATGGTGCAACTCGATTCTGTTTCTTTTGTTAGTATTGTGAAAAAGACATTTGTGCATGAAGTCGTGGATTGTCCGTTTAGTTTATCAGTCCTCTGGTGAGTTTTTACGAAACAAATTTGTATGTAAGTAGGTATCTTTTTTAGCAGTATAGTATAGGTTTGATAAAACTGTAATATTATATATATTTGTTTGATTTTTTAAATAAAACCTTAACATCGTTTTTGCGCAAAAACCATGAAAAACCTCAGACCCCTGGCGAATAAATAAATAAATGATATTTTATTCAGAAACCTGATAATTTTTAAGTTATGTTGAACTTCGAACTTCATTACAAAATATTTAAAAAAATTTTTAAAATAATATAATTTATTTTAAATTGATTCTAAGTAGAAAAAAAAATTTATTATAATATTTTTTTTTTTTAATAAAATGCTAAGTTATTATGTATTAACCATGAATTTGTATGTTTATGAATGCTAATTGAATTAAATTTCTATATTTCAGTGTGTACCCAAGAGAAAATACAAAAAAAACTAAAGATTTATTCAGTCCCCTTAAAAAAAAACTCAGTCCCCTGAACATCCTTTTTCAAAAAATGTCCTTAAAATCGTCATTTTTAATTTTTTTTACTGGCCGCTTTCAACAACGCAAAGATACGTTCTAAGGATCAACTAGAACAATTCTTACGACTTTTGGCTTCCAAAATGTCGTGCCGAAATTTGTATCATTTTATTCCATTGTTTGTAGAATCACCCATATACGTTTTTAGTTCTACTACTCTTTAATTTGTTCTTGTTTCAAAAAGTACAAATTTGTAGATTGTAAATTTATTTTGATTACCTAGCTTCATATATTTTTGCTTAAACTATACATTTTCATTATCGAGTAAGAGTATATTTGTTCACACATTCTATGTAAATGAATCGGTGATTGTTTAGACAACATAACTGAAATTTAATTTTTTTTTTCACAGGAGATAGAAAAAATCATACATTTTTGGACGTGTAGTCATTGTCATTTTTATAACCCAAAAATCTTATCAGAGTGTTTCGACTTTTAAGCCATTAAGGATTTTTTAAAATGTTTTTTTTTCTCTTCCGTAAAAAATAAAAAAAAATATCACTTATGTTGTTTTAACAATCAACGATAATTTAAATGTGATTTAACTTTGGTTTCCTTGCTTATAATTTTTTGTTACCTAATCAAAAAAATATATGTATTTCTACTGCCAAAATTTTGGTTTTACTGCGATTTCTTGGCCTATTTACTGCGATCTGCGATTAATGAAGTCCGAACCCTGCACAGAAGACGATAACTTTGAGGGGGAGAAAAATGTAGTGTCCACTGATAGACATCACTGTCCTACTTTATACCTACATACATTAGCCTATGTACTAACATCTTGTTATACATAACATATATTTATATGGTGCGATATTGTACGTTATGTTGGGCTGTTGAAGTCAGTTAGAATATAGCCACGACATTGTACGCAGTATATTATTAACCGCATTTATTACATTTATAATTATTATCCTATTCTTGAAGTAAATATAAAGTCAATGAAATTAAAGTCTTTTCTTCTCGACATATCATTTGGCGACGAGGACTACTAAATCAATTTTTTTATGTTTTCGGGAAGTAACTTCGCATAAATATTTTCGGGAGTCAAATTAATATTAAAAATAATGTCGAATCAAGACACGCTTTTAGATTCCCTTACAAGCCTATTAAAGCAGCAGCAGAAATGGATGGAGGACGTGCTTGCAAATCAAAAGACCGCTATGGACAAATTTGTTGCTTCTGGACCACCGAAAGAGGCTGCAACCTCACCAGCCGGTGCCAACCACATACCTATTTTTGCTCCATTTGACAAACGCAAACAGTCATGGTCATCTTTCGTCGATCAATTAAATCAACATTTCCGAGCATACAATGTTGAAGATGACGATCAGAAAAAAGCATTTTTTTTATCTTGGTGTGGCCCTGAACTGTACGAGCTTATTAGAAATTTGTTTGCGGATAAAAAAGTAGAAGACGTAGCATTTGCCGTAGTCATTGCTAAGCTAACAGTGCATTTTGCTGATAAGACACATGTACTTGCTGCCCGTTATGCTTTTTTTCAGATGAGAATGAAAGATAACCAAACTTATGCGGAGTGGGTAGCCGACTTACGGGGTGCTGCTAGGGATTGTGCATTTATGTGCGATAAAGAAGAGTGCAAACAACCGTTTGTAGAGAACTTAATTAGGGACATAATTGTTCTGCATACACCACATGACACAGTCCGGTCAGCTGCTTTGCAAAAATCAAATCCTAGTTTGGATGACGTCTTAAAAATAGCGGAAACTTATGAATCGACACAAAAATCAGTTTTGACAATAAAAGGAGATAACAGTGTAGCTCCAACAGTTAATCGCGTCGAAACATATTATAAAAAGCAACGTTCACGCTCAAGAGGTCGTTCATTTTCAGAGCAAAGGGGTGCAAAGTCGCATTCATCGAATGGTTTTCGCAAAGAAGCTAAGCGATCTTGCCCTGGCTGCGGAGTTAGGCATACTCAAACGCAATGTCCAATGCGAGAAGCTGAATGTCGAGTGTGCAATGTCAAAGGCCATATATCGTCTGTTTGTTGGCAAAATCGAAAAGGTAAAGTATATGGCAAAGTAGATCAAATTCTAACTCTTAAAGAGGAAGATGCAGATGTAGAACGGCATGGCAAACAATTAGTTGCAAAATTGTTGATTAATGGAGTGAAGCTATGTTTTCAAATTGATACCGGTGCCACGTGCTCTATGATAGGGCTAAGAGCATATGAGCAACTAGGCGAGCCAGTATGTGTTAGCTCCCATAAGGTGCTTAAGGCTTATGGAAATCATGCGGTTCCTGTCAAAGGATATGTTCAAGTAGCGATGGAGTTCAAAGGCAAGGAACATAAACTTCAACTTTTGGTTGCTGACACTTATGAAGGTGGAAACATATTGGGCATGGATTGGTTTGATACGCTGGAGTTTCAAGTGAGTTGTTGTGATACTATATTTTTTTCAACTACTAACTATGAAGATGAAACTGAGCTAAAAGCATGCATTAAAGATATTTGTAGCCAGTTCCCTGATGTGTTTGATAGTAGTTTAGGATGCTGCAAGAACTACTCAGCTAAATTGATTGTCAAAGATAATGCTAGACCTAGATTTTTCAAACCTCGCCCTACTCCATTTGCTTTAAAAACTAAAGTAAAAGAGGAGCTAGATCGATTAGTTGCAACAGATATCTTACGTCCAATAGATTCAAGTCAGTGGGCTGCTCCTATCGTGGTGGTAAAGAAGCCGTCAGGTAAAGTAAGGATCTGCGGCGATTTTAAAATAACAATAAATCCAGAGCTTGATGTCGATAGCCATTATATTCCTCGTGTAGAAGAGATTTTTCACAAGCTAGAGGGAGGTATTTATTTTACAAAGATTGATCTCAGTGACGCATACTTTCAAATACCTCTCGATGAGGATTCGAGAAAATTCACTGTAATCAATACAGATTTTGGCTTATTTGAGCATCTCAGGTTGCCAAATGGAGTCGCTAGTGCTCCTTGCATGTTCCAAAAGTTGATGGACCAAATCATAGCTGGAATGAATCATTGTGCCGTTTTTATTGACGACTTTATAGTTACAGGTCGAAACAATAAAGAGCATGCAGAAAACGTCAAAGAACTGTTAGGTCGATTAAAATCTTTTGGTCTACACTGTGAAGTTAAAAAATGCGAGTTTGCTCAAAAAAGCATTGAATATCTAGGTCACAAGATTGATGCTGAAGGTATAAAACCAACGGAAAGCGGAATCGAAGCTGTTAAAAATATGAAGCCTCCAAAAGACCTTAAGCAGTTGCAAGCATTCTTAGGAAAAGTGACGTATTATGGCAAATTTATAAATAATCTTTCTCAAATTGCAGCTCCACTTAACGAGTTAAGAAAACAAAACACACGCTTTATTTGGACAGCACGTCAGCAGGAAGCTTTCGATCGACTGAAATCTGAAGTTGTTGAAACAACGCGCCTTGTGCATTTTACAGATGACCTGCCAGTCGTACTAGCGACAGATGCATCGTTTCATGGCATTGGAGCTGTTTTGATGCATCGTTATCCTGATGGTTCAGAGCGCCCTATAGCCCACGCATCGAAGACCCTGAATTCTCATCAGGTCAAATATAGCCAAATTGAAAAGGAGGCGCTATCAATAATATTTGGTGTACAGAAATTTCACCAGTACATTTATGGTCGCATGTTCGAGCTGGTTACTGACCATAAGCCACTTTTATCAATATTTAGCCCAAATAAGCAGTTGCCAACGATGACAGCTCACAGGTTACAGAGATGGGCAATTATTTTGATGGCGTATACTTATACCATCAAGTACAAGCCAACACGTCAACATGGAAACGCTGATGGTTTGTCACGTCTGCCGGTAGGCCCCGATCCAAAGTTTGACGAGGATGAAGAGAAAATTTTTGAGGTTATTGCAGACTTGTACGATGAAATTGCTGATTTTCCAGTCAATGCAAAGCTGGTAGCAGAGGAAACAGCTAAAGATCCAGTGCTTAAACGGGTTTATCATCTGCTAGACGTTGGTTGGCCTGAAAAACTTAGAAAAGGCGATGTAGACTTAAAACCATTCTTTTTGCGGCGTTTTGCTGTAACTCGCCAAAATGGAGTTTTACTCGAGCAAAGCAATAATATGTCCAGAGTAATTGTTCCTTCCAGCCTAAGAAAAAAAGTTCTTACGATGTTGCATGTGGGACATTGGGGTATAGTTCGGACGAAGCAGTTAGCTCGTCAACATTGTTGGTGGCCTAGAGTTGACCATGAAATTGAATCGTTGGTGCATCGATGTGAAACGTGCCAACAAAATGCTGCAAATCCTCGTCAAGAGTTTACAAGCTGGCCATCCCCATCAGAACCATGGCAGAGGGTGCATGTGGACTTCGCTGGTCCTTTCTTGTCAGGCATGTATCTCATCTGTGTAGATGCTTACTCAAATTTCCCGTATATAGTCGAAATGATAAATACATCAACCGAGTCAACGCTAATGGCATTAGAAAACATTTTTGGAATTGAAGGCCTACCTGAGCTGTTAGTTTCCGATAATGGCCCCCAATTTACATCGGAAAAGTTTCAAAAATTTTGCCAAGAACGAAATATTCAACATCTGAGATCAGCTCCTTTTCATCCATCATCTAACGGAGAAGCCGAACGGATGGTTAGGACCTTTAAGTCCTCTATGAAAAAGCTGTTTCAAGATGGTAATAATAAAAGAAAAGCCTTACTAGATTTTTTAGTTTCTTACAGGTCTTTACCAAATTCAAGTGGGAAGTCACCCTCGATGCTGCTCCATGCTAGACAGCCACGTACCTTATTATCGCAATTAGCACCACGCCAAGAAACTTTAAAGACGCCACCATTACAATCAAAGTTCGCTGTGGGAGAAGAAGTCTATATCCGAAACTTTTCCAAAGGACCAAGGTGGATATCTGCCAAAATAACAAACAGGGTTGGAAATCGAATGTTTGAAGCGCAAACTTCAAAAGGAACCAGCAGGAGGCATCAAAATCAAATTCGAAAAGTCATTGGGCCTTCTGAGTTTGACGAAGGAAGACGATTAGCTGCACTTAGCCAAAGTGAGGAAAATCTATCTATGCCTACTCCGTCGACATCAAACCCACGTCAAGCAAATCCCAGAAGTATATTTCAATCTCCAGTTGAACAACAACAACGGCGTTCGCAGCGCATCCGAAGACCAGTTGTCAGATTTAATCCTTCAGTAACCATTCGACACAGAAGACGATAACTTTGAGGGGGAGAAAAATGTAGTGTCCACTGATAGACATCACTCTCCTACTTTATACCTACATACATTAGCCTATGTACTAACATCTTGTTATACATAACATATATTTATATGGTGCGATATTGTACGTTATGTTGGGCTGTTGAAGTCAGTTAGAATATAGCCACGACATTGTACGCAGTATATTATTAACCGCATTTATTACATTTATAATTATTATCCTATTCTTGAAGTAAATATAAAGTCAATGAAATTAAAGTCTTTTCTTCTCGACATATCATTGAGCAACAACTTCTCTCAATTAGTTTAGAAATAGTTAACGTTCCAGTTAATAAAGAGATTCCGCCCATCGATCTCCCTGTTGGATTTTTTCATGATGCATTAAATGTAAATGTAAGAGAGACCGATATTGATCAATGTTTTGTTAAACAGATTAAAAAGAGAAAACAGAGTTCAACTACCTCAACCACAAATATTCTGCATGTTAAATTTGTGTCTCACCTTATTAAAGAGAAAATTATGAAACAAAAACGAGAAATGAGAGAACAATTAAATACAAAACAACTGTATGGAGCTTTGAAACCGGAGAATATCTACATCAACGATTGCTTATCACACCAGAGACGTCAACTTTACAAAAACGCACTGTCTATGAAAACTACGAAGGGAGTAAAATACGCTTGGACTAGAAATGGAAATATTTTTATGAGGAAAAGTGAGGGTGACATTGCAGTAAGAATCAATTGTATATCTGATTTTGATAAAATATGAGTATTGTTAATCTTATATTTCCTCTTGTCCAAAGTATTTGTGATACGCCAGATTTTCGTAGTTGTTTTGATAACTGTTTTTGTATTCAACAAAATATTCGTAGTCTAAGAAAAAATTTTTCAATATTTCTTGCTCACATTGAGTCTTTAAAAAAATTGCCAGTTATAATTGTTCTAACAGAGATTTGGGTTTTTGAAAATGAGATTTCCAATTATAATATACCGGGCTATGCGCTTGTCAGCTGCTGTAATGAATCATATTCATCAGGCGGCGTGGCAGTTTACATTGATGAACATTTTAGTAACGAATATTCAAAAATTGATGTTAAAAGTGCAGACATAGTAAAGTTATCATTTTGTTATCAAAATGAGAACTATACCTTGCTGTGTATTTATAGATTGCATGCTTTTAATAAACGTTTCTTTATAGATGAACTGAGTCATATTCTCGAGGTGTGTAAATCAAATAATTTAATAATAATCGGTGATATTAATATAGACATTCTCGACCCGTTTGATAAAGATTCCGAGAATTATCTTTTTTTAATGGCAGCATACGGTTTAAAGTCTTTAATTAATGAACCTACTCGCGTAACTGAATCTTCTAGCACTTGCTTAGACCATATTTTTTCTCGATTTAGCAAAAACAACAAATTTAATTTTATCGGTAATGTTCTCGATTTTAATATTTCGGATCACAAGCTTACTTGTTTAAATTTTGATTTCCAAGAAGTGGCAAAACCCTCTAACTCTTCGCTAAAAACCTCAATTGATTATACTTCACTTGTTAATCTTTTAAAACATGAATTTTGGGAACCAGTTTTCTTAGAAAATGACCCGTCTGTTGCTTACGCAATCTTTGTCTCTATCTTACAAGAACATATTAAAACTTGCTCTTCAACATCAGTGAGACACTCTAAGAAAAGGAAGTTTTTAAAACCTTGGATGAACCTAAGCCTCCTTAAATTAATTAATAAAAAGAACAAAGTATGTGTCAAGTTGAAAAAACATTCAATGAATTCAAAATTGAAAAAATATTACGGTAAACTTTGTAAAAGAGTCAATTCTGATGTCAAATTAAGTCGCGAAACGTATTATTCATCGTTATTGCAACAAAATAAAGGTAATCCTAAAGAAGAATGGAAAATTATTGACAGCATTCTAGGTAAAACTAGGAAATCTAATGTAATTAATTCAGTGGTGGTCAATAATATTTCTGTTACAGATTCTTGTTCAATTGCTAACAAATTCAATGAATATTTTACAAATATCTCTGATAATTTAAGGCCCTCATCTAATGTGCAATCAAACTGCAACTGTTTAAGTGTTAATGATTCTGCTTACGAACAGTCACAACCTCATAGTTTCGCGTTTGAATCGATTTCCTCTTTTGAAACATATAAAACTATTTCATCTTTAAAAAACAAATTATCATGTACTTCAGACGGAATATCTAGTATTTTACTAAAAAAAGTGGCATTTTTTGTATCTGATGTTTTGAGTTACATCTTCAATCTCAGCGTTCAACAAGGAAATGTGCAGAGGTGATTCCTCTTTTTAAGAAAGGTGATCGTAAAAATATGGCAAATTTCAGACCGATTTCTCTTCTACCAACCATATCAAAAATTTTTGAAAAATTACTTATAAAAAGAATTTCTTCCTTTTTACACAAAACCCAATATTTTAGTGAAAATCAATTTGGCTTCCGTTCAGGGAAATCTACTGAAGATGCGGTTCTTAGGTTATGTAGTCAGCTTTATGAGAGTTTGAATGTCAATAAAACCACTTTTGCTCTTTTTATTGATATGACTAAAGCTTTCGATATGGTTGACCATGATTTGCTTCTAAGTAAGTTGTACAACATAGGCTTTAGAGGCATTATTTTTCAATGGCTTAAGTCATATTTGAAAGACAGAATTCAAAGAGTAATTGTCAACGGACAAATAAGCGGAGCTAGTGCTCTTAAAACAGGGGTACCGCAAGGTTCCGTTCTTGGGCCCATGTTTTTCCTAATCTACATCAACTCACTCTTCACACTCCCGTTAAATGGTATATCAACTGCTTTTGCAGATGATATTTCTTTAACGTATCAATCTTATTGTGAATTAGACTGTATCGCGCGCATTGAACAAGATCTTGAACTTTTAAGGACCTGGTTTTTTGTACATAAGTTGATCATTAGTGAAAAAACTAAATTAATGTCGTTTAAAACCTCAGGGCTTAACCCTAGTAATTATGACTTTTATTTCCATGGCTCTGATTGTAATAAATTCATTTTTCCTGTTCATAATTGCGGTAAGCGTAATTTTGTGCATTGCGACTTGTGTTCCGATTCTTGTTTTAAAATCGATATGGTTCAAAACTATAAGTACTTAGGAGTAACAATTGATACAAATCTCAATTGGAAAGATCATACTAGAAATATTAGAAATTACCTTTTAGGTGTTACTCGAAAAATGTATCTATTAAAGCCTTTCTGTTCAAAAAAATTATTAACTTCAATTTACTACGGTCTCGCGCACTCAAAATTACAATATGGTTTGTCGAGCTGGGGAGGTTCATATGCAAATACTTTAAGACCGTTGTTGACCGCTCAAAAACATCTTATTAGAATAATTTGCAAAAAAAAATCGTCTTACTGAAAGTTGGCCCTTATACAAGGAACTTCGAATTCTGCCTATAAGACACCTTTACATTTTCAAAGTGCTTAAAGAATTTTTTTTACGGAGTGGAAATATTCCTAGCAGAAATTCCCAAATTTACAATTTACGCGTAAATAACTTAAATCTTGTCACAGTTCCCACTGCTAACAAAACTCATTTTTCGAACTTTTATACCGTAACAGCACCGCGATCTTTTAATAAGTTGCCAATGTCAATTAGATCAACGGCTAATCTTAACTCTTATCTGAATAAAATTAAAAACTGGCTTTTCACAATCGACTTAGAAAATATTGAAAATTGTTACTAAATTTGTGATCTCACTGTATACGAGTACCTAAAAAAAAAAAAAAAAAAAAAACTTTGTCTATAATGTTTCGCAAAAAAAAAAAAAAAAAAATTGTTATTAACAAAAAAAAATTCTGTAATCATCTTTGTATTATAATTTAAAAGTTACTACAAACTGTTGTCACCCCACACCAGTTCCTATAATGTATTTATTGTTAAGTAGGTTTCATTCAACTCTAACTATACACGTTAATGAATGATAACTATTATTTATTCTCTTGTTATTTCTTTAATTATTATGTAAATATCCTAAATATGTAATGAATAAATAAATAAATGTCTAACTAACTAACTAACTTTTTTGGCGATTACGTATTTTTTGGGATAGAAGAAAATTATTTTTGTGCATATTGTCGTCTGAGTTATATCTTGTTCAAAAGAGCATTTTTGGCGAAATTTAGTTAGAAATGCAGTTTTTATAAATCAAACATGCTCTTTCGAATGGCGTACTCCATTTCTTTCTATCTCTTTTAGTTTTTAAGTTATGAAGAACTATTATGTTCAATTAACCACTTTATTAAACATTTGAGTTCGACTACAGCTAAACGGCTCGGCCGATTTTCTTCAAACTTGGTAGATGTTTTTTTCTTTGGAATTTTTTTCGAAATTTCATAAATATTTTTTTTTCTCAAAAACTGTCCCACAGATTAAAAAAAAAAAAAAAAACAAAAAATTTCATTTAGTTAAAGCTAGGCATTGTATATATATTTACAATGAGCTAGGTAATGGTTGAAAAAAATTTTACAAAAAATTGTTATTTTTGGTACCCCCTTGGGACCATTTTTTTGTTTTCGATTTTCTCAAAAACTGTACGACGGATTTGATCCTTTTTTTTTGCTAAAGGTCCCTAATAGTTTGAATATTATTGTGTATTAAAATTTTCAAAAAATAATTTTTTGGATTTTTAAAAAAATTTTCAAATTTTTTTTTTTGAAAACTCAATATTTCCTCAAAACTATCTTCCAAGAACAAAAATTATAATTCGTGTTGTTTTCTTAAAAATATAAGCTTTTATATACAAAAATTAATAAAAAGAAACAAATTTCAGCCTCGGAACAGTTTTCGAGAAAAATACGATTTTCGAAAACCCTTTTTTGAAAAAAATATAAATATAAAATAAGTAACTTACGAAAAAAAAATATTTTCACGCGTATACAAATTTTCCTTTTTCCAAAAAATGTTCATACTTTTTTGAAAATTTTAATATTATCAAAAGTCTTATATATTTATAATATTTTTTTTTAATTTTTGGAAAAAAAGTCATTCTTTTTGGAAAATTTGATATCTCAAAAACCGGGGCAATGTTTTTTCGAAATTTAATTTCTATTCGTACAGTAATAAAACTTAAATCTAGCGCACGATTTTAGGAGATTTTACTTAAAAACAATATTTTTTTGCTCCACGCTTAAAATACTTTTTAAGCGTTTTCCTTTTTCGTTTCATACGTGGATTGAAAGGTGGCACTCCCTAGATCACGAATATGTAATTTTTAATTCTGTAGGATGAATAGTTTGGCCAGAAATCACGTTTAAAAATGTCAACTTTGAGGGGTCTACGAGGCTCCGTTTAGCCGCAAATCGCGTTTAAAGATAAAAATTCGTTTTTCGATACCATTTTTTCAAATTTTGACATTTGACAATTTTCTCATTATCGAAATAGGGATTTTTTATAGAGATGCTTCCAATAAGTTTAAAAAACATTGCATCTCAAAGCTTTGAAAAATTTTTTTTTTTAATTTTTGGAAAAAAAATTGTTTTTTTTTTTTCTTGGAAAATTCGATATCTCAAAAACGGCTCAATATTTTACTTCGAAACTTAATTTAATTCGTACAATAATAAAAACTTAAGGTTGGCGTACCAAATTTTTTTTATTTTATTTTCACTTACAAAATTATGTAATTGCAAGTTTTGCATGTGGAAAATATTTAACTCGAGATTTTGATCAAATTTGACTTTACGATGATAGAGAACACGAACAAATATTTTTTTATCTAAAAACATTGTTTTTGAAAAATCAATGTCTTGAAAAAGTTTGAGCGATTAATTTTTGAAAATATTTCCTAGAATCTTTATTTTTAAATACTTAAAATTAATTTCTAATTTTTTTTCTAGAACAATTTTAAAGAAATTTCTTATATTCAAAATTAGTTTAATAATCAATAATTTCTTAAAATTGACACCAAATTCCTTTTTTTTAATTTTTCAAAAATTTTTCTTATAAGCAATATGTAAATGCATAAAAAATATTTTTTCCAAAAAAGGTATCTGATTTTTTTTAAATATTACGTCAATAATAATTTTATTCTATTGTTTTAATTAATTTAAGTTTTCTAAAATTATTTTTTTCTCGAAGAACTTATTTGATTTTTTTTCAAAATAGCTTTATGTGAATATTTATGAATTTCTGAAATTGTTTATTATACACATAAAAAGTATTAAAAATTTTCTATATTTTTTGCAAACAAAGTTTATATGAATAAATTTTAAAAACTGGTCTATACCTATATCAAATTTTTTTTATATTTAATTATATAAATACCTATCAACGCATAACAATAATTTTTCGTTTTTGTACCTAATCAAATTTATTTTTTTTATTTTTTTTTAATTTCATACAATTTTCTATGGATATGTACCTACATACTATGCAAAAGCTATTTTCTTTTTATTTATTATTATTATTTTGGTTACCATAACGAAATAAAGCCAATTTGAAATTATTTAGTTTTCAAAAACGAAATAAAACAATTTGAGTTTATTAAGTTCAAATTCCTCTAGATTTATTACAAAGTCGACAAAATGGCAACCTCGGTAATTAATCGTATCAGAATTTAAACAAACCAGAACTCTCATACACTCTCAATACTTTTTGCTTGTATTCATTTCGCGCCTCGCATATGCAACTTTATATACCTACCTACAATTGATTCTGATTTCTGACAGCAAAAAGAAACGCAGATAATATTTTCTCCCTTACCCTCATTATTGTTGTCAGAATAAATATATCTCTACCTCGTCTCTTGTTTTGCTTATATTTTCTCCTTCCACATCAACTCTGCACAGCTTAACATAGCCACACTTACGATTTTGCGGCACAATAATAAAACTTTTTTTCGTGTTCCATGAGAGTACTATAAAAATATATATACAATGCATTTGGACATTTTTATCTCATTAAATCCATGTTTTATATTTATAAAATGGGGGTATTTTAATTTCCAAAGTACTTTTACATAAGAGCCAGTCGTGCATTTTATTTTTTAAGTTACTTGAATACACTCAATAGCATTTTGGGTGACGAAAAAGGACATCCAATTGACTACAGTGCCGTGCACATGAACTATTCTATAAAAGCGAAAGATTTTAAAGTTTGGGTTGAATGATCTCAGAAAGTAGTCAACCCGTTTATTTGAAATAAATTTTATTATTTTCTATATTGTTATATTTATAATATGCACAAACATGAAAAAGCTCTTTTTTTCAAGTTTGAAAGAGAATCTAATTCGATACGGTATGTTATACATATAAACTAAAATTAATATTATTGTAGCAAATATGCTCAGTCTCATTGAGAAATGTTTTCATATGCTAATATTAATACTAAGAAAATATTCGTAGTTACAATTTGCGAAGCAACGTGTGTACGGGTCGGCTAGTATAATAATAAGGTAGGTAAACTGACCTATCCCATGAGAAATGAACAGCTGATTCTGGCCCAGAGTTCAGTGACTTTTTCTCAAATTAATCTGACGTCACGAAACTCTCTTTATTCGGGCTTTAAGAACAAGAAATTATTATTACGGCACTTTTGAAAACACTCAAGTCATATGCTGTTAAGAGAACCTTTTTTTCAAATGCGAGACTAAAATTCTCGCTCTATATATAAATAATTGATCTGCAGGCTGTAAATCTTTGCTTATTTTCATTCATATGACAGCAAACAAAAATTACAAGAAAAAAACTCACCGATGTATTATCCTCCGAGAAGTCGTGCGCACTACTTCTTAGGGGGGTAGCCGGTAGAATCCAATTCTTATCAGTATGACTCTTCTTAGCTAGATGTTAAGAGATTAAACGAATATATTTTTTGAAAGCTTTGGCGCCTTGAGCGACTTAAGCTCTGATGGTCTTGTATGTTTGACTTGCAGTTATCTACTTGAACAAAAAATTACCTGCAAGATAGGAAAGAAAAGAGAATTTTTATTAATAGCGGAGGTACTTGCATAAGATGAAGTTTGTAGATTAGACCGTCTGTCCACACGCTATCAAATGCTTTCTCGACATCCAGAAAGCATCCGACGGTGACACAATTACTATTGAGGGCTGTGGTGATATCGTTTTGGAATTTAACCAGTGGATGCAAGGTTGAGTGTTTTTCTCGAAAGCCGAATTGCATTTCAGGGATGATTGAATTTTCACAGCAGAATTTCTTCAGTCTTTGTAAGATTAATTCTTCCAGTAATTTGCTGATATTGTTGAGAAGTGATATTGTTCTGTAGTTGGAGACTAAGGTGGAAGCACCTTTCTTCGGAATTGGCACAATCTTCGCTGTTTTCCACTTCTGGGGGAAGTAACAGTTGTTGATGCAGTTGTTTAAAATGATTGTGAGGAAAATCATTACCGCCTGTGGCAGCCTTTTCAGGATGTAGTAGGAGACACCATCTGCTCCAGCAGACTTTTTTGGCTTAGAATCGCCGATAATTTCTACAACCTCCTCTAGATTGCATAAATGTGGACTATCGGTGGGATCATTTCCTGGATTGATAATATTAAAATTTATTCTATCCGGATTTGGTTGCAGTGGTTGTTGAACTGTTACCTCAACTTCTTGTAAGAAAGTTGGGTCAGTAGGTGGGCTCGGTGTGAAGTTTCCTTCGAAGAAGTCGGCGAACGCTTCCACCTTGTCTTGGGCCGAGGTAGCTTGAGTATCATTGCTGATGATGGTTTCCGGTATTTGTGGCTGTTTTCCAATGATCCTATTGATGGTTTTGAAAGCATCTGGTCCTGGCTTGATTGCTTGTAATCTTTTCTGATATTGGATATTATTGTGGTATTGAATAGAGTTCCGGAGCACGATGTTGACTTGCTATAGCTCATTCCAAACTATCTGGTAGTTTCTGTTTGTTGTATTCAGATCACTTTGATGGATCCGCTGGAGATGTTTTCTTAAACGTTGTCTGTGAGCATACAGATTTTGAACGTACTCGGGAAGGTGCTGGTACCTATCTTTTGACGTTTTAGACTGTTTTTGCTTGTCCAGGGCATCAGATACGGCATGTTCAAAGTTGACAATTGCTGCATCAAATTCGATATCCAGACGATTCTTGTCTGAAGGTGGGAGAGTTAAGCTGTCTTCTATGTCTCTGTGAAGTCTATCAATATCCAGCCGTCTGAAATTAATGAAATTCTCAGGAGCTTCTGTTGTAAGGACTATGGGTTGGTTGAGGTTAATCGATAGTTAAACAGCTTCATGGTCCGAGTCACTATGCAATAATGTACAGACATAATTCCGGATTTCCGGAAGAGTGTGCACCAGGTTCGAGGAAGCCAGGAAGAAGTCCAGCGTTGATGGTGTTTTGGGAAAGGTAGGCTTGTGTTGTGAAACAACCACTATGGAGTGCTGGTCGTTGTTGGCGTCCAGCCAGTCAACAATAGCCTTGCCCTCAGGTGAAATCGTAGTATCCAGCCACATGTGATGCCTGGCATTGAAATC
Source organism: Philhelius festivus (assembly GCA_963931855.1). NCBI lineage: Eukaryota > Metazoa > Arthropoda > Insecta > Diptera > Syrphidae > Philhelius > Philhelius festivus. The sequence goes on from OZ007554.1 coordinate 156,915,730, forward strand.
ACCGCCGATGAGTCCATATGTGCTTCTCTCGAGGACACCGTTGAGAATTTGGAGGTCATTGTGAATATTTCTCATGCTGGATTGGCACTTGAAATAGACACTGATGATGATAAGAGTTTCATCTCTTCCAAGTTTAATGGTGACGGCAGTGGCTTCACTGGTTCTGAGACGTGTGATAACGGTTTCGGCGGTGTTGGGGCAAATCTTCTTTTTTACGTAGATTACCGTCCCTCTACGGCCGTCGTCTTTGTCCTTTTGGAAGGTTTTGAAGCCGGCCATGTTGATGTTGTTGCGTCTGGTGACATTGGTCTCACTGATGAGAGCGATGTCCGGGTTTTTGTTTTTCATCCATAAATTAAATGTCGTTCTCTTCTCAAGGCTGTACAATGAATTGACATTGTACGTCAGGATGCGGAGCTTCTTTAATTGCATATTTGGAATATGAAGGTGGCCAGCGCCACGGACTTCTCACCTTCGCTGAGCTGAGCATAGTTCGATGGAACTGCACTCCGTCGGATCCAAAAATCCTTTAGACTTCGGTGTTCAGGTTCGTTGGTGTTGCTTGGGGTGTGATCACCTTCGCTGGTTTCGTTTTCTGTTGTTGCTGTTGGCTCCTGGAATTGGTTGGTTTGTGCGAAGAACCGCCTCTCACCATTGCTGCAAAGCTGAGTGCAGGGCGGGTAACCAAACATGCTGATTTTGCAGCAAATACCTGTTGTGCCTTTTTTTCGGCTGACATTTTGTTTTTTTCGGTGAGTCTTTCCTTAAGTGTTGGGCAGCCCTTGAAACTGGCTGGAAAGCACTTGAACTTGTTCTTGAAAGAATTGATTGATTCAAACAAAAAACAACGCTTTATTGTGACTAAACGAATAAACGTACGAGTATAACGAATAATTTTATTTTAGACATTATGCCTCTTTTATACTTAAACTAAACAATAAAAATTGATGACACATTATGTTACAACTATGTCAAATAAATTACTTTATAAATACGATGACAAAGTGTATTACAAAATAAATGTTAATTTATGTCACATAAAGAATAAAACAAAAATTACAAAATAAGTATTAATTATGTCACATAGAGAATAAAGCAAAATAGAACACAATTGTGTTTAAGTTGGGCATGTCATTGTCACCTGCTGGTGTCATCATTAACTTGGTTTGGCGTGTGAATGCATCAATGAACACACAGTATATTACTGCTGTAAAATTTATAAGCGTCGCTAAACATCAGCTACAAATAACAATTGCGTCTTAGAAGGGTACGACAGCATCTAACTGATGAGCCCACCGTCGTACCTGGCGAAACGCACTATGGAGTTGAGGTCGCATTCGCATAAGCTTTCAATTGAATTTAATTCAATCACTCCGCTTAAAATTGAAATAATTTTCTTATTTCATATAATCTTCGTTAGTAAAATTTAGCTGCAAATACCTGCAAATCGGCACAGTGAGCAGATTTAAAGTTACGAAGTCTTGCAAGAAAATCATTTTTTTTTTCACTTCTGTTTCCTAAAAAGGAATATTTTTGTATTGTACAGTCAAAATCGGTTATAACGACCTTCAAGCGGCTGACAATTTTAGTCGTTATAAGTGATAGGTCGCTCTAACCGATATCAAGTAAATTAATTTCCTTTCAAGTAAAGTACCTTTTTTTATAATTTATAATTTTTATTTATTGTTGAGGCACATACGAGTATGTACTTTTATATGCATATGTACAAATAAACCCTTTGGCAAGGTTTTTATTTTGCTCTCCAGATTCCAATCTAAAAATGATACCTGCTTTTTCTTCAATCGTAAAAATTTTTCGTTTCTGACTCATTTGCCAGCACTAGATACTTTATGCGAACCGAATAAAATAATACTTCTACGACCATTCGTCACGCAGACAAATTTGCACTAAGTAATTTTCCCACCTACTTGAACAAACTCAACACAAATAATACGAGTAAACGTAAAACAAAAGGAATAACATATCAACAAACGGTAAGCTTTAACATACATACAGTTGCGGTCAAAATAATAGCAGTGTAATCTTACCATTGACATATTTTAGTACAAACTAAGATATAGGCAGCTTTTTAAAATATTCTAGTACTATTCTTGTAATAGAATATTTTATCTTTTGTTTCCAGAATACAAAAAAGCCATATCATAACAGTTTTCTTCCAAAGGTCGTTTGATTTCACTTAAAGTGTATTTTTGTGCAGTCAAAATAATAGCAGTGTTTAATAGTTTGTGAATTTTTTTTCATTGTTTTTGAATCTTAGGAATATTTTTTTTGTTTGTTGTTGAAACTAAAAGGTAAGGTATAAAAACCCATAGTTTTCCTACTTTTATATTCCTTCAAACTTACAGTATGGGTCGTAATAAGCATTGCACTCCGGAAATGCGGAAAATCATACGCCAACTCCTGTCTGATGGAAAAACTTATACGGAAATTCAAAAAACCTTAAAAATATCTGCTAAGATGATTATTAACGCAAAAAAATATACAGAAAAACCCGAAACCAGCGGTAGAAAAAAAGTTAGTTCTCCAAAATCAGAGAGGAGAATTGTGAGATACTCAAAGGTCTCTCCTCATTTGCCGGCTACTGAAATAAAAAAACAGCTAAATCTGAGCGCTAGTATAGAAAAGTACACAAGAATATTGCGGGAGAATGATCTCAATGCCAGAAGTCCAAGGAAGGTTCTTCTTTTGACAAAAAAGCACATCGCCAAAAGAATGCAGTTTGCCTAAGCCCATGTCGATATGCCCCTTCAGCATTGGCAAAATATTTTATGGTCTGATGAGAGCAAAATTGTTCTGTATGGTGGTTCTGGTTCCCGGAAATATGTGCTACGCCCACCTAATGCTGAATATGTGTCAGTAGAATGTGGGGCAGTTGAGCATGAGAATTTTTTTTATGGCTTTTTTAATGGTTATTGTTTTGAATATTTTTTAATGGGTTTTTAATAGGTGCGGTATGGTGTTTGATGTGAATGTGATGATCATGAAAGGGAGTTTGGATGTTGAGGCTGGTAAAAATATTTTCTTGGGTTTGAATAGCAGCAGCAGCGAGGAAGAGTGCGTGTCTGTTAGAGTAGTTTGGGGTGTCGGGGGTGATGATGTACTCGTAATAATGTAAATTAATGAAAACCCCGAATGTGGTGATCATGAAGAAAGAAGGGAGTTTGGATGTTGAGGATGGTAAATGTTTTCTTGGGTTTGAATAGCAGCGAGGAAGAGTGCGTGTGTGAGTAGTTTGGTGTGGTGATCATGAAGAAAGAAGGGAGTTTGGATGTTGAGGATGGTAAATGTTTTCTTGGGTTTGAATAGCAGCGAGGAAGAGTGCGTGTGTGAGTAGTTTGTGGTATCGTCGTGGTCGTCGTCGTAATAATGTAAATTAATGAAAACCCCCGAATGTGGTGATCATGAAGAAAGAAGGGAGTTTGGATGTTGGGGTGGGGTGGGGTGGTGGTAAATGTTTTCTTGGGTTTGAATAGCAGCGAGGAAGAGCGCGTGTGTGTTAGAGTATGTAGTTTGGGGTGTCGTCGTCGTCGTCGTCGACGGGTGTGATGATGTAATAATATAAATTAATGAAAATCTCTGTTTGGGGTGGGTGGGTGGTTGGTGTGGGTGGGGTGGTGAGGTAGTGTGAGGGTGGATGTATCGTGATGAGATGACCGTGTGTGTGTGTTTGGTGGTGGTTGGTACCGTCTTCGCGTCGGTCGTCGTGGTCGTGGTCGTCATGGTCGTGGTCGTCTTTGTTGTATTGTTATGCGTATCAATCGCCTGTAGTGGCTTTTGACAGAGGGACAATAGATGTGATATTTGTATGTCGCGAGCATTTAAACAAATGTGTGTTTATGTTCATAATGATTGTTTTGGTGCAGATGCGGTAGATTTTTAAATGGAATTTAAGAATTGGTTAGTTTAATTTGAACTTCGCAGTTGACAGTGCCTATTAAAATAAAAAAAAAAAACCAAAATGAATTCTCAATTTTTGAATAAATTGAATAACTTGGGTATGGTTAAACCTTTAAAAAGTATAAGTGAACTTCAAAGCGATACCTACTCAATAAAAAATGGGGAGAAAACTATTACAAAATACGGTCCAAAAATTCTTTTGGAAATGGAGAGTTTTAAGGTATTTTTGCCTTCTAAGTTCAATGAGCTTTCAGAAGAAGAAATAGCTCTGTTCCCAGGGTATTTTTTGAAGGTGTCTGAAGCATCACTTCCAGGAGGGCAACCAAAACTTGAATTTCTCCCACCCATTGAAGAAAAGGTAAATAATAGAAAATTTGGTTTAAAAAAAAAGAAAATATAGATAATTTTATTGTTGTTCAATAGCCATATGAGGTAGTTTCATCTACTGAAACAAAAGTTAAGCGGTTCAACCTGAAGGCTAACAAAATAGAGTTTAGGATCAACCCTATCCCTAAAGGAGCAGAGCCGACAACATGGGTAAGAAATGCTGTTGAAGAGGCACTTAAATTTGCTTTTCAGGGTGTGGGGGCTATGGATAAGGTTGGAGTGACGTTTGATGGAAAAGGATTTTCCAAGGAGAGAGGAAGTGGCTGGATGAATTTCAAGAGCGCATCAGAATTTAAAACCGAGGTTTTATGGGAAATGATGCTAAAAATATTTCAAAGTAACTCTGAAGGATTCTGCACAGATACTTTTGAATTAACGGTTACTTCCACAAAACTACCGTCAGGTAGAGGGAATACGCGTAACCTCGCATCTTGCTACAATTCATATGATGACGAATGTTTAAAAAAACGTGGTATCATATCCATCAAAAACAAGGATAACTTGTGCTTACCCCGAGCCTTAGTAGTAGCATTAGCATATGCGGACAAGTCATCAGATGCTTACAAAATGCGAAATGATATCGGAAAACTTCAAAAAACAAGAGCGGAACTATTGGTTAATAATGCCAATATCACTGTACCATTCGATGGTTGTGGTATAGAAGAACTGAAAGAATTTCAGAGATATCTAAGCGAATATATAATTACGGTTTATGAATATGCAACAAAAGGAAGAACAGTAATATTCGAAGGAGAAACGACAGATGAACCAACCAAAAAAAGAATTAATTTGCTCCACTATAAAAATCATTTTAATGTAATAGTTTCATTAACTGCTGCATTCTGTTGTTCTTACTATTGCGAGACATGCCATAAGCCGTATAATAATAAAAAAGCACACAGATGTATTAAATCTTGTCCACAATGCCAAAAACCACCAGCTTGTAAGACAACTGCTGATGATATTCTTTGTGGAGAATGTAATCGAAATTTTCGAGGGAAAATATGTTTTGACAACCACAAAGCTTCAAGTTCAGGACTACCCTCTATGTGTGATGAAGTCAAAAGATGTCTAAATTGCCTGAAAACTACAGGGAAAACTGATCATGTGTGCGGTGAATACTTTTGTCATACGTGTAAGATATACGTTCCGCAAAATCACCAATGCTATATGTTGCCAGATAAGAGAAAACCAAATTTCCACAAATGTCTTTACATTTTTTATGACTTCGAGAGCCGACAAGAAAAAGAATCAGATGGGTCTTCATTCAAAATACATAAGCCTAATTTATGTGTTTTCCAGAAAAGATGCAACTTATGTATTGACATAGATAATCTGCATTTCTGCCGGCAGTGCAGTTATAGAAATCATATTGAAACCAGAGACGTGGTGCCTAACTTTCTAAACTATATTTTAAAGATTCGGCAGTTGTTCAAAACAGTGATTGTAATTGCTCACAACGGACAGGCGTATGACCACCAGTTCATATTGAATTATATTTTGGAAAAGACAAGCATAAAACCGCAGTTGATCATGCGCGGAACAAAAATAGTTCTCATGCAGGTTGGAAATGTAAAGTTTATAGATTCCCTCAATTATTTTCCAATGGCACTATCGAAATTACCAAAAGCTTTTGATTTACCGTCAACTTTAAACAAAGGTTATTTCCCTCACTTTTTCAACACAACAGAAAATGCTACATACCAGGGGAAATTACCTCATTACAAATATTATGGACCTGACTCGATGAAAACAGCTGAACTTGAAGTTTTCTTTAAATGGTATGAAGAACATAAAGATGATAACTTTATAATGGAACGTGATCTTGTGAACTACTGTGTCAGCGATGTAAAAATTTTAACTGATACTTGTCTAAAATTCCGAAATTTGTTTCTTGTTCAATGTAATGTTGAACCATTCTTAGAGGCTACTACGATTGCATCTGCATGTAATCTAGTGTTCCGACGAAACTTCCTCATAGAAAATACAATTGGAATTATACCGAAAAACGGCTACAGAAACGTCGACAAGCAATCGAAGGAAGCAATTCAATGGTTAATTTGGGAGACAAAACAAAGAGGTATTAATATTAAACATTCATTCAATGGTCGAGAAGCAGTTGTAGCCGGAGTCAAAGTTGATGGATTTTGCGAGGAAACTGAACAAATATTCGAATTTCATGGGTGTTATTATCATGGGTATCCTGAATGTCAAAAGTATAACATGAATGAACCTCTCACTGTTGATAAATTTGATACTTTAAATCGAAGGTTTGAAAAAACGTTAGCAAAAACAGCTCGTTTAAAGTCATTCAAGTATGATGTCATCGAAGAATGGGAATGCCATTTTAAAAATAAGTTATCTCTGTTTAAAGACACGGACCTTGAATTTTTAAAAACACATCATCTCGTTGAAAAATCTCCGCTGGATCCTCGTGAAGCTTTTTATGGTGGACGAACTGGTAACACTTCTAGCTACTATCAATGCACGGCAGGAGAAAAAATAAAATATATTGATGTTTGTTCCTTATATCCATGGGTGTGTAAATATGGAAAATTTCCCATTGGACATCCAAAAGTACACACAGATTCAGTCGAATGTTCAAGTTTAAGACTTGAAAAAATCAGTGGTTTAATCAAATGCAAAATATTACCTCCGGATCAACTATTCCATCCTGTTCTTCCTATTAAACAAAATAACAAACTGATGTTTACCTTGTGCAGATCTTGTAGCGATAAAGTGTCATACAGTGATGATATTTGTTCTCATTCTGATAGTGAAAGAGCTTTATGTGGAACATGGGTAATTGAAGAAGTTGTTAAAGCCATTAAGACAGGTTATAAAATTCTTACAATTTTCGAAATATGGGAATATGATGTCATACAGTACGATAAAAATGCAAATTCAAGAGGTTTATTTGACGCTATGATGGATAAATTTTTGAAAATTAAGCAAGAAGCGTCGGGGTGGCCTACAGATTGTATAACGGAAGAAGATAAGGTTACTATATTTCGAATTTCCTCAAAATAGAAAATATCGAGCTTGATTATTCCGAAATAATGAAAAATGAAGGCAAAAGATCTTTGGCTAAACTTATTCTTAATTCATTTTGGGGTAAATTTGGTCAAAGAGAAAACCAACCCCAAACATCCATTATAAATAATTCTGCTGAATTGTATGAATTAATAACAAATCCCTCCGTGAACGTCTGTTCAATATTTCCTGTGAATGAAACGAATTTAATATTGAATTATCAATATAAAGAAGAATCTGCTAAACTGTTGAACACAGCTAATGTCTGCATTGCAGCATATACCACTACACAAGCACGTTTAAAGCTCTACGAATATTTGGAGGAATTAGGTAAGCGAGTGTTGTACTATGATACGGATTCCGTAATATACATAAGCAGAGAAGGGGAAAATGATCCTGAAACTGGCAACATGATTGGAGATATGACTGACGAACTGGAATGCTTCGGTGAAGGAAGTTTCATAACAGAGTTTGTAAGCGGAGGACCTAAGAATTATGCCTACAAAGTGTTAAGTGGAAAAGACAACACTGAAAAGGTTATTTGCAAGGTAAAGGGAATATGCTTAAATTACTCGGCATCAAAAAAAGTAAATTTTGAAACAATCAAAGAAGCCGTTCTTAACGCCGATGGCAATGATGACATTCAGATAATTTCTGACAATATTTGCAGGACAAGGGATCACCAAGTGATAACAAAGACTCAGTGTAAAAACTATAGATCCAGATCGGAAAAACGTCACTTTCTCTCTAACCATAGCTCTCTACCCTTTGGATTTTATCGTCAAAATAGCCCCACAGCATTCTTACCATCTTAGATTTAAATTTTTTGCCATTTCTTTCAAAATATTGCTATAAAATTGTATTAAGAAATAAATAAAAAAGAACTGGAAATAGAATATTGTTTATGTGTATATTTATTTGGAATGGTTACATGCTGAGTATTATTGGTTTTAACAAAATCATTGAGTTCATGTAATAGGTTTATACAATGTTAGATAAAAAAAAAAAATGTTTTTTTTTTGTTTAGTTACGTTTGCTTAGGATAATTAATGAACTTGAGTAAGAGATATACATTTTGAAGGGCACAGCATTTTTCATGGTTCCGACATTTTATTTCATAAGGATACGTATTTCTAAGCTCCCTTAAATTGGGGCAGCTGAAAATATCTTCTAAATTAATGACTTCTATATTTTCATTATGCAGTAATTCTCTAAGCCATTGTGCTTTTCCAGTTCCTTTAACATAAACAACTCCATTTTGGACTTTGTTTTGAAGAAATATCTTTATTTGAGAAAACCTAGTAAGTCCATTGTTCCAGGTTAAACCATGATGATTTTTACATAACCAATGAGTTTGCTTTCTAAGAGATGTTGATAGAAGGCTCAAATCAAAAGGAGGAGAAACAATAAAATGATAGTGTTGTCCAGCATGATATACAGCTACTTCTTTCACAATGAAGTCACTGTTAAATCCTCCATACCCTTGAAAATCCACAATATAAGTATTCATGTTTAAAATATGTATGTCCCTGTCCAATCCATTTTTGCTACTGATTAGTTTACATATGATGACAGTCAATTTAAGTAAGTTTGTTAACTTCTCCAGTAACCGGATTATATTCTATTACACGATCATGAAGAATAAGGCAATACATAGTTGTTGAAGCTGGAACTGGAAATGTTGTTTTAAGTTCAATTTTTACATCCACTGGTCCTGATTTAATTGATTCATTTTGACGGGAACAATCAATCACCATTATTGGGGCGATATCCTTAAAGTTTTGTCGTGATAAAAGCGGCTGTGATTGTTTCTGATAATATGAGTATTGAAATTTACTGTACATTTCATAGAGAATGGCATACTGGTTTAGTTTATATTTAAGATTTAAATCTTCACAAGGGTAAGATTCAGAGTTTAAATGCACTTTTACATTGCTCACTTCACAGTGGTCAAATTTGCTTGCATCTTTATCCTTTTGATTTTTCCTATTTGTTTGTAGAGCAATTATAACATATCTCGGTTTCTCAAGTTGAGTTGAAGTCTTAACGGTCCATATATGATCAGTGTTGGTTGGTAGTGTAGGATATTCGTACATTTCCCAAGTTCGAAAATGAATTTGAATTGGATTTAATTGTATTTGTTTCAATAAGGTAAGTTTATTTGAATCGGATAAGGTTATATGTGGAACTCTCCATTGCAATTTAAAAATTGATAGTTTTATTTCTTCGTTTTCTGTAGTATAATAGGCATTCTCATTACTTCGAGTACGAATTAGAATCAATTCATGTCTTGCGTTTACTATAATCTTTTTATAGTCTTCAGCAAATCCCAACAGATTCTTTAGTGGTATGCAAAAATTAAAAGTACCCGATACAGGTGTAATGGTGGAGTTTCCAGTCCATGAAGCATTTTCTAAGCTTTTACCTTTATTTTCATTCAATGATATATAATTTTTCATTGATGTTGTGATGCCAACATTTTTATTGTTCTCAATGTCCACTCCGTTGAGTTCATAATGTATTTCTTCAAAAAGAAATGCCATAGCATTATTAGATAATTTTCCCGTAGAAGAAGGCTTTCCATCTGATTTTGTTAGACCTCCTTCTATGTAAATGTAGCTTTCACAGGGTAAAATGCACAAATCCTGTTGTTGTATAGGGATACGTATTTCATCACTTGGATTGAATGACTGAAGAAATGGCGAGTAAGTATGGTACTCAAACTTAGATATACTATTATCATAGTTAGGCCCATGGGTAATGTTTAATATTTCGTTCATATTGTTTTCCTTTAGTTTAAATCCTAATGAAAGAAGGTACGTCTTATTTTCAGAAGATAGTTTTGATCTTGACAGTGGTGCTATTCTAGTAGAACTAAATGGATGGTTACCATTGGTATCTATTTTATAATTACTATTATAGATTAACATTATTGTGATTTTGGAGTTAAATGCAGTCGCACAGTTATTCTTTCTCCTCTGAAATTTATCAAGTCACCATCTTGATCGACGAGTTTTAATGTTAGACTGCTTATTCGTTTGACGTTCACTGGTAAATAGATGACATTTTTCGGGACTTCTATGATTTTATACCCTGCTCCTGTTTCTGGAGAAAATTCATGTAAAGTATGCACAGGACTGTTATTGAAATAAGAACCAGTAATGATATTACACTCAATTCGTATTACATTCACCTTATTTATATCAACAGGTAAATCTGACAAATGTACCACGCCGGGGTCGAGAACACATTTACTGAAACCTAGTAATTTTCCAATACTTCTATCCTTATTGAAATATATTTTTTCGGTGCTCTTGATTTCAGATAACATTGTATTATTATTTGCTTCTATTCGAACAATAGCTGTAGAATTTCGCAATAATAATTCTTCGGAAATAAATGTTGCAATGTTATCAATTTCATAAGACCCAACTGGTATTTCAATTTCATATTCCCCTATATGGAACAAATTGTTACGTTCATCCACATTCGGTATAGAGTTGTACGTGTTAAAATCAATCAACCCGCAAACGTAATCCTGATCCAGGTTCAAAGGTGGAAAATATTCAGCTATTAGGAGGGAAGTTCTTCCGCTTAGCGTAAGTGTCAACGCCATGCTGATAAAAAATACAATGAAACCATTTTTAAACAAAACTATTTATTTATTTGAAAATAAACAATCATATAAAAATCTTAAACATAAATGACCACAGTTAAAAGAGTCGTAATCTTGATATTTAGTATAATTATAGTTAAGTTTTTCCCCCAAATAATTAATAATTTCAATAGGAGGCTGTAGATTTCCAAAGCTATCAAAATATTCAATTTTACTGCCTTTTTTATTATACGCTACCCAGTGTGTTCCAGGACCAATTGAGGAATCAAGATTTACAATTCCAGACTCATTTCTCATCGGTTTAGTTTTTGGTAAATTATCGCGCATGAAAACTCCTCGAAAACTCGGAATTAAATTCTTTGCAAAATTTCTCAAATCTATTTCACTTAATGCACGATTGGGTAGCGAACTTAGGAGTTTTTTGACTGTGGATTTAAGTAAAGTCCAAGGCCCTTTCTATAAGGTTTAAGGTGTAAGCCTTGTCCGACTGCAATGGATTCCATTTTCTCGTTATGACGTTTTTTCTCCTCTAGATCTTTTTTAGCAATGCTGATATCGCTGACAGCTTTGGCTACTCCTGCAGCTCCACCCGTTAAAGCTCCAACTGCTGAAAGTCCAGCAAACAGAGGAACAAGGAAAGGAATTACTCCTCCAATTTTTGGTACGGTAATAACTCTGGGCGCCTCAATTCTGTTAATGTTTTTTCGAACTATTTTCTTGGCAGAAGAGATTGCTATTTTAATAGCTTTTTCTAAATTGACAGGCTTTTTACGTTTGAGATTATTTCCAATTGTGTGAATAATTTTTGTTTGTTTAACTTTATTATCTATATTGGACTTCTTTTCTTTGTTTTTATTTTTCGCTCTTTTATTAGGCTTTTTATCCTTATTCTGTGAACAACCCATACCGAATTTTGTTTTTGCTTTTAAAAGGTTGGTAACCAATAGTGCGTTTGACCGTTCAGCTATACTAGCGTTCTTGGATTTAAATCGTAGCCAAGCTTTTTCAGTTAAAATCCTATCGGCAATGTGTCGATCAGATGTATTTTTAAATTTCGAATACGATATATCGTATTCTTTGCACGCTTGATCAAGCAAATTAATCCCCGGATCTCCTCGAGCTAAGCGTTTTTGAAGTTTTGTTCCAGGTGCACAGTATTGATAACCAGGTAGATGTAGTTCAAGAGGTAGTTTGTTTATTAAGGTATTTAATAAACCTTTTCCTTTCACAATATTTCTTTGACTGATAGAGTTTTTGGAATAATCAAACATTTTATATAATTATCTTTGCGCTAGAATGGGTAGATGCAATATGAGGCTTTTTTATATATAAACCTGACATTTATAGGAATTTATTTAGTTTTCATCACTATGCGATTCGTTCAGCAACAATACCAGTTACCGGTAAAAAATATGGAACTGGATAACAAGATTGAAAGAAAAAAACATGGTAAACTATTCCCTCATAGTATAAGGGGGTTAATTACCGGTCCCTCAAACTGCGGAAAAACAAATGTCATGATGAGTTTACTACAACATTCAAACGGTTTGAAATTTGAAAATATCTATATATATTCTAAATCTCTACATCAACCGAAGTATGAGTTTTTACGAAAAGCCATAAAACCAATAAAAAATATGGGCTTTTTTACATTTTCCAATAACAGTGATGTTATTCGACCCGAAGACGCTAAGCCAAATTCTATATTCATCTTTGACGATATTGCCTGTGAAAAACAAGATACAATTCGAGTGTACTTTAGTATGGGACGACATCATCACATCGATAGTTTTTATTTGTGTCAAACATATACAAGAATACCGAAACACTTAATTCGAGACAATGCGAATTTCCTCATCGTCTTCAAACAGGATGATATGAATTTAAAACACATTTATAATGATCATGTCAATTCGGATATGACATTTAAAATGTTTCAAAAGGTATGTGCAGAATGCTGGAACACAAATTATGGTTTTGTGGTTATTGATAAAGAAAGCCCCTTGAATGAAGGTCGCTATAGAAAGGGTTTTGACTGCTTCCTTAAGATATAAAATAGATACAATTTTTGATTTTAGCATCATATGTACAGTTATGTTCTATGAGAGCAGTACAGAACAGTTCAGAGAGCAGTAAAAAGCGGTTCAATCCAGTTTAAGACCCCGGTATTCTACAGTTAAGACCAGTAACCGCAATATAAAATTCGGTTTAAGAACCATCGGAAGATTTTTTTTTCAACAACTTCGAGATTTATTTTTCAACTGTACCTGTACAAAAAAAAAATAAATCTTACAATATGATGAACATAGATGTAAAACTAACAAAAGAGCTTATTAAAACCACCGATGCTCTACGAAAGAAATACAAATCATTCAAGACCGATAAGGAAGCTTACGAGACTCAAATTGAAGAAACTTTTAAACCGCTTACGAAACCACTAAACGAAATAGTAAGAAAATCAAATACCGAGCAGTTTCAAAATAGCCTTATTGAGAGCCCTTTAAAGAAAATAAAACACAATCTTGAGCAACATCAACCACATGAGGAATTCACTACCCCAAAGTCTTTTATTGATGATTCACCTATTTTTGTCGATGATAATGATACTCCAAAAAGAACAAAGAAAACCTCAAACTATTGTGCAAGTAATCGCAACTTTATGGAACGATTGTCACAAGAAGAATTTCACGATACGCCTAAAAAATATATAGATTTATTTATAAATAATTCCAACGCTCTTGATAAAACGTATGGTATTCATTTAAAAAATGGAAAGTGGTACATCGGTAATGCTGAGTTCAATATTCTCGGTAGGGATATAGAAATTAAAAATAAAACCTTTGAAGGAACAAATGGGTTATATGAGCTTATATTCAAGAAAAACCCCGATAAAACAATTTTCACTAATGAAGATTTAAAAAACTACAAGATCATATTACATGACACTAATGCATATAGAAAAGATTATGATTCACGGCAACAAATACTTGGTAATCGTGGTTATAAGTATAAAAATATAATACGTAAATTATTAGGATTTAACACAAATACTTCTAATAAGTCATCACCTTCACCATTAACACCTCGATCAACTTCAGGAAATGGATTAATGCAATTATCAAAAATAAAAAAAGACTATATATTTTGGGATGATCCCAATGAGCTTGTAGATCGATTGAGACTCCTTATTGCTTCACAACAAGCTGGACATAACAATCATTCTAACGAAATTATTTCAATTATTGAAGAACTTAAAGAAGCCGATATTATCGAATAAAAGAAAAATAATAATGAGTAATGATAAATTTGGCCGTTATTCATTTAGGACCCCACCGAGAGGTCCAAGAGGGAAACAAGGAGAGCTGGGACCGCCAGGTTTACAGGGAGAGCGAGGTTTACCTGGACCAGCTGGTGAGGGTTTTTTAAAAACAGAAAGTGGCGATTTCAACATCAACTGGAAACGATTAAAAAACATTCAACTACCACACGAAGAGGGGGACGCTGCTACCAAAAACTATGTTGATCAGCAAATAAGTCAAATAAGACAACACTTTCAAAATGAAATTGATAGCATCATAAAATCTCCCAGAAAAGACAAAAATTAAACTAATATCATGTTTAAAGTTTTAGTCAACGAAAAGATATCACCGAATCATGTCATTCACTATTCCTTACATTAACTATAATTTAGTTTAGGAAGTGGGTACCGCATAAGCGCGAAAAAGACAGAATACCTATGCTGCCCATTTTCTGATCCACACAGGCCTATTCCAGACATTTATTTGAATGGAGTAGTGCTTCCCAAGTGTGAAAAGTTTAAATATCTGGGGTCTATGATAAATAACGAAGCTACTTGTGATGACGATATCAATCATCGCGTAAGCGTAGGGTGGATGAAGTGGCGGGAAAATTCTGCTATCTTCTGTGACCGAAAAATGCCCCCTAAGCTGAAAGGAAAGCTCTACACTTCAGTTGTGCGTCCAGCACTCACATACGGTTCACAATGTTGGACAATGTACAAAAAGTATGAGAGTAAGCTAACGGCAGCTGAGATGAAGATGCTTCGTATGACAGCAGGAGTTACAAAGCTTGATCGAATTAGAAGTACGAAGATCCGAGGAAGCCTTCATGTTAAGAATACCATTTCCCAAAAAATTGAACACGACCGACTCAGTTGGTATTGCCATGTTCAAAGGAGAGATCCTGAGAACCCCGTCAAAAAGGCAATATCATACAACGTTCCAATTCGGAATAAAAAGAAAGGTAGGCCTAAACACTCCTGGTATAAACAAATGCAAAAACACCAGCATTCAGTTGGCCTCAGAAATGGAACAATACAAAACCGGGAGGCTTGCCGCCGATTTCTGAGGTCAACCCGGCGAACCCCACAGGCGGATCACTAGTGTGAAGCAGATACGTGGGAGAGTTATGATCCCCTCGACATCGAGATCATAACAGCGCCGAAACAAAGGAAGAAGAAGAAGAACTATAATTTAGTTGTAGACGAAATTTTAAAATTTCTCCAAGCTAACCAAGAAATAATCCGTGATGAACATCATGAGGAGCTTCTGAATTTGATAATATTCTTAAAAAAATTTAATAATGTAACCTTCAAAACTTCTGATCATGGTTGTCATTTTCTTAGCTGCCCTTGGTCTTCAAACTTATGTAAAGAAGGACCAGATACATGTGCATGTTATATGGTAGAAAATAAATTGTTAAGAATAAAAAAAATAATGGCTTTGTATAAAAGGTTGAAATAATAAGTATTTTTTGTATATTGTAAAATAAAATTTATTAAAATTCAGAGAAAACTAATTACCTGTTACAAAATTGAAATGAATAAACATACATAAAAGAACAAATACTTTGTTGTTTTTAACATTCCATAAAAAGATGAGTAAAAGAGAAGTCGTCGAAGAACTACATAAGGCTACGCGAAGGCATTTTCCTAAGAGGCGTGTGGTTATCAAGGGCCTAGATGATTTATGGCAAGCTGATCTTGTCGAAATGGGACCGTATTCGTCAGAAAATGAAAACTACCGATATCTTCTCACAGTTATTGATACATTTTCTAAATTTGCCTGGACGACACCTATTAAACATAAAACTGGAGCAATGGTCACTGTTGCTATGCAAGATATATTCAATAAAGGTCGATGGCCTAAGAATTTACAAACAGATGATGGAAAAGAATTTTTCAATAAGATATTTCAAGCTCTTATGCAAAAATATCAAATCAACCATTATTCAACATTTACTCCACTGAAAGCATCGATTGTCGAACGATTTAATCGCACATTGAAAACTCTTATGTGGAAAGAATTCAGTTTAAAAGGAACATATAAATGGGTTGATATGATAGGAATGTTGACTAAAACTTATAATAATTCCAAACATCGTAAAATAAAAATGAAACCAATTCAAGTAAATGCCTCAAACGAAAAACATATACTCTCTAAAATATATAATTACATCAAAATTCATATTACTCCTAAATTCAAGGTTGGAGACTTTGTAAGAATAAGTAAATACAAACATGTTTTTGATAAAGGGTACACTCCAAATTGGACTACTGAAATCGTTAAGATAATCAAAGCACAGCACACAAATCCACTTACATATCTGTTAGAAGATTATCAAGGGCGTCCAATAAAGGGTGGATTCTATGAACTAGAGTTACAAAAAACAAAGTTTCCCGATACATATCTGATTGAAAAAGTGCTTCAAACGAAAAAGAATAAAATGTTTGTAAAATGGCTCGGTTTTCCACCCGATCATAACTCTTGGATACCTATTAAGAAGAAGAAGAACCGTTCTGCATAGGTTAATAACGAGATGAAGAGAATTAGAACTTTCATCTTTTGAAGTAAATAAAATTTTGTAATTTTCAATTCAGTTTTCTTTCTCAATTCGTTGAAAAACCATGTCTTGCTTGAATATCAATTTAATCATTGACGAGCTTCTTTCATTTTTAAAAATAAACCAGCATATTGTGCATGAACAACATTTTGCTGAAGCTATGGAGAGTATTTCTTTTATAAAGAGATTTGAAAAAGACTATTTCTCAAATTCCTACAAAAGTTTCCATTACCCGAGCTGTCCCACACACTGTTCTCCAAATCGCCTTGAAGAAGGACCGGATACCTGTGCATGTTATGAAATTAGATTTAATCTAAGTAAAATTAAGAGAATAGTGCATTTTTATAAATCAATTTTAAATGAATAAACTATTAAAAAGTAAAATACTGCAGTGTTTTAATCATTCATTAAACAAAACAAAAAAAAGAAGAGTACAAGAGATGTTATCAATGGTGTAGCTCATTAGCCAGAGCTTGATGATTTATGGTAGTCTGATCTACCCCCCCCCCCCCCCGCAAAAGAAAAGAAAAATACAAACGAAGATTAGAGAAAATTTGCATGAAATGAAAAAACATTTTTTCAATTTTATTTTATTTTATTTATTTTAGTTTTTTTTAGGGTTAACATTTTTTTTTTGTTTAATCTTCAATCCTCATCCGTTTTCTCCCAAACGGATGTTGCTCGGGGACTTCTTCATCGTCTTCGTCCTCATTCCTTCCCCGCTTCGCTGGCTCCGAAAAAATGATTTTGTATGCCCCATAAGGCACGGGTGGTGGTTGTATTACCTTCATCCTGTATCCTTTTAATTGGGCCATGTCTTCTTCCGATAGATCGTTGAATTTAGTCGGCAGGAAACATTTAAACTCCTCCAGTTCAACCAGCACTTTGTCCCCAAATTTGGTGGTTTGCCTTGCTGCTTTTATTATTTTGTAATCTTCCTCCTCACTGAGTTTCCTCAGGGATACCAGTGGCTTCTCCTTATTGATCGTGTTTAGCTTCTTAAGAAAATCCATTTTTTTGGTGTCTGGTTTAGTGTCTGGAATACTACTACTTTAAATTCAACAAACTTAGATGTCTTTTATATGAATAATTTTCTTCAAACATTGTGACAAAAAAAAATTTTTTAACTGTATTTCTATTAAAACTGTTTTTTCTTTCACTCAACGCCATTAAAACGACAGGTCTAATTAAAAGTCGAAGTCCTACTTTCTATTATATTTTTTCATGGCAATTAAAAAAAACCAATATCGTCTTAAGTTATTGCCACCATAACAAAAAAAATATCCCATATATGTACATACGTTCAACAAATGCTAGCACAGGAATTTGATACGCATTCTTAAAAAAAGAACATTAGAACAAATCTGATCGTCTTGATTCATGACCATTTGAAACGAGAGCTATAGGCACTACGCAGAGCAATGCTTTTTTTACCCTGGGGCAGCGAGTGGTTAGGAATAGTGAGTTATCAAATTTTAAGTATCCAATGCATCGGATCACTTCATACTGAAAAATCGTTTGTCTTCAGATATCAAACTAACTTTAATAGCCACTTGTCCCATTCAAATTTATATCTTTTTCGACAATTATTATTTTCATTATTTTTTTTTGATTTCCTACATTCTTATCCTATCCTCCGCAACGACATACAACAAAGACGACCACGACCATGACGACCACGACCACGACGACCGACGCGAAGACGGTACCAACCACCACCAAACACACACACACGGTCATCTCATCACGATACATCCACCCTCACACTACCTCACCACCCCACCCACACCAACCACCCACCCACCCCAAACAGAGATTTTCATTAATTTATATTATTACATCATCACACCCGTCGACGACGACGACGACGACGACGACGACGACGACGACGACGACACCCCAAACTACATACTCTAACACACACGCGCTCTTCCTCGCTGCTATTCAAACCCAAGAAAACATTTACCACCACCCCACCCCACCCCAACATCCAAACTCCCTTCTTTCTTCATGATCACCACATTCGGGGGTTTTCATTAATTTACATTATTACGACGACGACCACGACGATACCACAAACTACTCACACACGCACTCTTCCTCGCTGCTATTCAAACCCAAGAAAACATTTACCATCCTCAACATCCAAACTCCCTTCTTTCTTCATGATCACCACACCAAACTACTCACACACGCACTCTTCCTCGCTGCTATTCAAACCCAAGAAAACATTTACCATCCTCAACATCCAAACTCCCTTCTTTCTTCATGATCACCACATTCGGGGTTTTCATTAATTTACATTATTACGAGTACATCATCACCCCCGACACCCCAAACTACTCTAACAGACACGCACTCTTCCTCGCTGCTGCTGCTATTCAAACCCAAGAAAATATTTTTACCATCCTCAACATCCAAACTCCCTTTCATGATCATCACATTCACATCAAACACCATACCGCACCTATTAAAAACCCATTAAAAAATATTCAAAACAATAACCATTAAAAAAGCCATAAAAAAATTCTCATGCTCAACTGCCCCACATTCTACTTGTGTCTAGGTATTAGCGGAAGACTGTAAAACATGGCGGCTCAAGCATAATGGTATGGGGTTGTTTTTCCTATCAAGTTGTAGGGCCCATATATCGCATAAATGGTGTAATGGATTAGGATCTTTATGTGGATATTCTTCTGCCATGCTGCCTTACGCAGAAGAGGAAATGCCAATAAGATGGGTCTTTCAGCAAGACAATGACCCAAAACACACGAGCAAAAAAGCCAAAGAGTGGTTTCCGGTCAATGAAGTTTCAGTTATGAAGTGGCCTGCGCCATCCCCCGACTTGAACCCAATAGAGCACCTTTGGGCAGATGTCAAGAAATTCGTTTCAAATTCAAAACCCTCCAATAACAACCAGCTTTGGGAAGCAATGCAGACTGCATGGAGAAATATTTCATTGGACAGATGTCAAACTTTGGTGGACTCAATGAAGAGAAGATGCGAAGCTGTTATTAGCAATAAGGGGTCTACCACCAAGTATTGACGTAAGAAATACAAATACATTTTGTTTTACTTTTTAATCCGATGTAATTTTCTTATTTTCCCCATTTTTATGAATACTGCTATTTTTTGACTGGACTATTTTCTTATACTCGTACATTGAAGATATTTTTTTTTTATTTTTTTTTGATATTTTTAAATCTTTCTTTAATAATGGATTTGATATAAATGTAACCTTATAAATAAAATTTTATTATAACGTTTCATGAGCACCATCTTTCTTTTTTTATTGAATATTTCTTGGATCTATTTTCACTGCTATTATTTTGACCGCAGCTGTACATATGTATCCGAAATTTTTCATACAACGCATCTACAGATAAACAGATTACCGTTTAGAAAAATATGCAGTCGCATCAACAGCTGCTTCGGTTTTAGTCGTTATAACCAATATTTTAATTAAAAAAAGCGGAAAATCCGGTCGTTGTAACCGATATGTCGTTGTAAGCGATGTCGTAATAAACGATTTATTATTCAATGGGATTATATTTGAACTCAGCCGGGACCTAAGAATTTGGTCTTTATAACGGATATGTCGTTATAACCGATGTCGTTGTAACCGATTTTGACTGTATTTGTATAATCTTTATTCAATAATTGTGAAAAATTTACAATAATTACTTACAGCAAGCAATATATGAAAACAATATTGAACAAATTACTGATTTTTTTTATTAAAAAACAAAAACAGAATTATATGTCACATCCGTAAGAATTAGGTGGAAACTGGGCGAACTTATATATGTACATTTTTAGTGAGAATTAATATTAATATGAATTTAACTCTTTGTTTTCTATTTTTATATACATGTGGTTCTATTTCGTAACGTACTACTTCGTCCCAAAATCCTCTTTTTCAAAATTGATAAAATGTCTTAAACACTTTGCGCCTTGGTTTTCCGTTCTGCTTTTACTCGTAAGTTTGCCTATTATTTGATGCAAGTTTCATTAGTAACCACTTAACATATAACGTGTTGCTGGTTTAATGCATTCATGAATGTTTGATTATACGTTTGTAAATTAACACTTGTCAGCTTTTAATGGTAACATTATTTTTTTGATTTACCACCACATAAAAAGTTACTTCCTTGGATACACTCAATCTCGCTATAATAAACATCAAAACGTGAATTTTCATAATTTTTATCCGAAAATAAAAATAACATCGCTTCTTTCCATTATCTTTCTCAAAAAAAATCCGACACATGCATAATGATTAAATGAATCAGGCATTTTATTTGATTATTTATATTGATATTGAAAATATATTTTCCAAATTACTTAAAATTTAACTTTCTAACTTTGGAATTTAGAAAAATGTTGTGTGGGCGTGTCAGTGGGTGAACAAATTTTGTTTTCATTTCTTAAACTAACCTTCATAAAATTTGAAAACTTAATTTAAATCAGTTGGGTGGTTGCGATTTTATCGCACTAAAAAAGAACGCCTTCATACAAAACAAGTAAAAACTACAAAAAAGTAAAAAACGCCAAAAAAAAATTTGTGTGGAAAATTTGAATGGCCAACTTCCTTCAAAGAAAAGCAACATTAATAAATCCGAAATACGAGATCCAAATTTAAACTTTTAGAAGTGGTAGAAAAACTTCTGAGGTCCTTCATAGAGAAAATATTATGGCTTGCGGAAAATAATCCAAATTAAATGCTGCATTTGGAGACTGGTCCCGCATGGTGGTGCAGCACAACGTTCGTTAGTGGGGAGTGATTTGAGTACATGGGAAGGTAACTTTCAAATATTATAAGATATGATAGAGCAGACTTGTTTAGCAGACTTTTAGTCCAGTCAAAGCGTCATTTGACCTTGCGCGCAGAGGCATGGTCTAGTTTTTTTTCATGGATCGATAGGTGCTTATGAGAAAAGCTTAAAACCAAATTTGCACCACATGACAACTTTTTTTACCAAAGTTATTGGTAAAAATGTATTTTGTGTCATTTTTTGGTCATTTGCGAATATCTCGGCTCCACTATCTCGCACAAACAAAAATTAAACATGTTTTTATTCCATATAACATTATCTATTATGTTTTAAAAAAAACATTTGTTTAAACAAATGAAAAAAAAGTTATAGTAAGTTAAACAAATTTTTTGTTGTTTAAAAATCACTTTTTTCGTGATTATTAAGAAAAAAGCTCATTTAACGATGAAATTTTTATTTTTTATTACTAAAGTTCTTGTAATTCCCTACAATTTAAAAAAAAATCAACACTCTGTGATAAACAAAAGCCGAGTAATAAATTATTGAACATGGGTAAGTCAGCGCACCCACGCATTTTATGATTTTATGTTTTAATTAATATCTCAGCCCCAGTATATCGTTAGGTTAGGTTAGCTCTCTTTTCTTGTAAAAAAGCCGTAGGGAACAAGTGGGGCTTGTCTCCACAAATAACTCACTGGCTATACACTGCGGTCATCAGACCGATACTTACTTACGGGGTGACCGTATGGTGGACGGCCTTAGATAAAGCGACTAATCGCGATAAACTAAGCAGAGTTCAACGTTCAGCGTGTATGTGCATCAGCGGAGCTCTCCGCTCGACACCTTCCGCTGCACTAGACATAATACTCAACCTGACACCCCTAGATATTTACAGTAAACAAATGGCCGCGAGCACAGCCATACGTCTCAAAGCCATCTCTCAATGGACCAATAACTCTATTGGCCACACCACCATTCTGAATTTATTCGGAACTCTACCAAGTCACTCTGACTACATCACTCCCTTTTTGGTCTTCGATAAAAACTTTGAAGTCACCATTCCCTCAAGGTCAGCTTGGGAGGAAGGGGCTTTGACAGATAATAAATCAGTAAACTTCTTTACAGATGGATCGAAGACTGAAAACGGAGTGGGTGGTGGAGTGTACTCAGATGAACTAAACCTTAGTCTCTCCTTCCGCCTACCAAACCATTGTAGCGTATTCCAAGCGGAAATTCTGGCGATAAAGGAAGTATTGTCCTGGCTTAAAGAAAACGTGGTATCTAACACGGATATCCGTATCTTCTCAGACAGTCAGGCTGCTTTGAAATCCCTAGCATCAGTCTCTGTAAACTCCATTACAGCCCAAGACTGTCGTTCGTCTCTAATGGAGATGGCCAAACAGTTTAACATTCACCTATTCTGGGTGCCGGGTCACAGGGACATTCCGGGGAATTGCAAAGCCGACGAACTCGCCAGAATTTTAACGGAAATGCCTATCTTACCCGAAAAGGCAAATATAGGTATGCCCATAGCTACAAGTAAACTTATGCTGAAACGAATCGCTCTGGAACAATCGAACACAAGGTGGCTTAATATTACCACTTGCATGGCGACCAAGCGGATCTGGCCTAAACTGGATCAGAAACGGTCAAAATGTCTATTGTCCCTCAGTAGATCTCAGATCAGCTCCGTCATAGGTGTCATAACTGGACACTGTCTCATAGGTAGACACGCCGCACGTCTCGGTGTGCTATCAAACGATTTCTGCAGGAGTTGCTTGGACGAGGAGGAAGAGGAGACAATCCCACACCTTCTTTGTGCATGCCCTGCTCTCTCTTACAGACGCAAACTTCATCTGGGAGAATATTTCTATAATGAACCAAGCGATCTCATAAACAAAGACATTAAAAGTCTCCTTCGCTTCATCAGAAGCTCCAAATGGTTTTAACTAGTAGGAAACCTTTTTTGTTCCCTATTAGATCGTGGTATCACAATGGACCTCTAATGGTCTAAGTGTGTCAGACGCTTTAATGACAGCCACTTTAACCTAACCTAACCCAGTATATCGCAAAGTGAAAATAAAAAACTGTATTGCTAATAACAATATTTTCTATCAACTTGCATTTAATTTAATATGTTTGAGCAAAAACATAAAAAGTTACCGTTGGTTTCAACGTTTTTTTTCTTGTTTTTAATTCCTTTTTTCATAGTTATTGAGAAAAAAACTGTATTTCACGGTAAATACTTTTCAGTTTTAGATTTTTGTTTTATAGTCCTGCTAATTTTCTTCAAATTAAAAAAAAATTAGTCCATTACGACAAACGGGAGCCAAGATATTCATGATTTAAAAACTTAGGAAAGCTTACAATTTAGTATTTTAACATTGTAGCTTATAATTATTTTGGTGTCGCCAGCAACAAGAAGCAACAAATATGTGTAAGTATGTGTGGGGTGTTTGAAGGATACCAATGTATCTTGTTGCTGGCGGCACCAAAATTACAAGCTACAATGTTAAAATACTAAATTGTAAGCTTTCCTAAGTTTTTAAATCATGAATATCTTGGCTCCCGTTTGTCGTAATGGACTAATTTTTTTTTTTAATTTGAAGAAAATTAGCAGGACTATAAAACAGAAATCCAAAACTGAAAAGTATTTACCGTGAAATACAGTTTTTTTCTCAATAACTATGAAAAAAAGGTATTAAAAACAAGAAAAAAAAAACGTTGAAACCAACGGTAACTTTTTATGTTTTTGCTCAAACATATTAAATTAAATGCAAGTTGATAGAAAATATTGTTATTAGCAATACAGTTTTTTATTTTCACTTTGCGATATACTGGGGCTGAGATATTAATTAAAACATAAAATCATAAAATGGTGGGTGCGCTGACTTACCCATGTTCAATAATTTATTACTCGGCTTTTGTTTATCGTAAAGTGTTGATTTTTTTTTAAATTGTAGGGAATTACAAGAACTTTAGTAATACAAAATAAAAATTTCATCGTTAAATGAGCTTTTTTCTTAATAATCACGAAAAAGTGATTTTTAAACAACAAAAAATTTGTTTAACTTACTATAACTTTTTTTTCATTCGTTTAAACAAATGTTTTTTTTTTTTAGAACATAATAGATAATGTTATATGGAATAAAAACATGTTTAATTTTTGTTTGTGCGAGATAGTGGAGCCGAGATATTCGCAAATGACCAAAAAATGACACAAAATACATTTTTACCAATAACTTTGGTAAAAAAAAGTTGTCATGTGGTGCAAATTTGGTTTTAAGCTTTTCTCATAAGCACCTATCGATCCATGAAAAAAAAATTGACCATGCCTCTGCGCGCAAGGTCAGGCCCTTTTTCATGACGCTTTGACTGGACTATTTACTTTAAAGTTTAAACCAATGCTTAAATTGTGAAATTGCAAAACAAAGAACATTTAATATATAACACAGTGTCACTTAAATTCAGCCGGATATATGCAAAGGAGTAATTGAAAATAGGACCCACCAGATCAGTACCACCGTAAGAAGCCGAGGTGGGCATTTGAACGATGTCACATTTTTGCATAATGGGATTCATAAGCCTTTCAAATAAAAAATGGATTTTTTTAATACCTCTCACACAGCTTGTCTTATTCCATTTCAACATCTACCCGCCCTTATTGTGAGACCTTTTAAAAATCCAAATCTTATATTACACCCGAAATGATTGCTTGACCAATAGTCTTGACCGATAAGAGCAAGTATAGGCTGATCAGATAACAATGGTGGTTTCCAATTGTTGCTGACTTGTCAAAATTACCAAATACATTTCTACTACGACTATCCCCTAGTGGATAGAAATCAGAATAGAGCCGCTTAGACTTATAGGAGAAACATCCATTACGCAAACTTTTGTTTCTCTTAAACACCGGCGTAACGTCTTTTACCTTTCACTATTGTATCGCTTTTTCTGTCAACAATGTATGGTAATACTCGTCTATTTACTCTTGAGCCCGACTTAGGACGTACTGTTAAATTCAGAGATTCTTTCTAAAGCCGCATTAATTTGGGATGCTTTATCGACTCAATATTTCCCTGCCATTATGATATTCAGACATTAAAAATCAATGTGCATCAAATATTTTAGGAGTAGTCATAATCCTTTGACTACGCACAAAATTATACAAAAAATCAAAGGGCACGGTAGGGCCCATCCAATTTCTGGCACTACACCCTTTTTACAGGAACAAACACAGGCGATTTTAGACCCCTCCCTATCTTCAGTTCCAATGAGGTCAGAAACTTAAAATTCCGAATAAAAATTTAATTATTTAATGGTAACTGACTAAAATTTGATGGGCTTACTTGGCAAGTTTTTTTTATGCCCAATTCGAAAGGTTTTAAAAACTTGACTAGCGAACGCATCAAATTTTAGTCAGTAATCATTAAATAATAAAATGTATCTATTACATTGTAGCTGTTTCAATATTATTCTGCTTTAAATATTCGGTATTAAACCTTCATGAAGTAAGAACTTGACGTACTTTTAGATCTCAGTACTTTTCACGGCTGACTTGTTACACATTACACAAAGGTTTTTGTATAGAAGAATTTGGCTCTCTTTTTAACATTTATGTTTTTGGTCTGATCAACATTACTTGTACCAACGCTGAAATGTAGAGATACTGTTCTAGATTCATCAAGAGTCTCCGGCCTCTCGGATGCACTACGCAGTAAATTTGAACGATTTCATGTTCTACACATCGTCATTCTTTTAAATAAAACATACCGATCTGCATCCCACCGTGAGCGCACGCGTGGGAGTGTAGTAATAGAAAACAAAAAAAAAAAAAAAAAAAAAAAACAATGAACAAATATTACATAACAAAAATATCACATAAATAATATTAACTACCGCGCCCGCTCCCGTCGCCGTGCTAACAAAAAACAAAAAAAAAAACAATAAAAAAAATCAGTGCATTATACTAATTATAACACAGCGAGCTTCATCTGTGCTCCCTCCCTCTCCGTTCCATCTCCGCTCACAGTTGCTTAGTGTAGCTATTGTATACATTGTATGGTAAACACCATACGGTGTTGCATTGGACTATACATAGCAATATTGGATAGATTGCGGTTGTTGATTTTGGTTGTACAGGAGCGGATCAGTGTGATCTTCCATTTAGGCATAACACTAATGGTAAAATGCGTTGTGAAGTTTTCTGGTGCCCAAAATTAATTACCTGCATAGTTAATTGTCTAGTTTTGGTTTTTTTGTGTTTGTGTATTGCAATGGCTGGTAAGTTTTGCGTCGAGTATTGTAACATTCGGGGGCTCCGAAAAAATTTCTGTGCTGTGTACGTTCACTCTGTTTTAAACAGGCCAGCTGTTTTGGCACTAAGCGAAACCCAGGTTGGTGAAAACACTGATCATATGGAGTTTAACCTACATGGGTATAGTTTAGTGCCATTATTCTTTTCTCACCATGGTCTCGCCGTATACGTACGTAATGATGTTGCCTATCAGCTTCTTCCACAGTATGGTCCCTGTGTAAATACTAATTTTAATTATATGTGGTTCAAATTCACAGTCCAAAGGCGCATCATTCATACATGTTTTATTTATCGCAGTCCAAGTTTGGATAGTAATTCGACTTCAAATGAATTCGATGCCCTGTCCGACTCTATCCAGAGAATTGTTTCCCATTTTCCGCACAGTGAGATCGTTGTTACGGGCGATTTCAATGTACATAATTCTACGTGGCTGCGCTATTCTGGTCAGACAACACCCGAAGGAAGGTATGTCGAGATCTTTGCTGATTTAAACAATCTGACCCAGCTTGTTGACGAGCCAACTCGGATTCCTGACGTTGCAGGTCAATCGGCCAACACTCTAGACTTGTTCCTTACCTCAAACCCTGATAAATACACCATAAATGTTTTATCGCCTCTAGGCACTTTAGACCATTGTATCATATCTGCGAATTTCTCGTGTCAACAATCCCCAGTTAAAGAAAAAAACCCTGTAAGAACCGTTTGGCTGTACGAGAAAGCCAACTGGAACGGTCTCAATGATTTCTTCGGGAAATTTAACTGGTCACTATGCTTCCTCGGTAGTGATGTAGATTCCAGTGCAGATATGGTCTCAAATCTGATTCTCTACGGTATGAGAAATTTTATTCCGAATAGGACAAAATCTATCAAACCGAAAGAAAACTCCTGGTTTGATTCGAGCTGTAAAGAGGCTATCAAGGTAAAAAAAGTAAGTTTCCGTTGTTTTAAAGCCAATCCCACTGAGGAATAAGTACAAACAAGCTAGAAAGACCTGTAACATCCATATCCGACGAACAAAATTTTTAAATGATCAAAAATTACGGCAACAAATACTACAATGTCCCAAAGATAGTAAAAATTTTTGGTCATTTGTAAAAAAAATACGAAACACTACGTCATCCTCAGTTCCAACGCTCGTCTTCAATGACATTCCTGTTGTAAGTTCGATAGATAAAGCCAATTTGCTTGCAGAACAGTTTGCTGTTAATTCGACACTACCAGGGAGTGACATGACTCCTCCTGTACTTGAGAGCGTAAACGAATATATGGGACGAATCTTCTTTCGCACTCGTGCAGTTGCTAGAGTACTAAAAGATCTTGACATTCACAAATCCGCTGGCCCTGATAGTATCCCTGCTATTGTTCTGAAGAGGTGTTCTTCAACGCTGGCAAAACCACTGCGTAAGCTTTTCCATCTGTCCTACTCTTCAGGTCTCTTTCCGAGTAGATGGAAAACAGCATTTGTCCAGCCAGTCCCTAAAAAAGGCGAATCCTCCTCCCCCTCTAACTATCGTTCAATTGCACTTACGTCCCTTCTTTCCAAGGTCATGGAAACGCTGATCAATTTTCAGCTTAAGAAATATCTTGAAGAACGAAAGCTCCTTAATGACCGGCAGTATGGCTTTCGTAGCAATAGGTCCACTGGTGATCTGATGGTATATCTCACCGAAGAGTGGAACAAATCTTTACATCGTTTTGGAGAAAGTAAGATTATTGCACTTGATATTTCAAAAGCATTTGATAGAGTTTGGCATCAAGCTCTCTTATCGAAAATGCGTGCATTTGGTATCGACGAATCTCTTCTTCGTTGGATTAGAAATTACCTTTCGGACCGTTCTCTTCAAGTAGTATTGGACGGTTTCAAGTCTGATATCCACAAAATAAACGCTGGTGTGCCACAGGGCTCCGTTTTGTCTCCGACACTCTTCCTTATATTCATAAATGATCTTTTGTCTGAAACTTCTAATCCACTTAATTGTTTCGCTGATGATAGTACCCTCAGCTTCCCATATTCGATTTTAGATTCACATCCTTGTCCTTCGGATGTGGACTTCCAACGGCAGCGTATGATAAGCTCATTAAATTCTGATCTTGACAGCATTGTCCAATGGGGAATCAAAAACCGTGTAGAATTTAATGCTTCAAAAACTCAATGCTGTTTACTGTCATTAAAGCGCAACCCTCCCCTAATGCCACTTTCTATGAGCGGCACTTGCATTGAGGAGACTGATCAGCTTTCAGTTCTAGGTATGTGCATCACAGACCATCTTTTGTGGAGTGATCACATATTTGACGTTGCCAAAAATGCTGCTAAGTGTTTAGGTTTTCTCCGCCGATGTAAGAAGTATTTTACCCCTTCTGATGTGGTTGCTATATATAAAGCCTTTATTCTTCCGAAGCTCGAGTACAATTCCCATATATGGGCAGGTGCTCCAAAAACCCACTTGAGTCTTTTGGACAGAATTCAAAAGAGAGCTATAAAAATGATAGGCGACCGTTGTCTAACTGAAACACTTGTATCTCTCGAGCACCGCCGCAACGTTTCATGTCTATCATTATTTTACCGCTATTTTCATAAACAGTGCTCTAGTGAAATAGCCAGTTGCATTCCTCCCCTTAAACAATTCAACCGTAATACCCGAACTTCTAGGAATGCCCATCAGTTTACCTTTGAGCCCAACTTCGGACGTACTGTCAAATACAGAGATTCTTTTTTTAGTCGCACTACACGAATGTGGAATGCTTTACCTGGCTCAGTATTTCCCACTCATTTCAATGTGCAGACATTCAAAACCAATGTGCATCGGTATCTCCTTTCTAATCCTATCCTAATTTCCTAATTGCTCGCACTGTGTATTTAACATTATAAGGGTATTTATAACCCCTTGAGTGCGCGTATAATATAAAAAAAAAAATTATTATTGCTCCTTTACACAAAACTTGTTTTATTTAGTTCTAAAATTGAATAACTTCTATAGGAAAATCATCTTTATAAATCTGAATATAAATAATTCTCAGTCATTTCAGATAAAATAGTAATTAAATCCATAGCCAAGAACTTGTTTTAAATTACTTTTTGGATTTCTTGAGCAAAGATTTTATGGAATTCAGATTCGTTGGGTAAGATTGAAATCATCCTGTACAATTCTGTTTCATTTTAAACTTTTAGAATTGCCCTAAAGGAAGCTACAATGGAATTTTTGTATATAACAACATGACTTAAGAATTATTGTTGGGTGTAACTAAAGCAACAAACTTAAACAATTTAATGAAATAACTTTGCACTAAATTCCAATGCAAACATGTGGAAAGTTTTCCGCCTTCGTATACATATTTTTACTTTAGCTTATGTAAAAGATAACATTTTCTCGTTAACTTACAATAGTTAACAGAATTCGTCTCCCTCAATTTCACTGGTCTAAATGAGCTCCCTTAAAACTTTAATTCGGTAGATCTCCTTGTGAAGGCAGAAACCTGCAGGACAATAAACTATTTCATAGTTCCTGTGGAATAACACAGAAAAGCTTTCTCAAGTTAATTTATGGAGTTCGGTCAGTAAATGAAAGACAAAGCACCACTTAAACACAAAAAAAAAAAAAACTAGGAAATTAACGCATTCGTTTCGATAATATGTCGTGCATATACAGAAATTCACAGCTCTTCAAATTGAAATTTGTCAACACAATTTCATTTATCCCAACAAGCTTAAGAACTATCTCGTTTGATTGCTATTTAGATTTTTACCTAGTTGTTGTGGTTGTGTTAACACAACCATAATAACCAAAAATCACTCTTGGTTATATCTGTCTATAGGTGCTCCACTTAACCACCACACAATTTAAAACTTTTGATGAGTTCATCATCGGTAAGTTCATATCGATTTTATGCAGTGCCCTACACTGGGAAATGATGTACTTTATGTTGGCTGGACAGGGCATGTCATTTGCAGGACTTTTGAATTGAAAGAAAACAATAGAAACATTCTTCAAGTATTGCAACTAAATTCAATAGTTACTATTTCTTCTGGAATGTTTTAAATAAAAATTCAAAACTTAAAATAAATATATACGTTTTCTGGTTTATCAAAAGTTGTACTGTTGTTATATTCAATCATTGCTACATAAACAGGATATACCTACCTATGCTCTAATTGAAAAGCATCATTAAAATTTTCGTTTTTTCTAAATTTGAGACGTTGAAATAGGTAAATCTGTTATTATTTTTTTTTATCAAAATAAAGTATACAATTTGAAATATTTTGTAGACAAAATATAAACTTTTAAATAATTGTAAATATATAAAATAATATATACAAAAAATATATATATATGTATATATATAATATATATACGAGTATATATAAAACAAAGTCGGGTTTGTTCGAATGTTTATAACTCGAGAACGGCTGGACCGATTTTCTTGGTTTTTGATTTGTTGTATTCGTCTCTGTCCCGAATAGCATAACTTTTAAGAACATTGGAAAATTGACGAAACAATAAAAGAAAGAAAAAACATTTCCCATACAAAATGTTAATTGGTTTCGTAACTGTCTCAAATTAAAGAACGTCTTTAAATAAAGGTTGCGAATCGACAATATATATTCACAATATTCGGATAATGGCGTATTTTAGATTTTAAAAATGTAGAATAACGTCAGCAATGAAAAAGGATTGAAATATATATTGGTTTTCAAATATTTATGCGTGCATTCAAAAATTTGTTGTGTAAACTAAGGAAAATATATCAAGCTACTTAAATATACAACAAATGACAAATGAACATTGGTCATTGGTTTTAATGAATCATTCCAGATTATTCTGTCAATCCAGTCAGAGTCCGTATATTATACAAATATTTACGTCGCGAAAGTGTAATTTATTTAATTAATGTTGTCTGTGATTTGTTTTGATGTTTGATTATTATTATCAATAATGCAGCGTTCAAGGAGATCTAATCTTACCCAACGGAACCGAAATGCAATTTTTTATTTACACAATTATTTAAAAAAATTTAAATTGGCATTCCAATTTTACCTGCGATTTATAGGTACTATAAGTACGATGATAGCGAAGATGAAAAAAGTGGGTCTCGAAATTCTGTCTGTCTGTTCGACTGCAGACTAAACGGCTCGGCCGATTTTCATGAAACTTGGTAAATATCATTTTTAAATTTTTCCCACACCCTTTTTTTTCGTTTTTTTTTTATGACGTTTCGTTTTAATTTATTTTTTCAAAACTCAATATTTCGAAAAAAATATTATTTTACCTAAAAATAAGGGTAGGTACCAACCATAAAAATGTTAAAAAATGGTTATCAAAGATAGTATTTTTACCGAAAACGGTATCTTGAATTTTTATAATTTTTTTTGCTTTCAATTAATTTTTACGATAAATAGTTGAATAAGAAAATTTTAAAAAATTTTGAAATTAGGATATTGCTGACTGTACCTACCATAGAACTATTTTTTCGAATTTTGAATTTTTCATTATCAGCTGAACGGATTTTAATGAAATTTCTTATAGAGCTTATAAAAAGTTTAAAAAACCTTGCATTTCAAGACTTTCAAAAAAAAAATTTTTTTTTTCAAACAAATTTTTTTTTTTTTTTTTGAAAATTCGATATTTCAAAAACGGCTCAATACTTTAGGTTGGCGTTCTTTTTTGATAAATGTTCCTCAATTCAGCAGAGACAAATAGCAAGCAGAAAATGAATCTTATAAACATAAATTATAAATTTTTTGAAGGTTCATTTTATCTTTATTAGTTAGAGCTGAAAAAAGGAATGACAT
This sequence comes from Philhelius festivus, assembly GCA_963931855.1. NCBI lineage: Eukaryota > Metazoa > Arthropoda > Insecta > Diptera > Syrphidae > Philhelius > Philhelius festivus. The sequence goes on from OZ007554.1 coordinate 156,948,426, forward strand.
CTGATTTTGTATACAAATCAGTGGCGTGGCGTGGATAATTTTAAATAGGAACCCGTTATAAAATTTTGTCACCTATAAAAATGAAAAACAAATCTTAGAACCTTAAAAACAACATTTCTAGTAGCGATATGGTATCTTCAAATGCATTCCACATTGACTTAGCAAAAAATGTGTAGCTATATTTTTTATACTTCAAGACATTAATATTTCAATCAACAATGAGCTTGAAACATAATTAAAAAGGACCTCCTTTTAGACACCACTCCCTTCGTCGGACATAACTGCGGCACCTTCCTAGGAATGTTCTATTAACTTTTCCTTGCAATCATATCTGTAAAGAATAAAAAATATATGATGGGACAACTCATCTGCATTAAGACTCGCCCAAACGTCAAAAACTAAAAGATATCTTTCTTGTATTCTATTGTCTGACAAGAGCCGAAATATGGCACTCAGTTGTCCCCTATGACTCAAATCTGATGTTTCGTCCATCATAATCGACACGAACCGAGCTTCTATGATTTCTGTTTAATTTCAGATTTAATAACAGCCGCGATACTATGTATCAAGTCATTTTGAATATCGTTGGCCGATAACACTACTCTAAATAGGATTCCATTAAAGTGTCATAGGTACTTATATGTTGATTTCCTTTACACATAAGAAATCCATTTCTGTGTGAAGATTTTGATCCCTCGCCAGATTTTGCGTTCCTAAACACACAACAAAAATTTATTTTTTTTTTGACAGGGATCAAAATCTTTAAATCCATATACATGAAACACGCACACCAAACAAAAAATTTCGATCTGGGATCGAAATCCCTGGTGTGTAAACGAAAAAAGGATAAAATATAAACTATCAACTATCCTTACTAAAATTATTTGGTTTCTCCGATAGGTAATCTGTTAAACAGCAATCTATATTTATCAAAGACATTTCCAAGACAAAGTCTAGAACTGCATTAAAATTAAGAAGCTAAATTTGTTTTATCACTATAGTGGGTAATACAAAAAAAAAAAAAGAGGCTGCGACCCACACTGATAACTTCCCATTTGTGGTCTTGAAAACTTTATATTTAGTTTTTTTCAAATAATCAAATTTTCAGTGAAACAAACTTTAGCTGTATCTGTACTGTATCTGTAGTGGTGGTATGATATTTTGTATACATATACTTCGATCATAGAGCTGTAGATGGAAGATCGAAGTAGATGGTTTCATAGTGTAATTGTTTTGCTTGTGGCATACTATGATATTAGGAAATTTGCTTTTTTTTTTTTTTTTTTTGTTTATAATTTACTCACGCTCAAGGGAATATGAATACCCTTTAAATGTTTCAACACAGCGTGGGCGTGAAGTTACGGAAGAGAAAGAAGGATAGGAAAGTTGTGTTGATGATGAGGATACTTAGTCGCTCATTTTATGTTTTTTTTCTTACAGAAAATTGGGCATATTCATAGTCATATCTTAAACCCCAGTCTAAGTGAACCGGAGTCTTAATTTAAGACCCAGGTTAGAAATAGGTGGTATTCATAAAGAATTTGGCAGCTCTGTTTAGTTAGAAACAGGTATACGAATATTCTACTACAATTTTCCTTGAATCTGCCAAAAAAAAACAGCTGTGATGTTATTAAAGAGCCAACTGAAGAAGAAATGATTGTAGAGATTGTATGGCAGAAGATTTCCTTGAGGATGAAATTTTAATTGACAGCAATAGGTATGAACCTGGAACAGGAGAAGTGAAAGACGATTCAATATTGCAACAAATATCGTTTAACAATCACAACCAAGAGAAACACCTATCCGACCAGGAAGTGGAGGAGGAGGATGAAAGCCCAATCAAGAAGCTTAAGCAACTTCCAAAAACGACAAGAAAGCCAGCTGTAGATGTTCTTAGCCAACGCCGAAAATAGATATCAAACGAGGAACGACAAATCAAAGAAATAGAATCGAAATCAAGTGACATTTCTGTTTTTTTTTTAAATTTATTTATAAAAAATACTTGAAACCAAATCACTCGCGCCGAAAAATTCGGAATTTGATTTTTTTTCTGTTTATGTTTGACGTTTTATAGAGTTGTTAAAACAGCTTAAATATACCTTCTGTCGTGTCTATTGTTAGACTCCAGGTTATCGTTTAAAAATGGGTTTTAATTGTCTATGAATAACATAAACTGGAGTTTAGTTTAGCAAAGACAAAATCAGAACTTATCGAAGAACTATGAATATGCCCCAATGTGTTTAACTAATTTTAAATTTTCTATTTAAAATGTTAAATTTCTTGTAATAATTACGAAGGTTGGTAGGTACATATTATATACTGAATTATAGATTTCCGTGTTTTTTAATATATCTTTGTTCCTACACCTAAGAAAACCTTGAGTAGAATTTTACATCTTTTTCATGGACAAAAAGATAAAAACATATTGTGACGTTTTCTTCAATTTCAGCATAGCTATTAATGGAATTTGAATATGTGGGACTTGGGTACAACTGAACAACCTTATACCTTATGTACGTATGTACAGTACATACATTCTTCTAAAAACTAAGTTGATAATAAAATTATAAAATTATGTATTATATTATAGAAATTACTTTATTATTTCAGTTCTGTATGTTTTCTCATTAAAATAATGTTGCCCCCTGAAATTTGTATTATCCGCCAAAAAAATTATGCTAAGCGACATTAATAAAGATCTCATTGTCGTGAGCAACAAAAAATTTTGTTAGATGTCACTTAGTTTAACCAAAATTGTCTCTTAGCACACTATGATTCAACTAGAACTTTCTTCGTTTTTTTAGTTTCCTGAACAATTTTAGAAATGTCGCTTAATATACATTCTTACGGGAAGGTATCGATGTATAAAACAACATACTTTAGAAGGCACTATCGGTGTTCATTCCCAAGAAATTCGACTTGAAATACAATTTTAACTAGTTTTCACTAGAATTTTTAATAGTTTTTTTATTTAAAAAAAAAAACTATTAATTAAAAATTTGTCAACATTTTACCAATTTATTGTACAAAATTATACTATGTATAAAATAAACTAAATTAGAAGTCAATATCACTACTAGTTTTCGAGAAATTTGAGTCGAAAAACAATTTTTACAACTTTCAATAGAATTTTATAGAGTTTTTTATTTTTTGTAAAAAAACTGTAAACTGATTTTTTTTAAAATTTTCACCAGTTGTCAAACACATTATTTTTCGTAAAATAAAATTATTTTTTTTTATCTTTTATTTAAAAAAATAACGGTAGGTTCATTTTTTTCCAAATTCATACCAAATCTGTATGACCTTATAATGAGTACACTAAATTTTATTTGAAATCAATAGCATTATTTTTTCGTGAGATATTTGAAACTAACCAAAATTTTTACTTTTTTTTTAAACCGATATAGTGAAAAAACTACCCACTGAATTTTAATAAACGCCCTTTCAGCCTCTTTCGAATCTATTAAACAAAATTTATTTGAAGTCGATATCTTTACTCGTTCTTGAGATACCGACGACGACAAATGGTACCAGAACGTACGGACGTACGAACGTACGCACGTACGAACGTACGAACGTACGAACGTACGTACACACACACACACAGACATCTCTCTAAAAATGATTGATATAGCCTCTAGGGACCTTGAAACGTCGAGAAATGTCAAAAATTCCAATTTGACAAATCGGACCAATTACAATAACTCCCTATGGGAAGTTAAAAATAATAAAAAACAATTCAATTAATTTTTTTTATTTATTTTAAGGTATTAAAAACATATTTTTTCTATTCTATACGTTTAAATGAGAAAACTAATAGAGAAACGCATATATATGCATTTAACATAATTATAACAAAACCAAGAAGAAAATGAACGACAATAAGAACAAAAAAAAAAACAAAAAATGTTTTGAAGTTAGAATCAAGAAAAATTTTATTTAATATAAGGAGTTATAAAAAATATGTTTTTGACTGAGAGGAACTGAAAATTCCTCTTTATTTTTTGTTTTGGTAGGAAGTTTTACCTCCACTTTTTCTTTCGGTTGTTGTTGTTGTTGTTGTTACTGCTGCTGTTGTTGTTGTTGTTGTTGTTGTAGTTGTGGTTGATGCTGCTGTTGCTGATGTTGTTGTTCTTGTTCCTGCTGTTGTTGCTGGATTTTCCCGTGAAAATCCAACTTGAAAGATTGGTCCCAGGGCTCGACGACCTCTAACGCCAAATTGGGCAGGTCCGCGATGTCCTGCTCATCAAATTGAGTAGCACATCTTTTTGGCAAGAAGACTGAGCAGTCTTCCAGCTCCAATAAAATTTGCTGGCCATAGCAAGTTGTGCATCGCTTTGCCTTACAAATATTATAATGCTTCTTCAGCCTTAAATTTTTCATGCTGGTCAGCGGCTTAATTTTCTTATCAGCAAAAACGTTTGCGTTTGCACGGATTTTTTTTAATAAAGAAGACATTTTTTTTTTTAAATTTACGTATGATAATTTTTAAACTGACGTTCCCTTTTTGTGCTAGAAGGCAACTGAATTAGGATTTTAAAAAAGACCTGGTTTTATACTCTTGAGTGCGTTTTTCCACAAATATGTATTTCATGATGGTCATGGGGGAACGGCATTTTTTTTATGATGAGCTTGGTTTTTTTTATGATTATAAATTCCTATTCCTAAAGTATTAAACCTCCTCTTTGTTAAGAGGAACGTGCCTTTTCTACAAATTATTTTGTGTCAAGTGTTGAATTCCCCATCTAATGTCCCCCATTTTTTTCCTTGTTTCGGTAATTAAATCTTCTGAATTTTATTATGAAATTAAAAGTGTTGAGAATATCAGCTTACTTGCTTGTTTCTTCATGGTGAAAAAATTCATGATATGGAATCAAATAAAATTTTTAATTTATTGGATGATTTGACTTCAAGTAATTTCAAATTATTTCCATTGGAGTTTCATAAGTGAAGTTATTGATTGTAGTTGTATTTCGCCAAGTGACCAAATACATATACTTCTCTTAATTGATTGCTTTTCTATGGCGTACATTCCATATAATAATAATTTCGAGACTTAACGATAAGGGCAGTTATAAATGAAAAAATAAATGAAAAGTGTTGGGTATATCGGCTTGCTTGCTATTATTTCTCATGTGGAGTTTTCTTATTCATCTTCCTCATTATCAATGGGCTTGATGATTATGGCAATCTGATCTAGTCGGTATGGGGCATATTGGACAGACAATGGAAATAATCGCGTGTAACTGTTCTTTGTTTAAAAACGAAAATTGGAAAAGTAGCTCCACAGCATTGCAACAGCATTAAATAAAATATTTGAACTTCATTATGGGACGACATCATCACATCAATAGTTTTTCTTACACTCAAAATAGCGAGCGGAACCATGTAAAAAAAATTTTTAAAACATTTTTATGAAAAAAGTTTGGTAAGCCAATTTAAAGGTTTTATTATTGTTCGAATAAAAATTAAATTTACAAAAAAAGTACTGAGCTGTTTTCGAGGAATTGAATTTTCAAAAAAAAAAAAATAGATTTTTTTTTTCAAAATTACAAAAAAAAATATTTTTCTTAAAGTTTTGAAATGCAATGTTTTTTAAACTTTTTAGAAGTTTCTCTCTACAAAAATTTCATTAAAATCCGTTATGCTGATAATGAGAAATTCAAAATTTAAAAAAAATCTATATGAAGGTTTTTATAATACAAACTCTATATACTACTGAAATAAATCAGCCAAGTAGAAGACTTAGCACTATTATTGCGTATTGACAAGGTCCTCACAAGTCAACTGATGAGTCCATGTGAGATCACCCGGACGAAACGCCAATTTTTGTGGACTAAAGGCCAAAAAAGCTAATTAAAAAAAAATCGTTCTATGGTAAGTACAGTCAGTAATATCTTGTTTTCTTTTTTTTAATTAAATTATAGATCTTAAAAATTAATCGAAAGAAAAAAAATAAAAGCAAAATTCTCGGAACCGTTTTCGAGAAAAATACGATTTTCGAAACCCATTTTTTAACATTTGTATGGACGGTACCGTTATTTTTGGGTATAATAAATTTCTTTTTCTCATATCTTGTAGATTATATTAAAAACTTTTATTTATCAAGATTTAAAAAATCGAGCATAGGGTTTTCGAAATATTGAGTTTTCAAAAAAAAAAATTTGAAAGTTTTCTTAAAAATCCAAAAAATTATTTTTGGAAAATTTTAATTCACAATAATATTCAAACTATTGGGAACCTTTAGCAGAAAAAAAAATTATCAAAATCCGTCGTACCGTTTTTGAGAAAGTCAAAAACCAAAAAAAAGGTTCCAAGGGGGGTACCAAAAATAACATTTTTTTTTTTAACCATTACCTAACTTTAACTCTTAACTTTTGATTTTTTTAAGAAAATCTGTGGTATAGTTTTTGAGAAAAAAAATATGTATTTATAAAATTTCGAAAAAAAATCGTATGGCAGGTAGGTACCGTTATTTTTGGTCATAAATAAAAAGAAAAAAACATCCGGGGGAAAAAATTAAAACCCATATGTACCAAGTTTGAAGAAAATTGGGCTAGCCGTTTAGCTGCAGTCGAACAGACAGACAGACAGACATACAGAATTGCGAGACCCACTTCTTTGGTCTTCGTTATCATCATAATGTCAACTTTGGTCAAAATCTCTAGTTCGATTTTCTTACGAGTGCATAACTTGCCTTATAGCACCTGCTTACCAAAAATACACAAAGCAAGAACACCTATCAGACCACTTATCAACTACACTTCAGCGCCCTGTTATAAAATTGCGAAAACCCTACAAAAATTAATCAAAAAATAACTGCATAATACATAATAATAATAGCATCAAAAACTATAAAGAATTAATAGAAAAGACATAGGTACACACATTACCAAACCAGAAAATGATATCGTTCGACGTAACAAATATGTTAACTAATATAAGTACCTATACCTGAAACAATTGATTTAATTAAAGAAAACCTACAATCCACAGCCAAACTTAACCAAAACCAAATTGACGAAATAATAACATTGTTACAAATAGTTTTAAAACAAAATTATTTCACATACATATAACAATAAATATTACACCCAAGATGAATGACTAGCTATGGGTTCTCCGCTGAGCGGCCTCATTGCAGATCTTTATTTAAATAATTTCGAAAACAAACACATATTATCGACACAAAACACACAATACTCAAAAATAATAACATATTCTAGATACGTTGACGTTTATTATATTATTTGACGGCACATTAAGATAATTAGACATTTTAAAGAAATACCTAAATAACATCAACGATAAAATCAAATTCACATCCGAAGTCGAAAGCAACAACGAAATAAATTTTCTGGACCTTAACATCAAAAAGAACAATACAAAGCTTACAGAAAACCCACCACCACCGCCATTACTATCCATAATGACTCACACCACCCACAGAAACACAAAAATGATAGACAGCATGCAATGCATTCGTAAATAGACTATTAACTATACCGATGGACAAGGAAGATTACAAAAACGAAATAGACACAATCAAATATATAGCAACAAGAAATGGATACAAACAACCCAAAAATAATAGAACAAATTATACAAAAAAAGAAAACAAAAATCAAGAATATAGAAATGAAACGCATAACAGATCGTGATAGCACGTCATCAACTGAAACACCAAATACATATCCACACAATATACAAATCTATTAACACAAATCATAAGAAATACTTTTAAAAAACAAAACTAAACATCTTCAACCAAAAACAAAAAACGATACAAAAACAAGTACCGGTGTATACAAATTAAAATGCAACGACTGCACTAAATATTATATAGGCCAAACAGGGAAAGCATTCTTGGACAGATTTAACGAACACAAATCAAAACAAAACACAAAATCAAATTTTGCAATGCATTTGATAGAAACAAACCACAACTACACCGGCTTTGACTCCAACCTCGTCCCCTTACACCATTACCGAAAAGGAAAACTACTTTACGCTCTCGAAGAATTCGAAATTTACAAATCACACAAAACAAAGGAAAACAATCTACTAAACGACAGATTAACATTAAAGACAAATGCATTATATGACACTTTATTAAAACAAAACAAATTGCAAAAAGAAGACAACTTTATTATAATAGAGTACGAGACAGGAACACCACATAAAAATCATCATTCAGTTCGAGTAGCCCGAAGATGGAATTCTAATTCCGAAACGCGTTGCTATTATTAATAAAATTAGTTGTGTAAATTTAAATTTAAAACTGAAATAAAAATACATTAAATTAATATTTATATTTATTTATTTAATTATCTATTAAAATTCAACACAACTGGAGACGAAAAAACCCCAACAATATTGCCTTATAGTACCTATAAGTCGCAAGTAAAAATGAATTTTATACTTATGAACAGTTTATTCTAATAAGATTCAGTTTTGAAATTCTTAGTCTTCTACATAAGAGCAAGTTCTTGCGACCCAGTCGTGCATTGCGTTTTTTAGTATAGAAAATTAATTTAAAAAAAGGTTTACAATTCGTCACCTGAGTTCTATCTTGTTCAAAGTCCATTTTGGAAAATGTTGGGAAAACGATTTTTTAACTTCAGAAGCAAAATTTTTACTTAAATTTGAAAGGAAATACTGTGGAGTTTTTTTCTCCATTAAACTCAATAATTTTTGTTTGCAAAATGATTTATAAATGAATCGGTCATTTCAAAAACCTCATAAGTCATTCAATTAGAATTTTTCAGGAATCAATAAAAACTGTTTCATGCTCAAACAAATGAGTTTTAAACCACTTTTTTATGCTTAACTAAGTATTTTAGTGGTAAGAAAATTAAAAAGCAAAAAAAATTCACAGTTTATTAATAAAAGTAATGAAAAAAACCTAAAAACCTGTTCTTGACTTAAGTTGTTTTAGCAAGGACTGGGGTAAGTGGTATATAATTTAACCAAAAAATGGTAGTAATTATATTTTGTATTGCTTATTATTGAAAATCACACTTAAGAATAACTTTTTGTCATGTTTTAATATCTTTAAGGTACATAGATTGATTATCTTCAACATTTTCTTGTCTTGCCTTTGCTGATAGAAGTGAAACCGAAGTTGCAACTTTATTTATTACTAATAATGAATGTTTAATCAATCCATCAATATATTCCTATGATAGTACCTTTTCTATGTGAAGCATACTTAAAGCTCATTTATGTCGAAGGTGCTTTTTTCTGTTTTTGTGGGATTTTTTTCTATAAGATTCAGTGTTGACAAACATAATTTTTTGTACAAATTTGGCCACAATTTCATGAATTAGTTTTTAGCTCTATGACTATTTTTTCTAAATTTCGAATGAGATGGACGTGAATTTGACAGACATGACGGATGAATATGAAAAGCTAAGATAGACAATGAAGTGCAAATCATCAGATCATTCTGTTTCAGAGATCAAGCATAAAAATGAGAGAGTCTGAGATTAAACGGAGACCTAGGGGTCCCCAGCATTTATTTTGTGAAGATCCGATTTGAAACCTTCCAAAAAAAAAAGTATTGAACAATCCAGTAGAAAATTTCTAATCCAACGAATAAGGGCTTTTCGCAGAAAATAGTTGTGTGAAAAACGCAAATTTGACATTGATGACGGTTGTTATCAAATTGAAGATTTGAATATTGTTGAACCAATCAGAGCAAAGCAAATTTAAAATATCAAACTACTCCCGCCATTTTGGTAGTGCATGCAAAAACCTCTTAAGTCACTGACTTATGTTGTTTATGCAATGAACGTCTTTCCTACGGTATTATTTGAAGAGGAAGGAATGTACAGACTTACGTGGTTCTTACCCAGAATACGCATCTCCCTTTAAGGAACCATTTTCAGCAAAAAAAGCATTTTGGAAAAAAATGTGACTTAAGAGGTTTTTGAAATGACCGATTCAAATCTAGGTTTTATTAAATCCTGAAATAGTTAAAAAATAAAATCAAGTGGGATGTCATTTTGGATATTGAACAACATTGTATGGGCTGTAAGCAAGTTGATTAAATTGGTGGATATTGAACAAAAAAGCTAAATAGTGAACAAAATAGAAGCACTTAATAATTAAATCATTGAAACTACGAAAATACTATGAAAATAGAACAAAAAATTCTAACTCATTCTTTGAGTTAAGCACTAGAACATAATGGGTGATCAGAAAAAATATTGCTGCTGCCCGGTAGGTAATGAAATTCAAAATTTGTTAACCATTTTTTTGAATTCACTTTTTACCCTTCTTTTTTCAAATAAATAGCTACATTATTTATTTTACATACAATTTTTAATTTAAATTTTGTTATTGTTTTAAACAAACTGGCGCAAAATTTTAATTAAATTAGTAGGTACGATGCTAAAGCTGTTTTAGTATGATACTAAAATCGTCGAATACCTATATTATTTTTTTAGTATCGTGCTATTTACAAACGCCACACAAGGACTTAGTTCTTTGCACGAACTTTCATTGTTTTAGGTGCAATTTATTAAGAAAATTGCCTTAGCACGATAATAGTTAGAAAATTGTAAGAATTAAGAATGAGTTAGTAAACTACTTTAAAGTTAGCAAATCATTAAGAATTATCATACTAATACCTTAATAAAAGGCTGTTTAAAATTTTGCGCCACTGAGTTTTATTGTAATTGGTTTCTTATTATTTTTTCATAAAAATCGTTGTTTAAACCTAGTTTCATACTAAAACAGATTAAACATCGTAATAATTCAACTAAAATTTTGTGCCATTATGATTTTATTTGTAATGCATTGAAAGAAGATCAGGGGCCTGTTGCTCAGATCATACACATCATACATTTTATACAACATACAAGATACAACATTTTTATACAACATACACATCATTCTGTTTCTTAGATTTCATTGGAAGTGTTGTATGACATTTGTTTTGTTGTATGATGTGTATGATTCTGACATTTCATTATTATTTGAGTGTGAGGTTAATATAAATCTCAATTTTTGGTGAAGACCTGTTGGAACTAGTTGAAATTAATATACGTGTCAGATGACGCCCTAAAATAATAAAAGAACTTGTTAATTTCAATCAAAAAGCAGTGGTTGATTGAATAAAAAAGACACTCAAAATATTTAATAAAGTGGTTTATTGAACAAAATAGTTCTTCATAACTTTAAAACTAAAAGAGATAGAAAAAAATCGAGTACGCCATTCGAAAGAGCATGTTCGATTTATAAAAACTGCATTTCTAACTCAATTTCGCCAAAAATGGTCTTTTGAACAAGATAGAACTCAGGCGACGAATTGCTCTCAACTGAAAAACTTATTAAATTTCCCTAAACAAATAAAAATAATACCATTCCCAAAATATTAATGGGAACTACCTATACCTATACATATAAATGTTTTGCAGTTTTTTGGATCTTTTTCGAAGGGCTGTAACTCTGCGAAAAGTGGTCGTATTGGGATGAAACTAAAAGCTTTTTAAAGATTTATTTTTCGATTTTTATTTTTTTAAGGGCTTAATTGTCTTGAGATTATTTATGGTTCAATCAAATTAATTAATCCAAAAAAAACATATGTCGGATTGAAAAAAAAAGTACTTCCGTCTTTGACCACTAATTTACAAGTAAACAATATACACCATAATATAATACAATGGGCATTTTTAAGAACATGAGTTAATTCTTTATAGATAATGGATTGTTTGGAACAATTTATGGAGATAATTGATTTTTAACATTGGGCAGTTTCGAAAACGTGCCAAAAATGATCTGTTTGTATATACCTATGCGCAAATCTTTTTCTGCTTTACAAATTTTGGCTACTTGTTTGGTAATGTTTTTTTTTTTAATTTTCAAATTGATTGATCAAACCGTTTGTCCATACCGAATGTCCAAATTTGTACAAAGTTTCGAAAAGTTTTAATTAGAATATTATTCTACTGTCTCTATATATTATGTAACTATCAAAATGAAAACAATCATAACAGTTTTCACTAACTTCTACTCTTACACAGTTTTGCATTTGTTGCATATCTATTTCTAAGACTTGAAGTTCCTATTAGCTTAAACTAATTTTGTAGTAAGAGTTTGTCATTTGTATTTCCAATAACATCATTGTATTTTAATTTTCCTTGTATACTACTATACTAATTAATAGCTTCTATTTAATCAAGCAAAAACTAAAAATGCCTTTTTCATAAGAACTGATTTACTGTGGTCAATCTTACTCGTAATAAAAAAAAGAATTTCATCAAGAGTAATTTCGAAATTACTAGCTTTAATAAAAACGAACTTAATAATCTAAAAAAGGAATTCTTGTTTTTTTTACAAATTAAAAACTAAGTGATAATGAATATATGAATGTGTCTACATACATACATATATGTCTATGATATAAAGGTCGTTCCTATTCGAGCAATGCCAGATTTGCCTATTGTCCTTTGTGGCCTAATGAAAACGTAGTAGGTACAGAGGCGTATTTAAGGATTTGGCGCCCGGGCTGATAAATTTTTCCGCCCTTTAGAACAATGAAAATAAAGTAATAAAAAATAATAATAAAAAACACAAAATGCATAATATTTGATGTTTTCAAATTTTTTTGTGTGTGTATATTCATTACAAAATTCATTAACAATAGATTCGTTAACTAAATTTTTTGTCAGTTCAGCTTCTATATTTAATAAAGCTAAACTGTTAAGGCGCTAATGCGAGACCATAAATACGTTTTTATTCGTTTCAATACGGAAAACGATCGTTCTGTACTACAATTCGTCACTGCAGTAGAGCTGTGTCAATCAGGATCGATTCGATTTTTTTCGATCCGGTCATCGAAAAGCATTGTTGATCGAAATCACAAATTTTCATTTTAATCGATCCCAATCTTAATCATTTAGATGATTCCTCGTTTCTCGATTTTCTATTTCAATCTCAATCATTTCAATGAGTCTCATTCTTTAATATCAGTTAACTCGATTAACCATGATTTATTCGATTCGATTTGGTATTATTTGAGGTATCAAGGGTGGAATCGCGTAAGGTGATAGTTAATTGTCAATTTTTTGATTGCCATTTTGAATATATCTGTCTCTATCATATTAATAAAAAAAAATATAGAGAGAGCGATTGTCAAAACGACAATCAATTGATTTAGTGATCACTTTACTCTTACGCGATACGGGCCCAGGATCTGGTTTATACACTGTGGGAATTGAACTAGTAATGAGACTTATCGAATAAAAACTTTCGACTTACATATGCGATAGTATCTTAATTTATTCGATAGTACCAATTCATTCAGTAACTATTAGTCCTAAAATTGATCTTTTAATGAGCAACAAATGAAATCTCTTTGTCTTGAATTTTTTGACGCTTTTTAATCAATGGACATAGTAGCCATCATTCGATGTCATTTGGTAATTTATGGCTTACAATATAGAGTATTTTGTGAAAGCCTCAACTCAATCTTATCATCGAAATCGAAATGAAAATTGAATCGGAACAGTATTGAACCATTTGAGTGATATGAAAATGATCGAATTCGATTCGATCATTTGAAATGAACGATTTACACAGCTCTACACTGCAGTGCACAAGTATATTCTTAAAGCAACCTCAGCATATAAAAATTCATCCTTCAATTAATTTTCTCTTATATGAAGGTTAAGCTGACTTAAAATCATATTTTCAGAGTTGTTTTGCTCCAGAAAATTTCAAAGTAAGACACACTCTTCTTGAAAATTTTCCCCAAGATCAACCAGGTATAATTTTTGAAGAGTGGTTGCATTTTTTCCAATTGCTTCTTCACTCATGTGATCAAGCTTAGATAAAAAAATAAAACCATTTGTTTTTGCTTCATAGGATGAATTTCTTCTCTTCAGCGCACTCAATTAATGGTCGCAAATAGGAATGAAAGTATTTATTTTGAAATTTTCACGATACGGCAGTTCTCCGCTTTAGTTCAGCCGCCACCCCTGGAGATAAAAAATCTGAGACAGCCACCTTCAGTCTCAACATCGTGCCACACATCTTTCCTATCCTTCTTTCTCTTCCGTAACTTCACGCCCGCGCTGTGTTGAAACATTTAAAGGGTAATCATAATCACTTGAGCGCGAGTAAATTATAACAAAAAAAAAACACAAAAAAGAACCTCCCTTCGCGACACTCATCATCTCGTTTTTTCCTCTTCACGATTCTTCTTTGGTCCATTTTGTAATTTTCAGAGGTTTTGCTTTTTCCCATCTCTTTAAAACATCAAAGCATTCTCGTTTTTCTCTCACAAACGATATGAGTGCCTCGTAGAGCCTGGACACAGTTTCAACGTCTGTATCAACATTCAACACATTGAATTTCTACTTGCGACTTATAGGTACTATAAGGCAAGTTATGCATTCGGAAAAAAATCGAACTCCAGATTTTGATCAAAGTTGACATTACGATGATAGCGAAGGCCAAAAAAGTAGGTTTCGCAATTCTGTCTGTCTGTCCGTTCGATTGCAGCTTAACGGATCGGCCGATTTTCTTCAAACTTGGTAGATATGGGTTTTAATTTTTTCCCCCCGGATGTTTTTTGATTTGATTTTTTAAGACCAAAAATAACGGTAACTGCCATACGAATTTTTTTTCGAAATTTTATAAATATTTTTTTTTCTCAAAAACTGTCCCACAGATTTTTAAAAAAAAATTCATAAAATTTCACACTGTGTCTCTGGCATATTAAGGGTATACAAACCCCTTGAGTGTGCGCCGATTATAAAAAAAAAGAAAAAAAAAGTTAAACCTAGGTAATGGTTGAAAAAATTTTTCCAAAAAATGGTTATTGGGGGTACCCCCCTGCAACCATTTTTTTGTTTTTGATTTTCTCTAAAACGGTACCACCGATTTTGATAATTTTTTTATGTTAAGGCTCCTCAGCAGTTTCAATATTTTTGTGTATTCAAATTTTCAAACAAATTTTTTTTGGATTTTTAAAAAAAAATTCAGAATTTTTTTTTGAAAACTAAATATTTCGAAAACCCCATGCTCGATTTTTTCAAAACTTGATAAATAAAAATTTTTTAGTATAAATTATAAGATTTAAGAAAAAAAAATTTTGATTTACCTAAAAATAACGGTACCCTCCATACAAATGTTAAAAAATGGTTTTCGAAAATCGTATTTTTCTCGAAAACGGTTCCGAGAATTTTACTTAATTTTTTTTTTCTTTCAATTAATTTTTAAGATCTTTAATTTAATAAAAAAAAAATTTGAAAACAAGAAATTACTGACTGTACCTACCATAGAGCGATTTTTCAAAATTTTAAATTTTTCATTATCGACATAACGGATTTTAATGAAATTTTTTAGAGAGAAGCTTCTAAAAAGTTTCAAAAACATTGCATTTTAAAACTTTAAGAAAAATATTTTTTTGAATTTTGAAAAAAAAAATCGTTTTTTTTTTTTTTGAAAATTCAATATCTCGAAAACGGCTCCATACTTTTTTTGTAAATTTATTTTTTATTCAAACAATAGTAAAAACTTTAAATTGGCGTACCAAAATTTTTTCTTAAAAATGTTTTAAAAATTTTGTACACAAAAGCTTATTTTTTAAGAAACCACTACAAAGACTTATAATTTTTATTCTAGCATGAACCTATATTTGCTTGAATCACATGGCATTCTATTTTTATCTCCAACTACTAAAGAAGTTGTTTTAGTCGTTTAAAAATTTAACTTTTATGCTTATGAACAGTTTTTCTCTAATAACATTCATTTTTGAAATTCTTAGTCTATTACATATGTAAGAGCAAGTTCGTGCGTCCCAGTCGTGCATTTTATTTTTGATACAATATAGAATTTCTTGAGTATAGAACCCCAAAAATTAAGACAATATTTCTTTCTCAAGGGACTTCAATTGGGACAAGTGAGAACGATAATAAAAATATAAAATAGGTATTCGACGATTTTAACTTTAGTAATATATTAGAGATAGCATGATGCTAAATTTGATTAAAATTAGCAAAATCGTCTTTTTAACCTAGTATTATTCTAAAATAGTTTTAACATCGTACTAATTCGACTAAAATTTTGCGGCAATAGTTTTTAAAATAATACCTATCCTTTTATTTATCCATCATTATAAACTATTTTACAAAAAAAAAAAACAATCATTATATTGTTTCTTAAGTCGTTCAAATCAAAACTATTGACGAAGGGAAGGGTATTTGTATATAGGGACACGAGTCAGCCAAAACTAAAAAAAATGGAGACATTATTTTCTAGGTATATAAAGAATACAAATTTGTGTGTGACCTTATATTTAGAATCCGGCTTGATGGATTTTTATAATTTTTTTTAATAAAAAGGGACTTTTTGTAGATGGCTTAGAAACAAAAAATTAAGATCCGTTCTAGCGCATTTTTGTAGAGCTACATAGCAACAAGTGTTTTTTTTTTATTTAGATAATGTTTTCGTTTCATTGGAATTTGTTCCAAAGAATAGGTACATGTCTGTAAATATTTTAAGTAACTATGAATTTTCATTATAAAAAATCGTTTATAAAAAGTAGGAATAGTAAATGGTGAAAAAATTGAGTGACATGTTGCAGTGAACTCTCTTACAGCCGGACACCCACGACACTGAACAAATTGTCATGCTTGAAAAACTCAAAAAATCGCATTTTTTTAATCTTTGTATTTTTTGTTTATCCTTCAAAAATATTATAAATTGGATAATTGTTATGGGCGGCACCCGCCCTTTGGCTTGTATGTTTTGAAAGTTCAATCGCTTCAAAAAAATATTATAAATTGGCCAATTGCTAGGGGCGGCTTGCGTCCTTCTGCTTGAATGTTTTGAAAGTTCAATCGCTTCAAAAAAAAATATTATAAATTGGCCAAGTGCAAGCCGCCCCTAGCAGCCTTGCCGCCCCGGGCTGTAGCCCTTTTAGCCCTAGGGTAAATACGCCCCTGAGTAGGTAGGTAGGTATAATGTATTTTATATTTCCTTATATTTTAAAAATTTGTTTGCTAGGGTTTTTTTCGGGGAGAGTACGATAACTTGGCCGCCAAGATTTGATAACGGGTTTTTGTAGGGGGGTCAAAAATAAGCACTTTTTACTATGGGAGGGGGGGGTCTATCTCCCCCCGTTTAGGAGGTAGGGGCACTTTTAGAAAAAATGGTTTAAATTGAAAAAAAAAATATTAAAAAACAACGGCACCACCTACAATAAAGTGCTATACTGCGTTTGAAAGCCAGAAGATTGTTCTATAATCCTGCATTTAAATTTTATTACTCGTATCAATAGTTTTTGAGAAATTCGCATTTAAAGTCCAAATTTTGATAAAAAAAACGTGAAAAAAAATGTTTAGACCGATTGTTTTCAAAATTTTGAAATGAAATTGTAAATTAGCTTATATGTGATCCATGTATCTATCAGTTCTTAATCGAACACAAAAAACCGCATGGTTCTATGTCTTCTAGTTTTTGAGAAAATCGAAAATTACCAAAACTACTTTTTTTGATTTTTGGTGGTGACGGTGATTCCATTTTAAGGATTAATGTTAATAAACATAATGAATCTTTGTTAGTTCAGTACCGCAATTCATTTAGCGTTACCCAGAATGCACCATGAGGAGGTAGAATTGCATCTGGGTCAGTTATTTTATCAGTTAGTCAGGAGTTAGTCAGTCATAGTTAGTTAAAAATGATCAAAATGTATTAAAAAGGTGTGTAAGTCTCGTCAATAAAGCCATCGTCCGTACTATAACAGTCGAGTTCGTTGAGTTACTCTTTTATCGTGGGAAGCCGAGGATGTTTTGGCGGTAAAACACTTTCTAAATTTTCGCTCTGAAGGGTGGGAGGATCGATGTCTTTTAACTGTAAACCCTCACATATATCACCATCGGTATAACAAGGGTAAACTTTTTTTACATCTGATAAAAACTCTATTATTTGCGAAGCCCAGTCGTCCTTATATTTCCTTTCTAGGCAATATTTTCGATAGAAAAATAGTGCCATGTATTGGTGAACATGGTCAGAAGTTTGTTTTGGTTTTCAAGATCGTTTATTGTATTTTATATGTATTTAGTGGACATTGGATAAATAGAATAAATTTGAATTTTTTTAAATACAGATTCTGTGAATGCAAAAGAAACTTTGCATGCACCCAACCTCGCACCTACCCCAAATCCTATAGTGTGCCCAAGCAGGGGGGTTGCAGGGGGGCAGCATGCCCCCCCATACATACTTTACTGTTTATATATTGTAATGTTGGAAGCTAGCACTGATTTATTTATGTAAGGAAGCAAAAAATATCAAACATTTTGTAGAAAAGTAGTTTTAGTTATTTTCGATTTTCTCAAAAACCAGAAGACATAGAAACATGCGGTTTTTTGTGTTCGATTAAGAACTGATAGATACATGAAACACATGTAAGCTAATTTACAATTTCATTTCACAATTTTGAAAACAATTGGTCTAAACTTTTTTTTTCACGTTATTTTATCAAAATTTGGAATTTAAATGCGAATTTCACAAAAACCATTGACATGAGTAATTTAGTTTAAATGCAGGATTATAGAACAATCTTCTGGCTTTCAAACGCAGTATAACACTTTATTCTAAGTGTTGCCGTTGTTTTTTAATATTTTTTTTTTTCAATTTAAACCATTTTTTCTAAAAGTGCCCCTACCTCCTAAACGGAGGTTTTCTCAAAAACCAGAAGACATAGAATCATGCGGTTTTTTGTGTTCAATTAAGAACGGATAGATACATGAAACACATATAAGTTAATTTACAATTTCATTTCACAATTTTGAAAACAACCGGTCTAAACATTTTTTTTCACGTTTTTTTTATCAAAATTTGGACTTTAAATGCGAATTTCTCAAAAACAATTGATATGAGTAATTTAATTTAAATGCAGGATTATAGAACAATCTTCTGGCTTTCAAACGCAGTATAGCACTTTATTGTAGGTGTTGCCGTTGTTTTTTAATTTTTTTTTTTTTTAATTTAAACCATTTTTTCTAAAAGTGCCCCTACCTCCTAAACGGGGGGAGATAGACCCCCCCCTCCCATAGTAAAAAGTGCTTATTTTTGACTCCTCTAAAAAAATCCGTCATCAAATCTTGGCCGCCAAGTTATCGTACTCGTGCCTTTTTTTCTTTCCTTTGTTTGTTTTTGGAGGCATTATACCTTTGCAGCTAGGTTGTTAAAAAAAATATTTATAGCTATGTGACAAATAGATTTGAACAGGAGAAACACAGCGGTAATTAACAGTACTGACCATGATATATTAAAATAAAGGATAAAAAAACTCTTCCTATATAAAACAAACAAAAATACATAAAAGAAACGCACTTTCCATATTCTTTCAACATACTTTGACCTACCTCCCACTCTCACCCTTCTTCTACCATTGGAACACGTCACCACCGAAAATTGATCGAATTTTCGATCTTTACTTATTTATATATATACATAAAGGGTTGCTATCCGTCCGTATTTTCCCGGACATGTACTCTTTTTTCACTGTGTGGGGGAGGTCCGGGATAGTTTTTGTTAATTGTCCGGGATTGTACTCCTTTTACCCATTGTGTATCTATTTACTTTTATGCCACTTATAATTAAATGGTTATTCAAAAATGAACCGAGGTCTCATTAAAATTAAGTGAACGAACAGATCCAATATAGTAGAAAAGAAATAAGGGGTATTCATGTAAGCGCGGAAAACCCTCGTAAACCTCGTAAACCAGATAATTTTATCTCCGCAGAAACGAGCTGTCAAAATTTGTATGGGAAAAAGTTTCTGCAAATCGCATAAAATTATCTGACAAATTTGCTGCGGAAAGTGCAGAAATAAACCTCGTAAACTAAAGAAGTATGGATTCTGACATTTAATTTGACATTTCACAAAATATTCCGACATTTACGCAAGTATTTCTTAGGGGGTGTTCATGAAAACATGCTGCGGAAAGTTATATCTTCCTACAAAGCGGAAAATTATCTCGTTACATGAATACCCTTATTATTTATACTACGTTTTCACCATGAGTAAATCCGCTAGAGATATAAAATAAATCTTGAAGTGTTTTCACCAAAGAAACTGAGATTTATTTGACGTTTTCACTCTGTCTTGTCATTCAATTGTCAATTTGGACAAGAGAAAAAAAACTGCAATTGGATAGTAAACAGGAAAAAAACAGATATTTCTATTTTGTGTTCATTGTCATTGAGCCTGTTTAGATTGGGAAGATTGAGTAGGGACTCACGGCAATTTGACGGCAAGAAAAGTGCGGGGTGAGAGGTCTCGTGAGGCATGAAGAAAACATAAAAACTGGACTCGTGAGTACTGTTTCATAACCGAAACGTTTCGTTTTATTTCATTTTGTCCATTTCAATTTGTCAATTTTCAAGAAAACAACAGCTGTCGGTCTATAAAAGTATTTAATTTTATTCGTGTGAATTTTGTAAGGAAAAAAATGACGAATTGGACAAAAGAGCAAACAAGTTTCCTGATAAATATTTATTAATGACGATAAAAAAATGTTTCGATTCAAATAATTCCACGTAAGACCCATCGTGAGGCACCTCAAAGTTTTTTTAGTGTAAACACGATGGTACTCACCAGTCCGTACTCAATCTTCCCAATCTAAACACATTGTATATATATTTTAATAGTACTATCATGAATAGGAACGCGACTAGGCGAACCAAGCGGCACCATAATTACTAAATTAGCAGAGATGCCTATGGCAGAGTTTTAACAGATAGATATTTAATACATGATAGTGACAGCAATAGGAATACTGTATATAAAGTAGGAGAACAAAGGCACATACTATGTACATTGGAGTAGAATGTAGGTGTGTGTGGGGATTTGGTAGTTGTTATTTTCTGTAGGCAAATATTTTCAAGGTCAATACTTTCAATACTTTTTTGGCGATTACGTATTTTTTGGGATAGAAGAAAATTATTTCTGTGCATATTGTCGTCTGAGTTATTATCTTGTTCAAAAGAGCATTTTTGGCCAAATTTAGTTAGAAATGCAGTTTTTATAAATCAAACATGCTCTTTCGAATGGCATACTCCATTTCTTTATATCTCTTTTAGTTTTTAAGTTATGAAGAACTATTATGTTCAAAAAACCACTTTATTAAACATTTGAGTTCGACTACAGCTAAACGGCTCGGCCGATTTTCTTCAAACTTGGTAGATGTTTTTTTCTTTGGAATTTTTTTCGAAATTTCATAAATATTTTTTTTTCTCAAAAACTGTCCCACAGATTAAAAAAAAAAAAAAACAAAAAATTTCATTTAGTTAAAGCTAGGCATTGTATATATATATACAATGAGCTAGGTAATGGTTGAAAAAAAATTTTACAAAAAATTGTTATTTTTGGTACCCCCCTTGGGACCATTTTTTTGTTTTCGATTTTCTCAAAAACTGTACGACTGATTTTGATCATTTTTTTTTTGCTAAAGGTCCCTAATAGTTTGAATATTATTGTGTATTCAAATTTTCAAAAAATTATTTTTCGGATTTTTAAAAAAAATTTCAAATTTTTTTTTGAAAACTCAATATTTCGAAAACCCCATGCTCGATTTTTTTCAAACTTGATGAATAAAAGTTTTTTAATATAATCTACATAATATGAGAAAAAAAAATGTATTTTACCTAAAAATAACGGTATCCTCCAAGAACAAAATTTATAATTCGTGTTGTTTTCTTACAAAAATTAATAAAAAGAAACAAATTTCAGCCTCGGAACAGTTTTTGAGAAAAATGCGATTTTCGAAAACCCTTTTTTGAAAAAATATCAAGTAACTTACGAAAAAA
Source organism: Philhelius festivus (assembly GCA_963931855.1). NCBI lineage: Eukaryota > Metazoa > Arthropoda > Insecta > Diptera > Syrphidae > Philhelius > Philhelius festivus. The sequence continues at coordinate 156,970,254 of OZ007554.1, forward strand.
AAAATATTTTCACGCGTATACAAATTTTCCTTTTTCCAAAAAATGTTCATACTTTTTTGAAAATTTTAGTATTATCAAAAGTCTTATATATTTATAATATTTTTTTTTAATTTTTGGAAAAAAAGTCATTCTTTTTGGAAAATTCGATATCTCAAAAACCGGCGCAATGTTTTTTTCGAAATTTAATTTCCATTCGTACAGTAATAAAACTTAAAGCTAGCGCACGATTTGAGGAGATTTAACTTAAAAACAATATTTTTTTGTTCCACGCTTAAAATACGTTTTAAGCGTTTTCGCGTTTTTCGTTTCATACGTGGATTGAAAGGTGGCACTCCCTAGATCACGAATATGTAATTTTTAATTCTGTAGGATGAATAGTTTGGCCAGAAATCACGTTTGAAAATGTCAACTTTGAGGGGTCTACGAGGCTCCGTTTAGCCGCAAATCGCGTTTAAAGATAAAAATTCGTTTTTTGATACAATTTTTTCAAATTTTGATATTTGACAATTATCTCATTATCGAAATAGGGATTTTTTATAGAGATGCTTCCAATAAGTTGAAAAAACATTGCTCAAAGCTTTGAGTTTTTTTTTTTTTTAATTTTTGGAAAAAAAATTGTTTTTTTTTTTCTTGGAAAATTCGATATCTCAAAAACGGCTCCATATTTTATTTCGAAACTTAATTTCATTCGTAAAATAAAAAAAAACTTAAGGTTGGCGTACCAAATTTTTTTTATATTATTTTCACTTACAAAATTATGTAATTGCAAGTTTTGCATGTGGAAAAAATTTAACTCAAGATTTTGATCAAATTTGACTTTACGATGATAGAGAATACGAAAAAATATTTTTTTATCTAAAAAAATTGTTTTTGAAAAATCAATGTCTTGAAAATGTTTGAGCGATTAATTTTTGAAAATATTTCCTAGAATCTTTATTTTCAAATACTTAAAATTAATATCCCAATTTTTTTTCTAAAAGAATTTTAAAGAAATTTCTTATACCTATTCAAAATCAGTTTAATAATAAAATGTTTGTTTGTTCAAAATTCGCAGGGCAAATATCTTATTTTTTACAAAATATATGGATAAAATTAATTTTTTGGTACAATTTTCTATGGGTATGTACCTACATACTATGCAAAAGCTATTTTCTTTAATAAAAATATAGGTACGTACCTATAAGATTTTCTTAAAGAAATAGTTTTTTAGCTGTGTATGTATGTACATATCTATATTAATTACAAAAAAAAATACAATTGCCATTATCTAACTACCCACTGCATATAATTATTATAAAATTATTATTATAAAATTATTTTGGTTACCATAACGAAATAAAGCCAATTTGAAATTATTTAGTTTTCAAAAACGAAATAAAACCATTTGAGTTTATTAAGTTCAAATTCCTCTAGATCTTATTACAAAGTCCATAAAATGGCAACCTCGGTAATTAATCGTATCAGAATTTAAACAAACCATATTGCATGAGCAATGAAACAAAATTCACAAAAACTCTCATACACTCTCAATACTATTTGCTTGTATTCATCTCGCTCATGGCATATAAAACTGTATATACCTACCTACAATTGATTCTGACAGCAAAAAGAAACGCAGATAAGACTTTCTCCCTTACCCTCTTTATTGTTGTCAGAATAAATATATATCTACCTCGTCTCTTTTTTTGCTTATATTTTCTCCTTCCACGTCAACTCTGTACTGCTTAACATAGCCACACTTACGATTTTGCGGCACAATAAGTTAACTTAAAATCGTGTTCCATGAGAGTACTATAAAAATATATATACAATGCTAAACAGGCTCATTGAAGAAAGTGGGGTAACATGGACTGCTTTTACACGAAAGCGATTTTTAATCTTTGATTCTCTTTTGACTTCCCTTCGATTGCATGAATGCTTTTAAACACAGCGATTTTTAATGAAAGTTAACTTTTCTTCTATTGAAAAGGAGTCATCTCTCCGCACTCTTTACTCTAGTGAGTAGATCGAAGTTCACTGAGCGAACGCCAAATAAAAATGAAACATACCTGACAAGTAAAGAAAACCACAAAGAAGAAAGAACGATAACTCTGCAATTTTTCCAACCCTAGCAATTTTGTGTACCCCCGCCACCACATACGTCTCTCTCTCACGGGCTTAAAAATCGCAAGGTAATATTGCTTCGTTTAAAAGCAGTCATAGGTGCGTTCTACAAAATAAAGTTTGTTTGTTTTGCAAATCTTCCGATTGCGAGAAGATTTCAAGGAGATTTATTTTAAATCTTCATTTGAGGTGATCTATATTTGTATGGTAAATCTACGAGTTTTAAAGGTGATTTATACTACGTTTTCACCAAGAGTAAATCTGGGATTTAAGTGGATTTACCATAAATCTTCTTTAAATCTCGAAGATTTACCATACAAATTTATTTCGTAAAGCTAGTAGATTAGAAATAAATCTCTACTAAATCTTCATAGGATCGATCGGTCGAAGTTCGAACTGACCTAACATCCATACTGTGCTAAGTTATCTCGATGATTTTTCATCGTTTGGCACAAATGAAATTTTCTTTCTCTCGCTTCTACTTTATAAGAAAAATTGAAACAACATTATCATTTTGATAGATGCTGTCAAAGTTTATCTTCTTATTAATCTTTCAGTGCGGTGAAAACATCACATAAATCTCTTTCCTTAAATCTCAGATTATCTTTTGGTGAAAACGTATGTCGATTTCCTTTTACACTAGGAATTTTAGGGATTGCGATCCCTTGTCAAATTCTGTCTTTTTAGTGTGGGTATTTCGTATACATGTAAATCGATTTTTTTGGTGTGAAGGAATGTTAAATCTGTGGTAAAAGTCAAAATTTGACAAGGGATCGCAATCCCTAAAATCTCTAGTGTAAAAGGAAATCGACAGTAGTGTTATAGAACAACCCTTCAAGCAAATTCACTGACCCTACTTTGTCAGTCTTTCTTGGATCCTTTAAAAATGGAGTGTCATACACACATTAGCTTATTTTCTGTAAATATGCATGCACAAAAACAGAACGAGAATTGACGGAACTTTTTTTTTACTGAAAAAGAGAGATGCACTAATGGTGAGTATTTATTATGAACTGAAAAAGAAGACAACAAAAACATTTATATTTTTTCAATATGTAAACGTTAGTGCCAAGCGCAACAGTTCAATAAAAAAGTGATTATTACAAATTTTGCGGATCCATGTTTTGATCCGTATACGGAGTCATCCATACGTTGTATACTACGTGCGCGGATCTAAAGCGGACTTGTTTGCTTGAAGGAAAATAGAACTTCAACGTCAAAATAAATTTGTCTTATGTTAGTTTGAATTGCGCCCTTTTTCACTTCAGTTCTTGAATGTTTACGTGGTAAATTGCATTGGTTTCTTTCAAGAAAATTTGTGGACGCAAAAACTTAAAGAATTTATTAAATTGTTTTTGGTTAAGCATACATGTATGTACATATATATACCTACATACCTTGCAAATTTGTGTTATGCATAATTTTTATTTTCAATAATATGCTTATAGTTGGACACGATGCCGAGAAGAAAATGTTCTTTTGACGAGGAACTGCAGAAAAGGTATCCTTCTTTCAAAAAAGGGAAATACGACTGGGAGGTGAGCTGCTGCATATACAACTGCAAGATATCAATTGCAAATAAAGTCAGAAGTGATATCGAAGAACACATCTTTAAAAGCAGTAGAGGCAACGATAGCCTACCATACAGTTTTCCATCACCAATCTTTTAATTCACTCGATTGTACAATGAAATTAAATCAAAAATTATATTTTGACTCTAGTATCTGCAAGCAACTCACTCGTGCACGAACAAAAGCTTCAGCTATCGTTACGAATGTAATTTCTCCGTTTTCTTTATCACAGGTATTGAGTTATTTAGAAACGATTTCGTACATAAGTGTTCAAACAGATTTAGCTTTGAAAATGTTTCCAGTTTTGATAAGATATTATGACCTTAAAAATGGAGGATCAAAATGCAAGCTTTTAGACCTTGTCTTCGAAAAAAATGAGCAATCTGAAACAATTGCCCAGCTTATTGTTAAAGCTCTTACACAAAATAACTTATTATCAAAAGTAAGTGGATTTTGCGCTGACAATTGCAATACCAATTTTGGTGGAAGACAAATTAAAGGTTCGAACAATGTCTATTCGAAGTTAAAATCTTTAGTCAACCAAAACATGATAGGTGTAGGATGTACACCACATGTATTGAATAATGCGATCTACCACGGATGTGATACTTAACCAGTTGACGTCGATATCATAATTGTAAAAATATACAACTATTTCTCTATCTACACAGTCAGAACGGAAAGACTTCGAGATTTTTCTGAATTTCTTGAAAATGAATATAAGCCTCTCTTATATCTACCATTCGAAAACCAGATGGCTTTCTCTCTATCCTGCTATTGAACGTCTTTTGCTTATGTACGAAGTCCTAAAGGTCTATTTCGAAGACATTGAGAATCCACCTAAAATATTGCAAAATTTTTTTAAAGACGACTTAAGCGAGGCGTATTTATTTTTGGTTCATTCTCTCATGTCAACATTCAACGTCAATATTCAAAACTTGAAAAACAAGACATTTCTATTATTGAAACCTTGAAAATTTTACAAAATATTGTCAATAATATTCACGAGCGAATCGATAACGATTTTATTCCACTTCAGGGGTGGCCGTGGCGCGATGGTTGTGTGCTCGCCTGTCAACCTCAATATCACAGGTTCAATTTCTGCCGTCGTCTTTAAATTCCATTAAAATCTTCTATAAATTGTCATCAATGGGTTGCTGGTTTACTCATTACATGTTGTTTAGGCATAACACTAACAACATGTGATTGAGTTAAACTAGTATGCCCAACAAGGATGAAAAACGAATAGAATAATGCGAATTATAAGGGACATAGAAATAAGACACGGCAATTCTCCGCTTTAGTTCAGCCGCCATCCCTGGAGATAAAAAATCTGAGACAACCACCTTCAGTTTCAGAACATCGTGCCACACATCTTTCCTATCCTTCTTTCTCTTCCGTAACTTCACGCCCACGCTGTGTTGAAACATTTGAAGGGTTATTATTTTCCCTTGAGCGTGTGTATATTATATAAAAAAAAAAAAAAAAAAAACTTAAAATTAAATCTATTTTGAAGAAGCTTGATGAATCTGGCTGTAAATAAAACGTTATTAAATTCAAAAATTATATGAATAAACTTTATAGTGTTACTGTTAAATACATTGAATCCTGGTTAGAACCTTTTGGAGAATTCAAAGTTTTCTCATGGATGCAGTTCAACGAGCAGAATGTTATGTGGGAATCAATTGAACCATGCGTACTTTATCTTCAAGAAAAAGGTGTGAATATTGAAGAGACTAAATTATTTAATCAATTTTGTAATATAAAAAACTTTATGGCTAACCTACTTCCATCTAATGTAAAAAACTTAAATGAAAAATGGACCGAATATTTCAAGTGTTGTCCTTCCGTAGAATTATTTAGTGAATTAATTAAGATTGCAGAGTTTTATTTTGCGATACCAAGTCATAACGCAGACGTGGAAAGAGTTTTTTCTTTAAAAAAAATACAAACTTCGCGTTCAAAAAACGTGTGGATTTTAGTTTACACATAAAATCCCTTGCAATATTACTTTCGTCAATATTGTATGATGTTAATTTTTACAGCAATTATGTTTTAACATTCATATTCAAGTGATAAAATCATTGATGCTTAAAGAGTCAGCATTTATATATGCAAGCTTTTGCCCAGGATTTTCTGCGATCAAAATTTTGAAATATCAAAAAAGCACAAGTTTACACACTGAGCACGACTTTTTAGGCATCAAAATTTCGCAATATAGATGTTCGATAAAGTCAGTTACTTGAAAAACCATATGGCCGCAAAAAATGAGTCGTGTAATCAGATCCTTAAATTTGGTGAAAGAAAACGGGAAAGTGAATAGTTGTTTCATTTCAGTTTAGGCATTGTATATATATTTTTATAGTACTCTCATGGAACACGATTTTAAGTTAACTTATTGTGCCGCAAAATCGTAAGTGTGGCTATGTTAAGCAGTACAGAGTTGACGTGGAAGGAGAAAATATAAGCAAAAAAAGAGACGAGGTAGATATATATTTATTCTGACAACAATAAAGAGGGTAAGGGAGAAAGTCTTATCTGCGTTTCTTTTTGCTGTCAGAATCAATTGTAGGTAGGTATATACAGTTTTATATGCCATGAGCGAGATGAATACAAGCAAATAGTATTGAGAGTGTATGAGAGTTTTTGTGAATTTTGTTTCATTGCTCATGCAATATGGTTTGTTTAAATTCTGATACGATTAATTACCGAGGTTGCCATTTTATGGACTTTGTAATAAGATCTAGAGGAATTTGAACTTAATAAACTCAAATGGTTTTATTTCGTTTTTGAAAACTAAATAATTTCAAATTGGCTTTATTTCGTTATGGTAACCAAAATAATTTTATAATAATAATTTTATAATAATTATATGCAGTGGGTAGTTAGATAATGGCAATTGTATTTTTTTTTGTAATTAATATAGATATGTACATACATACACAGCTAAAAAACTATTTCTTTAAGAAAATCTTATAGGTACGTACCTATATTTTTATTAAAGAAAATAGCTTTTGCATAGTATGTAGGTACATACCCATAGAAAATTGTACCAAAAAATTAATTTTATCCATATATTTTGTAAAAAATAAGATATTTGCCCTGCGAATTTTGAACAAACAAACATTTTATTATTAAACTGATTTTGAATAGGTATAAGAAATTTCTTTAAAATTCTTTTAGAAAAAAAATTGGGATATTAATTTTAAGTATTTGAAAATAAAGATTCTAGGAAATATTTTCAAAAATTAATCGCTCAAACATTTTCAAGACATTGATTTTTCAAAAACAATTTTTTTAGATAAAAAAATATTTTTTCGTATTCTCTATCATCGTAAAGTCAAATTTGATCAAAATCTTGAGTTAAATTTTTTCCACATGCAAAACTTGCAATTACATAATTTTGTAAGTGAAAATAATATAAAAAAAATTTGGTACGCCAACCTTAAGTTTTTTTTTATTTTACGAATGAAATTAAGTTTCGAAATAAAATATGGAGCCGTTTTTGAGATATCGAATTTTCCAAGAAAAAAAAAAACAATTTTTTTTCCAAAAATTAAAAAAAAAAAAAACTCAAAGCTTTGAGCAATGTTTTTTCAACTTATTGGAAGCATCTCTATAAAAAATCCCTATTTCGATAATGAGATAATTGTCAAATATCAAAATTTGAAAAAATTGTATCAAAAAACGAATTTTTATCTTTAAACGCGATTTGCGGCTAAACGGAGCCTCGTAGACCCCTCAAAGTTGACATTTTCAAACGTGATTTCTGGCCAAACTATTCATCCTACAGAATTAAAAATTACATATTCGTGATCTAGGGAGTGCCACCTTTCAATCCACGTATGAAACGAAAAACGCGAAAACGCTTAAAACGTATTTTAAGCGTGGAACAAAAAAATATTGTTTTTAAGTTAAATCTCCTCAAATCGTGCGCTAGCTTTAAGTTTTATTACTGTACGAATGGAAATTAAATTTCGAAAAAAACATTGCGCCGGTTTTTGAGATATCGAATTTTCCAAAAAGAATGACTTTTTTTCCAAAAATTAAAAAAAAATATTATAAATATATAAGACTTTTGATAATACTAAAATTTTCAAAAAAGTATGAACATTTTTTGGAAAAAGGAAAATTTGTATACGCGTGAAAATATTTTTTTTTTCGTAAGTTACTTGATATTTTTTCAAAAAAGGGTTTTCGAAAATCGCATTTTTCTCAAAAACTGTTCCGAGGCTGAAATTTGTTTCTTTTTATTAATTTTTGTAAGAAAACAACACGAATTATAAATTTTGTTCTTGGAGGATACCGTTATTTTTAGGTAAAATACATTTTTTTTTCTCATATTATGTAGATTATATTAAAAAACTTTTATTCATCAAGTTTGAAAAAAATCGAGCATGGGGTTTTCGAAATATTGAGTTTTCAAAAAAAAATTTGAAATTTTTTTTAAAAATCCGAAAAATAATTTTTTGAAAATTTGAATACACAATAATATTCAAACTATTAGGGACCTTTAGCAAAAAAAAAATGATCAAAATCAGTCGTACAGTTTTTGAGAAAATCGAAAACAAAAAAATGGTCCCAAGGGGGGTACCAAAAATAACAATTTTTTGTAAAATTTTTTTTCAACCATTACCTAGCTCATTGTATATATATATACAATGCCTAGCTTTAACTAAATGAAATTTTTTGTTTTTTTTTTTTTTTAATCTGTGGGACAGTTTTTGAGAAAAAAAAATATTTATGAAATTTCGAAAAAAATTCCAAAGAAAAAAACATCTACCAAGTTTGAAGAAAATCGGCCGAGCCGTTTAGCTGTAGTCGAACTCAAATGTTTAATAAAGTGGTTTTTTGAACATAATAGTTCTTCATAACTTAAAAACTAAAAGAGATATAAAGAAATGGAGTATGCCATTCGAAAGAGCATGTTTGATTTATAAAAACTGCATTTCTAACTAAATTTGGCCAAAAATGCTCTTTTGAACAAGATAATAACTCAGACGACAATATGCACAGAAATAATTTTCTTCTATCCCAAAAAATACGTAATCGCCAAAAAAGTATTGAAAGTATTGACCTTGAAAATATTTGCCTACAGAAAATAACAACTACCAAATCCCCACACACACCTACATTCTACTCCAATGTACATAGTATGTGCCTTTGTTCTCCTACTTTATATACAGTATTCCTATTGCTGTCACTATCATGTATTAAATATCTATCTGTTAAAACTCTGCCATAGGCATCTCTGCTAATTTAGTAATTATGGTGCCGCTTGGTTCGCCTAGTCGCGTTCCTATTCATGATAGTACTATTAAAATATATATACAATGGTTTAGGCTTGAAACGTTTATTTTTGTTCCATTTCAGTTCAGCATGTATTTATTTCAATTCGGGCAGATGTAGCTACCTATGACTGCTTTTACACGAAAGCGATTTTTAATCTTTGATTCTCTTTTGACTTCCTTTCGATTGCATGAATGCTTTTAAACACAGCGATTTTTAATGAAAGTTAACTTTTCTTCTATTGAAAAGGAGTCATCTCTTCGTACTCTTTACTCTAGTGAGTAGATCGAAGTTCACTGAGCGAATGCTAAATAAAAATGAAACATACCTGACAAGTAAAGAAAACCACAAAGAAGAAAGAACGATAACTCTCCAATTTTTCCAACCCCAGCAATTTTGTGTACCCCCGCCACCACACTCGTCTCTCTCCTACGGGCTTAAAAATCGCAAGGTAATATTGGCCGCGTTCACTTCGTAGACCGATAGGGTATCTAAGATACTTTAGTATCCGATACGTTGGCGAACGACCAAAACCGGATAGGTAACATTTACTGTCAAAGTCAAAAAAAGACGTGAATCATCCAGGGTTGGCCGATTCAACTACATGTCTAATTTACTACAATTTGTTACGTCTGCTACATACGTAGTTAATTCATAAAAAAAATAGAATAATGGAAACCAAACAATTTTGCACATTTATGATCGGACCTTATTCGGAATTATTTATTTATTTTTGGAGACAAACAATTTTCTTTGACATAATCAAAGGATTTGGATTATGAACACATGATTTAAAGATATTTTTTAATGCTGAATTTATTGTACAAGGTATGTTGCGACGATTTAGTTGCAGCAAGAGAACATTTGCTAATCCGCAAAACAAACAATTATTATTATACATATGTATGTATACTGGATTACAAATCCTATGAATTTTTTTTTATTATAACAATTCATTAAATATTTAAGAATATAATATAGTATAGCCCTTATAAATAATATACAACTGGCAATGTCTATTAAGTTTTTAGTTCAAATTTGTGATAATTTAATCCTGCAATGAGGAAAAGTAAATTGAAAAGGGCAGATTTTTTAACCACAAATTAACTCACGCCAACGAGGTTTCTTTTTTTTTTTTTAATTAGCGGTGAGCTTTAAGCCGACAGAGTTAAACTACGATTTCTTTTAGTGCTTGTTCGCATTTGGTGAGCAGACGCTGTCGTTTCAAGGTACGTACATATAAATATTACCAAAAAAACTTTTTAAAAATAATAAAAACCAAGAACTGGTAATTATATTGAAACTGTTTATTTTTAAGGAGCGCAGCACACTTGTCGAAGAGAGCTCCAGTACGATCATTTTCCATTTTAATTGGAGTAAATCCACCTTCAGCCCAATAATTATGTAGCTTTTTGACCAGCCATTTTCACTTCGCTTAATGAAAATGAATAAGTCTAACTAACATACTCTCCAGAGCTAAACTCTTGAAATCTGACAAAAAAAAACTCCCATACAACTCTCTTATATCCCATTGTTATACCTTAGTATTAATATCTTGTTATGAAACTGAACTGGGTTTCATAACATTTTTTTTTAAGAGGTAAACACTTTTGCAGCTTAAAACTACTTAAATCTTATAGCTAAACTATTTTCTCTTCTTGCAATAAGATTATATAAGCTTATAGTCTTAAAGGAATCCTTTTCTGAAAACTCAGCTCTAAATAATATGTCCATATAATACCATAACAAGTCATGTTTAAGAGTTAAGATCATTTCATATTTCTATGAAAACTCTAAAAGAATTTGAGTTTAATACCTCCTATATCAAGAAACAATCTGAAGTTCAAAGAATAAAAGCTTTGCAGTAGGATCCGAAAGAGATCTTTAATGCAACAAACTTTACTTTTCTCAATTAGTAAATTAGTACTAGAAGTAACAAATGGTAAAAAGTTACAGTTCGGCCAACCCTGTACTCGACACAAAAGAAAATAGATCAGCTGAAATGTCAGCTGCTCTTCAAAATTCCCCTTGGATAGTTAAGTATACCAAAAATTTTTGGATAGCTTTAGATTTCTGCTTGACATCAGCTGTTTCGTTGATCAGTTGTTTTTTCCTATGGGATTACAACAACACCAACAAATCCGGATACCTTTGGATACGTACCCGAACGCGACCATTGCTTCGTTTAAAAGCAGTCTATGTACACATGTGCAACTATTTGCAATTTGGGCAAGGGGAAGTTTTGACTGCGTTCAGACAAATTTAATGCTCTTTGGCTAAAGGGTGCGTTCAGAAATATATAATGTTTATTTTTATCATTGGTAAAACCCGATAACATACCCAAGCAACACATAAACTCTAGGAGAGTACTTCAATAAATGCATCAGGTCTTAACAAGCTATTAGTTCAATCTTTTTAATACCATTTCACTTTATAATCTCCTAATTCACTGTTTAAAAGAGTTCTTTCAGTTATACTATTAGAAAAACATCTTTTAAACATCTTAGAGATATTCATGACAAATGTCATTATATTGTCTCTCTATATACCCTCTTTAAAACCTTTTTAAAAGGAGTAATTTTAAAATGCTGAAAGAATACATCTTGAAGATATTCTGTGGACGTTTTCACTAAAACGTCTTTATGATATCTTTACATGGTATCTTCAAGTAGTAATATTTTCCTCTTTGGTTGAAAAAAATGTTTTGTTTCACCCGACATTTGTGAATTGTGCAACACTTCCAATGCAATCAAGAACATATGAAAGAGAAAACTAGCTAAAGAACAACTCAAATATTTAGTTGAATGTGCGCTCAGTTGCATATGATTATGTTAAACAGAAAATAGACAAAACCTGATTGTTGTGAATTTGTTATCATTTTCTTTTACTCTTTGCTTACACTTTGCTTGCTCTTTTTTCTTTGATCTCTAACACCCATGTTAATAAAGATGGTTTAGTGGAGGTTTATCGTTAAGTCCTGGACTAAGTGCGAAATTTCATTAATAAAACAAATTTTCTGTTAAGTGACGTTTACTAATTATGATTAAGTTAAACCACCGAAGTAGGTGGTTTAGCGAAGGAATAAGAAACAGAAATGTCCACAGTCAGACACAAGCGATTGACAATCAATTTAGGTAGCCACAGAATATAAAAAAAGAGATGGCTTACTTTTGTAGAAGATTTTCTTAAAAGGATTTTTGGTAAACGTCATTTTACTATTCCGGGAACATTTTGTTTTTATTAATATAAATATTTAAGCCAGGACTAAACTCCTATTCTATGGTTTAGTAAGACAGTGGACTATAGAAGGAATAAGCGTTTTTTATTAATATGGGTGTAAATATATAAATATATCTAAAAATATCTCTAAATGTAATATATTTAGAGCTTCTCGTACAACACCTAAAGTGCTGTTAAGTTATAGTCTCGGCAATGAAAGTCTTTCAACCGTGAGTGTAATAAAAGACCTTGGTGTTATTTTTGACACTAAGTTTTTTTTTCTGAATACATACATTTTATTATTTCAAAAGCGAATTCGTTGCTAGGTTTTTTAAAACGCAACACGGGGGTATTTATACCATACTGGTATATTGTAGTGTTATTTGGTCTCCTTTTTATCAAAATTCCTTGCTTTAAGGAATTTCAGGTGGTCAGATGGTTTGCCCAATTATGGTTTTAGATGCGCATTGATGGATTTAAAATCTTTAAAAAGCCGTAGAGAAACCCTTGGGGTTCTTTTTATCAAGGACATACTCAATGGTAAAATAAAATCTTCGGACTTACTAGCTCTTATGTCTTTTTATGTTCCTGAGAGATATCTAAGAAATAGGGAAGTTCTCTTTTTGATTCCTAGTCACAGGACGAACTATGGACTTAATGAACCCATAACTCGTAATTTATCTGTTTTTAATTTAATTCATAGTGAAGTCGACCTTCAAATGAATAGGCATATGTTTAAGAGTATTGCTTTAAACTTTTTTAATGATGTATAATGATAAATTATAATTTAATTGTAGTCAACAGATTATGTATCCATTGATGAATAAATAAATAAATAAATAAATTTGACTGGCAGCTATATTCGTCCTTTACACTTTGTTTACACTTTTTTCACTCTTTGTAGTTATTCGCGGGCTGAGTTGATGGAACTCTCGAGCTGCTCTTTTGTTAATTTTGAAGATGGCATTTTCGCTTTATCACAGGAAAAAGAACATACAAGCAAAAACGATGAAAATGAAAAAAATAAAAATGAAGTAATAACCGACGAACCAGATAGTGATGACTAGGGCAAAAATATGCTTTAAAATATTAGTTTTAATAAAATAGTGTTATTATAATTAAATACATACATAGGTATGAACATATGCTTCAATAAAAAATAATTTAAAAATTATTGAAAAATTCAATAAAACAATCTTCTTAATTGCTTATCGAAGTTAATAAAATACATTTTTAAAGGCCAATAATTTAAAATCGCATGCTTAGGTATGTACATATATTTAAAAAAATGAAATCGACAACAAGAATAAAGTTATTCCAACTGCATATTTCTTGAAAGTATTAGTGGTTTCAAGCAATTTCATTTTAAATGTAGAGACAACATTTTTTTTTTTGAACGAAACAAAAATGGAATTCTTCGATAATTACGGAGTCTTTCAGAAATATTATTAAAACCGATTAAGAATCTGAGGGCAAGTACTTTTTTCAATCAATTTTATGAAAATGAAAAACATAATATATTAAAATAAAGTAACTAAAGAAGCCCAAAACGAAGATAACTACGGCAAACAAAAATATGCTCTAAAAAAAAAGTTTGAAGCGCTTAACATACATATGTTTAGTTCACCTATTCTACGTGTGCATGGTATGCAAAAATATTCATTTTGGATGAAATATGCAAAAATATACCCCAACAACTTGTGGTTTGATATGTATATCATGTAACTGTAAAGGGCTTTCGCGAATAAATTTTCCTCGAAATATTTCCCGTTTACTAAACTTAGGGTAGGCGAATGATGCTCTAGAGATTCTCTCAAAAAAAACAAAAAAGAAAACCAGTAGAAGTGATAGATCGCAAATAAAATAAAATGCACTACTGGATCGCACGAACTTGCTCTTATGTAAAAGTACTTTGGAATTTAAAATACATTTTATAAATATAAAACATGGATTTAGTGAGATAAAAATGTTTAAATGTATGGAATTGTCGTCTGATTAATCCTTTAAATATTAAAGTAATTTATTATACAACGAATTTCCTTAAAATTTTTCGAGAACAAAATTTGGGATGCCAAATTTTAGGTTTTTAGTTTCTAGGCACATAATTTTTTAGTTTTTTTTTTCAAAGCTGCAAAAGTATTTTACTTAACATTTTTCAATCGATAACCGTTTATTTCATTGAAATATTCGGAAAATTGTGGAAGCTATTCAGTTTAGCGCAAAACTTTAACCTATTTTTCCTCGTGAGACATACCCTTAAAACTGGCTTGTTCAGAGTCCATTTAAAGTTGGTACTTCCCGCTTTAAATGGCACTATAGCGGTTTCATACCGAATACAATTTAAAAAAAAAAACCAAAGCAATACCTACATAATTTCTGCAAAAATTGAGTTTTGTAGCTGATTGTTATTTACTTTGTCATGTATTTATTTTTACTCTTAGAAATATGTCGGAGTGATATTATCTACCCCGTTTTCGGTTTTGTTAGATACTTTCCCAAAAAACGTAACTCGCATATATTAAGGCGTAATTCTCTGTTTTTTGCTGATAAATCGCAATAAACTAAAAGAATACAAAAACTCAGTTTCGAATACTTGTGAAGAAATTAGTGAAAAATATATTCGGTTGAAGGAGTTGAAGCAGCAGCGTTCCAATAAAGTAAAAAATTATCATGACAAATACGGTATCTTAATGAAACCCTATAAATCCAAAAAAAACGTAGATTTTATAAATTTTTTTAAGAAAGTTCTCGTTGTCTATTTGATATCTCGATTTCCAAATGTAAGGATTTAAATTCATGTCAATGTTGACGTCAAAGTAACATACCAGGTTACAGAATGTCTTCAAAGTTAAAAAACACGCTGCGCCGCCGCGCCGTATCATTAATAGTTATATAAACCTGTTGTTGCTCACAATTCTTATGTAAACCGAAAAGGTTATCATTCGGTCTTTCTCCAAAGGGTGTGCAATCATAAAATGGAGTTTGTGTATTGTTATACTGGCGAGGAGAGTTCAATTCAAGATGCACTGCTCCTTAGAATAAAATTGAATCAGGACTTATTAATAAAATTGAATCAGGTGAGCCATATTTAGTTTAGTTCGAAAATTATTATACTAACATGATATTTTTCAAAGATTAAGATTAGATTAAGATTAAGAATTTTATTTTTCAATTTGTTTTATATACAATTTGACTTAAAACTAACTTATTACTAAATTAAATCATGTTGGCTTAACAATAGGGGCCCAACGTTCTTCATTTGGCTTTACATAATGCTATTTGCTAACAATATCATATTAATGTTTTCTTAATCTAATTCATGATTTTTTTAGTATTAACTAAATAATAATTTTTGATGAGTGGGCGTTTTACACCCTGTAGTACTGATTGTTGTTCTTCTCGTAAAAGGGTGCGTTGTCGTTATGGATGATGTCTTCAAATTGATCGTCAGTGATGGCTCGGGTGTATAGATACTTGTCACTAGGCTCTAGTTCATGCTGGAGAAGTTGTTGCACTTCTGTGTTGGGATGATCTTCCAGGTTCCTGATGATTTTTCCGGAGAGCTGCAGTAAATACTTGTCCAATGGTATTAAATTTGCTTCTTTATACAGATTCCTTGTTGGTATATATTTCTTCGTCAGTGGGTTAGATATTTTTCAAAGGTGATTTTCTTATCAACGAAAATCACCGGCCATAATGAAGTAGTTTTCTTCCAAGCTCAGTTTTAGTGTTCTAAAAAGAATCTCGAGCTCCGAATCAAAAATAGTAGCCTGCAGAGCTTCAGCCGCATAGGCCGCAATCACATACATCTGCTTCCCTTGAGTGAGAGAGATGCATATGACGCAAGCCTCTAGCGTCCGGAGCTTTCGAAGATCATTGTTGTACATGACTTTATAATTAATGTTTTTTCGTAGATATGAAGATGGCGACACAGCCTCCTTGAGTAGAGTCGGATCGGTCTCTTCTTACGATATTGTAATTTTTATGAGTCAATTTATGTTTCAGGTTTAGCTTGGTTTCGCTAGCCATAAACAAATCGAGACTGAGATCTTTCAACAATTGTAACAAATTAGCTCTTCGTTCAATCTTAATCAGTGAATTTACATTGACAGCCAGTTTTAAGTGTGTTTCCGACAGCGCGCCCATTATGGTCTAAGTTGCGCTAGGCCAGGCAACACTGATGGCTGATTACAACCAATTCTATGCAATTGATGATTAAATGGTTCATAATTTAGAGTTCCCATAAATATTAAGTTCATAACATGTATGGCTAACTTTATAGAGCTCTTTAAATAATGGTCCATTTCGCTCAAATAATAAAGTCGTCTCTTAATTTAATTGTTGGTACAGCCCATTGTGTTGTTCTGAAATTATTGCAGAATTTTCAGTGTTTGTTGTGTTTGTATTGCTTTTGTATGAAATTTGTTTTATTTTGTGTGAACCTTACTCATTTCCCTTTTTGCAACTTGAACAAATGGAGTTTGAGTTTTTGAAGATTGTTTTAATCTTTCTGCGAATGATTCTGACGAAGATTAGAAAAGATGTGGAATGGTGGTTTATTGTTCCTTATGATTTTTTTTGGCTACAGCCATAGTGCGTTCTTTGTGTTTTAATAGTCCAGATATCTTTGGCCTGTTTATAGGCAAGACAAGTTTCAGACGAGAAAGAATGAGCAAGTGAGCAATTTGCACACATAATTCTGCTGCATTTCTCAGGGTTGTGCGGGGGTAGACTGCAATCACCTTGGTATCATTTACTGCTGTGTAATTATTGACAAATGTGAGCGTCGCACACTGATTGCAAATAGCGAGGCCCAAGACGTTTTTCTGGAGCGCTCTGCCTGCAAGACGCTCTAAAAGTATGCATACTTTCTTTTTACATATAAGATGGCGTTTATGTATATTAATTTATTCTTTTCTTACATATATCTATACATTTTTGTTTTTCAGTTACCAAATTTTAAAACGGCAAAACATCTTCAAAATAAACCAGATAATCGTGAGTTTGAGTCTAAATTAATTATAGAAATAAAAAACCATTTTTGTCTATATGCCAAAAACACTGACGAATATTGCAACACGAATAAAAGGGAAAACGCGTGGATAGACATTGCCATTAGGACTCGGCTTATAAGATCGCGTAGCTGTCCTTGGCTTTCTCTTGAGATCCTTAATGCAATTAAAGTAAGAGACGTTTCATACCGCCGGTGGAAACGATTTGGTTGTCTAGAAATATTACGAAAATTCAAAACATCCCGTAACCTTGTAACACAATTACTAAAATCAGCAAAATACAACTATTATTATAACAGGTTCAACTCAAATCGTTCCTCCAAATTTTTTGGAAAGAAGTCAAGAATATTGGGCTAAGGGGAGATTCCTCTGTTTCCAATGACAATTTTGATTTAAAAGAGTTAAATCGAATGTTCTCTACTCCACCCACCCAATTCACAACTAGTCGATCTGGTATTTCAGAGAACGATAGAAGCGATGCTTTTTCTGTAAATGCAGTAGATGAATATCAAGTAGGTCAAGCAATATTTTCTATTAAATCCAAATCGATTGGACTTGACAACATTCATCCAGATTTTTTAAAAATTCTTCTTCCTTTTATACTTCCACATATAACCCACATTTTTAACACCATCATAATGACCTCAACCTATTCCACTTCCTGGAAAAAATCCAAGGTTATTCCCATCCCTAAGCGAGGAAAGAAGATAGAATACAGACCCGTTTCTATCCTTTTTTTTTATCCAAGGCTTTTGAATCCATCTTAAGTAACCAGATACAAAAATATATTAAAGAAACACGTCTTCTTAACCCACTTCAATCGGGATTTAGATCTGGACATAGCTGCATCTCAGCCCTTTTAAAAGTCTCTGAAGATATAAGACAGAACTTAGACTATAATTATACAACTGTGATAAGTGATAACCTTACTTGACTTTTCCAAAGCATTTGATTGCGTTAACTCTAATCTCCTCTGTGATAAACTGACGACTTATTTCAATTTCTCCGACACAACCAAAAATCTTATTATTTATTCGTACTTAACCAATCGCATGCAAGCTGTAACGTGTAATGGTAAAATGTCTTCGTTCCTTCCTGTCAATATCGGTGTTCCCCAAGGATCTATACTTGGGCCTTTACTGTTCACTTTGTTTATTAATGATTTGCCATCTGTTTTATCTTATTGTAAGTTTCATATCTACGCGGACGATCAATGTTCAGTTATATATAAGCTTCCCTATCGGTATGATTGAAGATGCTATAGAAAAAATGAACATTGACGCTCTATATTCGATTGGTCTACTCGGAATGAACTAAAACTTAATCCGGACAAAACGAAAGCAATCCCAATACATAAAAATAAACCTCACCCTGAAAACTTTCCTTCTATTTTCTTAAACGGCTGCCAAATCGAATATGTGACGAATGCGAAAAACCTAGGTATAATTTTCAACAATAGGCTAACGTGGAACACCCATATTGATACTGTTATCTCCAAAATTTATGCTTCACTTCGAGGACTATCTGTTAGTAGAGCAATATCTGCCTACTCAAGTTAAGTTGAAGCTGGTTAAGTCACTTATCATTCCAATAGTATCATATGGGTGTGAGATATTTGCAGATCCTGACTCCAACTGTAGGAAACAACCCTACAACTTACTTTAGGAAAAATCTCTACAAAAACAAAATATCCAAGAAAGCATTCCTAAAACCAGAACAAAAAAATATGGTATTCCAATGACGAAATAAAACTCAAAGATTTTCTTAAAATTTTCTTTCGAAATGTTGAATACTTTATTCTCCTAAAATTATATTTAATATTTCACCCGAACACTAAAAGTAGCCTGACATAAACGAATTAACTTTTAAAACAAGAGAAACAAACCAACTTGCATTAATTGCACGCCTAAACCAGTCGAACTTAATTGTATATTTAGCTTTAAGCATTGTGTCAATTGAAAGTTTTTTAAGACCTTTAGTCCAAATGCGTTTCGCGCAGGTACGACAGTTGGGCTCATCGTACTTGGGCGAAACGCATTTGGACTAAAGGTCGTAAAAAAACTTTCAACTGATTTAATCAATACAGTCCACAAAAACAAAAACAAAAACAAAAACTTATTTTTCGTTTTTCCTTCTTCTTAAATCAGCCAGACCACGGGCGTCATTTTCTAGGTGTCTGAATCTGACCAAATTCCCCTAGAATAATATAATTTACATTAAGGGTATTCATGTAACGAGATAATTTTCCGCTTTGTAGAAAGATATAACTTTCCGCAGCATGTTTTCATGAACATCCCCTAAGAAATACTTGCGTAAATGTGGGAAATATTTTGTGAAATGTCAAATTAAATGTCAGAATCCATACTTCTTTAGTTTACGAGGTTTATTTCTGCACTTTCCGCAGCAAATTTGCGAGATAATTTTATGCGATTTGCAGAAACTTTTTCCCATACAAATTTTGACAGCTCGTTTCTGCAAAGATAAAATTATCTGGTTTACGAGGTTTACGAGGGTTTTCCGCGCTTACATGAATACCCCTATTGTATTCATGCTGTAAATTTTATCAGACCAAAAACATATATGTTAAAAAAAGAGCCAAGTTCTTCTATACAAAAACCTTTGTCTAACAAGTCAGCCGTGAAAAGTACTGAGATCTAAAAGTACGCCAAGTTCTTACTTCATGAAGGTTTAATATCGAATATTTAAAGTAGAATAATATTGAAACAGCTACAATGTAATAGAGAAATTTTATTATTTAATGATTACTGACTAAAATTTGATGGGTTCACTTGTCAAGTTTTTAAAACCTTTCGAATTGGGCATAAAAAAAACTTGCCAAGTAAGCCCATCAAATTTTAGTCAGTAATCATTAAATAATAAAATTTCTCTATTACATTGTAGCTGTTTCAATATTATTCTACTTTAAATATTCGATATTAAACCTTCATGAAGTAAGAACTTGGCGTACTTTTAGATCTCAGTACTTTTCACGGCTGACTTGTTAGACAAAGGTTTTTGTATAGAAGAACTTGGCTCTTTTTTTAACATATATGTTTTTGGTCTGATCTCACTCCTTTTTGCAAAGATTTTAATATTTTGCCATGTCAAAATCTTGAAAGATACGGAATGATAGAAGGGTGGACTCTACCTACTAAAATCAACTTAGTTTATAGCTTCGTATTTCTTTTGGTATATTTTATTTTTGTTATTGGTTTTTTTGATTTGTGCTTCAATTGTTTCTTCTTGTCCTGGAAAGATACCTTACCCTAACTTACCTACCTTAATTATAAATACTCGTACTAGTACCTGCATCCGCTCAAAGTCATAAAAAAGCAATAATTGTTGAGGATGCGATGATGTTTTTGTTGCAATTTTAACTCCTTTTTTTAAATGAAGGTAGACCACCAATTAACAGCCTAATTAGTGGTTTTATTATAGTTCACATCACAGTTAAGAGTTTTTTTTTATGTAAACTCATAATATTTTCAGGTTTGCAAATGTTTTCTTTTTTTCATTAATGTTAACATAACATAGAGTACCAAATCGAGCACTCTAGTTCTAAGAAAAGTTATGAAATTTCAAAATGCATGTATAGTTTCAAAATGACAATAAAAATACACTTCGAATGAAAAATCTTAGATTTTCTATTTTTCGCTTTGAATGTACATTAAGCTATACCCTTCCACAAAACTTTATCATTCTACAGCAGTCGGAAGTGCTCTATACAAATCAATTTTTTTCTCGGAAAGTAGGCGGATACCACGCCCCCTGAATGGAAAACCTCAATTTTTATTTTTGGTCCTTTATATAGAATTTGAGCCCTACCGTTCTATCAAATTTCATTGTTCTACTGCAATCGGAAGTGTACCATATAATTTACATATCAGTTCTGAGGAAGTGGGTGGATACCACGCCCCTGAATGGAAAACCTCAAATTGTATATTTTTTTCTTTGTATGCAATTTAAGCCCTACCGCTCTACCAAATTTCATTGTTCTACTGCAATCGGAAGTTTGCCATATATAATTTACATCAGTTCTGAGGAAGTGGGCGGATACCACGCCCCTGAATGGAAAATCTCAAATTTTATATTTTTTTCTTAGTATGCAATTTAAGCCCTACCGCTGTACCAAATTTCATTGTTCTACTGCAATCGGAAGTTTGCCATATATAATTTACATCAGTTCTGAGGAAGTGGGCGGATACCACGCCCCTGAATGGAAAATCTCAAATTTTATATTTTTTTCTTAGTATGCAATTTAAGCCCTACCGCTCTACCAAATTTCATTGTTCTACAGCAATCGGAAGTTTGCCATATATAATTTACATCAGTTCTGAGGAAGTAGGCGGATACCACGCCCCCTGAAAGGAAAACCTTGGTGTTTATTTTTGGTTCTTTATATGCAATATAAGCCCTACCGGTTCACCAAATTTCATCGTTTTACAGCAGTCGGAAGTGCTCCATAATACAATGTCGGGAAGTGCTCCAAAATTCGGAGAAAGTGGGCGGATACCACGCCCCCTGAATAGAAAATTTCAAATTTTCGATTTTTTCCTCTGCTTGCATCACAAGACCTACCGTTGTACAAAATTACAAGATTCTACGATGTCGGGAAGTGCTCCATAATTTTGATGATCTGTCAGTCAGTCAGTCAGTCAGTCAGTCAGTCAGTTACGGTTTTTGTGATTTTTGAGGCCTTATATATCAGGAACCGCTTATGCTAGAAAATTGAAATTTGGTGAGGCGCCTCTGCTTGACTAGCTTAGCAAATTTCAAGTTTCTGACTTCATTGGTACTGAAGATAGGGAGGGGTCAAAAGTCGCCTGAGTTTGTTCCTGTAAAAAAGGGTGTAGTGCCAGAACTTGGCTGGGCACTACCGTGCCCTTTGATATTGTGTTGATAACCATCGACTAATATTTTGCGTCTTAGAAGGGTACGGCAGCATCTAACTGATGAGCCCAACTGTCGTACCTGGGCGAAACGCATTTAGACTAAAGGTCGTAAAAAAACTTTCAATTGATTTAATCAATACAGTCCACAAAAACAAAAACTTATTTTTCGTTTTTCCTTCTTTTTAAGCATTGTGTGCAAAGGTAAAAGTTAAATTTGGGTGGTGCGTTCAGAAAATGCAAGAATTGTGTTTCGAGCCGTCCCGTACCAAATATTTAACATCCGCTTCATCACATTTTCATCATGTTCCGCATTGGAAAAAGAAAACTGATCACGCCATCAGGCGTCCTCGTGGTTTTAGTCCCAGAAATAAAAAAAAGGTAATTTTTTTTTAGTAAAGGATAGCTAGGGCTGAAAAGGAAAAAGAAAAGTTAATGAAAAGAAAAAAAATAGTACTAAAAATAAAATGCACGACTGGATCGCACAAACTTGCTCTTATGTAAAAGTACTTTGGAATTTAAGATACATTTTATAAATATAAAACATGGATTTAATGAGATAATAATGTTCAAATGCATAAAATTGCCGTCTGGTTTCCGGAAAAGTATGAATTTATGCAAATAAACTTTAAAAAATCGTTTTATTATTAAATACATTTTTTATATAAGAAATTTCTCTAAAATTTTTCAAGAAAAAAATGTGGGATCCGAATTTTAAGTAATAAATAACATTGATTTTAGGAAATAATAATATTTATTTTAGGAAATAAGTTCAAAAAATAATCGTTCATAGGTTTTAAGATATTGATTAAAAAATTTTTTTTTTTTTCAAAAAACCAAAAAATATTTTTTCGAATATTTTTATATACAATATTATTTTAAACTTAAGGGGACTTCTGCTGAAAATTTTGGGTTAAAATCCTTAGAGCCGTTAATGAGAAAGTCGAAAATAAAAAACAACGGGTCTATGGCAATTACCCCTAATAACATTTTGCCCCAAAATTTTTTTTGACCAAAATGTAGTCCATGTCCATAATATCACACCTAATTTTTTTATCAAAAGCGTTAGAGCCGTTTTCGAGATAAATAAGATTTTGCATTACGGGTGTATGGGGGGTACCCTTAGTTTTGGAGTTAAAAAAAAAATTTCAATTTCTCCTCTAGGGAATCACCGAAGACTCTTACCTACCGAGATTGAAAGAAATAGGTCCAGTAGTTTAGGCTGTAGTGAGAGGTACAGACATACAGACACACTGAAACATGTTTTTTGTGTACTAAATTTTCCTTAAAATTTTTATAAAAAAAATTGATATGCAAATTGTTAGTATTTAATAAACTAAATTTTAAAACGTAATTTAAAAATTTAATCGTGTATCGGTTTTCAAAATATTGAATTTTCAAAAAAAAAAATTGTATTATTTTTTTAAAAATCCAAAAACTATTTTTTCGAAAAAATTTTAGTTTATATTTTTTCAAATGCAACGCAGCTGTGATTTCTTTGTCCGTTTGAGTTTTTTTATTTTTGCACAATGGATTATTATCTGAAATAAATGGATCATTTTGAATATTTTGCACAGTAACACTCGATGTTTGACATGATTGCAAAACATCGCCATTAAATAAAACCGAACACGTTTCCGATAAAAGTCGTTTTCTGCACGAATCACCCCACTTCTGTGAGAGATTCTTCGAAATGTTTCTTAAACTTTTATTCCTTTTATGAAAAGGTAAATTTAAAGGGGTTAAAACAACGATCACCGCTCTTAGACATGATAAATTAATGTATAATTAAACTTAAATTCAAGTGCGAACTAACTAAACGTTGTGTTCATTTAGAGCAAGAACTTAAATCAAACAAATATAACGGCAATACAAATCATTGTCACGTGGCCTCATATTATATCTTTCTTTTTCTAGCATTTAAGTTACACTCCTAACAGATGGTGTCTCTTTATTCTATGAGAAGGCAAGAAAGCTAGACCAATAGGAGCTTATCGCATGACACGAAGTTGCCACCTTAGCACTAAAAAATATGTAACTTCTAAATAAAAATCCCATCTTCAAACTTGGTATTTGGTATCTTTATTACATAAAGAACAATAAGAGAAAAGAAAAAAAATATCAAAATGGTCTAAGCTACTTAAAATTAAAATTGAATCGCCAACATCCGGTTTTCTATAGGTATAAGAAATCTGTTTTTTGCACGAGGTCCACGCACTAAAAATTATGTATCTTCTAAACGTATAGATATCCCACTCTGAAACTTGGCATGTAGTTTCTCTAATATGTGGGCTTTATTTTGAGACTTAATAAAAAAATATAAAAATGGGCCAAGTTTACTAAAATTTGATTTGAAATGTTAACTTCCGGTTTTATTTATATAAAAAAATTCCATTTCCGGTTTAGATTTCAGAAATAAAAAGAACATCTGTTTTACCATATACTCAACTATTAAAATTATTTTTATATTGCTTCATTTAATTTATCAACATTTTTCTTAAAAACCTTTACTCATTGCCTGTCGAAAGTTTACAAGCCCATAACTGGAGTACCAGACCTCAAAATTCAAAATCCTTCTAAATGTATTTTTAGATTCAAATGAAGTATACTCGTAAATAACACAAAGATGAATGAATTTCAACACCCATCACTTTTTTCGTTGTCCGCTTCACGTGAAATGCCCCATAAATTAGATACGTAAAGAAAATTCTAAAAAAGAAAAGAAAAGTGCTAAAAAGAAAAGTGCTGAAATGAAAACTTAAGAATTGTGAAGAAAATTCAACAGAAAAAGATATGTAACAAAAGAGAAAAGAAAGAAAAAAGTCAAACTGAAAAAAAAGAAATCTAAATTTAATTTAGTATATGCACTGCACATGCACATACATATAATATATGTACGTATACGTACCTATAAGTACTTAAAATACATAAGTATACATAGTTACATATGTAGATACCTACAGTCGTATATACATATATACCTATATGTATTCAAATCAAAAAGATACCTTTTGAGGGTAGAAAAATTGGTTTTTGATTGACGTGAGAAACTAGAATAAAAATGAATTTTGGAAAACTGATATGATAGGTAGGTAAGAGTTACTCGATAAAAACAGAATTTTTAAATGCAAAGTGATTTGATGTTAAGTGAGTTAAGTTCATTTTCAGAAAGTTAAAATAGGTAGATAGGAAAGAGGTTATTTAAAATAATTAGAGTAGAGGAAAAAAAAAAATATCTAATTAGTTGTGCTATATAAAAGAATGTGACATATCATTCATCCGAATCGGTGAACAGTTTTGTAGAACTCAAAAGGACATTCAATTTACATATGATACTTAATACTCTTCAGTGATATAAATTTCTTCAATCAACTTTGATAACCCAACAGGGGCCTGTAACACAAAGCTACAAGTCTACAAGTCAACCGCCACTTGTAGGATTATATTAATCTTACAATTGTAGATTATTTCTGTAACACAAAAAAAAACTTTACACTTGTAGAAAACAAAAATTTCCCTACACTTGTAGGCATTCTGCTTACAAGTGCTCATTGAAAGAAAGATAAGCAACATTATACTCGTAGCATCTTAATAAAAATAAAATGCATGACTGGATCGCACGAACTTGCTCTTATGTAAATGTACATACTTTGGAATTTAAAAATTATGCATGTGTAAATATAAAACATGGACTCAATGATAATAATTTTCAAATGCATGGAATTGCCGTCTGATTTCCGCAAAAGTATGCCGTGATGTAAACAAAGTTTAAAAATGTTTTATTATCAAAGTAATTTTTTTAAAACCTAAATTATATTTTTTTCGAATATTTGTATACCTATACAATATTATTTTAAACTGAAGGGGGCTCCTGTCGGTTCGACTACAGCCTAAACGGCTCGGCCGATTTTCTTTAAACTTGGTAGATATGGGTTTTGATTATTCCCCCCACACGTTTTTTTCTTTTTTTTAAGACCAAAAATAACGGTATCTGCCATACGAATTTTTTCGAAATTTTATAAATATTTTTTTTTATCAAAAACTGCTGGACAGATTTAAAAAATAAAAACACAAAAAAATGCATTTAGTTTAAGCTAGGCAATGGTTGAAAAAAATTTTCCGAAAAATGGTTATTGAGGGTACCCCCCATGGAACCATTTTTTTTTCTGTTTTTGATTATCTCAAAAACGGTACCACCGATTTTGACCTTTTTTTTTGCGAAGGCTCTTCAAAAATTTAAATAGAATTGTGTATTCAAATTTTCAAAAAATTTTTTTTTGGCTTTTTAAAAAAAACTTCAAAATTTTTTTTTTCAAAAAAAAATTCATTTTACCTTAAAATAAAGGTACCCACCATACAAATGTTAAAAAATGGTTTTCAAAAATCGTATTTTTCTCGAAAACGCGCCTAGAATTTTGATAAAAATTTGTTCGTTTCAATTGATTTTAACGATCTTTAATAATATGAAAAAAAATTGAAATTAAGATATTACAGCTTGTACCTACCAAAGAACCATTTTTTAGAATTTTGAATTTCTCATTATCCACATAACGGTTCTTAATAAAATTTTAAATAGAGAAGCTTCTAAAAAGTCTAAAACACATTGCATTTCAAAACTTTAAAATAAATATTTTTTGAATTTTTGAAAAAAAAAATCTATTTTTTTTTTTTTTGAAAATTCGATATCTCAGAAACGGCTAAATATTTTTTTTTAATTTAATTTCTATTCGAACAATAATAAGAACTTTAAATTGGCGTACCAAAATTTTTTCTTAAAAATCTTTTAAAAGTTTTGTATATAAAAGCTTTTTTTTAAGAAACCACTAAAAGGACTTATAATTTTTGTTCTTGCATAAATTTATATTTGCATAGCATTCTGTTTTCGTCTCTTACTTTAAAAGAATTAAAAAAATTAATTTTATCCTTATGAACAGTTTTCATTAATAACATTCGTTTTTAAAATTCCTAGTCTATTACATAGGAGCAAGTTCGTGCGACCCAGTCGTGCATTTTGTTTTTTATTAAAATCGTTAGAGACATTTTTGAGATAAATAAGATTTTACACTACGCTTGTATGATGGGGTGTACCGTTAGTTTGAGAGCTAACCAAAATTCAAAAGTAGCTCCAGTGGCCTAGGCTGTAGATCGAGGTACATACAGACAGACAGACGGAATTGTCGGACCCACTTTATTCGTCTTCGCTATCATCTTAATTCAACTTTGATCAAAATCTCGAGTTCCATTTTTTTCCAAATGCAGAACTTGCCCTATAGTACCCATATCGCAAGTAAAAAGGATAAGAATCCGTTCGTAAATATGTAATTGCCGTCTTGGTAAAAATCCATGAAAAAAACATTCTTTTTGGTGCCTTTTTGGATTGGGGTTGTATTTTTAATACAATTAAGCCATGTTCTGTTCCTGGATCATTTTGCTTAGATTTCAAATGTTTACCATTAGTACTAATTTTTTTTAAATACATATATCATTAAATAAAAATTCAATTATTTCTAAGTAAATCTAAGAAAAGTAATAGAATGCATTATTTTGTGTTATGTTTAATTTTTTAGTTTACTGAGATTTAAAAATGTTTAACTTTTCAAAACCCTATAAAGTATAGGTATATTACGAGTAAATTATCTATAACACTTTTCTCTAACTATGCATATTATATTGTATAACAATTACTACCGAAATAATTTACTATTGAAAAAAGATCACAAATATACCCTTTGCACAAAAATATATTCACAATTTGATATTGTTTTTTTGGCTAAAAATATCTTAACTACGAATAAAAAAATTATGGAAATGCTAATTAGTTGAAAATATTGTTTTTTCGTACATTTAAATACATTTTCTTCATCCTACAAGTTTTGAATCACCTGTAAGATTTAGCTGATTATTTTACAAGTAAGATTTAGCTTTTTTCTACACTTGTAGCTTTGTGTTACAGAAAGAGGGAAATCATATAATTTCCCACTTGTAAAGTTCGCTCATTACACTTGTAGAAGAGCCAGCAAACTTGTAGCTTTGTGTTACAGAAATTTGTTACACTTGTAATAATTCACTTGTATTACAAGTACTTGTAGTTTTGTGTTACAGGCCCCAGGTCACGTCGCCGTCGCAACATAATGCTGTGCACAACATAATGGAGCGCCGGTAAGTGAGTTGTTTGTTGTTATATATTGGTAAATTATTTTCACTATATAAATTTAAATACAAAATATCTATATTTTTTTTATTATTTAAACAAAGCTCAAGTAAGGAGCTTTATCAAATCTATTCGGTATCAATTTGTGGGAGTATTAAGGATTATGGAATATAGATAAAAAAAAAGTAAGAACCGAATCATTTTCAAATCGTTCTTGTTTTTGGTAAATTTTTGCGATGAATGGGGATGATAAGAACTTTTAAATGTTATTATTATTAAGAGAGAGATTTAAGCAAACAGTGAAATAAAATTGATTATGAATTAAGTATTTATTAATGAACCTGTCGAGTGTTATTTCTTTTATATTTTAGACATTTTTTTTGTTGAGGAATTGGATAAAATGAAAAGAAAAACGATTATTTTTTTTGCATTCTATATGAGTGGTGTAAAATGGATTTATAAGCGGTAAAGTTTTTCTGGGGAAGTGAATCCGGTATGATGGAGGGTTGAGGAAGGAGAGTTCCAAAACAGGAAAAGTCAGGGGCTTTCCCCTTTTTGTTAGGGCCATTGCAATTTTTTGGAGTACTAACGATGGCGTAGGCGTATCTCTTATCTGATGTGGATATGTCTAGAAAAAGAGAAACGATGAAGGGTGGGTATAGAAGAACTCCGAGGGCACGACCACCTATGTCCTCCTCTCTAAGAGTGGTAGCAAGGAGCAAAAAGATTGCTTTAATTAATCGGTTAGCTAATTTCGGGTCCTGCTTCTTTTAGGAAGATAATAAACAACAAATCGACTACGAACTAAGATTAAGGCCTGTAAAAAAAAAGGTAACACCGTTCATTAGCTAGTGACAAGATCCCCCATCGACGAGCTAAGCATGGCATCCAGCAGGCCTTCGGTCATTTTAGCGAATGGACACCCTACTCGACCCCTGCCTGGACGGGCCTATGGGTCTGTAGACATGGGTCCTAAAGGTGGGGAAAGGTCGTGAAGGGAAATATATTTTTTGAGGAGAGAGTCTAAGTTAATTTCTGACTTTGCCATGTTAACTTCTAAACACCAATTGTTGCAGTACTCTTCTAGGCGATCTATCATATTTTACATAATTTGAATGTCCTCTGCTAGGATGACCATATCGTCTGCATACAAGAGCAGTCTCACATTAATGTTCTCGATTTGAAGACCTCCTCCTAAGCATTCATGGAGATCGTTTATATAAAGTGCAAACAGTAGGGGAGAAAGGAGACACTTTGTTTGACTCCATTTAATGTTCTAAAATACTCCGATATTTCTTTCCCAGTCCACACAGCCGAAAAAGTATTGGCATAGATGGCTTGAATCAAGTTGATGAATTTAGTTGAGACACCTATAGAATATAATTTATAAATTAGCAAGCTCCGTGAAATTTTGTCGAATGCAGCTTTAAGATCCACGAAAAACGCATACACTTTCTTTTTCTTGCCAAGTTTTATATGTACTATTGATTCCAAGTTATAAATATTATTAATAGTAGAGTAGTTTTTCCTGAAACCAGATTGATACTCTGTCAGGATATGGGTTTTCTCCACCCAAGCGTAAAGTCTCTCATTTAGGATTTCCATCATCGTTTTGGCAATGCATTTCATGAAAGAAATACCTCTGTAATTACTTCGTTGATTTATATCTCCTTTCTTAAATATTTTTTTTTTTTTATAATCTACCCGCCCTCAAGGGATTAGATTACCCTTTAGTTGTTTCAACACAGCGCGGGCGTGGTGAAGTTAAGAAGAGAAAGAAGGATAGGAAAGATGTGTGGCACGATGTTCTGAGACTGAAGGTTGTTGTCTCAGATATTTAATCTCCAGGGTTGGCGGCTGAACTAAAGCGGAGAATGCCGTGTCTTATTTCTATGTCGCTTATAGTTCACATTATTTTATTCGTTTTCCATCCTTGTTGGGCATACTAGTTTAACTCAATTACATGTTGTTAGTGTTATGCCTGAACAACATGTAATGAGTAAACCAGCAACCCATTGATGACAATTTTAGAAGGTTTTTTTTTTTTAATGGAATTAAAACGACATAGACGACGGCAGGGATCGAACCTGTGATCATGAGGTTCACAGGCGAGCACACATCCATCGCGCCACGGCCACCCCTAAAAATAATAGGGAAAATAATAGTTTTATTGAAAGATTCTTCAATCCTAGATTCATTGAGAATATTCGTATAGGCATCTGCTAGATAATTTAAGAAATTATCCGTGGCATTTATCAGGAATTCGTAACTAATTCTATCCTCTCCAAGAGCCTTATATAGTTTTACATTGGATAGCATTTTTTTAATTTCATCTATGGAGATTGATTTATCCAATTTCTGGTCTGCAATGTAACTATGTGCATAGTGAATTTGGTTTACATGCTGGTTGGGGTTAAGAAGATTAACGAAATAAGTTTTAAACTCTGATGGTGGTATTTGTGGGCAAACATAAAAATCTTTGTTTCGAATATCATTTGCTAGATTCCACCAGTCCTTACTCTTTGATATCCATGTTCCGCTCATAACAAAATCTACTAATAAGGATTTCACATATTCATGGTTTACAAATGGAATTACAAATTTAATGAAACATCGAGATCAAGCATACAAATCCTGGAAAAGATTCCGAATAGATGTGCTTTATAATAACTATCGTTTGCTAAGGAACAAAGTTACTTGTGCAATACGTGAGGCAAAAAGACGGTATTATTCTGACAGACTTGATCCTTCGAAGGCTAAACATAAATTGTGGAAAAATCTAAGAGAAATTGGAGTGGGCAAACAAATAAGGCGACAAAATAGTAATTTGGACTGTAATGAGTTAAATAAGCTTTTTGCATCTGCTTCTTCACCAAATTTTGATGCTGACCTGAGTACTTATGAGAATGTTGACTCGTTGAACATTTTAAGAGATAATTCAGTCGTGAATATTCCTGATTTTTTTCCGTCATCATCTTGTTTTTGCTTTCAATCTATTGAAGATACAGATGTCTTAGAAAGCATCCTATCTATCAAATCCAACTCTGTCGGATTTGATGAGATAAGCCCTCAGTTCGTTAAAATTATCCTTCCATTTATCTTAAAATATATAACACATTTATTTAATACAATTTTTATGACCGGAATTTTTCCCTCCACTTGGAAAAGAGCCAAAATAATACCAGTTCCTAAAAACCAAAGTGAGTTTAGACCGATTGCCATTTTACCCTTTCTCTCCAAGGTTCTTGAAAGTTTGATGAGTAAACAAATACGCAGATTTCTTCATGATAATAACTTGCTTTCTGATAATCAGTCGGGTTTCCGTTCAAAATATAGTTGTACTACTGCTCTAATTAACGTTACAGAAGACATAAGGCAAGCGGTCGACAAAGATAAAATAACAGGTGATTTTTCTAAAGCGTTTGATACGGTAAACCATAAAGTTCTCTGCACTAAACTTCGAAATCAACTTAAATTCTCTTTGTCGTCTACAAAACTGGTAGCTTCTTATTTACTTCGTAGGTTCCAAGCAGTTGCAGTTAAAGACTCTGTTTCAGATTTTCTTCCACTTAGTTTAGGTGTGCCACAAGGGTCGATACTCGGACCATTATTTTTTTCTTTGTATATAAATGACCTACCCAAATGTATGCTAGGATCATCGGTTGATATGTATGCTGACGATGTGCAGGTACGGAAGAGTTTTTCCTTGGGTCTTTTGGAAAACGCTGCATATGAAATGAATGAAGATCTGGAAAGGATTTTACGTTGGTCTCGAGTAAACGGCCTCTGTCTAATCCTTTCTAAGTCTAAATGTTTGGTTATTTCTAGAAAAGAGATTGATACTTCATACTTTCCTAAGGTATGTCTTGATAATAAAATAATAGAATTTGTAGATTCTGCAAAAAATCTAGGTATAACTTTTAATAAAACATTGACTTGGAATAACCACATTAGATTGACACTGCGTAGGATTTATGGAAATCTTCGCATGTTATGGGCAACGCAAAGAGTCACACCACTAAAAACAAGACTCATTCTGGCTAAAACATTAATTATTCCAATTATGATGTTTGGGTGTGAGATTTTTAGTAACTGCGAATATGAGCACAAACGCAAACTTAATGTGGCTTACAATAGCATCGCAAGATATATTTTTGGACTTAGAAGATATGAACACGTATCTTCTTTTTCCAAATCAATTTACGGTATTAGTCTTGATAATCTTTTTAAGCTAAGAACATTGAGCCTACTTCATAATGTGTTTCAAATGAACCAACCAACGTACCTGTACAATAGGGTCTGTTTTACACGTTCTGTTAGAACTCTTGATCTAGTTCAAATTCGCTATAACTTCTTGGTTTCAGAACGACAATTCTTTTATTTTGCAATTCGGCTATGGAATTCCTACCTCGCCCAATAAGGTTAATCAGCTGCAGAGCATTGTTTAAAGAGAGGGTCAAGCAATTCCTTATGGAACAATTTCGATGATGATGTTGATGGTTGGTTGTTTTTAAACATAGTACATAGTTACATTTTCTTCCTTATTTTTTAAATTTTTTTTCTCCTTATTCCTTATTTTTATTGCCTTATTAAAATAATATAAATATAATTTCTATTTTAATAATTTTAAATTTGTTATTACATATTTCTTTATCGAATTGAGAATTAATCAATGTATTTATTTTTGAACTTGCAAATATCTGTTAGTAATACCTATATATCAATTAATGTTAATAAAAATTTCTATTTAAGCTTGCACTATTTAAGAAGATATTGTATCTTACTGTGTAAAGTTATTAATAATAAAGATTTGATTTGATTTACTTTTTTTTACTGTACTCAGTTGAATATCAATTTTTTGATTATATTCAAATTTACTTCTGCTACAGACTGCTCTAAATTCTTTTTTCGCTCTTAAATAGTTCAGTTTATCACCTGGATTTTGCGTTCTTCGGTATCTATTTAATAGTTTGAATGTCTTTTTTCTCGCCAATTCACAATCAAAATTGTACCATTTGCTTTTTGGCTTGAGTGATTTTGTGTTGAGCTTTTGCTCAATTGTTGATTGTTTGATTAGGTTCGTGAGATCCATTAGGCCAAACGAAGGTTTGTCAGTTATTAAGCTAGCGAGGTTAGAATTAAGCTTATTTTGGTACTCCAACTTAGCTGACTCCTTCCAATTTAGTTTCGGTAGAAACATTTTTTGCGTTGACTCTTTAACAATAGTGCAAAGATTTATGGTCAGTTTTATTGGCATGTGATCTGACCAAATTGCTTCTTTGACACTAAACATCTCTACACATCCTAGTAGATCTTGAGATACCGCACACAGATCATTTACGGATTCTCCCATGCTCCCAATAAATAAAAGATTTCCTTCTTCATCACCTTTTGTTGTTCCATTTAAAATGATCAAACCATTATCATTGCAAAATTCTAAAAAATCCTTCCCTTTTCCATTAATAGTCCTGTCCTTGGAGCGTCGAATTTCTATAGCAGCTGTAAATGCAGAGTTGAACAAATCATCCATGGGTTGTTGAAGCTCACCTACTCTTACATTTATGTCACCGATTACAATTGGATTACCGATGTTTTCTTCGAGAAAAAACCACCTGAATAAATCTATATCATTCCGCCAGTTTGCGCCTCTTAAGTATGCCGGAAATATACTTATCTCACCACTAACCATTTTAAGTTTTATAAAGTCAACCCCATTGCAGTTTATATAATCATGAGTTATTCCGCACGTTGCCAAATTCTTGTTGATCCCATATACCAAGCCACCGATTGCCCTTCCAAATCTACTGTTTTTAGTTGCCGGTTTCCAGTATGTATCAAAGTCCTTTAAATATTTTCTGTATTGTATGAATTTATCTTCGGTTAGGTGGGTTTCAGTTAAAATAAATATTTCATGTGATAAGATATATTTGAAAAATTGAGGAAATAAATTTTTATTCTCAAGGCCGTGTACGTTATAAGAAACTATTTTAAGTTTTGTTGTTTCTAATACTTCATTTTTATGTTGGTCTTGTATATAGTTTGATTTTGATATTGTTGGTTGCGATAGGAGGTAATGAAGAAAGATTAAACTTAGTTTTTTTTGACGTTTTAACAAAGTCCAGTGACCCATTCTCCTTCCCATTGAACAACGCAATAAAAACTTTTTCTCCGGCGGCTCCCAAAACGTTGCTATCAACATCGTTGGATCTGGATTATACCTCCTAGAGACCCCATATTAAAAAAAAAATGCGCCGTAACTTTACCTCGGTGGTGTTGTGGAAAAGAGTTTGAACTGTTTCTTTAAATTTCATAATGAACATAATCAAATTTGAAAATGTTCAAACGTGAGTAAATTTCTTTTTTTTTTTTTTTTAATTTTCGCAGGATATTGGCCATTTTGACAGGTTATATTTCCTACAGTTTTTGTCGCACAAAAAATTCAAATATACTTAAATGTAGGAAATAAAGTGATCTATAAAAAACAACTTAAGTATTTTTTCGATCAGATGAACATGAGGCGAGATAAACGTTA
Source organism: Philhelius festivus (assembly GCA_963931855.1). Classification (NCBI taxonomy): domain Eukaryota; kingdom Metazoa; phylum Arthropoda; class Insecta; order Diptera; family Syrphidae; genus Philhelius; species Philhelius festivus. Next base: position 157,005,020 of record OZ007554.1, read on the forward strand.
AAAACCATTTTTAACTTCAAAATCTCGACAGTTTTTCGTCGATAACTTTTTTTGGAAAGAGGTTTCAAATTTTTTTCTCAACAAAAGTAAAAGAAGATATTTTAACGTACAAACCTAAAAAAAAATACAGCTCTATATATGATAGGAGCCGAGAAAATCGAGTTCAAGCTTTCCAAAGCCTTTTTCAAAATGGCGGAAAACGAATGGGCACTTTTTGTTCGAACTTTTTGGGTTTACACTCTCCAATAGGTACTCTTTAAGAAACAAAAAAAAAAATTTGACGCAGTATTTTTTGTAGATATTTCGAATTAATTAATTTAATTTGACCGCACTAAATGACAAAGAGCTGACTTGAGTTGTTATAACTTCCAAATCGGTTTTTGTGGGTAAGTGTTGTAACTTTTGTTCAAGTAAACACCCCATCGTGCTCATTAAATAGTTTAATGAAAGACTTCCTACCAAAATTTCATCATCTGGACATTGTATATATTTTTATAGTACTATCATGAATAGGAACGCGACTAGGCGAACCAAGCGGCACCATAATTACTAAACTAACAGAGGTGCCTATGGCAGAGTTTTAACAGATAGACATTTAATACATGACAGCAATAGGAATACTGTATATAAAATAGGAGAACAAAGGCACATACTATGTATGTACATTGGAGTAGGATGAAGGTGTGTGTGGGGATTTGGTAGTTGTTATTTTCTGTAGGCAAATATTTTCAAGGTGAGGTTTCAATACTTTTTTTGGCGATAACGTATTTTTTGGGATAGAAGAAAATTATTTCTGTGCATATTGTCGTCTGAGTTATATCTTGTTCAAAAGAGCATTTTTGGCGAAATTTAGTTAGAAATGCAGTTTTTATAAATCAAACATGCTCTTTCGAATGGCATACTCCATTTCTTTCTATCTCTTTTAGTTTTTAAGTTATGAACAACTATTATGTTCAATAAACCACTTTATTTAACATTTGAGTTCGACTACAGCTAAACGGCTCTGCCGATTTTCTTCAAACTTGGTAGATATGGGTTTTAATTTTTTCCCCCCGGATGTTTTTTTTCTTTGGAATTTTTTTCGAAATTTTATAAATATTTTTTTTCTCAAAAACTGTCCCACAGATTTAAAAAAAAAAAACAATAAATTTCATTTAGTTAAAGCTACGCATTCTATATACAGGGTGTCCCACAGTCACCGCCCCAAACGAAAATCATAGATTCCTGAGGTCATTTTAAGTCGAAAAACTTATGAGGTCATTTTCTCGTTTTCGTCCCGTTTTCGAGTTATAACAGTTTTAATGATTTTTGCCCTCTTTTCCCTTAACTGGCTTTATCTTTGCCAAACTGCGTCCGATTCGTGAGATTTTTTTATAACCAATCAAGAATTTATTACAGTTTTAGTTTGTTTCAGAACTTTTTTTTCTGCGGGCAAGCGTTTCTCCGCAATTTTGCATTAAACCCAATTTTTTTCGTTTTTTAAGTTGTTTTATTCACTTTGATATCAATTTTTTCAAAAAAAAACACGTTAATGAGTATTAATTTTTTTCGTTAATTATTAAAGCCCAGTTCATTTTCTTAAAAAAACAATATTTTTTTTTCCTTAAAAAGAATACTAAGTGTAATTAACAACAAATAAACAAACTGAGTGAATTTAAAAAAAAATAATTTTTAAATACAAAATTAACTTTTTCTGAGCTATTGTGGGTAAGAAAAGGACATATAGATAAAGTTGTCCCATTTCAGCGTATATTAATAACATTTCCAGATATTCTTGATTAGTGTAATGCATTGTTCGCAAATAATTGAGAAAAAACTACAACTTGAATAACAAATCCAAAATGGAGTATCAAGTGAAAGAACACGAAGCGGACACTAGTTCACGCGAGAAAGACATTTAAAACCTTCAAATCATAATGCAAATTTTTAAATTCACTCAGTTTGTTTATTTTTTGTTAACTACATTTAGTATTCTTTTTAAGGAAAAAAATTTTTTTTTAAGAAAATAAACTGGGCTTTAATAATAAGTGAAAAAAAATTAATACTCATTAACGTGTTTTTTTGAATAAAATGATATCAAAGTGAAAAAACTACTTAAAAAACGAAAAAATTGGGTTTGATGCAAAATTGCGGAGAAACGGTTGTCCGCAGAAAAAAAGTCCTTGGACAAACTAAAACTGTAATAAATTCTTGATTGGTTATAAAAATTTTTTTTTTTAATTTTTTTGGAAAAAAAAACATGGAAAATTCGATATCTCAAAAACGGCTCAATATTTTATTTCGAAAGTTAATTTCATTCGTACAATAATAAAAACTTAAGGTTGGCGTACCAAATTTGTTTTATATTATTTTCACTTACAAAATTATGTAATTGCAAGTTTTGCATGTGGAAAAAATTTAACTCGAGATTTTGATCAAATTTGACTTTACGATGATAGAAAACACGAAAAAATATTCAAAATTAGTTTAATAATAAAATGTTTTTTAATCTTTGTTTGCATAAATTACTTACTTTTTATATTTATATTAGCAAAATAAAAAAAAAGCAAAATTTTTATTTTAATGAATTAATAATTTCCAAATTTGATAAAAATTCGTAGACAAACATTAAAAGAAATGTTTGTTTGTTCAAAATTCGAAGGGCAAATATCTTATTTTTTACAAAATATATGGATAAAAACTATTTTTTGTAAAAAAAAGTTTATTTTTATTTTAAAATTTTTTCTTAATTTCTTAAAATTGACACCAAATTCCTCTTTTTTTAATTTTTCGGGGAGAGTACGATAACTTAGGCGCCAAAAATTGATAACGGATTTTTGTAGAAGGGTTAAATACAAGCATTTTTTACTATGGGAGGGGGGGGTCTATCTCGCCCCGTTTAGGAGGTAGGGGCGATTTTAGAAAAAATGACTTAAATTGAAAAAAAAAAATATTAAAAAACAACGGCAACACTTACAATAAAATACTATACCGGTTTTGAAAGCCAGAAGTCTGTTCTATAATCGTAAATTTAAATTAAATTATTTTGGTCAATACTTTTTGAAAAATTTGCATGCAAACTCAAAATTTTGTTAAAAAAATGAAAAAAAAAAATTTAGACCAATTTTTTTTTAAATTGTTAAATGAAGTGCTTAATTGGCTTTTTGTGGTCAATGCTACTATTAATTCTGAATCGAACACAAAAAACCGAATGGTTTTGTCCCTTCCAGTTTTTGAGAAAATCGAAAATTACTAAAACTACTTTTTATGAAATTTTTGATTTTTGGTATTTAACTACGGTGATTTTATTTTGAGGATTAATGTTAATGTGGTTCATTTGTAGGTAAAGTACAGCAAATCATTTAGGGTTACCAAGAATGCACCAGAGGAGGTAGAATTGCATGGCATTTCGCGTCTCAGTCAGTCAGTTTGTGAGTAAGTCAGGTGTTACTTAAAAATAGTCAAGTCAATTTTTCAATGTTCAATGTATTAAAACCGTGTTTACAGGCATTTTGATCACAAAAAAAAAAATTATAGCAAGCACCTCCCGAATCTCTAGCCAATATTGAGGCCCAAATGTGCCGATAGATGGGTCTATTGCTCTGAGATTAACTTTTATATGGATTGCACCAGAGAAACTTTTAAATTATTAGTTTTAAGCAAAATTTGAAAATTAAAATAAAAGATTAACTATGTAAATCATTTAAATGTAATTTGAATTTTATATACCCACCTACAAATTTGTAACTATATATTTACTTATGTATCTTAGTCTGTAAGAGTATAATATGCTCTGCTTGATGAATAAATATTAATAATACGAGTAATATTGTATTCTTACAATTTTTGTCACCTTTTTGAGTTGGAGTTGAGGGGAGTTGACGCTTTAGTTGGAATTAGACCAATTTCTTCTAAGAACGCGATGCTTTTGAAATATTTTTTTTGAAATATTGAAAAGTTATTTAATTTAGGATGAAGTAGTGGATGCTAAGTCGCCATTCTTTATTCAAAGAAAAAAATACTTCACTCTTACAAAGGTTGAATAACGAATGACCTTGGTAAACAATAACCTGTACCATATTAGCATTAAAAATGTTAGACACAAACAATAAACATACATATTAATTAAGGAATTATATAAATTTGCTGCATTCGTTCAGTAGTACCTAGGTAATGTGAATTTTTCATAATGTATTAAATTTTCATGTCTGAACATTTTAAATGTGCAACTTTGGGCTACGTACATACATATATTTAGTAGACATTGGATATAGACCATAGGGTAAATTCAAAGTTTCTTTAAATCCAGATTCTGTAAATGCAAAAGAAACCTTGCATACACCCAACCTCGCACCTACCCCAAATCCTATAGTGTGCCCAGGCAGGGGGGTTGCAGGGGGGCAGCATGCCCCCCCATACATATCTCACTGTTTATACGCCGTAATATGCGTAAGCAAGCAAAAAAAGCAAATATCCCATAAAAAAGTAGTTTTAGTTATTTTCAATTTTCTCAAAAACTAGATGACATAAAATCATCTAGTTTTCAGTTTTTGAATAAGAATAAATTAAAGCAACGAATTTTAGGAAAAATAATAATATATAACTTTGCAGTTTTGAAAAATTAAACTTTAAACTTTTATTTTATGTTTTTTTTCACCAAAATTTTAGTTTAAAACTCGTTTTTTTCAAAAACTGTGCATAGATTCTACTTGATTTAAAAATTATCTAATAGATCAGAGTATTGGCTTTAAAAAAAGGTATAATACTTAGTTGTAAGTATTACCGTTATTTTTTAATATTTTTGTTTCCATTTTAAAACCTTTTTTTATAAAATTGCCCCTCCCGCCCAAACGGGGGGAGATAGACCCCCCCCTTACATAGTAAAAAATGCTTGTATTGAACTGTTCTACAAAAAACCGTTATAATTTCTTGGCGCCTAAGTTATCGTACTCTTGCCAATTTTTCAAAAATTGCTTATAAGCTATATGTAAATGCATACAAAATATTTTTTTTCCAAAAAAGGTATCTTATTTTTTTTTAAATATTATGTCAATAATAACTTTATTCTATTTTTTTAATTAATTTAAGTTTTCTAAAATTATTTTTTTCTCGAAAAACTTATTTGATTTTTTTTTCAAAATAGCTTTATGTGAATATTTATGAATTTCTGAAATTGTTTATTATTCGCATAAAAAGTATTAAAAATTTTCTATAGTTTTTGCAAACAAAGTTTATATTAATACCTAAATTTTAAAAACTGGTCTATACCTATATCAAATTTTTTTTATATATTTAATTATATAAATACCTATCAAATCGACGCATAACAATAATTTTTCGTTTTTGTACCTAATCAAAATTCTTATTTTAATTTCATACAATTTTCTATGGGTATGTACGAGTACCTACATACTATGCAAAAGCTATTTTCTTTAATAAAAATATAGGTACGTACCTATAAGATTTTCTTAAAGAAATAGTTTTCTAACTGTGTATGTACTTATCTATATTAATTACAAAAAAAAAATACAATTGCCACTATCTAACTACCCACTGCATATAATTATTATAAAATTATTATTATAAAATTATTTTGGTTACCATAACGAAATAAAGCCAATTTAAAATTATTTAGTTTTCAAAAACGAAATAAAACCATTTGAGTTTATTGAGTTCAAATTCCTCTAGATCTTATTACAAAGTCGATAAAATGGCAACCTCGGTAATTAATCGTATCAGAATTCAAACAAACCAGATTGCACGAGTAATAAAACAAAATTCACAAAACTCTCATACACTCTCAATACTTTTTGCTTGTATTCATCTCGCGCCTGGCATATACAACTTTATATACCTACCTACAATTGATTCTGACAGCAAAAAGAAACGCAGATAATATTTTCTCCCTTACCCTCTTTATTGTTGTCAGAATAAATATATCTCTACCTCGTCTCTTGTTTTGCTTATATTTTCTCCTTCCACGTCAACTCTGCACTCCTTAACATAGCTACTCTTACGATTTTGCGGCACAATAATAAAACTTTTTTTCGTGTTCCATGAGTACTATTAAAATTTATATACATTTATTCCACATTTATTATCCGATTTCATTGATATTGTGCGTTTTAGCTTTGTAAAAACAATATCTTCCACCTGAGATCTTAAAACTATTTGAAATATTTTTTTTTCTATCCTTACGGAATGACTTAAAACAAGCGATTTTCAAAAAACGGCGAAAAATTGTGTTTTTTGAAACTTTGAATTTGAACGGCTTTTTCTTGATGATTGTTGGGCCGATTTACACAAGTCGTATACTGTTGGAAAGAAAAACAAAATATCTGTTCAAAACTATAAAGTATATGTTAATTAGTTCGACCGTTTTTGATAATCAGGCTTATACATGGAAAAGGAGCAGAAAAACACGTTTTTTGGTCATATCTCGAAAACGCTTCTTTGGAAAAATAAATGATTGCCATTTTCGTGTTCAGAGAGCCAAAATTAGTCTAGAAAATACTTTTTTGTTGAGGTACTCGCCAAAAACCGAAAATTTGTAAACTAGTGTTATATAATGATCTTTTATAAGCTCCAAAAAGTATGCAATATAGCTATGTAGTACTTACTAAGCTCTTTTCTGTCAGCCGTCAAATAAAAATTAATTGCAATAAATTTAACCAAAGCAAATCAACAAAACACAAAATATATTATTTTCAAAACACAAAACAAGTGTACTCGATTAGCTGCACTATTTCTTTTCGAGCTCTATCGATTGGTAACACTTTCACTTTTATCAAATCTTTCCAAACTATTTATTTCTTTCTCTGAAGTTTTTCTGTTAACAAACTGACTATTGCCTCGACCAAGGTTACCAGCCTTCCATCAGCCGCGATAGTATGTATCATAAATAAATAGGATTCCATCAAAGTGTCATAGGTACTTATATGTTGATTTCCTTTACACATAAGAAATCAATTTCTGTGTGAAGATTTTGATCCCTCCCAGATTTTGCGTTCCTTCACACCCAAAAAAAAAAATATTTTTCTTTGACAGGGATCAAAAAATTTAAATCCATATTTAAAGAGGGATTTACATGTATACATAAAACACGCACACCAAACAAAAAAATTCGATCTGGGATCGAAATCCCTGGTGTGTAAAGGAAAAAATATAAACTATCAACTAGCCTTACTACAATTATTTGGTTTCTCCGATAGGTAATCTGTTAAACAGCAATCTACATTTATCAAAGACATTTCCAAAACAAAATTTAGAACTGCACTATAATTAAGAAGCTACATTTTTTTATCAATATAGTGGGTATTAAAAGGAACTAAATCTTCACTTTAACATCTTACTTTTTACTATTTTTAATTTAGTTTTTATCAAATTGGCTTTCAAAACACTTAGATTTATTTGAAGTTAATGAACCTGTGCAACACAGTCTTTTATTGAATGCCAATTGAATCTATATTGAAATTCCTATTAAAAAAAAAAGCAAATGCATTTTATTTGACCAGAAGTGCTCTTCAGCGATATGCTAAATTTACACTGCTGACAAATTGCCATATATTCTACCATTATTTATTTCATAATTCAAAATTATCACAGTAAATTTGCAAAAATATCAATCGTGTATATTATAAACTATCACGAGAGAGAAAAATGAAAGCATTTTACATCAGCATGTAAATCAACATCAAATTCAAAATCAAGAATTAACAATACCCACATGCCATATTTCTATTTATATGGCATATTAAAGAAAAAAAAAAACAAATAAGTCGAAGAATACCGTCTTATTTCTTAAACAAGGTTGAAAAAATGCGAGTCAAACGCAACACCTGCACTCCTGCAATGTTTTATCATCCTACAGAAAGGCAATGCTAATTGCTAAAGTGAGAATAAAATACAAACAATTCCAACTCCTACTAGTATACATCGAGATTGGTTTTATAAGACGGAATGTAGCGTCTTATTTTTTGAATATAAAAACAAAGAGGATCCGAAACACAATGCTTGGGGAAGAAAAGGATATAAAACAAATAAACAAGATAGTAGGTACTTGAAAAGTTTAAGTAAGAGTAACGAGTATTTTTGTGACTCTCTTGATCAATGTTGGTTGTGAAATGTGTTTGGATAAAGTATAAGATACAAAAGAGAGGCAGAATGGAAAACTTAAACTTATTCGATGGTTATTTGGTAGATTGCGTTATTTGTGGATTTTCTAAAAGGGAAGACGATAGGAATCGTGTTATATGGACGCTACGCCACTGCTTCAAAGTGATTGCGGCAATTATATTGGTGAGTCGTTCGATGATTTAATTGAGGTTTCCTTTGAAGAAGACTCTTACTAAACCCAGCCTCTGGAAAATATAAGAAACACAGCTGATATGAAGAGAAAAGACAGCTAAACCAAAAAAAAAATCAACGAAGATGACCTTGACACGGTACTCAAAGCTATTGAGAATGTTGCCAGCCCTTCTAACACTACCACTTAAAAGCCCATTCAAATGTTTTTTGTTGTCAACAGATTTCGCGGACCAATTTTAAAAAAAAGTTTATGTTCCTATCGTTACCTGCAAGTCAGCAAATTCTTAATTATTTTTAAATATGAGTGTGAAGTTTCATTTATAGAAAATTATTAAGAATTTGCTGAGCTGCAGGAACATGAATACGAAGAATTAATTCTATATTCATTTACATTATCTACATATTCGAATTGCGAAGAATATACTTTGGTATAGCTTTATTTTCTTACGTTTGATTTTTTTTTTGAAAGTTTAAGTTTTTATTGTTACTTAGTTTACAAATCGCTCATTTTTTTGAAGACTATCATAACTTTTGAACTGATTATAACATTGTAGATAATGTAAATATTTTTTGCTTTATTTTTATTTCTTGTCAAGCGTTTTCTTTGTTATAGTAGTTATCACCATCCAATGCACACCGCCTTAGATACGCGCAAACATGTTTCCAACGGAATCAACAGTTATTGCCATTCACACGACTACGAGAGGGCAGTGGCCTATATTATTGTATATGCTGGACATACAGTAATATAACAGGTCAACTATTTACTATGAGAATAAATGCGGTAAGCTAATATTGCTCGTCAGCAATATTAGATGGGAAGCGATGCGTCGACAGGAAAGCTGGCTCTAGGTTTAAGCATAATAAATTAATAAATTGTATTCCGACCTCGAAACCGACCGGTTTATTCTTAAATATATTATAACGTATCTAAAGCATTTTTCTTTCATTTGTATTAAACGGTAAGTCGAACCGTTGGGCTGGCCCTCAGGGCTGGCGTTCGGGTTTTTTTTAACATCCTCGGACAGGATGAATTTAACTGGCACCCGATCCTTTCACCTTGCGAATTGTAGTGTCCCTTAATATAGGACAGGAGTTTTATTCATTCAGTAAGAGGTACGGCTGTAACCATCCAAACACAGGAACCCTATAAGACCTCCAGCAACAAAAACTGCATAACCATGGGAATATGTGGTCATCGAGAAGTGAAGTTGTTTGTGCCACGAGTAGGTCGCTTGCAAGAATAAACGCTTGCGACTAAAAGGGATACACACGACTCCTGCGGAACCAGTTCTTAGAATCAAAATTAACTAGTTCTTTTTTTTTATTATTCAGATACAAACCTACATACACGGCGTAAAACAATTTAATTTAATATGCTTTCCCCGAAAATGGTGTCCCTGCTGTGAGTGAGCGAGATTTGAAAAAGAGAATATACAAAAAGTTTAAAAAATTAAATACAAAAAAGAAACAATATATGTGTTACTATCTCAATTCAGTGAAATTTCACATATGTATGTACATTATACATACATATGCATATTCATATATGTACATATACATACTTCTGAAATAAAAGTTTATTTTTTTTCCACTCCTCAAAAAAAAAACTATAAATTATATATAAAAATATACACAAAAAAGAAAAGAAAAAAAAGTAATACTTATAGAAAATTTTTTCGGAAAAAGGAAAAATCTGAAATTAGAAAAAATCAGAAATAAAATAGCGCTATACAAGAAAATATCCTAACAAAAAAGAGGAATCAATTATACCAAAAAATTAAAGTTGCAATAAGAGCAGATAAGAAAAATATAATAAGGTATAAGTTAAATTTATATAAGTTAAAGCGAAAAAATCCACTTAAAGTAAAGTTAAAGTTAAAATAGCATACAAATTGACAATTAAATCAGTGCTGTGAGTGTGTTGTGTTGTGTATATAAAGAAAAAAAAATAAAAAAAATTTTGAGAAGGGTAACCCTAGAAGTCAGATGAGAAATCAGATTTCCTTTATTGTCTTTTTTACATACCATATGTTTATTCGAATTAAATTATTAAATTACGATCATGGATCAATTAACCAGATCGGTCACCGAATTATCCGGTGCTATAAACACCGTTTTGAATTAATTAAGGGCGCTTGAAGGCCGTCTCAAGTCACTTGAGGACAGTCGGGCTGCAGATGGGTCTAGAGTGGAAGCTATTGCTTTGAGCAACCAACCCATGATTTTAAACCCTCCTCAAACTGAGGAGGAGTTAAAGCAAATCAAAAGGTTACCTGACGGCGTGAAAGAACTTCAAACCTTTGACGGTAGTCCCACAAAATATGTATCATGGGTTAATGCCGTTGAGGGAATCCTGAAGGACTATGATATTGTTAAAACAAAACCGCTTTATTGGGCAATTCTGCAGCACATCCGTAATAAGGTCAAAGGACCAGCGGATGCTGCTCTTGTATCCTCTAACATATTTGATGGCAGCTGGACGACAAAAAACAGATGTGAGGACACTGGAGCATCAGCTCAATCAATTGACTCAGAAGTCAAGCAAGCTTGACGAATTTTACGTGTCAGTGAACCATCAACTATCGTCAATGATTAAAAAAATAAAGACGGAATCTTTGAGTCAAAAGACAGTCAATACCTTAGTCGAAACCTATCGAAATAGGACTCTCGATGTCTTTATTAGCGGGCCTAATGGTAAAATTAATGGCGGACTTAATGGTGAAATTCCTCCTCGCCGGGTTTTCACCTTGTTGTGGTGGGGAGGCTTACGTTTGAAGCCTCAGCTGATTGGCTGTAGGTTTGTATTTATTAAATCCTCAGCCGATCTGCTGAGGTTTTAAGACAACTAAGAGGAACCCACAACGATAAAACCATTGACTATACACAACAAACGAACAAAACACCAGCGGGGATATACGCTGAAACGTCGACAGAAGTTACGGCTGCCGGCGCGGGCTTGGCCTCTCCAACAGGAGGAGGGGATAAGTCGCCAGTGACCAACACCAACGAACAACAACTACAAGACAAGACGACAAAGACAACGACAACGACAATTACAACATAAGAGGAAAAAGACCTTCTTCTCACCCCTTCAGACGACGACGCATGCTTTGCTGCCAGCTCCGCCTTCTCAGGGTTGTCGACCGCTTCAGTTCGGAGTAGAATCTCGAACTGTAAGAAGACGGTCAAACGACTTGGAAGGCGGAATTGGAAGGAACTCAACGACAATGAACGAAAACGTCTTCAAAACGCTCGTGCTTTTCTAGCAAATGATCCTAAGAAGACAGGAAGGGTACTTTCCCAGCCGTCCAAAGAGGTGAATTCTACAGAGGGTACGAGCGTGAATACTCTAATGAGACCGCCCAATCCGCCGACTGGTAAAATTCAATCAAAGGAAAGTCCGATCTCATTGGAAACCCCCTCGACGAATACGCCTACGACGACGCTGCTGAAGCAAGCAGCGGGACCACTTCTCCCAACCCAACTTGGTATGTAGCCACTTGCTCCAGCGGGACTGGAACGTGGGAAGGTGGAACCGTTGAGATGGATATGGTGGGGCCGTGTGGGAGTGGCGCTAGGGGCACTAGCCCCATAGCCAACTTCGGCATGTCTCTTCCATATCTATCGAGCGGAAGTAGTGTCATAGACTTAACAACAAACACGACAACGAACACGACAATGAACACGACAAAGAACACCGTAATCGAGAAGAAGGCCTCACGGAGTGCTGGAAATTTCACCCAACGGGTTCGACGGAAACGACGGAATGCTGAGAGGATTGTCCGGCGTCTATCAAGCAAAAATCCCAAATCCTTAACGGCCAGGAAGAAGCTAGCGCTGGGCAAAGCTACTCAGAAACTAAAGACCTTGACGACCACTGACATAACGAACAACTCGACGAAAACAAAGACAAAGACCTTGAGAGCGGGAAATGAGACGGTCGGCACTACGCCCCACCCTGAACCAAACTCAACGGCGTCAAAAAGAACCAGGCAGGATGATAAATCTTCGCCTATGAATCCTTCACCCAAAACGAAAAGAAGAAAGACCTTGATCACGGAAGGGACTACGGAGAAGCGACAATTTGCCATTGCAGATTTCGGCACACCCTCCCGAAAATTCTCCGATGATCAATGGCAGTTGATGGAAGTCAGAATCCTGGACGAGGTGAACGACGTTATCGTTAAGAACGGGCAACCGCCTCTCTTCGGTAATCTCAGAACCGACCACGGATTCAAGATGCTGACATGCGAAGACGATTATACTCTCGTGTGGCTGCAGGACTTCGTTAAAAGAACGATTGCTCCCTGGCCAAATGCAAACCTTCGCCTTATGGGGCTTAAGGAAATAAAAGACCTTAACAGACTCAAGACAAAGATGATGATGCGAGGACTGACCATCCCTAGGGACCGCATTGAGAGGTACCTGCAATCCCTAAATACTGAGCAGCTCAGTGAGAACTGGTGCTTGAGATGGGAGAGCAGACGAAAGACGGCACGGAAGTGGTTGTGCAGCTCAGTCACAAGTCTATACCACTTTTGATCCAAATTGGCTTCAAAGTTCGTATCGGGATAAACCGGTGTAAACTGCGACTAATAGCCAACAAGAAAAAACAAGTAAGTAAGGGGAGGGAGGTTTTTAATAAACTATGAACATGAAATTAGTACAAATTAATCTCCAACATAGTAAAGCAGCCAGCGCCAACCTTTTCTACCTCATGGAGAGTAGGCAAATAGACATCACCCTTATTCAAGAACTCTGGATCGCAGGTGGCAAAATTAAGGGCCTGCACTCAAAAGGACTTACACTGTTCAAATCTACACAAGTGGTATCAAACAGTAACTTTAGAACTTGCATTGTAGCTAAGAAACAGTTTAATCTTTTTCTTCTATCTACATATAGTAATCTAGATCAGACTGCCGTGAAGCTAGAGCGGATCGGGCTCCCACCACTCATCCTGACATCTTGCTATATGCCATATGACGGGACGGAGGGACCACCTGGAGATCTAACAGTCTAGCTAGTAGAACGAGCAGCAATCGAAGAATGGGACGTGGTTCTAGGATGTGATGCTAACTCACATCATGCTCAATGGGCAAGTACCGACACCAACAGTTGAGGTCGAGGTGAGTCTATTTTTGAATTTATTATAGAACATAATTTACTGATAGCAAATAGGGGCAATGAGCCCACTTTTGTTATAAAAAACAGGGAAGAAGTGATTGATATAACTGTTACTAATAATTATTAGTATTATTATTATAATTCAGATACAGTTTCAATCGACCAATGGAATGTTCTCAAAGAAGAGTCATTCTCAGACCACAGGCTTATAGGCTTCTTGATAAGTGATATAGTGGAAACTCCGAAAACTTATAGGAATTTCAGAAATACCAACTGGGATCTCTTTGATAGGGACTTAGAGAAGAAAATCAAAAATCTCAATAACACTGCGATCTGCGATTCAAGAACCCAAGCATATTGATCAAGCATCAGAAGAACTCAGGGTGATTCTAAGTTGTCCACTGAAACATATAGGGGAAGGAAAAAAGAAACCACACTGGTGGACGGTAGAACTCGGTAACTTGAGAAAAGAAACAAGAAGACTTTTCAATGCTGCCAAAAACACTAGAAATGAGAATGACTGGGAAGTATATAACACCAGTCAACGAAAATTTAAAGCAGAAACGCAACGAGCGAAACGAAGCTCATGGAGAATTTTTTGCAGTGAAATTGAAGGGACAAACGAATCAGCTGGACTAAGTAAAATTCTTTCCAAGGATTCAATCCCTTTAGGATCTCTTAAAACGCCCACTGGCTGCTGGACACAGTCCTGCAATGAGCACCTGATAAATACTCACTTCCCGGGTTGCGGGTCAAATGACAGCAACCCGGAAACAGAATCCTACACGGAACACATTATGCCATCGAATATTATAACGGAAGAAAAGATAAGATGGGCAATCCATTCTTTTTCTCCGTATAAATCCCCTGGCCTTGATGGGATCTTCCCAATGATGCTACAGAAAAGCGAAATCTAAATAATACCGCTCCTGAAAAACATATTCCTTAACAGTTTAAAATGGGGATATGTTTCTTTATCATGGCGCGAAGTCAAAGTGGTTTTCATTCCAAAAGCTGGCAAGCCCAGTCATACAGAAGCAAAAGATTTCAGGCCAATTAGTCTGACATCGTTTATTCTCAAAACATTTGAAAGACCGATAGACTTACATATTCGTGGCACTCTGAAACTGGTTGATTTATCCCCAGCTCAGCACGCTTACACAAAGGGGAAGAGTGTAGAAACGGCACTTCACAGCGTGCGTCGTTAGCACGATTGAGAAGAAAATGAGTGAAAAAGAATACACCCTTGCTGCGTTTCTCGATATTGAAGGAACTTTCAATAACGTGAACAATAAAGCAGTAAAGGCAGCTCTAGTAGACAATAAAATCGATAATTCGATAATAGGTTAGGTTATCCTAAAGAACAGGCAAATTAACACGGAACTGGCAGAGGTACAGATGAGAGTATCCACATCCAGGGGAACCCCACAGGGGGGAGTTCTCTCACCACTCCTTTGGGTGCTGGTTATGAACACAATTCTCATTAATCTAAAGGTAGTAGCCTACGCTGACGATCTTGCGTTATTAGCTACAGGTAAATTCTTAACCACTATCAGTGAACAGATTGAATACGCCCTTTCTAAGGTTAGTAGATGGACTAGAAAGTGAACTTGAGGTTATAATTGATGGGAAAGAAAATGGTCTAACATTTTCAAAGAGTATCAAACTTCCTCCCAAGAACAAGATATCAGCAGACATTTATGCCAAGCTTATGTCAAGTCTGAGCTCACCAATTTAATAGAAAAATATAGTGTTGTTTTTGGCCCAGTAAGTGCTAATGAATTGATACGAACTGCAGTTAGAGTTGAGATCAGAACCAAGGCAAGCCTATTGCATATATATCGAGGTCACTTCATAAGACAGAAGAATGTTATGCCACAAATGAAAAAGAAATGTTGGCAATAGTCTGGGCACTCGACGACCTGCGTTCGTATGTCTATGGGGCAAAAAAGATTCGCATCCATACAGACCATCAGCCATTGACCTACACTATGGGAAATAGGAACTTTAGCCCTAAACTGAAAAAATGGAAGGCTCGCATAGAAGAGTACAACTATGAGTTGGTTTACAAACCTGGTAAGTCTAACATAGTTGCAGATGCTCTATTAAGACTTAAAACCGAAGTTAATTACTTGTCATACTCAGTGAACATTGAGACAGCACACAGTTCTAATATCGGTGAACAGGAGTCCGTAACAGATACGGCTAGTGAAGGTCAAGAAGGTCAAGAGAACAGGTCCATGATGGAAACAGCAAGTGATATAGGATCGTCTATGGGTACCATACATAGCGCTGATCATGACATCACCGACCTGATTCCCCATGTAGAGGCACCGTAAAATGTGTTCCACAATCAGATGATTATAAAAGTAGGACTCGAAGCTCATGAAAAACTTCACCCTGGATATTTTCGTCACTATGTGGTATTACAAAATCCGACAAAACAAGATCTTGTGAGAGTTCTTAAGGCAAAACTAAGACCTACGAGTAACATAATAAATGGGATAAAAATTCCTGAATCACAACTAGCACTTCTTCTGGAATCTTACCTAGAAAACTTTGTGACATACAAACTTCGTGTTACACAAAGGATGATTGACGATATTAAAACCCCTAATCGGGTTCTTACATTAATTATGGACGTGCACAAGAGAGCACACCGTAATAGAAGAGAAAACAAGGAACAACTCTTGGAAAAGTATTATTTTCCTAGGATGTACAGCCTGATTAAGACATACACCACCACTTGCGAGGTGTGCAAGCTTAATAAGTATGATAGGCGCCCTCTTTGCCCCGAATTTCAAGCTACACCTATCCCCTCATACCCTTGCGAAATCTTGTATTTGGATATTGTGGAATTCCAAAATGAGAAATTTATAAGTTGCATCGATAAATTCTCGAAATTTGGTAAGCTGTTCCACATCAAAAATCGTTCAGTCTTTTACCTAAGGGACACAATTACGAAGATACGGTCCCGAAAATCTTGGTGACGGATAAATGAAAGAAGCTTTTTAAGCCCCATAGTGCTCAATTTTATAAACATGCTTGGTATAAAACTGTACCTTACCCCTGTTCATCGTAGTGAGGTGAATGGACAGGTGGAAAGACTTCAACTTCATTCCACAATATTTGACATTTTTAGATGCCTCAAAACGGAGTACAAGGGCTTACGACTTAAGGAGCTTATTAACATAGCCGTAGACAGGTACAATAACTCCATTCATTCAGTTACCGGAAAAAAACCATCCGAAATATTTTTAATAGGTACCAAAGAATTAACTACCAAAACATAATCGATATACGGAGAAAAGTGAATAGTGAACTAAAGGGCGAAATAATGAGGAAGCAGAAAACTACTAACGCTAGAAGGAACGAAAAGCGATCCATCCCCAAAAGGTATAGAAAGGGTTATATCGTTTACGCGAAAATTAAAGTATTGTAACTGTCTTATGTACGCCGACGATGTTAAATTATTTCTGGCAACATCTTCACCAGTGGACTACAATTTTGCAGCTGGACATTAACAACTTTTTGGAATGGTGCAATTACAATCATTTAAAACTGAATTTTCCAAGGGCAAAATATTTTGTGCAACAGGATCAACATCTCTCATTGTTCATGATTACAATTTCTGTAATGTTAAGCTGCAAAGAGTTAATGCCACTAAAGATCTTAGAGTGCATTTTGATTTAAAGTTTGATTTTCGATCTCACATTGATTTTGTTGTAACGGAACTCAACCGATTTCCAAGATGCATATACATTGAAAAGCTTATTTATGGCTTTAGTTTTACCCGTTTTAGAATACTGCTGCGTTGTATGGTCACCTTTCCAAGACAATAATATATTAAGAATAGAAAGAGTTTAAAAAAGATTTACCAATTATGCGTTGAGGAAGCTCAACTGATTATAAATCAAGATGCTCACTTATCGATTTAAAATTGAATGTCGTAGGTATGTGCAATGTATTTTATTTGTTAAAGATGTTTTGGATAATCGTGTATCTTATTCTGAATTGCTGTCATTAATGTCTTTCTATACCCCAACTCGTGTTCTACGAAATAGAAATGCATTACTTTCTATTGCTTCTCATAGAACGAATTATGGGTTGAATGAACCCTTAACGCGATCTCTTAGAACTGTTAACTTGGTATGCAATGAAATCGACCTTTCAATGAATAGAGAGCAATTGAATAAGAAATGTGTGCAATTAAGTATGTAATTAATCTAAAAGCTTTGTAAATTTATGTGTTAAGAATTTAAGATTATGTGATATAATATGAATGTATGTATAACTTAGACATTAGCAGCCATATTTATAAACTTATTTTCGTGAGTACATAAGGCTATACAGTATACAGCCCTTATAATGCCTCTAAACTAAAAATTGTTATTTATAACACTTATGTGACGTTGAATAGAGGCATTATAAGCTAAACGCGTTTGGAGGTTGAATAGTGGCTAAAATAAAATTCTTCTTGTTATTGACTTAAATTAAACTTTATGTTATTTTTATTTATTGAAACTAAAATGTTATATTATTATTATTATATTAAAAACAAATTGTTGAGAATTAAATTTACAAAAAAGACTTTTTGGTGATCTCCCTCCACGCATCTTTTTGCATCCGGTGTTAGTGTTGCAAGTTTTGTTTTTGGATTATTGAATTTTATCCTCAATAAGTTTCTCTGAGGAGTAGCTATTTCCAGTTATAGGATAAAATGAATAACAATTTGATTACCAGTATTGTGCTTGACATAATGACATACCTTATCTGATGAATCAAAGTTAATGGTTGGAATTATTTTAGCTTTCGGTAGTTCCATTTTTGTTTATTAAATCCAAGATGTTTTTTTTTTCTTGGATAAACAGCTGAGTGTTATGAAGGCTTAATGTAATAGATTCTTACTTTTTAGTACTTTATTTGAAACAAGCTCATTATAACTATGCTGGACCCATTGTCTGTAACTTAGGCGATAACTTATCACATCGTTAAAAAATGAAACTATTCATTCCCCTCTTATCGCGTCTGGAAAGAAATGGGTTTCTGTAACTCAATGCGATAAGCTCAATTTGGGATATTTTTTTACTGGAATTTCCATTGGAAGGCGATAAGACGAACTGTCATGTTGACTTAAACAAAAACATTTCTCAACTCAGTGGTTTTATTTTCAAGTTCAAGATTATTTGTGTGTTAAGATTGTATTTAATTTTAAAATTATTTAAATCAATTTAAAAGAAAAAAACAATGTTCGCTTTGTTTCTATTAGGGGAATCCAATGACCGCCGGAATTAAATGTGGATTCAACGAAGGCATCTGCGAGACACCACAAATCCTTTTAATATGCCTGAAGAGCGATTCCGCGAGCTATAAAGGTTAAGTCGTGAGGTGGCGCATCTTTTTGTGAGGAACTAAGACCACACATGATGCAAGGACGAAGAAGAACATTCATCCCGATTAATCTTCGCATTTTCACCGCTCTTCATTTCTTTGCAATCGGTTCATATCAAAGGGATATCGGTCAGGATTTTTCTGTTGCAATGAGCAGATCAATAGCTTCGCGGTGCATATGTGAAGTAGCTGCAGTTCTTCAAAACAAACTCATGGAGAAATGGATTAAGTTTCCAAGCATCGAAGAATACGAGACCATCAAGCAGATGTAAAATTGTTATAAATATTCAAATATTTAATTGTGAATAATTAATTTCAGATTTTTTGATAAAACTGGATTTCCTGGTGTGATAGGCGCAATCGATAAAAGCCAAGCAGAGATATAGAAGCTTGCTACTTGAATAGGAAAGGGTTTCATTCAAAAAATGTTCAGCTGGTAAGGAAAATTACTTTAAAAAATTTACATTCAAACATTAATTATGATTTCTTTATCTCAGATATGTGATTACAATCTAAAGATTCTTGGCGGTTTTGCAAGATTCGGAGGTTCTGTACATGATGCCTTTATATGGAGAGCTTCACAAGTAAATGCATCACTTGAAAGACGCTATGAATCTTGCGAGCCCGGTCATCATAATTCGTGGCTTTTAGGTAAATAGTGAACATTTAAATAAAATCAACAATTCAACAAATCTTTCCTTAAAACTTAGGTGATTCCGGATATCCTCTGCGTCCGTGGGTGATAAAACCTTACAGATTTTCACAAGGAGGTGCGATTAATCGATTATTCAACACAATCCATTCCCAAACGCGTAACTGTATAGACCGGTTGAATGGTACTCGTATTTTAAAGTCTGTGTTTCGGTGTTTGAAGCTAGGTTTTTCGTACTCACCATCAAGAGCTAGAACTATTATAAATGCATGCTGTGTACTCCACAACTTCCGCCTAAGCCATGGCATTACGGACGACCATTTTGTTTTAGAAGATGATATAGAATACAAACAAGATGATGACATGTACTATCCTGAACAAAATTCTGTTCATTTAAGCGGTGCAACAGCTATACGCGACCGGCTCTGATCAAATAAAGAGTGGTTAAATTTAAAGGACCGATATTGATTTTGAATATAACACAAATTATTTAGGAAATTATTGTCATTTCTTTTTAACTTCCCATAGGGAGTTATTGTAATCGGTCCGATTTGTCAAATTGAAATTTTTGACATTTCTCGACGTTTCAAGGTCCCTAGAGGCTATATCAATCATTTTTAGAGAGATGTCTGTGTGTGTGTGTGTACGTACGTTCGTACGTTCGTACGTGCGTACGTTCGTACGTCCGTACGTTCTTGTACCATTTTTCGTCGTCGATATCTCAAGAACGAGTAAAGATATCGACTTCAAATAAATTTTGTTTAATAGATAATAACTTCGAAAGAGGCTGAAAGGGCGTTTATTAAAATTCAGTTAGTAGTTTTTTCACTATAACGGTTTAAAAAAAAAGTAAAAAATTTTGGTTAGTTTCAAATATCTCACGAAAAAATTATGCTATTGATTTCAAATAAAATTTAATGTACTCATTATAAGGTCATACAGATTTGGTATGAATTTGGAAAAAAATTAACATACCGTTATTTTTTTAAATAAAAAAAACTGAAAAAAAAATTTCATAACCCAGATATTCTAAGAACAGAAAACAATTTGAAACTCAACATAATTTTATTTTACGAAAAATAATGCGTTTGACAACTGGTGAAAATTTCAAAAAAATTCAGTTTACAGTTTTTTTACAAAAAATAAAAAACTATATAAAATTCTATTGAAAATTGGTAAAAATTGTTTTTCGACTCAAATTTCTCGAGAACTAGTAGTGATATTGGCTTCTAATTTCGTTTATTTTATACATAGTATAATTTTGTACAATTCGTAAAATGTTGACAAATATTGAATTAATAGTTTTTTTTTTAATAAAAAAAACTACATATTAAAAATTCTAGTGAAAACTAGTTAAAATTGTATTTCAAGTCGAATTTCTTGGGAATGAACACCGATAGTACCTTCTAAAGTATATTGTTTTATACATCGATACCTTCCCGTAAGAATGTATACTAAGCGACATTTCTAAAATTTTTCAGGAAACGAAAAAAACGAAGAAAGTTCGTTGGCGAAACCCAGGCCAAAACGTGGCCCTTAACATATATTATATTTCCTCATCAAAAAGTCATTTTCGGAAAAAGTTTCGCTTAGTACATTCTTACTGGAAGGTATCGACATAATACAATTATTAACATATGGTTAAATTTTGACAAGTATCGAATTGACAGTTTTAACAAAAATATAAAAAAAATCTACTAAAAAGTGGTAATATTTGTTTTTCGACTAGAATATCTTGAGAACGAGCAATGATATTGACTTTGCAATTATTTAATTTTATACATAATACAATTTCTAACAAATGGTTTATATTTGACATAAATCTAGTTTTAGAGCGGATATATTTTGTAAGTACACTTCCATCAATAACCAAACCATATCTTTTATATTTGAATATTTCGTTTTAAATTTTTTTTCAATTAAAATGTTTGGAACCGAAATAATAAAGTAATTTCTATAATATAATATTAAAAAACACGGAAATCTATAATTCAGTATATAATATGTACCTACCAACCTTCTTAGTTATTACAAGTTTTCAAGACCACAAATGGGAAGTTATCAGTGTGGGTCGCACCCAGCCTCTTTTTATTATGATAATATGGTATAGTTCAATTATGTATGGAATAAAATATCGGCCAAATGGCCGCCGCGACGTCGGCGGCACACCTCCATCCGATGGATGGACGTTCGATGACGATGAGGCATAATTGAGGTTCTATGCCGTTAATGTGCCGAATTATCTCATCCTTTAGCTCTTTAACTGTTACTGGCTTATCGACGTACACCTTTTCTTTCAAATAACTCCAAAGAAAAAAGTCCAACGGTGTCAAATCACATGATCTTGGCGGCCAATTGACATCGCCACCACGTGAGATAACACGGCCATTGAATTTGTCGCTTAAAAGAGCCATTGTTTCGTTAGCTGAGTGGCAAGTGGCACTGTCTTGTTGAAACCACATAAAAAGTTCGTTATCATCTCACGATAGCGAACACCATTCACAGTAACTGCCTGGCCGACCTCATTTTGGAAAAAATACGGCCCGATGATGCCGCCAGCCCATAAACCGCACCGAACAGTCACTCTTTGTGGCTGCATTTGTTTTTCGACAATCACTCTTGGATTATCATTGACCCAAATGCGGCAATTCTGCTTATTGACGAATCCACTGAGGTGAAAATGTGCCTCATCACCGAAGATGATTTTCTTCGAAAACTGATCATTCACTGTTGCCATTTCTTGCTACCATTCTGACCATTAACGACGCTTGAAATGGTCAAGAGGCTTTAGTTCTTGAGTTAATTGCATCTGTTAAGCGTGTAAATGCAAGTCGTGCATAATGTTCATCAACGACGAGCGTGACAGGCACAATTGTTGGGCACGACGACGAGTTGAGGTGAAAGGCTCTTCAGCCACACTATCGCGAACAGCAGCAATATTTTCTGCAGTACGAGCATGCACTGGTGTTTTCACATCTCCTACAGATCCGGTTTTCTCAAATTTTTGCACGATTTTTCCGATTGTACGCACATTTGGACGATTAAATTGACCGAACAAATCACGAAGTGCACGATATGTATTTTGGTTTGAACGCTCATTTTCAATAATAAGCCTGAATAACTTTAACGCAATGTTTGATTGTGTATCTTTTCATGGTTCAAATTGAGTTAGTCTGAAATTGAGAAATGCCAAATGAAATGCAGAAAAAAACTTGACGTTTAGATGCGGTTCACATTAAACATCGGCCCTTAAAATTTAACAATCCTTTCTTAAAGTGGTTAAACAAAATAGTTCCGAAAATATTTGTTTTGTTTTTTTTTTTTTGGAATCTTTGACCGAACTGGAAAGTATTACAAAAAGGATATATTTTAAACCTTACGGTCGTATTTTCGTTAATATTGCTTCACTATAAGTCAAAGCAAACAAAGTTGTTTGAATAATCGTACTTCAATTTGTTGAAGTTTATTTAAATATCGAGCATAATAATCGGTTTTAAAAATCAGAAGATTAAGGCATTAAAAGTCTCTTGTGTCTTCCAAGCACCTGAAAGAAAAAAGAGGCTGGTTGCGACCCACACTGATAACTTCCCATTTGTGATCTTGAAAACTTTATATTTAGTTTTTTTCAAATAACCAAATTTTCAGCGAAACAAACTTTAGCTGTATCTGTACTGTTTTTTGCTTGTGGCATACTATGATATTAGGAAATTTGCTTTTTTTGTTGATGATGAGGATACTAAGTCGCTCATTTTATGTTTTTTTTTCTTACAGAAAATGTGTTTAACTAATTTTAAATTTTCTATTTAAAATGTTAAATTTCTTGTAATAATTACGAAGCTTGGTAGTTACATATTATATACTGAATTATAGATTTCCGTGTTTTTTTAATATATCTTTGTTCCTACACCTAAGAAAACCTTGAGTAGAATTTTACATCTTTTTCAAGGCCAAAAAGATAAAAACATATTGTGACGTTTTCTTCAATTTTACCATAGCTATTAATGGAATTTGAATATGTGGGACTTGGGTACAACTGAAAAACCTTATTCATATACGTATGTACAGTACATACATTCTTCTAAAAACTAAGTTGATAATAAAATTATAAAATTATGTATTATATTATAGAAATTACTTTATTATTTCAGTTCTGTATGTTTTCTCATTAAAATAATGTTGCCCCCTGAAATTTGTATTATTCTCCAAAAAACTTATGCTAAGCGACATTAATAAAGATCTCATTGTCGTGAAACGTACGAACGTACGCACGTACGAACGTACGCACGTACGAACGTACGCACGTACGAACGTACGCACGTACGAACGTACGCACGTACGAACGTACGTACACACACACACACAGACATCTCTCTAAAAATGATTGATATAGCCTCTAGGGACCTTGAAACGTCGAGAAATGTCAAAAATTCCAATTTGACAAATCGGACCGATTACAATAACTCCTTATGGGAAGTTAATAAAACGTAACTCCTTTATTTGCAGCTGCTCAAGACTTCGTGCAATGCAGCCCGGGTAGTTATCTGGAAACAAATAGGATACATATTGTTATGAACAGAGCTTTATACTACTACAGCGCCATCTGTTGGAAAACTGCATATCTAATTTATGGAAGAAACGAAAAGCTCTTTTCCAATGTCAAATGTATTTCCCCTTATTCCAAACATCTAGAACATTCCAAGACAAGAACTTTCGAGAACAACTAATTTGAGTATAAAAGGGAGTGCTCGCGGTGAGCACGAGACAGTTGATTTTTGATTACGGAAGTGTGCAAAACTCTGCTTATTGGATTGTGTAAAACAAGTGTGATTTTAATTTGAAAAGTATTTGAGTTGATTATAAATTGAGATTTATTGTTGTGATTTGAAAAGTAAAAATAAAGAAGAAATATTAGAAAGAGTAATAAGTTTTATTTAACGAACCTAGCAAAAATATTACATTGGTGTCAGAAAAGTGGAATAAAACTTATTGTGCAGTGAAGTGTGCGAAAAAAAAAAATAATAATGAGCAAGTTGCTGAAAGAGCTCAACTGTAATGAGCTGAAAAGTGAATTGGGCAAGCGAGAACTTTCTAGAGCAGGATCGAAAAATGAGCTTGTTCTGCGTTTGGCCGAATATTTGAAACAACAAAATGAAGACCCGGACATTTTCGTCTTTGAAGCTGACGCTGAGGAAGCAGACGTAAGTAAAAATGTAGATGTTTCAAATATGATTAGTCTTCTGCTTCAACGTTTCGAAGAGCAACTAAATGAACAAAACGAACGTTTTAATGAACAGAAAAACGAACAAAAGAATGTTCTCGAACGTCTCGAAGAGCAACGAAATGAACAAAAGAATGTTCTCGAACGTCTCGAAGAGCAACGAAATGAACAAACCGAACGTTTCAATGAGCAGAAAAATGAACAAAAGAATATTCTCGAACGCCTTGAGAAACAGCATAGTGAACAAAAAGACCTTCTCGAAGAGCAGAGAAACATGCTAGAAGGCAAGCTTGTTAACATCGAGAATAATGTTTCTGCACTTGATGGACGTGTTTCATTGTTGGAGAATAAAGTCGACAACAAAATGGAGACGCTTTCAAAAGAGTTAGATGAACGTGTTTCATTGCTAGGGAATCAAGTCGACAGCAAAATGGAAACGTTTTCAAAAGAGTTAGACCGTGTTCGAAATATAAAAATTCGGGAAAGTTCTGGAGAAACCTTGAGGAAAAAGGAGATGCAACCTCCAACCTTTGATGGACAAACTTCTTGGTCTATTTACAAGAGGCAATTCGAGGCAGCTTCTACAGCAAATGGCTGGGATGAGGCTGACAAGTGTTTAGCTCTAACCCTTGCTCTTAGAGGAGCAGCTGCTGAGTTATTGCTAACCATACCAGCAGATAAGAGCGATGACTTTAATTACTTGGTTGAGGCTATAGACAAACGCTTTGGCAATAGCCATATGAAAGAAGTCTTTAAAGTACGACTCTATTCCAGAGTTCAGAAGAGGGGCGAAACTCTACAACAGCTACAAGCGGACATTGAAAGGCTTGTTCATCTTGCATATCCAGATGTTGGAGAAGAAATCCGTAACCAGTTTGCAATTGAGGCATTTGTTCGCGCCATTTCCGACATACATCTTCAAAGGGCCGTGCGAACTGCTGGAAAACGAACGCTTTCTGAAACATTAGCATTTGCCTTGACAATAGAAGCAGCAGAGCAAGCTTCTTACGGAGTACATCGACTTAGAGAAGACATCGTCGAAGAATGCTCATGCCAAAGAACTGATGTCCAAAGGAATCAACGAAACGGACTTGCAAAGTGCTGGAATTGCAACAAGACTGGACATTTACAGCGTCAATGTCGATTACCACCAAGAAGAGCTTGTCAACATTGTGGACACAAAGTTTCAAATTCAGAACAAGGTAACAATAACATCAGTGTTACTTCCCGAACAAGTTTTCCAACAGAGAAACAAGTAAGAACTAACTTCGAGGGGCAGAAGCTGGCTAGAAACACCATCCAGGTTTCTCAGACCAAACGAAACTATAAAAGTCTGACTGTCGAGGCAACGGCAAATGGCAACAAACGCATGGTCGCCATCAACACACTGCGAATAAGGGCTGACCCCATTTGTGGATGGAGCAATGAAGAAATAAGATCTGCTCAACAAGAAGACCCCGACATTGAACCTCTTCTCGCATGGAAGGAACATGAAGAAAAACCCGCATGGAATGACATTTCCGATAGGAGTCCAGTTTTAAAGGCCTATTGGGCACAATGGGACTCACTTCATGTGCAAGAAGGTGTTCTTCGGCGAAAATGGGAGTCCGCTGATGGTAAATCCTATGTGATGCAGCTTGTGTTACCTCAATCAAAAATTAAAGAGGTTCTTCGAGAGATGCATGATGGACCTTTAGGAGGCCATTTGGGAATCAACAAGATGTTAGAAAAAGTGAGACAACGATTCTACTGGTTGCATGCAAGAGACGACGTTAAAAAGTGGTGCCGAAATTGTGACGCTTGTGCTGCAACCAAAGGACCTGGTAGAAAACTGCAAGGAAAAATGATGCAATATAATGTTGGCTCACCGTTTGAAAGGATTGCTGTTGATGTAGCTGGCCCATTTCCGGAAACGAATGCTGGAAACAAATACATTCTGGTGGTAATGGATTACTTCAGCAAATGGCCTGAGGCATACGCTATTCCGAACCAAGAAGCCAAGACCGTGGCCGACCAGATTGTGTCTAACTGGGTAAGCAGGTTTGGTGTGCCTATGGAACTTCATTCCGACCAAGGAAGGAACTTCGAGTCGAACATATTCCAAGAGGTCTGCGCGTTCCTTGGCATTAAGAAAACGAGAACCACACCACTTCACCCGCAATCTGATGGAATGGTCGAGAGATTCAACAGGACCTTAAAAGAGCACCTCACTAAAGTCGTAGGCGACTATCAAAGAAACTGGGATAGGCACATACCACTATTTTTGATGGCCTACCGAAGTGCAATACATAGCTCAACAGGACAAACACCATCTGAAATCCTGTTTGGAAGAAGCATACGGCTGCCTAGTGAGATAAGGTTTGGACATCCATCACAAGAGTCTGAGGAAGCAGGGGATTACGTGAGTGACCTACAAGAGAGGCTAATCGACATCCACGAAAGGACCAGGACTAGAATGAGCGCTTACAGCTATCGAATGAAGACAAGGTACGACATAAGAGCAAACACGACAGGATTCCAAGTAGGAGATCGTGTATGGCTGTATAATCCACATCGTCAAAAGGGATTGTCGCCGAAGCTTCAACAAAACTGGGAAGGCCCTTATACTGTCGTCACGAAAATCAATGATGTCGTTTACCGAATTCGAAGAGGGTCAAGAGGAAAGTTAAAAGTTGTGCATAGCGATCGACTGCACCGATACAGTGGCGAATGTGGAGATAGAATTGTTCGGGACGAACAATCTTAAGAAGGGGGCAATGTTGTGAACAGAGCTTTATACTACTACAGCGCCATCTGTTTGAAAACTGCATATCTAATTTATGGAAGAAACGAAAAGCTCTTTTCCAATGTCAAATGTATTTCCCCTTATTCCAAACATCTAGAACATTCCAAGACAAGAACTTTCGAGAACAACTAATTTGAGTATAAAAGGGAGTGCTCGCGGTGAGCACGAGACAGTTGATTTTTGATTACGGAAGTGTGCAAAACTCTGCTTATTGGATTGTGTAAAACAAGTGTGATTTTAATTTGAAAAGTATTTGAGTTGATTATAAATTGAGATTTATTGTTGTGATTTGAAAAGTAAAAATAAAGAAGAAATATTAGAAAGAGTAATAAGTTATATTATATAATCAATTAAACGCATTCATAATAAATACTTTCTTAAGAGCTATTAGTAAGATCTTTAATGAAATGAAATAAAAAAAGAGGCTGGGTGCGACCCACACTGATAACTTCCCATTTGTGGTCTTGAAAACTTTATATTTAGTTTTTTTCAAATAACCAAATTTTCAGCGAAACAAACTTTAGCTGTAAAATTCAAACAAACATTATTTTAAGATTGAAAAGCATTTTAATTATTTAAAGAGATTTGAAATTGAGATTTTGATGTATAAGTTGTTTCAAAATGTATTATATTATAGAAATTACTTTATTATTTCGGTTCCAAACATTTTAAGTGAAAAAAATTTAAAAACGAAATATTCAAATATAAAAGATATGGTTTGGCTATTGATGGAAGGGTACTTACAAAATATATCCGCTCTAAAACTAGACATATCGTCGGTGAAACCAGAAAAGTGTGTAACTCCAAATTTTCTGAAAATGATATTTGAATGCCATCTGTTAGCCAAACCTGATATCTACCGTTCCTCAAACTATGAATCCCCTTAAAGTTCATGCTTTTTATTCTATTGGCAAATTAGAAAATGGTGTAACTCCATGCTCACTTAATTTTGTGAGAAAACCGTGTATCTCCCCATTATGCGGTAGTACAAGTGTGAGTGACATCGTGCTCTTAAAATGTTTGTAATATACGTGCATAATAAATAATATATTATTTGTGAATAACTTATTTCAATACAAAAGTAGCGGTAATGTAGCGCAAATCATTTTTTAACTCCATAATTGTATGGTTATCCCACAAATCTGTGTTAAATAAAAATAAGAAAGGAGTTACACAATTCGGTAATTCAGCACAAACTGAGACACACAGATAACAATCGGACTACATTGGATGTAAGACGATCAACAAAGATACAAACTGAACGATATGATATGAAAACATCACCTGCTTCATTTTTGGAAAGAAGGCAAATCAAGAAAGAAAAATATGACCATTTACAGATTCTAAAGAAATGCTTATCATCTGATTATTATGCGTTCTACGATGCAATTCCTTTTACTACAAAGTAGATCGCTTTATTTTTAAAAAATAGTTTTTCAGTTTTATTCCTTTTCGTTTATTTTTACTTTGTAATTGTTACTTATGAATGAAAATTTTTTGTCAGAGTTCTTTGGTTTCTGTATTAAAAAAAAGATTTTGAAAGATTTCAGTTTGATTGTTGTTTTTTTTTTTGTTTGAATGTTTGATGAAGATTATTTATTTCTTCGGAAATACCTACAAGAACCTAGAGATTCGTATGCACGGACTGATAACAGCGTAGGAAAAATGTGAATCTCCTCATAGCACCCGTAACATTTTCTAGTGAAAAGTGTGTATCTCCAAAAAAAGTTAAATACTGGGCAATATTTTGATTTTGAATCATTTCCAAATATAAATAATATTACGAAATATCATTTCTGAAAATTTCAGGCAAATCGTGCCAATAACTTCAAAACTATGACGTTTTAATGCTCTCCTGTAAAATTTGCTAATATGTTATAGTTACACACTTTTCTGGTTTCACCGACGATATGTCAAATATAAACCATTTGTTAGAAATTGTATTATGTATAAAATTAAATAATGGCAGAGTCAATATCACTGTTCGTTCTCAAGATATTCTAGTCGAAAAACAAATATTACCACTTTTTAGTAGATTTTTTTTATAGTTTTGTTAAAACTGTCAATTCGATACTTGTCAAAATTTAACCATATGTTAATAATTGTATTATGTCGATACCTTCCAGTAAGAATGTACTAAGCGAAACTTTTTTCGAAAATGACTTTTTGATGAGGAAATATACTATATGTTAAGGGCCACGTTTTGGCCTGGGTTTCGCCAACCTATTATGCATGAAAAGGAAACTAGAGTACAAATAAAAAAAATTATCAACTGCCATGTTTTCTCATTAAAATAATGTTGCCCCCTGAAATTTATATTATCCTCCAAAAAAATTATGCTAAGCGACATTAATAAAGATCTCATTGTCGTGAGCAACAAAAAATTTTGTTAGATGTCACTTAGTTTAACGAAAATTGTCTCTTAGCACACTATGATTCAACTAGAACTTTCTTCGTTTTTTTCGTTTCCTGAACAATTTTAGAAATGTCACTTAGTATACATTCTTACGGGAATGTATCGATGTATAAAACAACATACTTTAGAAGGCACTATCGGTGTTCATTCCCAAGAAATTGGACTTGAAATAAAATGTTAACTAGTTTTCACTAGAATTTTTAATAGTTTTTTTCTTTAAAAAAAAAACTATTAATTCAATATTTGTCAACATTTTACGAATTGTACAAAATTATACTATGTATAAAATAAACTAAATTAGAAGTCAATATCACTACTAGTTCTCGAGAAATTTGAGTCGAAAAACAATTTTGACCAATTTTCAATAGAATTTTATATAGTTTTTTATTTTTTGTAAAAAAACTATAAACTGATTTTTTTTGAAATTTTCACCAGTTGTCAAACACATTATTTTTCGTAAAATAAAATTATTTTGAGTTTCAAATTGTTTTCCGTTCTTAGAATATTTGGGTTATGAAATTTTTTTTTTCAGTTTTTTTTGTTTAAAAAAATAACGATATGTTCATTTTTTTCCAAATACATACCAAATCTGTATGACCTTATAATGAGTACATTAAATTTTTTTTGAAATCAATAGCATTATTTTTTCGTGAGATATTTGAAACTAACCAAAATTTTTACTTTTTGTTAAAACCGTTATAGTGAAAAAACTACTAACTCAATTTTAATAAACGCCCTTTCAGCCTCTTTTGAAGTTATTATCTATCAAACAAAATTTATTTGAAGTCGATATCTTTACTCGTTCTTGAGATATCGACGACGAAAAATGGTACCAGAACGTACGGACGTATGAACGTACGCACGTACGAACGTACGAACGTACGTACACACACACACACAGACATCTCTCTAAAAATGATTGATATAGCCTCTAGGGACCTTGAAACGTCGAGAAATGTCAAAAATTCCAATTTGACAAATCGGACCGATTACAATATTTCCCTATGGGAAGTTAATAAAGCTACTTCAAACAACTATAAAATTAAACCAAAACAAACAAAAAACCATAACAATGAAAGAAGTTATTCACGTTTTAAAATAGTTAATATTTCCTTATTTAAGGAAATAGTATTGTCCAACTTTTCCATTACAGATGTGTGCATAGCTCTTGC
The DNA here is from genome assembly GCA_963931855.1 of Philhelius festivus. Classification (NCBI taxonomy): domain Eukaryota; kingdom Metazoa; phylum Arthropoda; class Insecta; order Diptera; family Syrphidae; genus Philhelius; species Philhelius festivus. Next base: position 157,036,067 of record OZ007554.1, read on the forward strand.
CTCTTGTAGACAATGCAATTTTTTTTTTGCAATTTTTTTGTTTTATTGAACATACTATTTACAATTTGGCTTACAACTAATAAGATACTACATATGCATGAAAATTTACATTTGTTGGCTCATAGGGGGCCTAACTATATACAGTGACTTAAGTTTAATTATTTTTATATAAAATTTACTCTTGTAGAATGTAGAGAACTATCGTAGGTTTTATTCCTTTTTCTTTTACTTGAGAATGGTTCTTCGAATTCATCCTCTTCTGTTTCGACGGCTGCTGCCCCAATCATAATTTCTAGACTCTAAAAATAATAAAATGTAAAATTATTCAATTCAACAAAATAATAAGTAGGTATGTACAATGCACATATGTATGTATGTGCTCACTTCAAGGAATGGGGTTGCCAGTCTCAAGAGTGGAAGCATCACCATCCAAAGCACCCATTGTAATTATGGAAAGGACCTTTTCCTCGAATTCGCTTACCCCCAGTTTCACAGTGGGAGCTTAAACTCCACTTTTGGTTTAAACTTCAGTTCAACAACAAATTTGGTTTCACAGTTTCAATTAAACCTTGAACGGAGTTAATTCTGTAGTTTAAGTTAAACGCCACTATTCTGCCGTTTAAACCTCAGTTCAACAACCCTTCACACATTTGAAAATATTATTTATTTTCATTTTATAATTTTGTTTCCTGTCACAGGTCCGAAAATATTATTTATTTTCATTTTATAATTTTGTTTCCTGTCACAGGTCACAACTGAAATAAATCAAACTTTCCTTGATTGTTTTTTCTTTGATTTAGATAGAAAGAGAAAACCATTTATTTAAACTACGTTCAATCAACTGAAGTTCAGATTAGACTGTGAAACCGGACGAGTTGAACTTTAAATTTAAACTCCAGTTCAGGTTCAGCAGAACTTAAGTTTAAATGTTACAGGTGCCGCCAATAAAAACATAATTTAAAAGGTTCGTCGCACTTTGCACCGAACCTCATTTCCGTTATACTTACAGATATATCGTCGGCTTACAAGCAAAACTGACTATCTGCAAAAATGCAGTTTGTGGGAAATCGTAAAACAAGTTTTTTGTTTTCTTTAAATTCTTGTAACTTTATGAAGATGACTGCTACTCTATTAGATTTTTATTATACTATTATAAGAAATATACATAATAAGATGGATTAGCTGGAATATCAAAAAAAATATTTAGCTCTATTGTTTTGTTAAAAACAACAGATAGTCAATTTTTCCTGAATTTAAGTTTGCGATAAGAATAAGATAGACAGTTACTGTCTACGTAAAGTTTATAATTGAAACATAAAAATCAGCATTTTTTCTATTTTTATTAAGCAGTTAAACAGAAAATATTCGGAATATTTGTTTTACAACAAGGTTTATAATGTATAAAAAAGTAAATCTTCAAAGAAAAAAGTGTTACTCATCGAAGTCGGATTCTGTCTCAGAACCTTCTCCTGCTTCTGGGTGGTGGTCTATCTTTGCAGAGGAAGGTAAACTGTTGTACCAAGAATGGTAAATTTCAGGGATGGCTCCAGTTGTACAAAGCTTCAGTAAGTCCTTTTTTTTTGCGGCAGATATTGGGATTTCTTTTGTATATAAAGCAGTAAGAGTGTCTGGAGGATTGGTCTCCCTTAATTGTCTGGAAGCAGTTACTTTTAGAGCCTTAAATTCTTCACTATAATTGTATTTAAATTTAATAACACCTGGCTGCTTTTTCTCATAGCGCATGCATTTAAGTTTAAGCCATTGAACTCTGTTACCATCTTCATCAATGCAACGATTTTTAACTATTTTTTTGGCCAACTCTTTTAGGTTTTTAAAGTCCCCGTACAAGAGCTCTGTGACTTCATAGGGCGAAGCTTGTTTCTTCCCTTTCTTTGAACGTGCCATTTTGAAAATATTAATCCAATCGTGCAGGGTAAATACTTCGACGAATTTTTTGGCAGATTCAATTGCACTATGCATGGAATCTACCTCCATATGCGAATGGCCCGATTCTAAAAAGTTATGCTGCACAATGTCCAAATCCGTGTTCTGAACAACAAAGAGAAATAATGCTGCAATGTACTGATTTCTGTTCTGGCCAGAACAGGTGTCTGAAAATAACGATACTTCTTTTATAGTGCTGGGTATTGAGCTAAGCCATCTTAGAAGTGCGGAACCGATTTCCGAGCTTCCTCGTTGACCGTTAATCTCAGTCCATGTAAAACAGTGAGCTTTGTTTGGAAGAGCAGCTTCGTAGACAGTCAAATTATAGACACATAACTTTCTGCTGTAATACATTGGGGCAACGTCGCTAGACGGAATCTGCAAAACACTTTGTAAGTCAAATGTTGCAGAAACAAAAGTTTTATCAGTATTTGCGCGTTTTTTGTCTTCATTCTTAGCAGCATTTGCCTCATCTCTTCGTAAAATATGTGCTTTGTATAGCTCTTCATTTTCATTTGTCTTTTTATAATTGGAACATGTTAAGCAGTTGTCTTTCTTCGGCTTAAAAAATGATAAATTGTAATTTTGACAGAAATACCGTCGATATGTAATTTGCGATACAGGTGCAATGGATTCTTTTTCACACTTTTCCAAAAATAAGCTGTGCATTTTGACTATAGACAACTTTTCATCTAAATACTTCCTTTTGGATGATTTTCTACAGTAGTGTGATTCGGTAACTGGAAAGCTTTCAATGTGGGCTTTTATTTCATCTAGAACTTTTTTTGGTGTTTTATTTGAAGGAGTTCCAATACCACGTTGGTCAGGTCTTATGAAAGTCCCAAGCTCACTTCTCCCGGACATGGCAGAGTCAACTGGTCCATGACTGATGCAGAGAGTTTTTAAAAAGAAATTTTTACATACCTGCTTTTTTTCACTTCGGTTGAAAAAAAAATAAGTTCTGCTAAATTCCTTCTTCCTCACTACAGTGCTAGTGGTTCGACGTTTTACTGCACTTTCACATACCATATTTATTAGAAAATCTTTTTGCCGGTTAAAATCTAACTTCCAATACTCTCGACAAATTTTACTCCGCATAACCTCAGTATAAGTTTCTGTACATTTATACTTGCATTTAGTGCAATCAATTGCTTTTGGAACTTTCGGTGGTTTTTCTTTTCCGGCTGTTTTGTATGGCAATCCTTGCCTTCTCTTCTCTTTATTTATATTACGCTTCCACTTAGAAATTTTCCTTTCTTTCCAACGTCTTAAACAATTTTTTTCTGTATCAGGGCTTTTTTCGTCAGATTCAGAGCTGCTTGCTATAGGAGGAAAATAGTTGTCACTACTGGAATCTGAAAAATCCATATTATCCTTGTCACTTTCATCTAGTGGCGTTGATGTAGAGGGCATGGGTTCTCTTGGATTATTGTCATCTAGTCGACAAGAAAAATTATAAAACTGCTCTAATACCGCCTGTTTATCTTACCTTCAACTAAAAGCTTGTGTGCATTTTTAGCTAATTCCACAAGTAGCTTACCTCTAGATAACATTGTGAATCAAAAGTGATGACAAATTTCAAACGAATCTTACTTTCTCCAAATTCAGAATTGAAGTGAGTAAACCACTGAATAACTGTCATTAACACTGGAGTAAACGCGTAGCCTACTAAAGTAGACCACATAACAAGTTTTATTCATAAGTACAAATTCATTCCTACTTAAATTCGGTATCTACAAAAAAACGGATTTTTGTTCTGGAAAAATTGACTATGTGACTTTGGTCAGTTCTTCCTGAATTTTTTTCACGTGAAGGCAGATAGTCAAAAAACAATTGAAACTAGTTTGCATATTTTAGGGCAAAATATCAGATAGGCAGTTTTTACAGAATTTTCTTCTCGATTTTTCATTATAGTTGGCATCAATAACACAAAATACAAATTTTTGTAGTTGGTCAGTTTTGCTTGTAAGCCGACGATATGTACCTACTTTGCATTTTTTCCACGGAATCAGTTAACATATTTTTCTTTCCAAATATCATTTCACAGAACTGTTCCAAATATCATTTCACAGAATTATTTTATTTCATTTATGCAACTCTGCAACACAAATCAATTTTTCCATAGAATGTAATTTTTGCAAGCGTTACATATTTCATATACATTGCTAGGTTTAATGCTTTATTAAAACACATTGTTACTTTAGTCTTAAGATAGATTCGATTCAATAAAGATTATTTTTTTATTCAAAATAAGATTTATTCATTTTTAACTGGCGCAGTCGGTAGGATACGGTATATTGTTATTTTAAGATAAAAATACAGTAGTACGTATCAACGTTTCAACCGTGAACCAAAAAGAACAAAAAATACAGTTAGTGATCAAGTATACACGGGCGTACCCATAATAAATTTCTTGTGCGCGACACCTAATGAACTAAAAAGAACAATTAAATCCGAACACGAAAAGTGCGTGTACATTCTAACGTGTGCTAAAAGTAATCGCTAAGATAAAACAACAAATATAAAATCAAAAAGGAAGAGAAAAAAAATAAATCTAACAAGAAAAACTAAAAACTTTTTAACAAAAAAAAAGAGGAGGAATAAACAACTTTAACTTTTAATCAACAACAGCAGCAAATAACTACAACTTGAGAAGGACAATCCTAAACAACTTTAACTTTTAATCAACAACAGCAGCAAATAACTACAACTTGAGAAGGACAATCCTAAACAACTTTAACTTTTAATCAACAACAGCAGCAAATAACTAAGGTCTGACTATATATATGTATTTTTTTTTTATTATTATTATTTTACGTACATTTATATTTGAATACTTAATTTGAAATAATGAATAAACCCTTGTGTAGAATGTTATAACATGTCTGAAAGTGGTTCTTCGGTAGAAGATATTTCAAAACAATTAGAACAAGCTAAACAGAAAAGTGATCAGATTTCGGAGATATTAGGAAATTTTTTTTCAGAAAGTAACCAAGGAAACATGTTGACTGTAAACATTGACCCCCTTAAATATATATCTAAGCTCCCCGATTTCAATGGAGATTTTAGGGACCTACAAAATTTCATAGACTTAGTCGATAAAATTCACCCGATCTTAACAAATTATGACGAATTATCCCAAAGCATTTTCTCGGATTATTTAAAGTCCAAACTAAAAGGAAAAGCTAGGGAAGTCATCGAAATTAACGTTCATATTACTTCATGGACCGAAATAAAAGCGGCCCTAATTAATAATTTTGGAGATAGGTTAACTCTCGAAGAATTATTCGATGAGTTGAGAGCAGTTAAATTTAAAACTAACAGTATAGACTTTTTTAATGATATAAAATCAATATTAAGACGGCTCAATGTTAAAACAAAGCAAATCTTCGAAAATTCGGAAAATACTTCAGGTTTAATTAATTCCAATATAGAAAACAACAAGTTGTCAGCTTTGGTAATTTTTAAAAATAAAATGCCTGAGCCCATGCGCTCACTACTATGTTGTAGGAACCCAACCAATTTAGAAGGCGCAATCAACATCTTATACGAATGTGGATACGCACATTATAACCCGTTCAACAAAGCTACACATACACACTTACAATCACATAACAATAACGGACCGTTGAATTCCAATACATTTCGGCAATCTGAGCAATCTGACAATTCAAATGGTAGAACCTCATTCGATCAATATCGATCAAATAATACTAGAACACCATCGCAATCAAGACCACCTAACAATCATTATGGATCTTATCATCCTAATACTTCGTGGCAATCTAGACCACCTAATAACAATCAGTATGTCAAACCTCCATTCGATCACTACAGATCAACGGGTACAAATAATAACAACATTAACAATTACAATAACCATGCTAATAATCAGAACCACAACAATAATCAAAATCCTTTTAGAAAAAACATTAATTATGAACCTATGGAAATAGGATTAACACAAAAAAGAAATAGAAGGAACGGCAATAATAGATATAATAGAAATAGTAACAATTTTTCAAACAACTACACTCAAAGTTATTTGACAGAAGCTGAAAATTTTCACTCAGTAGCCTCGGATCCAAGTTACCTTATATAACAGTAGCATCAAAGGGAAGACCTTTGAAATTTATAGTTGACACGGGCGCAACCCACTCAATTATTAATCCAAATAATATATATATATGTCATCCTAAGTGGCATACTACTCTACCCGAACCCATAAGCCTAAAACCACTTAGTCATAATGTCACAATAAAAGAAAAAGTACAGATCCCTTTATTTAGTGAATTAGGTGATAGTAACGAAAGAATAGAATTCTTTATTTGTCAGTTTCACAACGAGTTCGACGGTTTGATAGGAAACAACATTCTGTCTCCTTTGAAAGCACACATAGATTATGAAAATAATTTGTTGAAAACCGGAGATAAAATAATAACACTCCATTTTAACAGAAATAGTGATGCGGAAATTAAATTAATTGATGTAGATATACCTGTACAACAAAAACAAGGAAAAGGATATATAAAGGAAACAATATTAGGAAACAGATTAAGAGTAGAGGAAGGAATTTACAACATAGACAATTATGTCATGTTTGCAAAGGCGGAAAAAATTGGAAGCAACACAGATTTGATCCCCTTTGAAGATAAAGTGGACATTGAAAGCGTAGACTTCAATAATTTCAACATAATAGAAGAACAAACAGAAGGTATATCGTTATTAGAACAAATAAGAATTAATCATTTAAACAGTGAAGAAGAAAGAGAGTTAATAAAATTAATAAAACAATACCATCATATTTTTTACGAAGAAAACACAAAACTTTCATTTACAAGTGAAATAAAACATACAATAAGAACAACAGACAACGTTCCCATACAGAGTAAGAGTTATAGATATCCTTTTATACACAAGGAAGAGGTTAAAAGACAGATTAACGAAATGTTAAATAATAATATCATTCGTCACAGCAACTCACCTTACTCGGCTCCTATATGGATCGTCCCTAAGAAGGTTGACGCCAGTGGGAAACCGAAATGGAGGTTAGTGATTGACTACAGAAAGCTCAATAAAGTGACAGTTGATGACAAATACCCAATCCCGAACATTGACGATATATTAGACAAGCTTGGCAGATGCCAATATTTTACCACACTCGATCTTGCAAAGGGATTTCATCAGATTGAAATTCACGAAGCTGACGTTCATAAAACCGCTTTTAGTATTGAGAATGGACATTACGAGTTTCTCAGAATGCCATTCGGACTAAAAACAGCACCAGCCACATTTCAGAGGCTCATGAACAATGTTTTAGGAGATTATATTAATAAAATCTGTCTCGTTTATGTCGACGACATAATCGTCTTCTCGACTTCACTTCAAGAACACATCGTATCTCTGACAAAGATTTTTAAACGATTAAGGGAAGCCAACTTAAAAATACAACTTGACAAATCGGAATTTCTCAAGAAAGAAACCGAATTTCTTGGTCATGTTGTCACACCCGATGGTATAAAACCAGACCCAAAAAAATACTATGTGTACAAAATTACCCCATTCCAAAAACTATAAAAGAAATTAGACAATTTTTAGGTTTAACGGGTTATTACAGAAAATTTATCAGAGACTACTCAAAAATCGCAAAACCGATGATACTATATCTAAAAAAAGATGCAAAAATAAATATTTCCGATCCTGAATATAACAAATCATTCGAGACACTTAAAACTCTCATAGTAAACGACCCAATTTTAGTTTATCCAAATTTTTCAAAAACTTTTACCTTGACTACGGACGCAAGCAATTTTGCGATAGGCGCAGTTCTATCACAAGAAAACCATCCGATTTCATTTGCAAGTCGAACCCTAAACGAACATGAAATTAATTACAGCACAATTGAAAAAGAACTCCTTGCCATTGTGTGGGCAACCAAGTATTATAGGCCTTATTTATTTGGCAGAAAGTTCATTATCGAAACAGACCATAAACCTTTAACTTGGTTATTTTCAATAAAGGAACCGAATTCGAAGCTTATGCGTTGGAGATTGAAGTTATCCGAATTTGACTATGAAATCAAATATAAAAAAGGCACCACCAATAGTAATGCCGATGCCCTTTCACGTATTCCCCAAACGGAAGTAAATTTAATTGATAACAATTGCATTCCCATAAGTGAATCATGTATTAACATTTTCAAAAACCAATTCATAATCAGAAAATCTAAATCAGGAGCTACTCGAATGAAACATTTAAAAGTATTCGATAGGAATAGATGTACAGTACATACAAAAAGCCTAGACGAACAGTCAGCCATAGTATTGCTAAAAAATCATTTTAAGCCTGATGCTTTGAATGCAATACTCATTGAGGATGATCAATTTTATAAAATCATTGAAAAAGTTTTTCAAGAACATTTTTCAAACAATATTAAATTTAGAATTATTCGGTGCTTCAAACTGTTAGAAGATGTAACAGATGAAACCAAACTAGCAGATATAATAGAGAAAGAACATTTAAGAAACAACCATAGAGGTATAACAGAAATATACAAAGAAGTAAAACTAAATTATTTCAACCCAAAACTACTAAAACGAATAACGCAGTATATAAACAATTGCGATGTATGTAATATTGAAAAATACGTTAGGAACCCTCCCAAACCGTTATATAAAATTACAGAAACTCCCTTAAAACCCCACGAAGTTATACATGTAGACGTGTTTTACAGCTTAGAAAAGTCATTATTTTTAACTATAATAGATAAATTCACAAAACATGCTTGGGCAAGTAAAATTTCCAGTAGAACTTGGATTGAATTTAAGAGAGCCCTCTCTTACTATTTTAGTCAATTTGGAAATGTAAGGACAATTATAGTAGATAACGAACTAGGTTTTAAAGCAATTCCAATGAAAGAATACCTAGAAAATTGTAACGTAGAAATCCATTACACATCTAATAGTAATCACACATCAAACTCTGACATTGAAAGACTACACAACACAATTAACGAACACATTCGACTTTTAAAACATAACGAAACAACTAAAGACGATACAGTCGAAGAAAAACTTTTAAAGATTATAACGTATTACAATAACACGATTCATTCCACAACAAATCGAAAACCCTTCGATTTTGTTAATGGTAAAATACACCAAGACGAATATAAAGACATCCATGACATTATTTCTAAGAAAAAACAGAGAGTCATAGACAAACTAAACGAAAACCGAAAGGACGACATCCTGGAAAGTGGAAAGAATTTTATTAAGGAAGTTAGAGGAGGGAAAAACCACTCAAAATATCGAAAGCTAAATACACACAAAATAGACGAAGACCATGTTATTGATTCGCAGAATCAAAACAAATATTATAGAACTCATATTAAATCAAGAAAAAAATACCAAACATAGACTTACCAACAGTTATGAACGAAATATAACGCATAATTTATTTACAGGATATAAAGATGACACTACCGTGGAATACGTTACTCGTATTACTTACATTACTGACGATAGCTAAAACTCAGGACATTCAACTTGCTGACCTTAATAGTAATAACGGATATGTTACTATAAACTTAGGACAGGCAAAAATATTTAAAAATTATATTAAAGTACTTCATATAATTAATGTAACAGAATTTGAGATTACTAAACAACATATTCATAGTAACATTTTAAAATTAGAAGACAAGACAGAATTGTTAGGACCCATGTTTACGACTATCAATCAAAATCTTCTACTATTAGAAGCAAAGATTGAAAACTTAAAACCCCATTACAAAACCAAGAGAGCACTCATGAACATTTTAGGTACAAGATTAAAATACATAGCTGGCACCATGGATCAAGAAGATGAAATCCAAATTAAAGAGAAACTTGAACAATTGAGTTCGGAAAGTAAAAAACTTATAAATGAAAATAATAAACAGGTTGTCATAAATAAGTTAATAACAGATCAAATTGCTAACATTACCAACCACATTAAGAAACAACAACAATCCATTGAAACATATTTGAACACATATAATCAAGAACTTATAGGAAAAGTACAAACAATTGAAACCGAACTAGAAGTCATGCAATATTTATATCAAATAAACAATGATATTTTACTCCTCAGAAATCACATCTATGATATAGAACAAATCTTATTTTCCAGTAAATTAGGAATCTTAACGAGAAATATTCTGAGTCAAGAAGAATTAGCTTTAGTTCCAGATTTAGAAAACTTAGCCGAAATTAAATTAACAGTTACAACCTACAAAGACCAGATCATTATTGTATTACTATTACCACAAATATCTGATCATAGATTTTCACAAATACGTATAGAACCACTTTCAGATAAAGAGAACATGACGGTGATGTTTAAAATTAAGGACGTCCTGATGGATGAAGATAACAATATTTTTGAATTTCCTGTTAAAGAAATTATCAAAAGAAATCTCGTTGAAATACCTGATGAACATTGTATTCAACAAATATTGCAATCTAAAGAAGCAATTTGTAATAAAATCAAATCAAACATAACAGAAATAAAAGAAATAACAACAGGCATTATTTTGTTAAGAAATATTAAAGAAAGCCACATTATACAGAATTGTAATAAGCAAGATATAAGATTAAAAGGAAACTACTTAATTAAATTTAAAAATTGTAAGTTAAGCATACAAAATAAAACATATCAAAACTTTGTAAAAACTATTCATGATAAATTTGTATTGCCAAATTTCATTACTAAAATAAGTGACAATAAAACTATACCATATTTGAATCTCGATGAATTATACCTTAAGCACATTGAAAATAGAGAAATAATAAAAAACATTTCAAAAAATAATAGAACTTTCAATGTTTCATCATTAAGTACAAACATTTTTGTAATACTATTTGCATTTATTGTAATAACAATTCTTATGAAAAAAATGCGAAGTAAATCCATTGTAGAAATTTCGCCGGAGCCTCAATCTAACGGTGGGGGTGTTACACGTGCCGCCAATAAAAACATAATTTAAAAGGTTCGTCGCACTTTGCACCGAACCTCATTTCCGTTATACTTACAGATATACCTACTTTGCATTTTTTCCACGGAATCAGTTAACATATTTTTCTTTCCAAATATCATTTCACAGAACTGTTCCAAATATCATTTCACAGAATTATTTTATTTCATTTATGCAACTCTGCAACACAAATCAATTTTTCCATAGAATGTAATTTTTGCAAGTGTTACATATTTCATATACATTGCTAGGTTTAATGCTTTATTAAAACACATTGTTACTTTAGTCTTAAGATAGATTCGATTCAATAAAGATTATTTTTTTTATTCAAAATAAGATTTATTCATTTTTAACTTTTAAACTCTCACTGTGAAACTAGGGGTTAGAGGACGAGGTCCATCGGCGATGCTTCCACCACCAGTCTTATTCATAAAGGCCTTGACTTCATTTGCCTGCTTTTTCGCGGCAGATTTTATGTCAGTCCAACACTGAAATTGAAAGACATACATAGTTTACATAAATAAATGTGTTTTGTGTACTTAGAATCATTTATACCTTTTATACCATTGCTCCACCGTCCTTATGTTTGGCCCTTGGGAGTTGAACCGGAAACAGAGACTCCCAAGTTTCGGTTTTTGATTGCCGGCTGTTGGCATCTGTGAACTGGCCGCCGGCAAACGGCTTGTTCTCAGCCATAAAATCCACCAGTGTTTCCTTCTGGCACTTTAATATCCTTGCGCATCTCTAAAAATATAATATTTATGGTGTAAAGAATTTGTTGATCCCAATGTCACACGGGCTTTATACAACTCCTTGGTGCGTTTGGACTCCTCTTTATGATATTCTTATTCATATTGAGAGATTAGAATCTGTGCAAAGAAACTTTACTCGTTTTGCCTTGAAAGGACTTCAATGGAGTGATCCTTCGTATGTCCTCTCTTATGACCAAGATTATCTATTCTTTAGATGCAAACTTTGGAACAAAGAAGAACAAACAATGATTTGGTATTTTTCCACCAATTAATAACAGGCGTTACAGATGCACCAGATCTTTTATGTTCGGTTTATTTTAACTATCGGGGAGGAGGTTATGATCTTCGAGGCCTCGATATGATTAAGGTCCCAACACAAAGGACCAACTATGGCATGCATGAGCCCTTGACACGTATGGGTAGATTTGTAAATTGGAATTCAAATATTTTGGATTTTAATATAAATAAAAGTAAAAAACCTACTCAAAACCAGTGGTCCACGCTCCTAAATGTTCTTTGTTTCATGTTATGTTATTGTTTTGTTCTTACGTAATATTATTTGTTTATTTTTCATGTTTTCTTGTGTCAGTGTTAACTGTAATAGAGTTTGCCTACTAACAACTAACACTGCACTAAATGATGAGCCGGTGGTATAACACAGTTCTCTGTGTTGGCAAACCATTGGTCGAAAGACGGAGCTTGCTATAAGCTTTCTTCGACCAATTCTGATAGTGTAAACAAAATTTATTAATTAAATTTTTAAATCTAAAACTTGATTGGTGTTTTATTTATTATTTATTTATTTATTTATTAAATTGAAAAGATTAACAATAGATACAAAAAGATAAAATCTTTGAGCAGTATCCTAGTTTGACTTAACAAGTTTTGATATATAAAACAAAATAAAATAAAATATGAAAGATAAAGTTATTAAATGTACATTATTAAGAGAATCTTACAAGAATTATACGAATTATTTAAATAATTATTTTAAATAATTAAGAAAAAAAGGAGCAAAAGCTTTACAAACAAAATATTACAAATAACATTATAATACAAAAATAAATAATATAAGACATTTAATTCGCCAAGTGGGAGAGAAGCTTTGACCAAAAGTTTGATACATTGACAATATTCTGTAAATCAATTGGGAGAGTATTCCACTCTCTAATAACTGAAACATAGAAAGACCGCTCTGCAGTTGTGTATGAGAAACGCGGTACAATGAGCTTAATGCCTCTGCAAGACTGTGCAAATTGCAGTGTATCTTTAAGATATTCTGGGCATCTGCCATGGATAATATTATGAAGTCTTAAAATATTTCTAAATTTATAATATTCATCAAAAGTAATTCCCAAAATAGATCGATTAAGATTAGAAACACTGACATACCTAGGTTTATTATAAATAAAACGCAAGCAATCGTTGAATGCAACATAGTCCAAGCATGGGTAAACTGAACAGTTAAATATAAAAAATGGCATTAAAAGGGCTTTGACTAAACGAAGCTTCATTAAAGGTGAAAGTAATTGAGCAGAGTATCTCAGTCCACGAAGACCTGCATATATTTTTCTAATAGTAACAGAGATTGCATCACAACAACTAAGTCGGCTATTTAACGTGAAGCCTAAATATGTAACCTTGTCTAAGTAAGGAATTATTTCTCCATTGAGAATAATTGGTGGGAAATCAACCGAATTAATTTCATTTCGGGAACAAATCAATCATTTTGGAAGGGTTAAGTCTAAGTTTATTGTCACAAGCCCACAGTTGAATTCGTTTTAAATCTTCATTAGTTCGAACCACAGCGTCTTCCATCAATCCAAGTGAACGATTAATGTAAATTATAACATCATCTGCGTACATATGAACTGAACAGTCTTCAACAACATCAGGAAGATCATTGATAAAGAGTGAAAATAGAAGTGGCCGTAGAAGGGAACCCTGTGGTACTTCTGTATTTACAAAAAAGGGGGAAGAGATAACGCTTTCAACTTCTACCGATTGAACTCTGTTTTTCAAATAATTACATAGTAAACGAAGAGATGTATTCGAGAACTTGAAGATTTGTTGAAGCTTAGAAACAAGAATAGAGTGATCAATACAATCGAAAGCCTTTGAGAAGTCCAACAGCACCAAAAACCCAATTTTGTCAGCATCCAAGGCAAATCGAAGATCAGAGGTGACTTTCATAACTGCTGACTCACAACTATGTAAATTCCTAAAACCCGACTGCCATTTAGAGAGCTTTTGGTGGATGTTAAGAAAGCCTATCATTTGGTTGTACATGAGTTTCTCAAAAACATTCGAAAAATATGATAGAACGCTAATGGGTCTGAAATCAGCTGGAATACTTGGGTTTGTTTTTTTGGGTATTGGAACTATTTTTGCTGCTTTCCAAACTATAGGAAATTGGGAGGAATATAAACAAAAATTGAAAATATGAACCAATAACGGAAGAATAATTGGCAAAATGAGTTTGATAAACTTTGGTGAAATATGATCACAGCCAACAGCATTTGACTTAATTGAACGAATTGCATGAATAACATCACACTCGTTGACACATTCAAACGAGAAAGTCTCAAGATTGTCATTATTTAAAATATTATCAAAATCATCAAAACTAACTGGATTAGATACTTGAGGTGCATAAAATGTACACATATCTTCGGCACTTAGTTGACATTTCTGCGATTTAGTGTCTTTACAAACTCCAGCCGCTTTAAGATTATTCCATAAGACTTTGGTGTCAAGCTTTGGGTTCAATTTTTCAACTAAATACGTTCTTTTAGATGATCGAATAACACAAGATACCTTATTTCGAGCAGTATGATATTGCCTTTTATTATATTCCGTGGGATTTCTTTTAAATCTTCGAAAAAAACGCTCTCTTTCTCTTATTAAATTTTTAATTTCAAGGTTGTACTACGGACAATTAGATGTTCTATTTCGCCACTCTCTAATAGGAACAAAGTTATCAAACAACTGGCAAATACAATTATTTAGAATTGAAATTTTATTATCAATGTTTGGTGTTAGACAAATGTCTTGCCAGTTAACATTACAAGCTGCAACTTCTAACTCAATTAGGTTAATGTTCTGAAAAGATCTGAAAGTTGAAACTGAATCCCTTGCATCCAATGAATCATTCCCATTAAATTGTACAGAACAGCAGATGATGTCATGTATGAACTCACAAGTGGGTCTTAACTGATCATTTCCCAAAATACGACGCTTAGAATTTGTCAAAAACAGATCAATAAGAGAAGGATTATTCGTGGACTGGAAACAGGTTGGCCACTGTGTGTTAATAAAAGATAGATTTAATTTATCACAAAAAAATTGAATTCTTCTTGAATAATAGTTGTTAACTAGAATATTAACATTAAAGTCACCACCTAACAACACAGAGTTATACGAAGGACTAAGTTTGATTATAATTTCTTCAAGTTCTTTGAGATCATCCTCTCTAAAGTTGGAAGGTGGACAGTAGCAGACAACCATTAAAAGTTTTTCTATTCCATTTGTTATTTCAACACAAAGAAACTCTATATGTGTGGATATTGACGCATACACACTTTTGGCTAACAAAGTATTTCTAACATACATACACACACCACCATGAATTCTGCCAACCCTGTCGTTTCTAAACAAAAAAAAACCTGGAAAATTTACTAACTGGGAAGAGATATTATCATTCAGCCAGGATTCAGATATCATAATAATATCCATTTTAGATGTACAAAACATTTGATATAAAACGGTGTACTTAGAACGAAGGCTTCCAGCATTAACATGACAAACGTTAAGCCCATTATGCGCACCACAGAAAACATTGAGAACAGATCTTACGATGTCAGGGTCACATTCAGAAACCATTAAATATCAAAAACTAAAAAATATACAAATATGGAAAAGCTGCTCTCGCTATTAGATTAAATTAAAAATTGAATAAAAAGTAATAATATTTAAAAAATATGTGAATGAATCTTGATATTGCACAATGAATTAAGTGAGAACATGTCAGCAATATATGTAGGCCTATCAAGTTCAGTTTTTTTGACAAATACTCTACCACTTCGAGTATTAACTGAGTGAAGACAATTATCACGCCGAAGAGCATTGGCTTTACGAAATAATTCATGGTTTTGCTTCGTCAGACTTTCGTAGACTCTCACAAATTCAGCTGAATTAAAACCCAAATCACTGAGAGTGACGGCTTTGGAATTTGTTTTGTAGTACTCTCCTACTTGCTTTAATAACATTGTTTTAATCTGTGCACTTGGAAGTTTTATTATAACCGCACTTTTATTTGTATTTTTTTGCCCGTTTAGTGCGTGTAAATGAAATCGGTGTTGTTTTAATGTTAATTTTATCGCAAAATAATTTAAATATTTCGTAAAGGTTTTCGTTGGCCGTTATTGGAATTGCGTGCAAAACAATTTCATTCGCAATATTTTTCCGAGCCATCGCGTCCATTTGGTTTTTCAAGAGTGATATGTCTTCTTGTACTTGTTGTTGTGATTCTTGTTGGTACTTAATTATCGAAAATTCTTCTTTCATTTGTTGATGTGCTTCATTAAGATTAAATAGTCGGTGTTCAAAATCAGTTTTAATAATAAAAAGTTTATTGTTGAAATCATTCTCGATTGCATTGAGTCGATCAGTCAAATCGTGACGGAGAAGATCGAATTCACCTTTTATTTGTGTTGTTATTGTTCGGGTGAAGTCTTCAAAACGGGCATCAATTTTATTTAAAAAACTTTCTGGTAACGGTGGAATAGTGCTTTTTGTTGCAGGAGTGTGGGCCGTTTTTCCTCGAGAATTATTTAGAAGGAGAGAATTTCTTTTTGAATTATTTTGATGTGTGACAGAGTCAGATACTAAGTTTTTATCTCCCGACCTCAATCCTGTTCTTTGCTCTCCCTTCGTTGAGTTAGCGCTAACTTTAGGTGGCATAACTATTAAGTGTTTTGATGACGTATACAAAAAAAAAAAAAAAGAAATATGAAGACGAAGACGAACACGAAAAGTAGTTTTAATTTCACTGGTTTTTCTTATAAATCATTAGTGCAAGACCTATATTTTATTACAAAGTGGTTAGAAGAAATAATAAAAATAAATTGATGCAATTTTTATTTTTAACAGTTCGGAAATAACGAGTTAACTATGATTTTTTGCGGAGCTCAATTTAATCACAGCCTTTACGTAGACATAGTAGACATTGCAATCAATTATGTATTATTTATGTATTACCTTTTTTGCCTCCGATATCTTTCTTTGCCTTCGCGCTTCGCCTACTTTCTATGTAGTGATAAATTAATAAAATAGACTTATCGACTTTTAAAGAAACAGAAAACCATTTTATCGAACTTTTCCAGGATTCCTATTCCGTTTGTTCCAGTCGATAGAATTAACGACTGTCAAAGTTACAGAAATTCGACGACGAGATAGAATTAATTTCGTCCCAATTCTCACCGTTTCTCGACGAGTTTTATCGCTTCGAAAGTTACAGAACATGGGTCCTAGGTAGGAAAAGGTTTTATAAATACGAATTTGTATAGTGGATGAATAAGTCTTTATGCATTGCATAACTATTCACGCGTTTACCGAATTCTAATAAATAAGGCTGTAGATGTTTAACTTTAACTTTTGTAATCAGCAGATCTTTGATCAATTGATGAAAGAAATAAATAAATATCCAAGCCAAGAACAAACCATTATTTCATAGAGAAGTTGTTGAAAGGGACAATAAAGTGACAATCACCACATCGACGCGACGCCGACGACGGGCCGAAAAATACACAAAACTCATTTAAAAAAATTTTAAAACCAAATAGTAAAAATTAGTTTTCAGTAAGGGGGAGTATGCACATGCACACCGCACTCACAATGCACCTGACCATCATTCACTTAATATGATAAGCAAAAAAAAACTTTAATAAAATTGAATTTATTGCCTTGATTTCACTGGAATTACTAAAGTAAAGTACAGGAAATGTAAAAAAAATACTACTTTTTATTTGGGAATTCTGTGAAAAACAAAACATTTTGCATACTAGTTAATCTACTTTTAAATTGTAAGACTAAAAATATCTTTCTAAGTTGTATCTTTAATTATTAAAGTAAGGATAAAATAATTATTTGCTTGCTTTTCATTTACCGATGATATTCCACTTTTGTATCACCTTAATATAAGCTGACACTGAGTTCCAGTTATCATTGGAAAAGAAAAAAAAAGAATATTTTTTATTTTGTATACTTTTTCCCAGATTAACCTTCCTATCTGCAGCCCAAGCTTTCCAAATTTACGACTACGAAGCACCTCTTTGAAAGAGGGAAAAGGATGGATCGTTGATGGTAGCTTCAAATAAGAACATACTTTCGACCTAGCGGATTTCCAAAACCTTGTGGATGGCGTAAGCAACGCCATAAAAGATAACGTTAAGGACGAGGATAGAAAACGAGTGAAAGGGTTTCATTTGCAGCAGATAAAAGACCGCCTCAGTTTACTTAAAGGTGAATCACACAGGAAAACGAGATCCATCGACTGGATCGTAACAGCCTAGAAGTGGGTAGCCGGAAATCCCGACGGCATCAACTGGAATAAAATATATATATAAAAATAAAAAGTCAAGAGGCAATCATCGATAATAACAACCACTAATACGGGGTAAACGATCAACTCTTTGGTATCAGGAAAGACATCACACGAAAGATCAACTTAGTGATTGAGAGAGTGATGTCAGCAACCCGCAAACAGAGTCCTCCATGGAACACATTGTACCATCCAAATAATACCGCTCCTGAAAAATATGTTTCTTAACACTTTAAAATGGGGATATGTTCCTTTATCATGGCGCGAAGTCAAGGTGGTTTTCAGTAGACAATAAAATCGATAATTCGATAATAGGTTGGGTTAAGTGCATCCTAAAGAACAGGCAAATTAACTCGGAACTGGCAGGGATACAGATGAGAGTATCCACATCCAGGGGCACCGCACAGGGAGGAGTTGTCTCACCACTACTTTTGGTGCTGGTTATGAACACAATCCTCCTCAATCTGAAACATTGCTGACGATCTTGCGTTATTAGCGACAGGTAAATTCTTACCCACTATCAGCGAACAGATCGAATACGTCCTTTGTAAGGTTAGTAGATGGACTAGAAAGTGCGGCCTGATGGATAACCCGTCGAAAACAGAATTAGTTCTTTTTGCAAACAAAAGGAAAATACCAAGCTTTAGATACCTTCAATTGAAGGCACCCCGCTGGAGATTTCAGATAAGGCAAAGTATCGTGGTGTGATTCTACATAGATAGGAAACTAAACTGGAGTCTTAACACTAAGGAAAGAACGAAAAAAGGAATAATTGCATTCTACTCCTGTAACAGAATCTTTGGGAAATCCTGGGGTTGATTCTTAACGTTTCTAAAGCATTTTTCTTTCATTTGTATTAAACAGTAAGTCGAACCGTTGCACCTGACCTCAGGGCTGGCGATCGCTTTATTTAACATCCTCGGATAGGATGAATTTAACGTACTATATTCCCACCAAACTGAAATTTGAGATGTCAGCTGACAAATAATAAGATTTCAAATTAGTGTAGAAAGATTTCATTTAAATCAAGAGTTTTCATTGAGATTTCTTTAAAATCTCCATGAAACTTTATTCCATCAATTAGAAATATCAAAAGTTTTCATCCGAAATCTCGCATTTCGTTTTGGTGCGAACATAGTATGACACTACAATCAGTTTTTCATGTATTTTGAGTCTTCAAGTAAATGAGCGAAATAATTTTGAAATGCTGCGAATTAACTTTGTTTTTAAGCGTATTGTTTTTTTAGTTTATTTACTTAGATGTAAGATTTTTGAATAAATTGTTTTAAGAAAACATTTTGATATAAATTTGGCTTTTCATTTTTTTTTACTCGCGATTAGGTACTATGTATATTAGACTGGGCCAAAAAAATTGACTATTTTTTTTTTGAAAGATATATCGAGAATATCATTCAGAATGACAAAAAAAAATTTTCGTAAAAGTTTGAGCCCTTAATATCAATTTTAATTTTGATTTTTAGTCATAATTTCATGTTTTGCGTCAGAACTGACAAAACATTGAAGTAAAAAAAAATCATTTTGACTTACTTTTATATAAAATAAATTCCCTACAAAAAAGGTCTAATTGAAAATTTTCGTCAGACAAGCCGTTTTTGAGTAATTAAGCTTAATAAATTGTTATTTTTCTTCGATTTTACTTTTTTAATTTGGAATTTTGTACCTAACGAAAAATAACAATTTATTAAGCTTAATTACTCAAAAACGGCTTGTCTGACGAAAATTTTCAATTTGACCTTTTTTGTAGGGAATTTAATTTTATATAAAAGTAAGTCAAAATGAATTTTTTTTACTTCAATGTTTTGTCAGTTCTGACGCAAAACATGAAATTATGACTAAAAATCAAAATTAGCGATGATAGCCCTCTTAAAATTGATATTAAGGGCTCAAACTTTTACGAAAATTTTTTTTTGTCATTCTGAATGATATTCTCGATATATCTTTCAAAAAAAAAAAAAATAGTCAATTTTTTTGGCCCAGTCTAATGTATATGCTAAGTTATGCATTCGTAAAATACATTGAACTCAAGGTTCTTATCAATTTTTATTTTGATTCCATAATTTCAAATAAAGTGAAGTTTTTTTAAGTTTAGTTTTTATTTGCCAAAAAATAAGTAGTTACCTAAAACTGAACTTCAATAATTAGTCTTAAAAATGCTTGGGAAATTTTATATTTATAAAAAAAAATCAGTTTTTCAATGATTTTTAAATTTGTTTGCATAGTTCTTTTCCAGCTACAAATTCCTTAAAGCTGTTTTGTTTTTTTTTTACACTTTTATATAATTCATTATATTTAGTATTTAGTATACATATATCGTCGGTTTATTGCAAAAAGTCACTAAGTACATTCTAACAAAACAAAAAGTTGTGAATTTCTGTAATATTTATCATAGCAATAACTCTGTAAAGGTAAACTATAGCAAAAACCGTATTATGTAAATTCGAAAACAATTTTAATAAGGTCACTTCTCTCTATTTTTGCTAACTAAAATTGAATTTAAAATTCGTTATATTAAATAGATTAAATGTCACAATGACTTCGAAATAAATCAACGAAATACGCTGAATCCCTCGAATTGTAAGCAACTTTTATAAAAAATTCAAATGCTGAAAATTAACATCTCCTTCAGCTAACATCCAATCTGCAAATTTGTTGCGAATATTTATTGCGTTTGAGGCTGGTTGGAGCTTCCGTATCGAGCTATCAACTATTGGAACTGATTCTTTACTTGGATACATGATTTTTCTTCGGGTTTGTAAATAATTATGCAAAATGCAGCAGCACAGAATGAGTGGTTTGGCCACTTATGGCTGAACCTCTAAAGGCTTTAGAAGTATCCCCCAGGTATGTGTGGTTATTTCAAATGTGCTCTCAACTATTCTTCTAGCATTTCCTTACGTTTTCAACTAAGTACCTGTAATTAAGATTCGTTGTTTATAACTCAAGCAAGATCCAGGGTATGGGGTTAAGAGATTATTATTTAGCCTCATCTACGACTAATACATACAATTTACGTATCTACAAACCATTAGAATTTCTGGATTATTTATCCACGCATTTCCAAAATGTAAGTAAGTAAGTAAGTAAACTTTATTCACAGAGCAAAAAGTAAAAATCTTACACTTCTAACAACAATCAACAATCGAAATAAGTTATAAGCATGGCTTTGCCGTCTGCCTGATTGACAATTATATAATAAAAAAACTTGATTAATTAAATATAATTAAAATTAAGCTAATGCAATTTTACAAAACTTCAACAATTTGGATACATCAATTTCATTAAGGTATTTTAATGTAAGTTCTTCAGATAGTATGTCTTCGCCAAACACATGTCTTCTCCTTTCTTTGAGGATCGGGCATCTACCAACAAAATGAAAAATGTCTTCACGTTCCGCCATATTACACATTTCGCAAAGCACAGATAAATGGTATGAAGTTAAGGTTTAACAGTTCACCCCTTGTCTAAAGATGCAGGATATTTCCTCTATAGTGTAATCATCTCTTAAATAATTTAAACAAGGGGGTGGCCGTGGCGCGGTGGATGTGTACTCGCCTGTGAACCTCATGATCACAGGTTCGATCCCTGCGGTCGTCTATGTCGTTTTAATTCCATTAAAAACTTTCTAAAATTGTCATCAATGGGTTGCTGGTTTACTCATTACATGTTGTTCAGGCATAACACTAACAACATGTAATTGAGTGAATGTGAATTATAAGCGGCATAGAAATAACACACGGCATTCTCCGCTTAAGTTCAGCCGCCACCCCTGGAGATAAAAAATCTGAGACAACCACCTTCAGTCTCAACATCGTGCCACACATCTTTCCTATCCTTCTTTCTCTTCCTTAACTTCACGCCCGCGCTGTGTTCAAACATTTAAAGGGTAATCATAATCCCTTGAGCGCGTGTAAATTATAAAAAAAAAAAAAAAAAAAAAAAAAACTATTTAAGTTGTGGTTTAGCTTGCTATATACCATCCTGTTAATCGATTCTCTTGCCTCTTCTGCGTATCCTGCTCTGGCGCTGTTATCTAGAGTTGTAAATTGTAATCATCTGATAGGGCGAGGGCTTCCAGTTACTATAATCATTAATGTTTAATTCTTCTTGTCCTAACTCCATCCAGTCCTTGAACCATCCAGATCTGTTATTGATCGCTTGGAGAACTGCCTTTTTTGGAAGGCGATTATCAGGCATCTTTAGCACATTGATGATATAATCTACTTGTAGTTTCAAGGCTTTTATAAACAATGGAGAGATACCTGTTTTGAGCATTACCATTTAGTTAGGAGCGTTTGAAGGAAGTCGAAATACATATGTGTTTGATGTAAAAACGGAGAAGTTTCTCAACGGTCTCATATTTGCGCTGCATACAGTAAAGTTACTTCTGACACCGATTCGAAAACCCTATACTTGACGCTATGTGCAATATGTCTGTTGGTGAAGATTTCCTTCCATGCTACGTTTATTGCTGCTTTTGCTTTTAATAATTTTTCGGTGAGATGTTTTTCCATCTTGAGATTCTTGGTGAAGTACACTCCCAAGTATTTATAATGCTTCACAATTTCAATTCTTTAATTGTCATAGTTCCATTGTTCTCATTGACTTAATCTTCTTCCACATCTTTTGAATATTATAACTTTGGACTTTTCTAGGTTGACCACTAATTTCCATAAAGTACAATATTCATTAAGTTTATTTATCATTAACTGGAGTGCTTCAGGTGAGTATGCGAGTAAAACGAAACAATAGGGCTTTTATAAGGGTTCCTGCGTATTCCACTCCACCCGGTAATATACTAATTATGTCTTCAACGAAAAGCGCGAATAAACTTGGGCTTAGCGTGCATCCTTGTCTTACACCTCCTTTCGTCTGAAACCATTCCAATAAATGTCACCATCCCATACTGCTGCTTTAGTGTCTAAGTACAGGTTCTGTAGAACGCGTCCAAACTTGTGTGACATTCCCAGTCTAAACATCTTGTACATCAATTCATTTTGGTCTATCGTATCGAATGCCGCCTTAAAGTCCACAAAAAGGACATACAATTTTCTGTTTTGGGACAAGAACCTTTCAGCTATACTTCTTAGGACAAAAATATGGTCTATAGTAAAATACCCTGGTCTAAATCCAGCTTGGAACTCATTCATAAGATTGTTGACATCTATTCACCTTCTCAGTCGACTTTGAAGTATCGATGTGAATATTTTATATGACGCATTTAAAAAGGAAATACCTCTATAATTTTCAGGATCCATCGTGTTTCCCTTTTTATGAATAGGAAAGATAAGAGATTCCTTAAATTGTTGCGGTATACTTCCGGTATTCAATATAATGTTATATACTCCGGTTAAATTATCAACGAGTTTCTCCATGCCATATCGATAAAATTCCGATGGTATCCTATCCGATCCAGCAGATTTTCCATCCTTGAGTCCATTTAGCGCCGCGCACACCTCCTGATGTACAATTGGTTGGTCCAATATTTCATTATAAAAGCTTGGATGTGCATACTGAATCATATGATGGCCCATAGTATCTTGGTTCAGAAGTTGCCTGAAGTGTATCTGCAAAATATTACAATTTAAGTTACGATTTATAACATAAACTTTGCCATTTAGTTTTTGTAACAGCCTCCAAAAGTCGTTTGTGTTGCTACATGTAGTTAAACTTTGGGCTTTCTTTTCATAAAAGGCTTTCTTCTTTTCTCTACAAAGTTATTTAAACCTACGATTGTGTTCGATATACAAGTGTTTCGCAGAGTTTTCATTGTTTCGCCTAAATCGGTTTAGCCATGTGTATGATACATTCCTAGCTGCCATGCATGATTTATCGAACCATGGTTTTCTAAACACTTCACCTTTTGTGCAATTGTTAGATCCTGGGTACGCTGTCCAAAGTGTGAACATGAAAACACTCTTGAACAGCATGGGCACCGATGCTTACCACAACAAATCTGTAGCGTGTATCAACTACTGCCATAAGCTGAGAAAAGCATTTCTGGTAGCTGAAATTGAAAATTCCCAAATTTCTTGGAGCAAACATTCTTACATGATTTCTATCCAATGATCTAACACAATTCGGAAAGTTCCAACACTAAAGAAAACCATCCGTCCTTCCCAATCACTTTGGCTGTTTGTTATGGGCATAAATTCGGATTTCAAATGTACGTTAATGGCGTGGATTGTTTGGATTATGCAGTCGTTAGGAATCTGAAAGTAATTAGTACATATAGGTACTCGTATTAAAGATTTGTTTCTTGCAAAAATGATCTTACAGATAACCTCAAATTAAGACAACGTTTTTCTTTAGAACTTATATATGTATGTAGTCCTGTGAATTTCGAAATAAATTGTTTCGTGGTTTAATGTCACTACTTATTTTAAGTAGGATGAAATAGAACTGTTCCTTTGTCATACGGAAATATTCATTAAACTTCACTGGGCAGCTTTGCAAACTTTAATTTGAAATACTATCCATGATATTTCCGCGCCCTATAGATAGGATGTACTTGATACTTACGCTTGCGCGTTGAAAAACATTTTCTTTTCTGGATTATTTTGAACAATGATAAAATCAATAAAATTTTCTTTTTTTCTATGAATCAACCATTTTAAATTTTATTTTTCTACCGTTCACTCTTTTTTCACTTTAACAGCAAATTCCCGATTAGCTGGTCAATAAAATTTAAGTGACATGGCTTTTCAATTACAGATCTTTTTAATGATAGCGAAATTATTGATTGCTATAACCGATTTGCCAAAAAATATTCCACCGTTCCACTGATTTGTGTTTCAATGATGATTTTCAATGATAGCTACGAATATAAATGGCCTCTAAGATGGATGTGGAATGCTTCAATTTAAAAATAATCGCCTTCTTCGACCTGTTGGATAGAATTCAGAATAGAGCACTAAAACTTATACGAGACACATCCATTACGGAAGCTTTTGTTTCTCTTGAAAACCGTCGAACAGTGGTCTGAGAGCGGAAAAAAGTCTTTAGAAAAATTCATAACTTGCCTTTTAAGCTTTATACTCGTATTTAAATACTTTTAGATAACCCAAGTGTATGATTTCAAAGTATTTTTCAACATATATATTGTATGTTCTGATTTACAAGCCCTCAAAGTTGAAAAATAATTTTATTCAAGTCGCGAACCATATTTTCAACAAAGTTTAAGATATCTTTTTCCGAAGTTCTTTTAAATAAATTCTGTAACTTCCTTTATCATTTTATTGGTCTATTTTTGACTATATAAAATAAAAATTGATAATTTATAAAAGAAGCCTTCTATAAGTACCTACAAGTGCCCTAAAACATTGTTACTAGGAAAAAATGTTTTTTTTTTTTAACAAAAAACTTCAAGCAACGAAGTATACCAGTACCAGCGTACATTGAAGTTAAAGCACAGAAAAAATCAGCTGCAGATACTTGCAGATGTGAGAGTTATGTTCAAAATTATCTGACTGAATCGGGTTTCAAAATACTTCGTCTTGACAGTAGTTTTTTTTATCAAGAAGTTTGATTTTGTCGGTAATAATTGTCAGAACGAATTGATCAACCCAATTATTTTTATAAAAAATGTTTACCTTTATTTAAAATATAAATAAAATTAATACATTGACATTGACCCAGATCTGAGAAATTCGATTTTTGCGAAACCGTTTATTTCTGTCTGCAAAATTTTTCAATTTTCAACTCAATTTTCCTTAAATTTTTGAAAAATGTCAATAACTTTTTTACTAATGATTTTTTCTTAACCAAATTTTGACTAAATGTATAAGACTAATCTTAACATCGTCAACGGCCTTTGATGAAAGCATCGCTTCCCATCGATCAGCGAAATCAAGCATCATTGTGCGCGATTAGTACATGGATGAGGGACCGTTCAAATACCAACCGTGTGCTGTTGACTGTGTTTCTACTGTTGTTCTCTCTTTCTGTGTGTGTCTCTCTCTCTGTTATTGAATTTTATTATCAAAATGCGTGCTCTCTTAAAAAGCTCATCCCCCCTTTCTTCCATTTTATGGTCAGTTTAATCGACCTACTGAGGCGGCTATTCGGGCTATTGTGACTAAATTTCGCACTAAATTTACATTGTTGGACATTAAACCACCAACACGCAGCTGTATCGGCCAGTGTTAGTGATGACCGTGAATTATCGATTCGGCGCCGGCCGTTCGCAGCAATTGGGCCTCTGTTACTCCACTACGCGGAAAATTTTGCTTAACTTGCATGACATGTGGTTTCAACCAGACTTGCATTTTGTATTTCTAAATTTATGATTTGTAAATTACTATGTTCGATTTAAATAAAAATATATAAATACTTTTTTTTCGATTTGTTTTGTTATATAATATTGCCATTTTGCATTCCACCATTTTGAATTTGTTCATTTTTAATAAATTTTTAAGTACATGTCGTTATTATCTCAAAATAAAATTTTTTAACTAACTCTATCAAAGTTATTTCATTTTTGATAAGTTTTTATTTATGACATGACGCCATATTAGGTCGGTCATTTTGAATTTGCTGATTCTGTTAACAGATTCGTAATCAGCGACCCCAAAAACCCTTATATACCAATTTGTTTGTCTACGTTTTTCGACTTTTGGCCACACAAAGCGGCTTTCGGCCGCACTGTGCGTCGTAAGGTCTCCTGTCTTTCACTGTTTTTTGGATTTTTCTATCAACAATGTTTAATTGAAATAGCCAGTTGCATTCCTCCGCTCAAACAATTCCGCGATAATACTCGTCTAGCTAGGAATGCTCACAAGTTTACCCTTGAGCCTAACTCCGGACTTGTTGTCAAATATAGATGTTCTTTCTTAAGGGGCCAGTTATAGCTATCATTGAAATGCATCATTGGAACAAATCAGTGGAATGTTGACTTCATTCTTTTGACAAGCCAGTTATAGCCATCATTGAAAAATTGGTTTCAGAAAAAGATCCTGTCAGTGGCTGATTACAACCAATTCTATGCATTTGAGGTTAGAGTTGATCATTGAAAGGAAAACTGACATTTGAGAACAGAAAGAAAATCGAACACATTCAGTGGAATGATTGTGTTCCATATTAAAGAAACGAAAATCAGCTGTTCATTGAAATTGATTTCTATCAGTGAAATAATAAAAGTGGATTTAAAAGAAAGTTTGAATCAGAATTTTGTATTTTATAGAGTAAAAAAATTCTACTACTCATTACCTTCATTTTGGTACCAATTAAAGCAATTGCATTTTGTTTATTCGTCTTAAAAATGGCAATGAAAATTTTCAATGATGCATTTCAATGATAGCTATAACTGGGGCCTAAGCCGCACTACTAGAATGTGGAATACTTTGCCTCTCTCGATTTGTCCCCTTCATTGTGATGCACAAGCTTTCAAGAACAATGTGCATCGATATCTCGTTAATAATCCTCTCTACTTTACCTAAACGCTCGGACTGTGTTACACCATTGCAGGTTAGTCATAATCTCTTGAGTGTGTGCAAATCATAAAAAATAAAATGCACGACTGGTTCGCACGAACTTGCTCCTATGTAATAGACTTTTGTAGTAAAATTTTAAAAACGAATATTACTAAAGAAAACTGTTTATAAGAATAAAATAAATTTTTTAAATTCTTTTAGTAAAAGATAATGCTACGCAAATATGAATTTACGCAAGAACAAAAATTATAAGTCGTTGTGGTTGTGGTTTCTTTAAAAAATAAAAGCTTATTTTATTATACAAAATTTTTAAAACATTTTTATGATAAAATTTTGGTACGCCATTTTAACACTTTTTTTATTTTTTTTATATAAAAACAAAAGTGTAACCTAGGACCTTTACAGATCATCAAAGAGGCCATTAAGACAAAATATAATAGGATTGATTTAAATATAAAAAAGTTATAACTTAAATTAAACAATTTTTATTTATTTTTGTTTGTTTGCCCTTCATACATATATCAATCCAGCACATCCATCGTACAATAAAAAGAAAAGTAGGTAAATGAACATAAATAATATATTAAATAAGAAAAATCAACACAAATTTAATAATTTGTATATTACGAGTACATAATTAATAAAAAAATAAGTTCAACCATAATCGCTACTAAGTAAGTATTGAAGAATATCTTTTTTTGAAAACGAGAAAAGACTTTGAAAGGTTTCTGATATGATCAGGCATAGAATTCCATAATATAGTTGACCGAAACATATATGAACGGGTCATTATATTA
Organism: Philhelius festivus; assembly: GCA_963931855.1. Taxonomy (NCBI): domain Eukaryota; kingdom Metazoa; phylum Arthropoda; class Insecta; order Diptera; family Syrphidae; genus Philhelius; species Philhelius festivus. The sequence goes on from OZ007554.1 coordinate 157,064,626, forward strand.
GTTCTGTGAGAAACGGCCATCATATTGGTCGGAAGGAGTCGAAGTCTACTAAAAGTAATTTCATTGAACATATAAGATGGTGCTTTGGTTTTAATAACTTTAAAGACAAAAAAAATGGAACGGAATTCTAGAAAATTTTCAAAAGATAAACCAAGAAACTTGAAAACAAATTTGCTAATATGTTCATATCTTCTTCTATTGAAAACATATCTCACAACAGAGTTGAAACAGACTTTTACTTTATTACGTAAATTGATATTACAGCCATTATAAACTTCATATGAAGAACTAGGGCCTTGAATAACTTCCAGCGAATTTTAAAAGGTAAATAATAGTTAATTGAATATAGTTTCCTTAGTGTAAATGTAATTGTTCTAATTAGGCTATTTATATGGCTTTCCCATGACAGCTTGTCATCAAGATAAAAACCGAGCACCTTTACACTACTTTCGTATGGAATTGTGTTGCCCTCAAGAGTAAGCATGTTTATTGGTTGAGAACCCAAAGAAATTCCAAAAGCAATGGCTTTGGATTTTCCATCATTTAGAACCAATGAATTTTCCTTTGCCCAATTCAGCACCATATCAAAATCATAACTTACTTCCATCACACACTTATTAGGATCACATTTTTGAGAAGAATTAAGCAACTGGACGTCGTCAGCATATATAAGAACAGAGCTATGTTTGACAACCGCAGGCAAATCATTCACAAACATTGTGAAAAGGATTGAACCCAAAATCGATCCTTGGGGAACGCCCCGATAAAGAGGCAAAGTCGACGAAGTTTTCATGTTCATGGTGACTGTGACAGCTTGTCTTCTACCATTAAGAAAGGAGAATATAAGGTTACATGCAGTTGACGAAAACCCAAGCTGCTTTAACAGCTTAAGGCAAAGAACATTATGGTCAACACTGTCAAACGCTTTGCCAAAAAAAAAGAAGAAGAAGGATTGATACCATTTTTTGATCTATGCTTTTTCTAATAGTGTCAGTTATATTAATTATGGAAGATGTCTTACCATACCCCTTACGAAAGCCAGACTGGTTTTCAAAAAACCTGTTAAAAATCAGACTGTTTTCCAGGATTTGGTCCTTCATAATTCTTTCGCAAACCTTAGATAGTGCAGGGAGAATGCTTATGGGCCGAAAGTCTGAGGGTAAAACGGGTTTATTATTTTTTGGAACCAGGCATATTCGAGCAGTTTTCCAAATTCCAATCAGAGGGAAAAACTGAAAATGTAAGAATAGAATTAAAGAAAAAGAAAAAAATGTTTTCCAAATGCAGGAAATATAAGTTTTAAAAACTTAACCGGGATACCGTCAGTCCCAATTGCGTTGGAGTTAATTGTAGACAGCGCTTTAAAAAATTCATCTTCAGATATATTCTGAAAAGAAAAAGAATCTTCTGTTTCTGGGTAAAATACGAGTACATCAGTTCGAGAGCCACTATTAGTAGTGGAACAGGATATGAAGTAGGAATTCAATGAATCGACATCAGTGATTGTACTACAGTTTACTATTGCATTTTTAATTCCAATATCATTTATTTTTGACCAAAATTGTTTGTTAGTATGTGAACCAGAAAAAGCTGATGCAGCAATCTTTCTTTTTTCTAATCTTACCTCTTTGGAAACTAGATTTCGATACGTACAGTAGCAATGCGAGCGATCATCAGAACGCTGTTCCAGGAATGCCCTTAATACTAGATCTCGCAATTCCTTTGCTTTACTGATAGCATTATTACTTACTTAATTTAGATTTTTAATTAAATTTGGATTTTAAAATATTTTGTTTTATTTGTTTCAATGGAGTAAACTTTTCAAACAAATACTTCAAGGCATTATGTAAAATGAATAATCGTTGATCTATATCAGTGGCAATATATAGTGCACTTAAGTCATACAGATAGGCTTCAGATAAAAGCTCATTCATATCTACTTCATCAAAATTTCTAAAAAAGAAATCAGTGTTAGGTGTAATTGGGTTTATTTTAAATGATCCGTAAATAAATGCATGTTTAGAGACACCATGAATCCAAAACTGGTCAGTAAAGTGCACAAGTTCAAGTTTGCTTACTGCAAAAAAGTCAATAAGACTTGTACTGCCATGATGAATATCATAGTGTGTCGGTCGGAAATTATGCGTTACAGATAAACCTTGGTTATTTAAAGTAGATAGGTACACCCGAGACGAAAGTTTGATCACTATTTATAAGGTTTTTGTTAAAATCACCCATTAAAATATTCTCGTATTGAGGAGATAGTTCAGCAAGTACGTCTTCCAATTTATTTATACCACCAGACGGTATATACACAACACCTATTAAAGTTTTGATTTGATTAAAATTTATTGAATTCACAAAAAATACACTCCAGCCCAATATCACCTACACTTATGGCTTTTATTAATTTGCATTTGATTCGATTTGATACAAAAAGAGCAACTCCTCCACCTCTTCCAATGTTTCTATCATTTCTTACTACATAATAGCCTGGAATTTCAATTGCCTTATCAGAAACATATTCTTTAAGCCATGTTCCAGAGACTCCTATAACATTAAGGTAGCACCCCGCAAGAATGGATCTTATTTCTTCAAGCTTTGGTGAGTTTGAGGAAGGTTTAAGACTTTGGCTATTAAAATGCCCGATGTTAAAATTATCACTTTTATTTTCGAGTTTATGCTTAAGAATTAAATTATTGTTAGCTGATCTTCCCAATGGAATATTATTATCCACTGTCACGAAAAAGAAAAGGTAAGAATGTCGGACAAAAAAACGATGGAAAGCAAACAAAGATCAAAAAAGATTTTTATGAAAATAATTAAATTTGAGAATAGGAAATAGTTTTTCATGAGATTTAATTCACAAGTATTTCGTAAAAAATAAAAAGCTATTGTTTTAATATGATTAAAAGAGAAATGAGTATATGGACCAAAACGCAAAAAACGAAACCACAGAGAAAAAAAAAAATATTTCAAATTTCGCGGGCTTTTCGCCATTTTTATTTTTTATACATCCCAAAGTAACGAGTAACATTAATTTCAAAGAGATATTCGTTACTTACTTCGCGATAAACACGTTTTTCTTTGATTCCTTGAAATAAACAAAAAATTAAATACAAAACGAAACAAAATGGTAAGTTTTATTAATTCAAAATTAGTTTTTTAAGTGTTATCCGTTTTTGTCATATTAAGTAAGTTTTGTTTAAAGTATAGGGCTTAAATATTTGAAAAAAAAAAAATTGAAATCAGCATTTAAAATAACAAAGAAACCCACCGCAATATTTGATGTAACTTAACGGTCCAAGAACCTTAAAAGTTTATTTTTCCAGCTTCTATTATATCAACATATTAATAAAACCATATTTTCTCCGAGTAGTTTTAGTCTATTTTAAAAATAAAATAATAATTCTGTTGTGTACTAAATAATGCCGTTGTTTAGAACAGAAAATAATTTGTAACGTAACAGTCTTTTTTCGTTTCAAATTAAAAAATTGTAACTATGTTGATTTCATAACCTCAATCATACTTCTAATGTTTAGAGAAAGCTTAGTAAGACCCAGAAGAACAAAAACTATGAGCCTTATCATCGTACCCGATCGGAACGTAATTTTCTCCGATTTCTACGAAATTTACGAATTTTGTATGATTGTAGCCGTTCCGATAGGGCAATCGGAAAAATCTACGAAAATAAAGTTTGTGTGCGTTGAAAATGTCAAATCCTTGCGTTGCATGCCGATGAAATGTCAAAATGGCAGCAACGCATGGTGAATTCATGCGATTTATGAAGATATTTGATTTCCGATTTCTCCGACAGCAAATTATAAGTGGAAAATTTTCCAAAGAAAAATTAAAAACGAATAAACTTTTATGATTTATAATTACGCTGTAGGTAGGTAGGTAGAGATGGTGGAAGAGTCCTTCTTCAATAAATTCATTTATTTTCTCAAACGCCCATAACTATAAGTGATTCTGCACATAACCTCACTGCATATGAACAAGCGCAAAGTAGGCGAAATATCCCCAGAAACTTTCAATAGTCAAAAAAAAGCGCAGGTTTGTGAAAAAATGTCCAAATCAGAAGATTCTGTGGGAAAAATGAGTAAATTCGATTTAGCTAATTTGATTTCCGATTTGCTTGATGTAAAGTTGAAAGACACGGCAACAAAAAATGACATCGAAGCAATAGCCATTGTAAACAAACAAATGCTGGAGCAAAATATCAAATTAGCAAAGAAAGTTACCGCCCTTGAAGAAAAATGCGATATGTTGGAATGGCGAATGGATGAAATGCAGAAAAAAGATACTGAAAAGAATTTGATGATGCGAGTTGATGTACAAGATGGGAGAGATGAGAAAGAACTAGTAAAAAGCGTGTGTTTGTCTTTAATTCAACCAACACCATTTACAGATAACCTCCAAATCAACGAACTTAGATCAGTCAACACTAATACAAAAAATTTCGTTGTCAAATTGGCATCAAAACAACAGGTTATTACTGCCTTAAAATCATCAAAAACTCTTCAGAACACCGGGATAACCATCTTCAAAGATCTTCCATTCACAATAAGACAAAAGCGTAACCAATTGTTGAAAGTACGAAGAAGACTTCTTGAGGTAAACACCGAAATAAAAGTTTTAGTTCGAGATGACAATATGATTGTAAACAAAAAAAATTTCCGCTGGAGCCAAACACTGGGACTTGTGTACAACAACACCGCAGATGGAATTTCAGAATTAAGTCAAATCTACCAAACAGATTTGAGCAATCAGCTGGGAAACTTGATGGAGAAAGAAGAACGTCAAAATACTAATATAACCAGAGCGACACCTAGCTCTCAGATAGAAAACAGCTTAGCCAAGGCTCAAACCTTTCAATTATTTTCTAACTTAAACTTGAAACAAAACCAAGCATAGGGTAAGGGCGCCGTCTGCCAAAATAAATATTTAAATTATGAATGTAAAAGTTTTAAAATAATAAGTTACAATATAGCAGGCCTTAGTAATAAGTCATTATATTCAAATTTTTATGAATTGTTAAATAATTATGATTTTGTGTTTTTGTATGAAACATTTGTTATGGAAAAAGATTATTATTTGTATGAAGAGCGTTTTCAAAATTTAAACTTTCGATGGGTTCCAGCAATAAAACGAAATGCGAAAGGAAGACCGAGTGGTGGATGCTACTTTGGTTACAAAAAATCTTTGAAAAACATTTCTTGTGAATTTATGGCAGAGGAAGAAGTAATTTTTTTAAATATGGAAATAAATACTTCGAAATTTATTGTAATACCTTCTTACGTCAATTGCAACCATTGGGATAGAGATTTTGAAATATTAACTGATTTTCTAGAACGCAATAGTGCTGATAATGTCATGATAATAGGTGATTTAAACGCAAGGATAGGGAGAGAAGAAGGGCAAGAAAATAGGTTTGCGGGCAAAGTAAGAAATTCAAAGGATACAACGATTAATCCAAGAGGTATTAAGCTTTTAGAGTTGTGTGATTCATTTGGACTGCATATCATGAATGGTGTAAGTGAATCTGATAAAGACGGTGAATATACCTTTGTAGGACAGCAAGGTTTTTCAATTGTCGACTTCTGTCTAGCAAGAGGCGAATGGATGTCCATAGTTCATGATTTTGAGGTGTTGAGTTATCCTTATTCTGATCACATGCCTATCACGGTTACACTAAACCCATATTTTATACCTCGGGAAGAGTCAAGGAAACTTAAACTGCCCCCACAACTAAGATGGAAAGAAAACAAGGCAAATGAATATCGGAATAACTTAGATCAAGGCCTCCAAGCAGTATCAGAGCTGAATATAGGTGATATCGAGCGCATAATAAAATCTTCTTATCCGGTGTCCAGACAATCGAATTCGTCAAAAATGAAATCAAAGGAGGAATGGTTTGATTTGGAGTGCGAAGCGGCTAGAAAGAAGTCCTTCGGATGGCTAAGAGCATTTCGAAAACTAAACAATCCAACTATTAAAGCACGCTACATTGAAGCAAACGCCTTTTATAAGAAAATTTGTAGAGACAAGAAAATAAAGTATAATGAAAGTACAGCTTTAAAACTGACCTGCTGTAAAGACGCAAAACAATTTTGGAAAGCAATAAAATCGTTCAACGGGAAGAGTCTTCAAATAAGCGATAAGATTTCTGTTGTTTTATTAAAGGAACACTTCCAAAAACTTCTAAGCCCTGATAAAGCTGCACCAACTATTCTTTTCGCAAAACCTTGTTCTTGGGACGATATTTTGGATTCTTCGTTTACTATTGAAGAAGTACTTTTGACAACGACCAAACTAAAGGAAGGGAAAGCTCCAGGAGCGGATAGAATAACGGCGGAGTTCCTGAAATATGGAACAGTGGAACTTGTCTTAAAACTTACGGAGACCTTCAATACAATAATGGAAACAGGGAACATACCACAGCAGTTTAAGGAATCAATAATATTCCCAATACACAAAAAAGGCGACATTTCGAACCCAAAGAACTACCGCGGGATTTCCTTTCTCAATGTTTTATATAAAGTTTTTGTCTCTCTTTTGAACAATCGACTTTGTGAATGGATAAATTACTATAAGAAGCTCAAGGAATTTCAAGCTGGTTTTCGGAGCGGATATTCCACCTGTGATAACATCTTTGTTTTACAAAGCATTGCGGGAACCTTCCTGGCACAGAAAAAGAAGCTATACGTATTCTTCGTTGACTTCAAGGCAGCCTTCGACAGCATTGACAGAAGAGCTTTGTTTTACAAACTATACAATGCTGGCATGACATGGAAGTTTGGAAACGTATTAGAGAATCTATATGATGGTAACCGGGCATCGGTATGGAACGGAGATGTAATGTCAGATTACTTTGAAACAACAATGGGAGTTAAACAGGGGTGCCCCCTTAGTCCAAACCTCTTTGCTCTATTCATCGACGATCTTATCGACTTTATGCCAGGTGGTATAGAGTTTGCTGGTACGCGGATTAAAGCCCTCCTTTTTGCTGACGACGTTATCCTTTTTGCTTATTCACCGGAAACACTGCAACTTATGATCAATCGGCTTGGTATTTATTGCATGTTGTGGAACCTGACGGTTAACTTAACCAAATCAAAAGTTATGGTGTTTAAGCAGGGTTCAGGCAGATTGTCCAGAAATGAGAAGTGGAATTTAAACGGCGAACCGATCGAAGTCGTGAGATCCTATAAATATCTTGGTGTTATTATAACAAGCAATTTAAATATGGAAAACCACCTAAAAGATAAGCTTATAAAAGCTAAAAGCGCAATAAGTGCTACATGGAAGAAATGCTTTGAAAACAACTTTATTTCCCACAGCGTTAAGTACAGAGTCTTTGTATCAGTCGCGGAATCCATAATGATGTATGCGGCTCAAACGTGGGGTTTTGAGAAATACGAAACAGTAGAAAAATTATTACGGTTTTATGTAAAAAGATGCTTCAAACTACCGCGGAATACACCTAATTACATGATAAATATCGAAACCGGCTTGTCACCTTTGTTTATGAAAACACTTAAGCTTCATATTGACTACTTAGTGAAAGTTCTTTGCATGCCAGATGGTAGATTGCCAAAAGTTATAGCGCTACACACCATACAAAAGAGGGTCCATTGGTATGAGAAACTCAAAGAACTTGCAGATCAATGCGATGTGAACCTTAATCTAAGCCTGCCAACTAACAGAAAGGATATCAAGGATACACTTTATAGCATAGTTAATAAAGTTGATGAAAATTATAGAGTCGATTGCATCAACAAGGCGACATCTTCTGTCCATAGAGCTATTTACAGCACTCTGAATCACAATCTATGCGAAAAGAATTATTTTAGAACTGAGAATAGTCAAAACTTAATAACAGCAATATTTAAAATGCGAGGAGAGTTCGTAAGATTAAACTTCATCCCCCATCGCGACGATTTGCCAGTTTTTTGCAGTCTTTGTAACCTGGCTGTAAGAGAAGACATCATACACTTCATCGGAAAATGTCCTGTCCTGAAGGAAGTAAGAAGAACTTTTCTTGGTAGTGACCAGAAAACGGTACCAGAAGTGCTAGCGATGCTTAATTGCGAAGGAAATATATCCCAACTTTATAACTATTATAGGAAAGCAATGGCTTACAGAACTCAAATTTTTAATGAAGCATTCTAAAAAAAAAAAAAAAAAAAAAAAAAAAAAAACACTAAATCATACAAATCTAATCTGAAAAAAAAGACACACATAATGTACACATTATATCTATACCTGCTTTTTAACTTTTTCAATAGTTTATTTTTTGATATTAAAAATCTCCTTTTATTGTATAAACTAGCGTCAATCGGGCAGACGGCAAAGCCATGCTTTAACGATTTTGTAAATATAAATCTTTGTAAATTGTACAATTGGAAACAGATAATAAATCAAATTCTAATCTAAAATCTAATCTAGTCGCCAGCCAGCTGGGCCCGCGACTCAATTAGCGCTGGGGTGCGCCGTTTTGATACCATTAAACTCGTGTCAACCTAATAAGGATTAAGTACGGAAGAAAATGGCTTTTATATACTTTAGCGGAGCATTACTAAAGCCATTTTGTCGCATTCAGAAAGATAATCAGATCTTTGATTTTCTTCTCCGAAAGTTCGCTGGGGTCATCGAGGAAGGCTTTCCCAAAGGAAGCCATCCTGTAATTTGCTAAGGCGGGGCAATCGCAAAGAAAATGAACCACAGTTTCTTTTTCTTGTGGATCTCCACAACTACGGCAGTGTGGGTTGAAGGGGATGCCTAGCTTTCTTGCATGTTCACCTATGGGCCAGTGCCCGGTGCATATTGCTGTGATCCTGGCTATGTCGCGCCTGGGTCTGCATATTAGATCATTGGAACGTGAGTTGTTGTAAGTAGGCCATATCTTTCTTGATATGACACAGTTTGTGAGACTGCTCCACCTACGGTTGGATTCATTGAGAAAAATCGAGAAGATTTTTCTCTTCATAGCACCAAGAGGAATATTAACTTTTTCCGCTAGTGAGCTATGTAAGGTCGAGCCTTGCCGAGCTAAAGCGTCAGCCCGTTCATTACCCTCTATGTCACTGTGACCTGGAACCCAGATGAGAGTGACCTGGAGGTCAATGTTCAGACTCGCCAGTTCGTCCCGACATTGCTGGACAAGTACTGAGGTTGATGTAGATGATTTAATGGCCTTAATGGCCGCCTGGCTATCTGAGCAGATAGCTATATTTCTGAATTGGTTTTGGTTAGATTGGAGCAACTTGCATGCCTCCTTCATTGCTAGTACTTCGGCTTGAAATACACTCGCAAAGTCTGGTAGTCTGAGTGACTTGGAGATGTTAAAGGACTCGGAAAAAATTCCTGAACCAACACCGCACTCCATCTTAGATCCATCAGTGTAGATTATCGAATCGAAATCCTTTGTGACAACGCCATTCTTCCAATCCTCTCTGGTGGGAAAAATGGCTTTGAAATCCCCGCTTTGGCCAAGAGGAGGTACGCAGTAGTCGGTGTTCGATAAGAAAATATCCGGAGGAATCAATTTTGTTATGTTTCCATGACCATAGGGTTTGGAGAACCAACAGTTAGATTCTTTAAGTCTTACAGCACTGCATGCCGCTAGGTATTTTATATGAAGGTCGAGTGGTAAAAGGTTCAGGATAACGCTCAGGGCATCTGTTGGGCATGATCTGAGAGCCCCCGTAGTGCCAACGCTAGGCGTTCTTTGAACCCTTTTAAGTTTTCCGACGTTATATTGCTTGCTAAGTGCAGGCCACCAAACAATCGATCCGTAAGACAAAATTGGCCGTACCACTGCAGTGTACGTCCACAAAATCATCTTCGACTGAAGGCCCCACTTCTTACCAAAGGTCTTTCTGCAGGCATAGAAAGCTATACAGGCTTTCTTAACCCGTTCTTCAATATTTACCTTCCAATTCAATTTGGGGTCGAGAATAACTCCAAGGTATTTAGCTTTGGAAGATAAAGAAAGAGTTTGACCGTTAAGTCGAGGTAGGGTGAATGTAGGTATTTTAGTCCTGGTAGTAAAGAGCATCAGTTCCGTCTTACTCTGATTAACTCCTAGTCCACTACTAGTGGCCCAGTTGCTAACTCTTTTCAGAGCCAATTCAGTGATTTCACTAATCACAGTGGTAAACTTACCTGATGCCAATAAAACCAGATCGTCAGCATACGCTACAGTTTTTACACCACTACCTCTGAGCTTGACGAGAATTTTGTCCATGACTAAGAGCCATAGAAGAGGGGAGAGAACACCACCCTGGGGAGTTCCCCTACTAACATGCTTAGTAGAAATTGTGTTTCCTAACGTTGCTTGGATCCTTCTGTCACTGAGCATAGATACAATCCATTTGGATATGAACCTTTCTACACCAAAGTGAACAAGTGACTCGCGAATGGATTCAGTTAGGACGTTATTAAAAGCACCCTCCACGTCTAGGAAGGTTGCTAGGGTATATTCTTTGTAGTGAATCGTCTTCTCTATTGTACGCACTACTTCATGCAGGGCAGTCTCCGTAGACTTGCCTTTTAGGTACGCATGTTGCGATTCATCAAGAGGACGACCCTCTAGTAAAACTCTGATGTGAGTATCAAGGATGCGCTCTAGTGTCTTTAGATGTCAGACTAATAGGCCTAAAGTCCTTCGCGGATTCATGACCTCGTTTGCCGACCTTCGGAATAAAGACCACTCTTACATGTCTCCATGACTCGGGTACATGATTGAGATAGAGACAACCTTTGAAGATCATTTCTAGCCATGGTACTGCCAAGTCTTGCAGTTTCTGCAGCATAACTGGGATTATGCCATCAGGGCCAGGTGATTTGTAGGGGGAGAAAGTATTAATCGCACATGAAATACTATCTCCTGATATAACAGAATTGATTTGCTCCCTATGAGCTATAATGGTATTTGTAGTGCTAAGCGTTTCGGAGTAGCTATTCTCACAACCCGGAAAATGTGTTGTCATAAGCAGTTCCAAGGACTCAGCTTGAGAGGCTGTCCAGATACCGTCACTTTTTCTCAGAAATGAAGGGCTGCAATGTTCCTTTGACAGAACTTTACTTAGTCTAGCAGAATCCTTAATATCTTCTATTGAGTGACAGTATTCTTTCCAGCCAAGCTTCTTAGATGCTGCTATGGCTCGCTTGTACACTTTTAGGCAGTCTTTATATGGTTGATAGAATTTCTCCTTCTGACATATGTTGAAGATCTTTCTGGTCATTTTTCTAAGTGCAGAAAGATCTTCATTCCACCAAGGAGGGAACTTTTTGCGGCTGTATTTAACTGGACAGGAGACCTTAAAGGCAGTGTTAATCGCTGCCTCGAAAGTCTTTACCTTAGATTCAAGAACTTCCACAGATTCTACACTAATTAATGGTAAATTGCCTAGTTTGGATTTTGCGATCTGACTGAATTTCTTCCAGTCAGTTCTTTTGGGATTTCTATATGGAGGGGGGGTTTCTACCTTGAAACCTATGTTGAAGAGGATCCATCTATGATCCGAGAAGGAATTTAAAGAGGAAACTCTCCAGTTTTCCACCACCACATTACAGTTGTTTGTAACAGTGATGTCAAGTACCTCTTCCCACCCGGCGTAGTTTTCCGAGCTTGGAAAAACGAAGGTGGGTGAGTCACCTCTGTTACAAACAATTAGGTTATTTTCAATAATAAAATCAAAAAGAGACTCACCTCGTTCGCTGATTTCAGAGCTGCCCCAGAGAGAGTGCCGTGCATTCGAATCGCATCCAATCAGGAGGTTCGTATTTTGCTGATTAGCTGCTTCAACCAATTTCCTCACCTCCTCAGGCGGTGATTGCCGGTTGTGGTCGTAGTAGCCAGATGCCACCAGTAGTCCCTTTGCATCTTTATCTTCCAGCCTGACGACTGTCAAATCCGGAGTGCTAAAATTAGGACACAAAAAAGCTTTTAAGTGTTTTTTAGCTAAGATACAAGTTCTGGGATTACCTTGTTCTTGGGTTACTATTTTGTATAACAGGTCGTATTGATTGTCTTGGAGGCCTTTTACATTGAGGCCATTTACCCATGGTTCTTGAATAACGCCAATGTCAATGTTTTCCTCACTGACGAAAACTCTTAGATTATCTGAGGCACATTTAGAGTGCTTCAGATTAATCTGAATGACCTTCAGCGCGTTTTAATTGGTTGAGGGTCCTGCGGCGCCAACAGCGCTGATCTTAGCGCTCTCATCCACTTTATCAGTGTCTGGTCCCTGATCTTGCAGGATTTTGATTTTAGCATGCCTGATGCCAAAACGGAGTTTATAATCAGCCTTCTCGAGTGCCCCTCTGCTTTCTTCCGTGATCCTCAGAAGGTATGAAGTGCTGGTCTTTTGCGGTTCTTCCGCCTTGATGACGACCCAGTCGTGCATGGGGACCAGCGGGTTCAACCTCTGAAGACCCCGGATCAGCTCCAGTCCGCTCGGTTTGATGCCCATGAGGGGCAACCAGATGCGGGCCTTTGGTTGTCTAGGGATCTCCTTAGCTGGGATAAGCTTGAGCTTCAAGCCCTCCCAGTCATTGCTGACCTTAGCAATGCTGTCTCTAAGGAAGTCCCTTGAAAACGCGTCCTCGCATTTGATCACCCTGTATCCCCTGAGCATTTCCCCAGAGTCGAAGCTGGGGTAGGGTCCCTCACTTGTAGATAGGGTTCACGTGAAAACCATCTCAGAGAGCTTGGCTTCGATTGAGCTCCACACCGACAGCAGACCTTTGCTGTTGGTGGAGAGTTCATCTACAACCGCTACCTGGAGGTCATCCCTGACGACCTCGCTTAGAGTAGGCGGTTGCGCCGCTCTGAGAGATGTGGCTTTTTTCTTCTTTATATTGCCATCAAGTTTCGTCTTCTTTTGGGAAGGTAAAGTCTCTTCCTGAGACCTGTCTCGCTTGACGGCTTTTTCTTTTTTTGTCAGAAGGTTATTGTATTCGTCAATAACCTTCTGGTACCTGATTTTATCCTCGGCGTCCCTCTCGTGACAAGTTCCCTCCGCCTCATTCTTGGCAATCTTGCTAAGGATAAAAGAGGCATGCAGGAACTGGTTCTTTCGAAGAACGCCAGGAGATTTCTTCTTACCACGATTAGCATTGCTATGGCTGGCATTGCTACCCGATGGCTTGGCAGTATTGATCGGTTTAGGGAGCAAAGGAGTACTATGGCTGGTACTCGCTATGCTCCCTGAAGGTTTGGAAGTTATCTCAACGGCTTCTGTGCCGTGAGAGCTTCCTGTCAATGTCTCTTGGCTAGAGGCCAAGAGTTCGTCTTCGTTGTCAGTTGTGTCGCTATTATTTGTCGTTTGTTTGTTCATTTTATAGTTTTTTTAAAAATTTTGGTCCCACGAGTAGGTCGGAAAAGAAAGGTCAGCCCCGGCAGAGCCGATATACCGGGGTAAGGCAAGTATTAAGACGGACCCGGCCAGGGCATCCGAATGAGCTCGTTAGTGACTGGTTTTCCGCCCAGCCTTCTATTTCTTCGGCAGGGATTATGAATAATCGCTCACACCACCACTGAAAATTAGGGACCTGTATCTATGGTAAAATCGCATTGTTGAGGGTTGAACTATTGAGGAGTAAAGGAACCTTACAACATTGCGACCTGACCTTAGCTGATCCCCATCTTGACAACGCACAAGATTTCTGTGGTGATCATTACTGCCCGGCACCCACTAGGAGGGTTTGATACGAGGATTTATGCCGATTTACGCTGTATCTGAGTTAGAAAATATTTGATATATTTCTTAAGAATATTCTTTTTTCATTTTTTAATTTTCCTTAGTCATATCTTTCCGCTTCCAATAATACTGCTGCACTATCCATGATTCTTATTTGCTTATTTGACACGAATCAACACTTTATTAATTTATTGGCGTTTACATCAAATACACGCGTTAGTAAACGTCAGTTTTTTCCGTTACGAAATAGATACCATGAAGGTAATAAACGTTACGAACGATATGATGATAAGTCTGTATATATGTATGTAAATAGTTTAAAAAGGACGGAAAAGTTTGAGAAATTGTTGAATTCCAAATTAGAATTGATTTATATTTATTTACAAAGCACTATTTATACTAAAAGTTTGTTTAAATTCGATAAACAAACTTAATAAATTATTACAATGAATGATTGATGAATTTATCTTAAATAAAGTAAAATATTGTTATTTTTAAAACTAAGTGGAAATACTTAAAGTAAGTTAGTGGATTAATGGCTCGCCACAATTTCGATATGTACTTACCTATAATGAGAAATAAAGTTTTTTTTAATTTAATTTGTATGTTACATAAGTTACCCTTTTTTAATGTCTAACGATAAAAAAACCAAATAACTCAAAAAAAAAAAAAAACAATTTTAGCCATTTTCGATGCTGAATTTAACTCTTTACTCTTAAAAGAGCCAAGATCGCACGTGTAACGTAACAGCCTTTTCATGTAACGTAACAGTCCCAACATTTTTCTTTCCATAGAATCTAAAAATACAGTATTTAGTGTAATTAATATTTTATTTGCTACTTCCTTTATTAATCTCAGAAACCTCGTACCTCACGTTTGAAATAGTGCACTAAAAGAGCAGATTTATTGCATAATGTAATGCAACCTCAAAATCTACTTCCAAATTCATGTAACGTAACAGTCCTGCTAAAACATTTTTAGCGTTTAAATGACAGGCCACACTGATTTTTAAATTAATAGAAAATGTTAGTTAGGAAGTCTATTTTGAGAAAAAAAAAATAATAGATATTTAAAAAGTATTCAGTTTCCTATATTTTCAGGTAAATTTGTATTGAAATATGCGTATGAATGTAACGTAACAGTCCGCGTTTTGGTCCATATGAGGAAATCCAGTGCACTTTAGGATTTTATGTCACTAGCAGATATAAAAATATAGTTCATTAAAATAGTTGTTATTGGTGTAATGTTTTAAATAGGACTTAAATAGAAAGATGATCTATATGTATATTTCAACAGAAAATGTTTTAATTTTGAATATACAGCTATTTTATTACGTGAAAACAACGAAATTTAATAATTTAATTTGTCCCTTTCAATGTTTTTTTTATTTCAAAACTTTGTAACTTTTTGATGCAATGTTTGATCCACCTGAAAATTGAAATAATTATTGTAGTTACTTCACTAAGTATAATCTATGTTGATATTTGGGTGTGCCACTAATAATATTGAAATGGTGAACTAAGAAAAACACGTCCCTCGCTCTTTTTGAAAATTAGATCGTTACACTTTTCTTTTCATAACTTTTTGATGCATTTATATATCGTAATAAAATTTTTTGTGCATATTCTATATACAAAAACGAAGAAATTCAGCCCAGAAAAGTTAATGTGCCTCAAAAATTTACAAACTTATCGAGGAATTAAAAAAATGTTCGACAGCGTAATTTTTATTTTAGATGTAGAAAATTAAAGAGCACACTCAAAAAAAGGTTAGAAATGCCTAGAAACCTGAAGTTATCCAGAGAGTGAGTGCTGAAAAAGTAACTGCATTAAGTATCATTTTTTATTCCACTAAATAGAGTATTTAAAATGAATTTTTATTTTAAACGAAAAAATTTTAACTTATTTCATGTACGTTTCTCTGACTTTTATTTTATTATTTTATAATTTTAAACACTAAATTGATGTATAAGTTATGAAATAAGGGCATATAACAAAAAGTAAGTGATACTTTACTCTCTGACATACATGCATGAGGAAAAAAAAATGGTCGATGAACTTATCGTAAGTTTTTTACGATTTGAAAAAAACTGGAGGGTGGTGGACCAATTCTAACTTGAAATTCAAATTCAGCGCGTCAAAATACGTAAGGATATGTAGGTTTGGTTTTTGAAATTAACTACTTTTTTATTTTTTTTGTGCACCTGTGTAGAAACTCGACATATTTTTATCAATTAATTTTTGATGCATTGATGAATTTTAGTAACGCGACTTGATTTACATTTCTGACGTTACTTTGATTATAAAAACATCAACTGTTCTGGTGTGCTAATGATTTGAATTTTTTTTTAAACGAAAATCTTAAGGTACGCTGGATTTCCTCATATAGGTAATCCAAAAAAAAAAAAGCTATTGTTTAAATATGATTAAAAGAGAAATGAGTATAATCTCAAAAAAAAAAGTTCTTTAAAATATATAAATCAGTAGTAAACAATAATAATAATATGAAAAAGAAATACAATAATTTTACAAATTCATGCGATTAAAAAAAAAAGAAATATTAAAAAGAGATATAATTGTGAAAAAAAGTAAACGGTTTTAGGTGTAGTAATGATATATAGACAAAAAAAAATATAAATATGTATATAATAATAATAACAATAATAATAAAAAAAATACAATAAAAAATAAACAATAAGTGTTTACTTTACTTCACATGGTTAACATGACTGGTTCAAAAGAGTGTAAATAGAGAAAATGATAGACATCAGCTTAGGCACTTGTAACAACAGGAACAACAACTTCACTGCTACCTGCATTGAATACACCTACAGAGTTCATCGTACAAGTGCTAGGGTTATAACCAGTTTTTTAGCCCTTGTGTTTTTTAGCTGTATTTATAAGAGGAGCATACCGTCTCTCGCTGCTGGTTTTCCTTGCTCCAGCTGATGTGCCGTTTTCTATGTGCACCAAAGGATTTTTGGAAGTAGGTACCTTATTTGGGAGATCGTTCTCCTTGATTTCACTATCAGGTTGTGCATCTGATGTTATCTTAAGTGCTATAAACTCATTGAGATCCGAAAGGTCAGTGAATTCTGCAGTTTCATCACTTGGCAAGCATAGTATTATTTTATTATTTTTAAAATTATATTTTTTAATAATTTTAAGCTTGAGTGCGCGGTGGGTAGATTTTTTCATTGCTGGGTGATTCCGCTGTAGACGATTTTTGACACCAATTTTTGAATTACAATATTTTTTACTTTTTTTGATAAATATTCAAAGAAGAAATACTATATTTAATAATAAAAACAAAAACTGAGACCTAAGTTATAGAGAACATTTTTGTTTGCACTTGGCAACATTATCATACGAAGAGTCAGTACGAACTGCAATTATTATAACTGGTAACATACGCTCAAAATAGCTATTTCCGACAATTTTAAGATATACTTCACTCAATAGACCTATGAAGCAACATGCCATTTAATCGTTTGCATAAAAACATGTACGAATTTGTTGTTATATTTTTAGCATTATTGATTGCAAATAGCCATTGTAAGTTTGTTGCACCCGCGATATAAAAGATATAAAAGTTTACTTTTTTGGCAGAAATAAAGTGCTAGCGTTTTGAAACTTTCTAAAAGTAAGAAGAAAACAAAACTAAAATTAAATCAGTCGTTATTAGGAATATATTGTACGTTGAACGACAAAAAACGTTGATTTAAATTGGTTGCAACCGCGATCCCAATATTAAGATCTCGGGTGCAACTTATTAACTACTAACATTATAACGTGATTTATTGTATTTTATTGATAAAATATGCTTTGAATAATAATTTCTGCTGTTCACGTTTTTTTTAACTATGTAATTTAATATTTTGTTCTTTTTTATATAAAAATATATGGTTAAATGGAAGTGAAACAAGAAAAAGAGACTGCTTTACAGAAAATTGACAAAAAATTAACAAATATGCTGAGCTTCATGCAGAAAAAGAACGTAGGAATTTAATGTGGAGAGATGTATTGAAAGGGAAAATGAAGGCAGATACAAATTTTAAAATTCTAACCAGAATCAGACAAAACGAAAAAATACAGGCAACACAAAAAAAGGCATGCACTCATTACATAAGTCCATGTAGACTGAAAAAGTCGCACAAGTGAAACTTAATCGCCAAGGACTCCCACTAACGTAGTTGAAGTGTTAAAAAATTTATTTAACAAAAACTGATTCCACCAAAGCTATGCCTAAAAAACTGAAGGATGACAGGTGATTTCTATAAAAGGTATAATATTAGCAGACAAGTGCCGGGTATAAAAGATGTGAAATCGATTAAGTCGGAAGTTAAGAATCGAGAAGAGTACAATGACCATGAGCATTCGTGAAGTTAAGTTTTCGATGTTTTTATTGAGTCAGAAGACGAAGCATTAAATTCTAAATCTCCAACAGGGTCTTTTGGCCCCCTATATTACCAGTAGATCAATGCTCTAAAATACCGTTCTGTTTTTACAGCTGCAGTATTTCCAAAAGTTATTTCCGCAGGTTTGTACCTTCTTGCACCAGGTAGGCTGCAATATCACAATATCGTTATGTGGGGTTATCCTTAACCGATATCGATGAAGATGGAGTACTTCTGATATACATTTATGGGTCGTTTTAAAAAAATTACATTTTTAGCGTTATAGCTTCTATTTTTTTTGCATTTCAATTTAAAGACTTGAAATTTGGCATGGAACTGTGTTTATATGTCAGCATTATAAGAAAAAATTTGCAGATCGATTGGTGGTAACGAATAGCCATGGTAATTAATAATGTGTAATCTCCGTGGCCTTTTTGGGATGTGATTTTCATGCTTAATCAGTTTTATTAATATTTTTAATGATGAAAATGATTTTTTATTTAATTTTGGGCCTTGTCGTTTGAAAGGCCTTCTCTCAAACTTCAATTTTATGATATGCCAAAAAAAAAAATTTGTTTTGTTGTCCGAATACTTAGTTGAACGAGTGTGACAAGATTTGGAAAAAAAAACCTAATCAAACATTTTCGCTTTTTCACACAACTAAACAATTTTTAATAATTTTTTACGATGCATTACCTTATAGTACGTCAAAAAACATTTAATTTCATGTTTTATTATAATTTAGTTATTGCGGTTAATTCCTTTAAAATTTGCATACAAAATAATTTTTTCATCCGAGTAAAAATTTAGTGTAATCTCCGTGGCCTTGTTATCTTTATACCGTATAAATATTTTTTAGTCTAACCACCGCCAAAAGAAAGGTATTTACTCATACTTGAACCTAATACAATTTGGATGACATTGAATTACATTTACTATATTAAAATTAAGAAATAGTCGATTTTGTAATCTCCGTGGCCTGTAATCTCCGTGGCCATTTTCGTATTTGTTTTTTAACAAATGTTCTTTTAGTTTATAATGGCTCATATTATTATTAATTTTTTTTATATTCTAGATAAATATACTGAATTTCATCATTCCTTACAGTATTGGTACCGTAAAAGTTCCAAAAAAGATATGTGCCGTTATTTAAAAATATTTTTTTGACTCTTTCATGCTTTTAAACAAAATCATTTCGTAAACAAACAACTTTTTTTTATTAATTATCCTATTAAATTTATTTGCTTTCCACAAAATTTCAACTATTTATTGTTACTATTTATTTTGTGGATTATTGTTATTTTATGCCAGAAAAGAACATTTTTAGCACATTCGAAATTTAAAATTAAAATTTTTATCAAAAAATACTCGTAAAATGGAAAATATTTGAAATTATTTTTGCGCAACTCGGAGAACTCCTTTTCTACTTGTTTACTATAGATTTAGAAACTAAAACCCAAGAAAAACTGAAAAAAATTTTTTTCAAACGATCAAAAAAAATGTCAATTTTTAAAAAATGACCCATATACAGTGATGAGCAAAAGTGGTCAAATGTTTTCGCTTACTTGAAAAAATTGATTTAAAGTAAGAGTTTTTAATAGAATTAAAATCTTTTTTTATTTTTTTCATTTTGTTTATTTAACTAAATTTTATTATTTATAATAAATTTTTCAAAAAATAATATATTATACAAAACAAAAAATATTCCATTAGTTTTTAGACTTGTCCAATTATGCACGTTTAAGATCAATGTTTTTTCTTTAGTATTTAGTCCATAAACCTTTATTTTTAATTACTTGGGAACAACGCTTTGGCATACTTTCCACCGAATTATTGAGAAATCGCTCTGGAATACGGTCCCATTCCAGCTCCATTCGTTGCAAAAGCTCGTGAGTGCTTGATGGGTGATTTTTGTGCTGCCCCAACCATCGCTTCACAATTGACCATAAGTTTTCAATTGGATTGAGGTCAGGGCTTTGTGCTGGCCATGTCATCGTCGTAAACTGTTGATTTCTCAGCCATTCCAAGACAATTTTTGACTTGTGTTTTGGATTTCCGTCCTGCTGAAAAGTTATTTCACCATCATTGAAGCCTGTTGATGCAGTAAAGGGTGGTAAATTTGACTTCAAAATGTCCAAATATTTTTCTTTGTTCATGATGCCATCGATTTTCACCAAAGGACCAACAGAGTTCCACGAGAAACAGCCCCAAGCCATTACCGAACCTCCTCCATGTTTCACGGTCTTTTTAACTTGATGTTGTTGAAGTGGTTCTCTAGGACGTGACCAATAAAAAGATCTACCATTCGTTCATATTCTATTGACTTTCGTCTCGTCCGACCAAATGACTTTTTTCCATTGGTCAATCGTCCAGTGCTTGTGCTTTTTAGCAAAAGCTAACCTGGCTTTAATATTTTCGCTGAAAACAGAGGCTTCTTCGGTTTCTCTTTAGCGTTTAACCCAATTCTTTTGAGTGCCCGGCGTGCAGTCCATTTCACTAACTGGCTTGTCTATGTTTTGGGCTGCCTGCTTAGGTGTCTTGGACCCACAACTTCTCAACTCTTTCCATTCTTCTAGCTTCCAAATCAGAAAGTAGTCGTTTTCGTCCTTTTTTCATTGGAGTGACATCGATGTTTTTCTCTTTTTTTTTAATATTGAGCACAGAAGTTTTTGAAATTTTTAAAATTTTGGACACTTCACGCGATGTTTCACCACTTTTTAGTAAAAAAATAGCGTCGATTTGATTTTTACATTTTTTTTTCATTTTGACAATAATCAACTTTACACGTTTTAAAATGAACAATTTACCAAGAACAAACTATCAACAAATAAAATTATCTCATCTGTTACTTGTTAAATAACAGTAAAACAAACAAAGCACAATAGAGAGGAACATCTCTCAATGAACAAACAATGTTAAATCTCTTGAAACTAAAACGTGCATAATTGGACAAAACCAGAAAATTATTATTATTTTTTTTGTTTGTATAATATATTATTTTTTGAAAATTTTATTATACGTACACGGTTAAAAATCCTGGCGTTAAATTTAATATTTTTTGGGTTGCATATATGACCAGTCCAAAATCGTATTTAAATGTAATACTTTGAATATATTTGATTTTCAAACTCAATAGAATACATATTTAATTTTAATACTGTTTTGTATTAAAAAACAAGTTCGTATTATTAAATAGTAACACGCATAAGTATTAGTATTTAAACCAAAACAATAAAATGCATCCCTTCTTGTATTGGTTTTAAATGCATTTATATTAGAATTTAATACGCTGGATATTGAAAACTTATATTTTTTCATTTGAATTGAATATATTTTTTACTCGTTTTAAGCCTAAAGAGAGTTTAAATGTAATACAAGATTATTAAATCTTAATACTATTTAAGGTTTCATTGGATTACTTTTGAACCCACATAGTATTGAAAACTAATACCTACTTATTAAATTTAAATACTATTTTTAAGATTTGATTGGATTACTTTTGAACCCAGGTAGTATTGAAAACTAATAGCAGATACTTAGCTCCCGCCATCACTAACGCCCTTCGAGAAGAATCCTTTAGCGTACTCATCCAAAATGTATGCCGCTGTGCTTGTTTTTATAAGTGCTTTTAATCCCTGTAAAATTAGGAAAATTTTATTTATATAGGTACATTAAATTTACTATTGAAAAAGTTACTTACTTCTTTGTATAAAAGAAGAGAGCTCTCAATTGCTGCTTCTTGTTTTTTCAAATTTTCACTTATTTGATTAGGAGGCTCTCCATCAGCAGTGTCAAGAACCACAAGGAAGCAGGCACAGCCTGAATACTGCCGCACTATATCGCACAAGGAATCCACTGGAATCAGCACACCGTCTCGATCTTTCAAAGTAAATCCGTTCACCAGTTCTTCGTTTACCAAGACTAAAACAAACAAAAATTACATAAATTAGCACGGCTTGCACTCTCCAGGAAATAAATATATGGCACTTAAACTTGCTATTTATTACTTACTTGAAAGAAGGATATCTTCATTTGAAACAATTAAGGATTCAGATGATTCATGCGTCTGATTTTTTTGATGATTGTATTTTTTTCCACGTTTTTCACTTTAATGTAAATCCCAACTAAATTTTCCATTAGGAACTCCATGTTTCCGACCGACGACGCCGACGTGTTGAAACAAACTAACGGAGTTTTCTTTCGACAAAATTATATGTATCTACATATTAAAAATCAATACCTACATAATGTATTAAAATCTAATATTAATGTGTTCAAAATTAATACCTCGATATTCAAGTACGAGTTAAAAAGTATTTCTTGAGCATTGAGTCAAGAGTTTCGGCTTAAATAAAAAATTTATTGAATTTTAATACAATCAAATATTAAATTTTAATACATTATTTTATTATGGTCACTTTTAACCTGATATTCTACTAAAATCAAATAACAAATTATTGAAATATAAGTTTTCAATAATAATGGTAATAGATTATAATATAGAAATATTATATTTTAATATTTTTGAAGATTTAATTTTAGTGGAAAAGTATTAAAAAAACATTTTAGTGGGATATGTACTGAGTTTTAATACCAAATTATTATAAAAAATGTTTAATAAAGTTGGAATATTAAAAACAAATTATTCATGTATTGCATACGGCTGTAATACGAGGGCCGTATTAAAAAACATCCCAGAATTTTTAACCGTGTAATAAATGTGAGTCAAACAAACAAAATAAAAAAAATAAAAAAAGATTTTAATTCTATTAAAAAATCCTTACTTAAATCAATTTTTCAAAAAAGCGAAAACATTTGACCACTTTTGCTCGTCACTGTATGTATTTTCGAAAAAATATTGAAGTATTTGAAAAAAAACAAAATTAAAATTAATAGAGAAGGGTGCTGACTTGTTACATATGTGCCTTATTTTATATTTTTTCCAGTTTTTTAAATCAGTTTACGAATTTAAGTTAGACGCGTTGCACCCGCGATAATTTGATGTTGCACCCGCGATTGATTTAAAAGTTAATATTTCGTTGCTTACTTTTGGTTTTTATCTTTATTTTTATTTATTTAGTTAATTGAATCAACGTCGTTCAATATATGTAAGAATAGTATGATAAATGTTTCACAATTAACAGAATTTGTGTTTTTTGTACTATGATCTAGAAAAGTCGGGCCGATTCTGTTGCACCCGCGATCGCACTTTGAAACCATTCTTCTGGCAAATTATTTATTATATTTTAGAATTCTAAATGGATTAAATATAAATAGGTGAAAATGTATCCCTTCAAGTAATAATGTCATTAAATATTTTGCTTATTTTATTATTAAATGTACTTCAAATGAGTCAAGATGTTGCACCCGCTATAATGGAATCGCCTTGCTCCTGACTTCGGAGGTAGGTTGTCGTTGAAGTAGATGAGAGAACTGACTGAAAATGATGCGTCGATGTGAGTGATGAGAAGGTTTCGTTCGGCAAGGTAACTTTTCATAACAAGATCTCTTTTCCCAATGCAAACAAATTTAACAAGCACAGAAACTCCCAAACGGACGTACTGTGAAATGTCAGAGTCAACAAGAGGACATTGTAATACTGTGCGATTTTCATAAAAAAAAAGTCTTGAAGTCCGAAATTGATTCAGGAATTCTGTAAATTAAGATGTCGTTTCGTCTTAGCAGCATGGACAATCTCTCGTTGTCATAAAAAAAGTCTTGAAGTCCGAAATTGATTCAGGAATTCCGTAAATTAAGATGTCGTTTCGTCTTAGCAGCATAGAGAATCTCTCGTTGTCATTTTGTAATTTAGTATTCTGCTCCTTAAGATTTTTTATTTCCACAGTCATTCGAGCGATCATAGCAGGAACTTGTAAGTTGTAACTTAAAGTCAGCCAACTATTTTTTGTGCTCAAGACTCAAGCTTACTAGCTCATTTAATTGACCACCCAATGATTCTAATGTAACCACTTGATTGTTTTTAGCCATTTTTAGTGTAAAATTAAATTAAATTTGTGAAATAATAAAAAAAAAGATAAGTGGAAATTTTTTGAGGTTGAGGTTAAGTGAACACGAGTGTAGTTAGCTGGCTTTATTATTATTTTTTTTTATAGTGTAGATATATTTTTTTTTGCCTTTAGTTTCACACATAAGTTGTACATTTTTTTATGAGATATTTACTTTATTCTTAAATTTATTTATCAATTCTTATTAACTCATTAAATTCTCAGGAAAATATGAAAAACAAACACAATTTCTCTTCCACGAAATAAATGTGATGTTATTCGATCGACATGACAGTCGGAAGCAAAATTAAAGTTCTTATTATTGTTCGAAAAAAAAAATTTAATTTACAAAAAAAATATTGAGCTGTTTTTTTAGATACATATTGAAAAAATATTTTTCTCAAAGTTTTGAAATGCAATGTTTTTTTAACTCTTTTCTCTACAATAAAAAATTTCATTAAAATCCGTTACGCCAATAGTGAGAAATTCAAAATTCGAAAAAGTCAGTAATATCTTGTTTTCAACTTTTTTTTAATTAAATTAAAGATTGTAAGAATTAATCGACAGAGAAAAAATTTAAGCGAAATTCTCGGAATCATTTTCGAGAAAAATACGATTTTTGAAAACCATTTTTTAACATTTGTATGGAGGGTACCGTTATTTTTAGGTAAAATAAATTTTTGTTCTAATATCTTGTAGATTATATTAAGAAACTTTTATTTATCAAGTTTTCAAAAAATAGAGCATAGGGTTTTCATATATTGAGTTTTGAAAAAAAAAGAAAATTTATTTGTTTTTTAAATCCAAACAAAACATTTTTAAAAATTTGAATACACAATAATATTGAAACTGCTGGGGAGCATTAACATAAAAAAATGATTAAAATCAGTCGTTACGTTTTTGAGAAAATCAAAAACAACAAAAAATGGTTCCAAGGGGGTACCAAAAATAATCAGTTTTTGGAAAAATTTTGTCAACCATTACCTAGCTTTAAATAAATAATTTTTTTAGATCTGTGGGCAGGTACCGTTATTTTTGGTCTTAATAAAACGAAAAAAAAAACGTGTGAGGGGAAAAAATTAAAAACCATATCTACTAAGTTTAAAGAAAATCGGTCGAGCGGCTTAGGCTGTAGTCGAACAGATAGACAGAATTGCGGTACCCGCTTTTTTAGTCTTCGCTATCATCGTAATGTCAACTTAGATCAAAATCTCGGGTTCGATTTTTTTTCTGAATGCATAACTTGCCTTATAGTACCTATAAGTCGCAAATAAAACAAGTAAAAAAGGAACACAAAACTTAATTAAATCACCCAGTTTTATAGACAGATGAACACAAGTTTTTCGAAAGCTATATTGAATATATAACTAGCAGAAGCTACCACTGAACTAAATATTTCTATTTGCCAGTGGGTTTAAGTAATTAATTTCCAGTATAACTTTGCTTTACATTTCGGAAAAGTATATACATATGTGCTGTGTATAGACGATTTCGTATCCCCGGGCACGGCACTGCATTATCATCGTTAAAAATTCAATATTCATCACAGTTGTTTAAATTGAATGAGGTGTAAATGTATGTAAATGTAACATCATGTTGGATCGAGAGAAAGCTTGCGTTGTCTATCAAACGCCAATGAGCCGTATTTAATGCTTTGAAGTCAGTTAGCTACAAACAAGAAGCAAATATTTTACGTACAATTAAACCGAAGTTCCTATTAACTCTGCATTTGTACCTTTGACCATATACCTATACTTCTCGTTATAGTGCAAAGAAACATGCAATATAAGTCTATGGAACCTCATTCTCTAGAGGGATATACACAAATCCTACTTAGTGAGACAAAAGTTAATTTTGCAAAGTAAGATATATATATACCGTAAAAGTGTTTGGGACTATTTAATTACACCGAAACTAAATTTTAATTTGTTATATTTGGCAAGTTAGTAGTAAGTAAGGATAGGTCTCGGAGAGTGATCTTTATTCAAAATTCGCATCAGTAATGTTATTGAAATGCTCAATTGTTGGGCACGACGACGAGTCGAGGTTTACGGCTCTTCTGCCACGCTACCGCGAATAATAGCAATGTTTTCCGCAGGACGAACTGGGCGAGCATGATTTAAACGCCCATTTTCGTTAAAGGCTTCAAAAATCTTAACGTGCTACTCAATTGTGTTCCTCTCTAGCTCTCTATGGTTGAATTTGTCCAACACAGAAACAAAGAAATGTCAAATTTTGTTAGGCAAAACACTTGACGTTAAGGTGTGACTCACAATTAGTATCGTGCATTATGGTTGGACCACCCTTTAGTTAGTTGGTATTAAGTTATTCTGCTATTATGATTTTATTTATTAAGTCTTATGCATATCTGGATGTTTACTTTTAAAATGCAAACTGGTCACGTTACAGATATATAAGAAGTGTTTCCATTATTATTGTGTCAATGTCGGCAGTATTCAGGCAGAAAATTTACGAGTATTTAAGTGGTCTTGCGAGGAGTGCTCAATTATAAATTTGAGAAAGATTGATGCAGTACATGGTGAGCTAATAAGACAGTTAAAGTAAGTAGAGAAAAATGTTGGAGAAAATAGACGAAAAACTATATTATATTTAATATAGAAAGTGGTTATAAATAAAAGATGATTAGGTACGTAGAGTTAAAGGGCTCATTCTTTGACTCACAGAGCAATAGGCAATAGGTATCTGAACTGACAGACGTTTTCCTGCCATTTAGTTCAATGTGTGTCTAACCTGTCTTATCCGTTATATGTTCTTTTTAACTAGTCGATAAAAAGTTCGAAATTTCCTGCTCTTTGGAAAAATTCATATTTTACGCAAATACATAAAAAGGTCTAAAGAATTTAATAACAAACTATCGTCCTATTGCGAAATTATCTGCTACATATCCCAAAGCTGTTCGAATCTCTGGTCTGTGACGTACTTGATTTTAATTGTTCATCTGTTATATCTGAAAATCAACATGGTTTTGTAAAGAAAAAATCCACAGTCACAAATTTATTACAATTCTCTACCTTTTGTTTAGATGCATTTAAAAAACACTCTCAAGTAGATTGCATATTTTCTGACTTCAGTAAAGCCTTTGACAAATTAAGTCAAAAAATACTATTAGATGAATTAAGGAATATTGAATTTAACCATTGTTTTGTTTTGTGGATATCTTCATACCTCAAAGATAGATTTTATAGTGTAATATTCAGAAATAACCGGTCGTGTTAATTTAAAGTTAATTCTAGTGTACTTCAAGGGAGTCATCTTGGCCGTTTGCTATTTGTTTTATGTATTTATAGACGATCTTCCTTCTATATGAAAACATTCCATGGCCTTAATCTATGCTGATGACGTGAACATTTTTCGAACAAATAACTCCATTGCGGATTGTGAACAACTACAAGACAATCTTCGGAGATTTTATGAATGGTGCAATAATAACTGTTTATTTTTAAATATTGACAAGTGTAAGACTATGTGTTTTACACGCAAACGTAATTTATTTATTTTTGACTACCTGTTGAATTCGTCACATTTATGTAGAATGTCTAGTTTCTCTGATCTCGGAATCTTATTAGACTGAAAATTATTTATTTATTTGTATTTGTATTTATTGGATAATATATAATTTCACATTAAGATATACATCTTATATTTTGTGATTGGCTTAAATTATATAATGCAATTTAAAATAAGTAATAAAGTTTAATATAATACATTTTGATATAAAAATTGTCTATTTATATGAAGTACATCGTAACATGATTTTTTTATATTATTTATAGTACTTGAATTTAATTTTAAACATTAATTTAAACATATTTTATTGATTAGGCTTTATGTATTTCTAGCTAAGAGTATAAAGAGATTATTTTTAAAGGTATTTACGTTTGTGATTCTCCTTAATTGTATGGGCAATGAGTTCCACTGACGAGTGACATGGACGAAAAATGTCCGTTCAGATTGTAAACAGCTAAATCTAGGTTGTATTAAAACAGGCGTTCTTTGAGAATTAGCAAAGTCTAGCCTACTGTACAAATATTCAGGCTGATGTGATTGCATGATACCATGGAGAAGAATTAGTGATCTAAATGTTATTAAATCTTCGAGCTTAAGACCTGTTATTTGCT
Organism: Philhelius festivus; assembly: GCA_963931855.1. Lineage (NCBI taxonomy): Eukaryota > Metazoa > Arthropoda > Insecta > Diptera > Syrphidae > Philhelius > Philhelius festivus. The sequence continues at coordinate 157,092,881 of OZ007554.1, forward strand.
TGGAATAAGGAGATATATGGTCGAAGTATTTTTTGTTAAAAACGTATCGGGCTAAATTATTATAGGTTACTTTAAGTTTGTTTTTTGTATTGTAGTCTACTGAACAGAATATTTCACAGCAGTACGTGAGGATTGGCAGGAGTAAAGCTTTAATAAGTAGCATTTTTGTAGCAGTTGGAATAAATCTTTGAGAACACCAAACGAAGGCCGCTATAAACTTTTCTGATTATTGTTGCTATGTGGTCTGTCCAGGTAAGATTTTCATTGAAAACCAACCCCAAATATTTCGCTGTGTGGACGTATTCGATTACTGATTCTCCTAATTTAATTGAGGGGAGTTGTGAAATGTCTAGACGCTGTTTGTAGATACACAAAGTTTTCGACTTCCCTGGATTAAGTGAAAGGTTATGTCTAATTGCCCACTGCTGAATGATTTTCAAATCTCCATTGACATCATCTACGGCACCTACAACATTAGTTAATGGACAGCTATGATATAACTGCACATCATCTGCAAACATGTGAAGTGAACAGTTTTCGACTAGTCCAGGTAACTCATTAACATAAATAGAAAACAACAAAGGCCCAAGAACAGATCCCTGGGGAACACCAGCTGTTATATTTAGGAATGAGGACATTCTATGGCCCACTGCCACACATTGTTGACGGCCAGTTAAATAGGAGTACAATAGTCTTACTGCAAATACGGAGAGACCAAAATCTTTGAATAATTTATTGCAAAGCTTATAGTGGTTAGCGGTATCGAACGCTTTTGAAAAATCAAGCAATGTTAGAAAAGTACAATAGTTCTTGTCCATAGCTCTACGAATGTCATCAACAACAAGCAACAACGCAGTTTTACAACTTCTTTTAGCACGAAAACCGGACTGAACGAAGCTTAATAGATTAAATGTGAGTAGGTATCTCTGCAGCTGTTTTAGAATAGCTTTTTCAAAAACTTTTGACAAGAACGGCAAAATAGATATAGGGCGATATTCTGTTTTTAATCGATTTTGAGACTTTAGTATCGGAATTATCTTGGCTCTTTTCCACGAAAGAGGGTACTCGCAAGTAGTAAGTATATTGTTAAAAATGTATGTAATGTACTTTAGAATAAAGGGGAGAAGAAGCTTTCAAAATTTTGGATTAATATCGTCCAATCCTGTAGCATTGGACTTAACTGAAAGAATACATTCGACAATATCTTCATCCGTTAGATCGTTAAATTTAAAACTTTGGTACTTTCATCGCTCTGACCAACTTGCTCCCACGATAATAATGGTGGCAAAATATTAATATGATGAATTGGTTCTGCTGTGAAGGAAACAAACTGTGAATTCAACACATCGCAATCTACATCCGCACCTATTTCTACCCTCTGTTTTCCATTCCCTAGTATACGTAACTTTTTCCAAATATCTTTTCCAGACTGGTTGTTTAAACATAGAAAAGATCCATAGTAAGCACGTTTCGCTTTTTTGATTCGCAAAACAACTAAATTTCTGTATGATCTGTATATTTCAAAAAACGCGTGTAGCTTATAACGTTTCCATCGGGTATATGATTCATCCCGTTTCTTTACTAATTCAAGAATTTGATTGCTAAACCACGGCGGAGAATCACTTCTTATAATTTTCGATTTTAACGGAACGTGATCATTAAAGAGATTTTTAATATTATGTTGAAGAAAAAGTACTTGCTGTTCAACAGAAGGCATATAATATATTTGCTCCCAATCGACTTGTTCAGTGTCTAATTGTAAGCTTTCATAATTAATATGTTTAAAGTCTCTGAACGTTATTATATTATTTTCTGTACTAATTGAAATTTCATATGTCATATAAATCAAATCATGATGTGAAAAACCCGGGGCTGATAATTGATTATAAAACATATGTCATATAAATCAAATCATGATGTGAAAAACCCGGGGCTGATAATTGATTATAAAACATAACTTTATCAATATCCCCTACAAAGAACACGTCTAAAAAAGTCTCAGCTTCTTTGCTAAAGTGTGTTGCTATCGATCTGTTCACTGGGAAAAGATTAAAATTACTCAAATTATAAACTAACTTAGAGGAAGTATTAGAATTAAGCAAATCACAGTTAAGATCACCACATAAAATAATATTGGATGCAGAACAAGATATTTCCTCTAAAATGCTTATTATTGGCGTAATATCAACATTTTTATTTGGCCTATATATAACTCCAAGAAAAAAATGTTCAAAACCACAAAAGACTTTAAGAAACAAATATTCAGACATGCTATCATTTTTTGATTTACACAAAATTTCACAATGAATATCACTGCGCAAATAAATTGCTACACCCCCTCCACGACGAATTCTATCAGAACGAAAGATTTTGTATCCTTTAACCTTTAAAGCACTATTATGAATTTCTGGAGAAAACCACGTTTCTGAAATGCAAATAACATCAACCTTAGAATTTATGAACAGCAGACGAAATTCATCCAATTTATGAACGAGGCTCTGCGCGTTTAAATGGCAAATATGTAACCCTTTTTTCTGCAAACGTAAAATTCTCAACATTTGATACAAATTATGATCCATTTCACCGTCAGAAAACCCATCACTACGAATTATATCTGATTGCATTGGATTTGATTAACGAAATAAACAGAGAGTCACAAACGCACAGAAAAAATAATCTATACACAGAAATTGAAGAGAATTTGCCTAATACAATAGGATATAATAATTTAAGAGAAAAATAATTAATATTACGATAACGATTATAAATTAAAATATGATAACAAATACTATAAAATATAAAAATAAAAAAATATAAAATGTTCATACTCGTGACACATGCAATTTGCGTATTCATCATGTTGTAGTTGTGGTAGTACTTCTCATCATTCACTGATCATTATAACTATATTGAAAAGAAAGCAAACAAAATACTTGGTTTTGTCAAAAGATTTTCCCGTGAGTTCCGTGATCCATATGTTATAGAAATTCTTTATGTTTTTTTTATTAGGCCAATTCTTGAGTATGGATATGTAGTATGGGCACTACTCTTTTCACATAAATGGAATAGAAATTATTTAAAGAAGATTTTTAAGATTTGCCCTATTTTTTCCATTGGTCAGATAGAGTTATATTATCCCATACGCTCATAGACTTGAGTTGATAAACCTCCCATCTCTTTCTGTTCACAGAGAATATTTGCAGTTCTGTTACATAACTGGAGTAACGAATGGATCTATTTCATCTGCATCTCTTTAAAAATAACTCTTTAAAAATAATTTCTATGCTCAAAATCGATCAAACTTTGCTTATAGATAAATTTTAGATTTTAAGAAATATTGTTAGCATTAACGTATTGTAATAAATAAAAAAAATACGTAATAATAGATAATAATAATAAGAATAATTATATTTCTATATTTGTATATTTTGATATTGTATCTGATTCTTATCATCTGTATAACATAATTGTTGTTTATTGTAATGCTTGTTGATACACAACATTGTTAGTTTTGTTTCCTGGCGCGTACATAAATAATGCTGATAGTTTCCCACACGGGAACAGGCGACATATAGTTGGCCATGTGAAAAAAACATGCATTTTCAAGACCAATGTACGACTGGCCTTGCGATTTATTTATTGTAACCGTAGTGACAAAAATTTGCAGGGAATGTAATGTATCCAGACGATGTGTCAACAGGAATTTTGCTATTACATACCAATATCGATGAGCAATTGTTTGGAAAATACTTCACCAGATTCTTCATTTTGCAATACGACTCGCATATTCATATTTAATTTTAGTATCTTGATGTATTTCCATAAAATGGACGACTTCAAATATTCTTTGTGTGCCATCGTGCATTCAACCCAAACGAATAATCTGCTTTGCTGCATGTCAGGGGTACCACAGGGGCGTAACTTCATGAGTCGAAAAAGTGAGGTGGCATGCTTGCTCTAGCTCGGCTAGGCTCGACGGATTGGGGCGGCTCTTACCCTTTTTCGATCTCATCCCACGCAGCAAACAAAAAAAATCATGTCTAGGTCAAAGGATGAGGAAAGGAGGAGAAAATAGGATTATAGGATAGGTATTTGGGAAAGGAAATAAAAAAAGAGGAATAGCACAAACCAAGTTACCTATGCTACTACATTGGAGAAAGGGTGAGACTTCAAGCTGACTTCTCGGCAAAACAAAAAAAAAGAAAGTTTAAGTAAAAGCAACCTAACGCTAGACTATAACTAAGCCCTAAAATAAAATTTTATATCTTAAGGATATAACTTAAATTTAAACCTATCTAATCTATAAGTAAAAAAAACTTTTTGTTTGTGTTTCTGTTCACCAAAAATCCCCAAAATTCAACGCTGTCTCACCAACACAGCAGTTCACTGAGCCCACAAAGACATTGCCTTGTATCGATACAACCATTGCTATATCCTTGGCCAAATGTCTATTGGAAATAGCTCCGATTTGAACCTCCAGTCGTGATGTAAACTAGGTCATTATCATCCTAGTAATATCTGTAAAAAAAATCGTCCGTAGAGTAGAGTGAAATACGTAAGTAAGTAAATAAGGTCTGTAAAGCAAGTAAGTAAGGTAAGTATAAGTAAAGTATGTAAGTAAGGTAAGTATAGATAGCGTATGTAAATAAGGTATGTAGGCAACGTCATGTATTTACAGTTGTCAAGAAACGTACTTCTAGTTAGTTAATCAAGTAGGTAAGTAAAATAGTATGTAGTAGGTATGCATGTTCGGAAACTGTTCAGGTAAGTATAGTCTATAAGTCAGGTCGAAGCTGTATTAGGTCATTATTCATCCGTCGTATGTCATTTCTCTCTCTTCATCGTCGACTCAGCCGAACCTTCACACACCTTTTTTCAGAATTTTAGCACTCCATAGTTTCTCTTAAAAATTCAGTAGAAATCATAATTAAAAAGATCAGATTTCATTTAAATTTTATTTTATTTTATAAATTCCCAAAAAAAGTTAAAGAATATTATATTGTTTAAATTTAGAAATAGGAAGGAAAGAAAATCGTATTCAAAAAAAAAAAATTCGCTTCAATGCCTTTGAATCTTACCGAGATTCTTAGTATTTTATTATCTTCAGTGGTTTTATATATAACAAAGAGGAAAGAAACCAATTAAATTAAAAGGTAAATGGCTCTATTCTGAAGCACCGGGTGTAGGCACTTCCTTCCCTTGATCACTTAAGTATTTTATATATGTATAAATATGTAAAAGAAAAATCAATATATTCCATCCAAACTTTAATGTCCATCAATGTCCTGCCGGTAGTACTTTTCAGGAACAATGTCTCCAATTTGGTGACCAGGTTATATGGATCACATACACTATGTATGTATATATGTATATACATATATATATATACTCGTATCGTAGTCCAGATATGTATACTCCTTACTTTTTTTTTTGTCACTTACACTGTCCTCTTTCTTTCACTTTCTTTATAAATGTAGATATATATGATTTTTCTCTTTTTCTTTATAATAAATCTAATTTATTTTTGTATCCGTTTAATTACTGCATTTTACGATCTTCTTTCTTTCCTTTACACTTTGATTATTTCTTCCAAAAATCAAAAAAAAAATTATCAAAATTAGCCCGTCCAGAAGGGACAAAAAACTAAGGGTATAAAAACAAAAGAATCACTCTAGTCCAGAAGGAAACAAGTAAATATTAGATTCAAAGTCCTAAAGGGACCGGCAAACTTTCTGCTTCACCAGTTGGAATGTCTCTAGAAGCACCCTTTGTGTAGTTGAATCGTATGGCCTTTCAAATCTCAAAGTCCAAAAATCAGTCTCTTGAGCTCAACCCTTGCGAATTAAAGATCTTTCTCGATTTCGGTAATAATCAAAAAGAGTTGGGGCTCAAATCGGTTCCTTAAAGTCGATGAGCTACTTTATGCGTATAATATGTATGTATATATATTAATATATAAAGTATGTTCAAGAGCGAATAGACGTGATTATAGTTTCGTCCGGCAAAACATTTATATTTGTACCATCATTAATAAATACCCATAAAGTCTCTAAGTGCGAGAAAGTGATACCTACCTGCTGTCTGTATAACTTGAGTCTTTTTTCTCAACCTCAAAGTAACGAGCTTAACTTAATTAAATTAAAAAGATAAAGTTCATTATTTTTTTTTATTTTATTTTTTAAATCTCCGATCTTTCTTTGTCTCGATCTGCAAGTGCATTTCTCTATACATATAATACAAAAAAAAAAAATCGTTATTTGTTGCTCTCTCGAATATGGATCGTCAAACACGAGCTGGAAAAGAGAACCCGAAAGCAGCCACCCCATCGGCCAACAACAAATCTGGGAAATTAAATAGAGCAAAGCCAGCCATACAAAAATCTGTCACCCATACACCTACTCAACCAATCCATCTTACCTCTCCGATTCAACTTGCCCCGCCAAAGGTACTTGGTTCTCAAAGCCAACCAGAATTATACGAAGAGAACAAAGGTACACCATCAACAATTCTTCACAGTGAAATACACACATTTGTCAAAAATATCACTGATGACATCGTGTTCAGAATCACCAATGAAATTAAGAACCTGAGGAGCGAGGTAATGCAACGATTCGAAACCATATAAAATAACATTTCTGTCCACATCGAACACACCAACAAATCAATCGCGTCACTTAAGGAACGAGTTACAAAACTGGAGATGGAGACCCACTTAGAACCAATAAATGTGATGAAAGGGGTTTTAGCTGACCTGGAACAAAGATGCGACACATTTGAAAAGAAGGAAGTTGCGGCCGACGCTGTTCTCCTCGGTATCCCTCAACTGCCAAATGAAGACCTCAAATCAATATTTCATCAAATATGTCACACTGTTCAATGTGTTCCTCTATCGCTGAAAGCTGTCTTTCGTACTAAACACCGAAACAAAAATTATCTGCACGAATCCCCCATCATACTTAAATTCGACTCTCCAAAAGAAAGAAATACTGTTTTAAAAAGTGTTGCTCTATTCCACAAAACCAACAACAGACTGCTACAGTTGGAAGATATTGGTGTGCAAGTACAGGGGAAAGGGAAACAAAATATTTACCTGCACGGGAGCTTGACGTCAAAAAATCGCTCTTATCTCCGAAAAGCTATGCGCCTAAAGCACGATGGAACACTTTTTCCGTTTTCACGCACTCTGGCTCAGTTTTTGTAAAAAAGAGCGCAGACTCGGAGAGTATAAACATAAAAAATGATGCAATTCTGAATGCGATTGCCGCTACGATAAATAATGAAGAAGAAATACAAGGAGACGAAAGAAGAAGAACCCCTAACGATGGCGATGCAACTGCGCGAAGTCAACTGTATTAAAAGTATACTTATTTATTTTCTCTCTTTTTTATTTATTATTCCATTTTCTTTCTATTTCTTTTTCTTTTTTATCTATTTTAACACTCTTAAATTATCATATTCTACTTTAAAATTTAATATTGTAAAAGTTGGTAGTTGCTTTGAAGTTGAATACCCATATTCGTTGAGTGCTTTGTTGTTGCTAATCTCTCGTATTATAATTGGCCGGCACAGAGCTGAGTGAGTCAAATGTGAATTTCAGGTCTGACAGCAGTGATGTCATATTAAAATCAATGCTTAGAGTTTTTTGTCATCGCAGAGAAGGCTTTAAAATTATACATATTAATGCTCAAAGTTTGATGTCAAAAATCGATGAGTTTCGATATCTGTTTGAATATTCTGAATTAGATGCAATCTGTATTTCAGAAACTTGGTTTTCTCCAGACATAAATAATGTTTCATACTTGTTAAATGGTTACAAACTTTTTCGCTCGGATAGACATGGTCGTGGTGGTGGTGTTGCGATTTATTTAAAAGATTGTTTGGCATGCAAAACAAGATTTTCTTCTTCAGCAGAGTCTCCATATGAATACTTATTCTTAGAAGTAGTAGGAAGCGAAACCAAACTTTTGTTAGGAACTTTTTATAGGCCAAATAGATATGTTGACTTAAAACCTTTGTATGATCTTATGGAACGAATCACAGTGAGTTCTTCAAATCTTATAATATGTGGTGATTTTAATTGTAATATTTTAATTGATCAAAGCTTAAACGAGAACATGAGCTCTTTTGACTTACACTCAGTAAATTCATCAGTCCCCACACATTTTACTCAAACTTCTAGTACACTTTTGGATCTTTTTTTTGTTAGTAATAGTGATCGGGTCTTATTTTATGATCAACTGGCGGCTCCTGTTTTTTCCCATCATGATATAATTTATCTAACATTTGATTTTAAAACCGAAAGTCGTCAGGAAAACCAAACTATTCAATTTAGGGATTTCAAAAATATAAACTGGTTACTGCTTGAACAACATATAAGCACCTTACCTTGGATGAACATCTATTATTTGCCTTCACCCAATGAACAAGTTATGTTTTTAAATGAAAACATTACTAATCTTTACAATACCCATGTAAAAATCAAGACAAAAAAGATGAAAAGTGTAACAGCACCATGGTTTACAAAAGAAATTAAAGAACTCATGAAGAAACGAGATTTGGCTTATCGACGATGGATAAGTACTCGAGTGGTAGAGATTCACGTAGCCTACAAAACATTGCGAAACAGAGTTGTCGAAAAAGTAAGAGCTGCGAAAATAGAGTTTTATGCTAAACGGTTAAATGTTTTCTCTGATGGTCGTAGGACGTGGAAAAGTCTTCGAGAGCTAGGAATTGGTAAGCAACGAACCCTTTTGCAGACAAATATCGACGGAAATGAATTGAATAAGAAATTCTTGTCTCCTCTTAGTACTGCACCAACGGGAGCGTATGATAGCTTGAATGACTTACCCTTGGTTTCTTCAGCTTCTTCATTTAGTTTTTCAGGAGTAAACGATCTAGAGGTTCTAGAATGCCTACTTTCTATTAAATCAAATGCAGTGGGTGTCGATGAAGTTAATCCTGTTTTTCTAAAAGCTATATTGCCGTTTTTGCTACCTTTCCTAACCCACGTTTTTAACACTGTCCTTACGACTGGTATTTTTCCGCAACAATGGAAATTGGCGAAAATCATACCAATACCAAAAAATTCGTTATGTGATGACTTCCGACCAATTTCAATTTTACCTTTTCTTTCAAAAGTATGTGAGCGCATAATGCAAAAACAACTCAATGACCACATAACAAAAAATCATTACTTAGTAAATATTCAATCGGGATTTCGCCCTAAACACAGTTGCACAACTGCTCTTCTAAAGGTGACTGAAGATATAAGGACTGAACTCGATGCCGATTGCGTTTCGTTTCTCGTTTTACTAGATTTCTCAAAAGCATTCGATATGGTTAACCATTCATTGCTTTTAAATAAACTGCGTCATAAATTCAATGTTTCTCCAGAAGCAGTAAAGTTGATCTCCTCTTACCTAAGCGACAGAAAGCAAGCCGTATACTTTCAAAATAGTTTCTCTGAGTTTCTTACAATATTACGAGGTGTTCCCCAGGGATCGATTTTAGCTCCACTTTTGTTTTCACTCTATATTAACGAAATATCCTCAATAATCATGGAAGCATCCAAACACTTCTATGCTGATGATATACAGATTTATAAAAGCTGTTCCCTGGGACTAATAGAAAATTGTGTCTCTTCAATTAATGATGATCTTGAGCGGATCTTCAATTGGGCAACAAGTAATAGCCTGACTCTGAACCCAAATAAATGTAAATGTTTAGTTATATCAAAAAAATTACTAGATATATCTTATTTCCCATCGATTATGCTGAACGGATTCCCCTTAGAATTTGCAGACACATCAAAAAATTTGGGGATGGTGTTTAATAGAACTCTGACGTGGAATAACCACATCAATTCATTAGTGGGAAAAGCCTATGGAGTTCTTAGAACTTTGTGGACCGTGCAGCAATTTACTCCAATAAATTTAAGAATCGTTCTTGCCAAGACTCTGGTCATTCCAACTCTTATATATGGATGTGAAATATTTTACAACTGTGATTTCAATAGCAAGGCAAAATTAAAACTAGCATTTAACTGTACTATTCGATATATATACGGGCTTCGAAAATATGATCATGTCTCGCATCTATCTAAGAATCTCCTTAAAATGAGCTTTGAAAACTTTATTCAGTATCGTACTCTGACACTACTGTTTAGTATCTTAAGAACACGTCAACCTACATACCTCTTCGAAAAACTTCGATTTCCGGCATCAACTAGATCAACTTCCCTAATACTTCCTCGGTTCTCTTGTCTCACTTCTGAGAGACAGTTCTTTATTGCTGCAATCCGCCTTTGGAATTCACTTCCAATTTATCTCCGAGAGTTTAGCAACATGCAACAGTTTCAGAAAAGATTAAAACTTTTTTTTCTTGAACAAAGCAACTAACTTCTTCTTTTCCTTATAGACTTTTCCCTATTGACTCATCTTTCTTTTTTCTTATAGACTTATCTTCTTCTTCTACTCCAATCTTTTTCTCTTAAGATTTATTATTATTATTTTTTTTTACTTGAAATATTGTCTTTTTGCTTAGATTATATAATTATTATTTAATGTATAAGATTCATTACTGTGATTCTATCGTCATTGTTATCTATTTAATCTTGAACAATTTATAACCATATACTATCACTAACTTATAAGATTTTTCTTACAGTGTTAGTTTTTTTGAATGAAATAAACTTAAACTTAAACTTAATATAATTTTAGCCACTCTCCGATGCGCCTCCGACCCAAAACTCAGCTTTTGAAGAACGGGGCTTCAAGATGCCTTCGATAAACTTCACACCCTTATACGTTTAAAAAAACTTCTTTTATTTTCTTGTAACTTTATTCCTTTTTTATTTAAAAGTCTTTTATTCAAAATTAACTTGTAGAGAGAAAATCTACACGAGCCAAAAAAAAAATTGTCTATAACGCTTTTAATCAGTTCCGTGGATTTGACTGCTTTATCTAAGCCTTGTATTGTTGGTAGCTTTGCTTCGAATCTCAATTTAATTACATAATCATCGGTCATTGCCCTATAATCTATATTTGCCTTCTCCTCTATTTATCGTAATCTAGGTTTGCAGACTGGAATTTGGAATCTAATTTCTTCTATTCAAAATACCTGCGTACGTAAAACTTATGTCTTAAACCTATACTATTGTCAGTGTTGTCTATTGTCTTGTAATATATTTATGTCAATGTATAATACCTATGATTCTAATATTGCACTAAATAAATTAAAATTTACTAATTAAAGACATAAATAATAAAAAAAATATCACAGCTAAAATACTTAAGAACAAATAATATTGCACTAAATGAATAAAATTACTAATCAAAAATAAATAAAATAAATATAAAAATAAAACACCTAAAATAATCAATAACTAATACTATTGTACTAAATCCCTACATATCAGTATTTAATACCCTTTTATTACCCTCCGCCCCCCCCCCCCCACTTGACTAAAAATACTTCAATTGTGAACGTCAACATTAACATTGCAGATTTATCTAATTCAGCACAATTTTTGTTCTGACAATGTTGGTATCAGCGCAACTCAGCATGCATCTGTCATCTGTCACTTTGCAAACGTTTACGCATTCGATTGTTTAATTGGTTCGGCATTCAATTTAAACAACAAAACCAAAAAAAACTAATCGACGTGGACAACAAAGAAATATCAAATAACCAACTAAGTAGTGGACATTATACACAAATTAATGTCCGTCCAGTTAGCACTACCACTTCAAAATTTTCAAAATGTAATAATTGGATTAATTGTCGTGAATTTGTCGTGAAACGAAAAAATTTGTCGCGCTTGTTTTTTAAAAAATAACCCCTGGTAATGCTAACTTGACAGTCAAATTAGCACTACCACCCCCCAAAATAGGGTAAAATGAACTCGCAAAAGAAAAAGGACAGCGTAAATAATTGTCGTAATTTTGTCGTAAATATGTATATCGTAAAAGAAAAAAAATTTTCGCATAACTTTTTCTCAAAAAAATGCCATGAAAATGCAAAAGTCCATAAAAAAAGCATTTTTTCATAAAACCTAGCACTACCATACCAAAACTATCTATTAAAACTAATTTTCTACTCTGCAATTTGTTGAAACAATTGTCGTAAGACGTCTTTGAATAAGTTCCGTCATAAAATAATTTGTCGACGTCTTACGACAATTGTTTAAACAAATTGCAGAATAAAAAATTTGTCATAAGAAATAGTTTTGGTATGGCAGTGCTAGGTCTTATGAAAAAAATGCTATTTTAAGGACTTTTGTCATATTTAGGTAATTTTTTTGGGCAAGAAGGGCGCGACAAATTATTTTATGACGGAACTTATTCAAAGACGTCTTACAACAATTGTTTAAGCAAATTGCAGAGTAAAAAATTATATTTAATAGATAGTTTTGGTATGGTAGTGCTAGGTTTTATGAAAAAATGCTTTTTTATGGACTTTTGTATTTTCATGGCAGTTTTTTGAGAAAAAATGATGCGAACATTTTTTTTCTTTTACGATATATTTGCGACAAACTTACGACAATTATTTACGTTTTTCTTTGTCTTTTACGAGTTCATTTTACCCTATTTTGGGGGGTGGTAGTGCTAACTTGACTGTCAAGTTAGCATTACCAGGGGTCATTTTTTTTTAAAAACTACCGTTCGTAGCCACAGGCGTACCGCGACAAAATTGTTGGTCCTACAGCATATTTACGACAATTATTAACATTGTCCGTTTTCATTTTCGCGTTCATTTTTTTGAAGGGTGGTAGTGCTAAGTTGACTGTCAAGTTAGCATTACCAGGGGTTATTTTTAAAAAAATTAGCGCTAGAAAATTTTTGATTTTACGACATATTTACGACAAATTCACGACAATTATTGACACTTACCTTTTTCTTTTTCGAGTTCATTTTACCCTATTTTGAGGGGTGGTAGTGCTAACTTGACTGTCAAGTTAGCATTACCAGGGGTTATTTTTTTAAAAAACAAGCGCGACAAATTTTTTCGTTTCACGACAAATTTACGACAATTAATCCCATTATTACATTCTTAAAATTTTGAAAAGGTAGTGCTTACTTGAGGGACATCATACATTTAGATATCAGTACTTTTCACGGCTGACTTGTTACACAAAGGTTTTTGTATAGAAGAACTTGGCTCTGTTTTTAACATTTATGTTTTTGGTCTGATTACACTTTTCACAATCCAATAATTCAGCTTGGCACACTTTCATAATCGAACATAAACTGTCCTCCGCTCATCGTGAACACTCCCTTATATACTCAAATTAGTTTTTCTCGAAGGTTCTTGGCTTGGAATGTTCTAGTTGCTTGGAATAAGGGGAAATACATATGGAGGTTCTTGTCTTAGAATGTTATAGTTGTTTGGAATAAGGGGAAATACATATGACATTTGAAAAGAGCTTTTTTTGTTCCTTCCATAAAGTAGATATGCAATTCTCAACAGATGGCGCTGTAGGAGTATAAAGCTCTGTTCGCAACAATAGATTAACACCTTTGTTTGTACAAATACATTTATGAATCCCCAAATGCTTTACATATTTTTCTTTTATTTTTAATTAAATGGGACATGACTATTGTGTATAAACTAATATGGTTTATGATAAAGTAGGTAGAAGCGTGTCATGCATGATTTGGAATCCGTATGTTCGCCCGAACTCGGCATCTTCAAAAACAGCTGGCGGTAATTCAATCATAATTCGACTCGATGGTGAATTGAATTCATCTGCTTGTCCGGACTCCGGATAATGCTGCTGATTTAAGGAACTGCAGGCACCAATCGAATGACATCTGTTGCTGAGGCCAAGCACCATATGTATTTGTATGTACAATTCACATATACCTTTGCAGTTTCATCATCATTATTTCTTCTACGCGGGCTATTGTTGTTCTTTGTCAGGAATCGGTTCTTCTTCTGCAATAAAAAAAAAAATAATAGAAATCAAATTCCGACAGTGACAATTTAAAAAACGTCAGTTTGTTTCGAATGTTTTCGAACAAGTTTCTGGAGAGAGCACTCGTAACTTATGAGTGATCAGGAGCACTAATAACTTTTACGAGCGCTCATAAATATTCAATATTATTGCTTGGTGAATGGATTTGTGAGCGCCTTAAATTATTAGCGTTCAGTGAATACCGCCCTAATTATTATAGATCCTTATTGTTCGGTTCGCGTCGATTAAAGTGCAACAACTTGTAGCTTTAAGTCTACAAGTTCAACACTAATAGTTTCATGAAACAGGCTTCTGGTCAATGATATTTTTGTTTTGAAATGTATACTTAACTTGTAAGCTTATAATTGGTGTAAGAAAAAATGTTCCTATAAAATAAATGTACATTTAGTGATATGATTTTTCTTTATTCAATAGTAGAATTCAGAAGGCAAGGGTAAATTGATATAAAGTAGAATGTGCTCTTATAGCGATGTGATTATAAGCGGATCTTAGTGCATCTAGTAGTTGAGTATACATAGCTCGTCAGATTTGTACTAATAATATAAATATTATAATTCATAAGGAAAAAACTTTGTTTTTGACACCGGTAAACCAAGATATATACAGGTTGAAACCCAATTGCAACTGATTTCTGACCGAAAACATTTATTTGAGACTTTAATGATTTACTTTTGTTGCTTGATGTCAAAATATACATACATAATAAATTCCGATATAATTTGCAATAATAAAATGCGAAAAAATACGAAGAATAAATTATTAATTCTTATAAGGCATTACACACCAAATTAATAGCCGAAACAAATCAAATGTTTTCCTGTCTTATGAATCAAAAACGACTGATCTGGTACCAATTTGCCCACAGTAATTTGTATTCAGCCTTATGCTGAGGTTGTATGTCATACGTTGTATTAATACGCACATTATATAATTATATATTCTCATGCTGCAATTCCTTAACCCGCCAATGGTGACCTACCTGTCTGTGAGACCGGGTGTGCAAGAAAATGCGAATAACTTTATTATCCGTTATTGTTTTTTGTTGCCGTTTAGAGTAGCTGCCGCATTGCACGTCCCCCACCATAAGTTGTCGTCGAAACTTTGTAGCGAGCACACGTTGTGTACTTTATATGCTAGACTGGTCCATGAGACCGTGCGTCACCGTTTATGTAAGTAAAATAATCATGTATTATTTTCTTATTAATTAATTAAGGATACCAATTTTTGTTTATTTTATTAAAGTTCCTAGTGTCGAGAGACCAAAAAACTTAATTTTCATTTGAATATGTGATTTTTTCTATTTTTTACTTAATTTGAAAAAATTTATTTTCAAAAAACTTGATATTTTTAATGCTCTAAGAAAACAATTTTGTGAATTCTTAAATTGAAATAAGAGAGCTTATGTTGCTTTAATATCTTTGTTTTGTTGTCAAGGAGTATATATTTAAAAAAAAACGCAAACTATTAGTAAAACTTTTCAAAAAATCTTCATTTGAAAAACCCGGTCCGTGAGACCGGCGTCACCATTGATCAAAGTCAAATTGGCGTCACCATTGGCGGGTTAAAGGTGAAATGGTTGAACAGAACAATCAAAATGTTTGATATTGGTTTCATAATAATATGTCAAGAGAAAATATGAAATATTTTGAAATTTTTTTATAATGACACTATTATAACTATAAGACTACACGCCACTGCAGATCTTAAGTCTGTGCAACATGCCTTCACCACACCCGGTGCAGACAATCTGCACAGACATTAGTTTGTATTGTTTCGTCGTGGTCGTCGGCTCGGAAAAATGGCGGATATTGCTTGTGCTGCTTTTATCATTGCTTTCACAATGAAAAACAAAAAAAAAAAGGCACGACTGAATCGCACGTACTTGCTCTTATGTAAGAGTAGGTACTTTGGAATAAAAAAAAAAAATAAATAAATATAAAAATGGTTTTAATGAGATAAGAACGTTCAAATACATAAAACTGCCGTTTTATTTCTAGAAAAGTATGAATTTTGCATAAATTCGCTTAAAAATAATTTATTATTAAATACATTTTTATATAATGAATTTCTTTAAAAAAATTTAAGAAAAAAGTTCGGGATGCCAATTTTAAGTTTTTCCTAACATAGATCTTAGGAAATAATTTGAAAAAAAAAAAAATTATCGTTCACACGTTTTGAAGATATTGATTTTCAAAAAAAAAAATTGATTTTTTTTTTTCAAAAAAGCCAAAAAATATTTTTTTCCAATATTATTATATACAATATTATTTTAAATTTAAGAAAGCTCCTGTTAAAAATGTTGGTTAAAATCGTTAGAGCTGTTAATGAGAAAGTCGAAAATAAATAAACAGTTCTATAACAGGTACCGTTAATAACATTCTTGTAAGATTTTGTTTGACCAAAATGCAGAACATAATAGAACACGTAACTTTTTGTAACAAAATCCTTAGAGCCTTTTTCGAGATGAATAAGATTTAGCATTACGGGTGTTTGGGGGGTACCGTTAGTTTTGGAACTAAAAAAATATTCAATTTCTCCTCTAGGGAATCACCGAAGACTCTTAAGGACCAAGTTTGAAGAAAATACCTTCAGTAGTTTAGGCTGTAGATCGAGGTACAAACATACAGACAGACAAACGGAATTGCCGGACCTACTTTATTCGTTATGTCTACTTTAATCAAAATCTCGAGTTCGATTTTTTTCCAAATGCAGAACTTGCCCTATAGTACCTACCTATGTACATATATCACAAGAAAAATATGAATCGAAGAAAAAAAAGCGTTCGGAGCAAGGAATGGTTTAAAAAAAGATGTGACCTTGGTAAATTAGTCTCTGAATAATGTGAATTACCGATAATGTGAATTTCTCTCAAAACCTTACATTGGCATCTCTATAATGTGAACTTGCGAAATTTTCGCATTCTAAAATGTGAATTTCGTTTTATAAAAGTTTTTATATTTTTCTTTTTTCTCTTGTTAGTCTTACGTGCAATATAAGGTAATAATTTACTATTATTTATTCTAGACAAATTTAAATGTTTTGAATGCAGCTGCAGTCTACAAGTTTTCAAGTTGCGTTATGCTTTCTCTTATCTCTCGCCGTGCACGATTCCCCATATGTACATAACTGAGACATATCGTTGCAGACGAAGAAAAATTCAAAAAAATTTTAATTCACGCAGACGGTTGCTGTAAACAGTTGACATGGATACACACGAGACGACACAGGCGGACTGCGCAGGTATATGTGCACAGCAACAAAATATATTGGTCTGCAGCGACGTATTTGTCTCGTGTATATGCCCTATAAGAAATATTAAATTGGAAGAAGTGTTATATTTTAAAAGTACGAGTATGTATAAGTTAATCATGTAAATAAAAAAAAAATATTGGCAATTTTGAAAATTCACTGCCATCCAAATTCATTTGCCGGCACGAGTACGATAACTTGGCCGCCAAGATTTAATGACGGATTTTTGTAGAGGGGTCAAAAATAAGCACTTTTTACTACGGGAGGGGGGGGTCTATCTCCCCCCGTTAAGGAGGTAGGGGCACTTTTAGAAAAAATGGTTTAAATTGAAAAAAAAAAATATTAAAAAACAGCGGCAACACCTACAATAAAGTGCTATACTGCGTTTGAAAGCCAGAAGATTGTTCTATAATCCTGCATTTAAATTAAATTACTCATATCAATAGTTTTTGAAAAATTCGCATTTAAAGTCCAAATTTTGATAAAAAAACGTGAAAAAAAAAGTTTAGACCGGTTGTTTTCAAAATTGTGAAATGAAATTGTAAATTAGCTTATATGTGTTTCATGTATCTATCAGTTCTTAATCGAACACAAAAAACCGCATGGTTCTGTGGTTCTCAAAAACCATTGACATGAGTAATTTAATTTAAATGCAGGATTATAGAACAATCTTCTGGCTTTCAAACGCAGTATAGCACTTTATTGTAGGTGTTGCCGTTGTTTTTTAATATTTTTTTTTTCCATTTAAACCATTTTTTCTAAAAGTGCCCCTACCTCCTAAACGGGGGGAGATAGACCCCCCCCCCTCCCATAGTAAAAAGTGCTTGTTTTTGACCCCCCTACAAAAACCCGTTATCAAATCTTGGCGGCCAAGTTATCGTACTCTCCCCCATTTGCCTGATTAATTTAAAGATATGTACAAATTTAAAATATGGAACCACATACAATATCACATATATTTAGGTCATACCTATTCATAATCATTTCCCAAGCTCATTGTGTATAATGCTAAAATCAAATGACTTAATGAATACCAGATCCCTTGCGTTCTAAAATATATAATTGTGTTCAAATATGAGAAGCTCGAAATATTGACAAAATAAACCAGAAAACGACTATTCGTTTCTGAAAGTAATCAAAGTAAAAACTAAATGTTTTTGCAGTTTTGCAGAAGACTTGGAAGGTAGCAATGGCCGAATACTGCTCGGCAAATTTTAAACACAGTGGAAGGTCGATGTTCAAGTCGACAGATGATATTCTCCAAAAACGTTAGGTTTGAATAAAGCTTTGAAATATATTTTACTCGAAACCAATACTCGTCCTATAGACTAAGTAGAACACAATTCATAACATGTGTTTGTGTACCATTGTTCGTTAAAACCAGAGCAAACGGCACATCAAAAATGGTATACGATTTGCAAATAATCATGCTAAAATTGTACATACCCCATGCAGGCTTGGCCACCTACAGCTAAAAGTGTCATTTCTAATATATGAAGTAGGTACAATTACATTGGCACGTGAAATGAGATTTGATATAGTAAAGAATATGATACAGGAAACAGTTGAGTGAACTTTCAAAAGCTTTTGTACTTTTGTTGGTTAAAAGGAGCAACTCAATGTGGGCGAATAAAGGCGGAGTCAGAATCTCTACACTGTTAAATACAAACAACCCTTGTTTCTTACAAAAATTATTTGCAAAAAATTAATTTTTTGTTAGAACAATCATTACTTAACGAGTGAGGCCTGCCTATAGACTAGAATTTTAAATCAATATTAATTAAATCTTATAGGATACGTTAACACAAAATTATTTCAAAAGCTTTTAAGGTATTTCATCCTTTTAAACAGCGGGCTAGGAAGTCTTTTGTATTTATTCTGTCATAAAAAGAGCATTTAAGGTTCTGGTGGTTCGCGAATAATTTAAGTTCTTGGCATGTTCTGCTTGAATGTATGACCAGATAGACTGAATGAGATTCTGATATCTGTTGGGTGGTTTTGATTGGACTGGGCTGGGTTGGGTTCAGCCATGGTAACGAGCGGCCCAGAGAACCCGAAAAAGGTTCACCCAACATACTGTTACCAAAAAAAAAGGTTGACATCTGTTTAAAAAACAGACTCCAAACGCTTTTAAGTTATTTTAAAAACAAAATAAATCTCTTTAATAGTTTTTTGTAGTTCTAGCATTCTAGCATTTTTAGCTCCAACTGCATTTTAATGTTTGTATATGGCAAGAGCGGAGCAAATAAATGCAATTATTACCAAAAAAAATATCTCACGCCATCAGACAAACCATTTCATCACCGCAACCCAAAAACGCTTAAAATGTCCCTTAAGCGCAGATAAAATTTAATAAATAAAAAAAATCATTCTATTTGCTAGTCCAGGTAGTTGCTTGACTTTCCTATAAGCTTCTTAGCCAACAGCAGTAGTATCTGTTCCAGTGCCGGATTAGCCACGAAGCAAGAGTAGCAAATGCTACGGGCCCCGCGCATTTACGGGCCCCGCGAACCAACGTTTTCTAACCATAAAAAAGTATTATTTATATATGTATTAGATTTAGTTACAATTACTAAGAAGAAAATATTTGCACCAAAATGATCAACTAAAATTTTATTTTTCTATCTGCTGGTCATACCAAAAATCATGTTTCGCACCGCACTACACGCAAATTGGACAACGGTATGAAATGCAGGTGTTTATTGTCACAATTGATAACGTACTCACTGCTTTAGGTAAACGTATGAACAGAACAGTTATCATAAAATTGCTGGCATTTTCGGAATATTCCGAGAGCTAAAATCTCTTCCTGATACAAAATAGCTATTTTGGCCTTTAGTCCAGTCCACAAAAATTGGCGTTTCGTCCGGGTGATCACACATGGACTCATCAGTTGACTGTGAGGACCTTGTCAATACGCAATTTTTATTAAATTCAGTTCATCTTACATCGATTTTTTGACAAAGTCGATATCAACAGCATTATTTATAAATTTTCCCAAATTAAATCAAGAAAAGTTTTGTTTTATTTAATACCATAAACTTGATAAGTACCTAACCTAAAACAGCCTAAGGGCCCCTTGATAGAATTTGCTACAGGCCCCGCGCTGGCTTAATCCGGCACTGATCTGTTCATTAGTATTTATTCATCATCTGAGTATAGAAGGTTGTTCCTTCAGTATTTTTGACATTGTGGGGCGAATATAAAAGTTGGATGCATTAATATCCTGGCCTGCTGGGTAAGTCGTGCGGTACTTCTGTTCATCGGTAGTAGTGTCTACCTACCGCTTTAAAAGTTTGTTTTATCTATTTTTTTTTTATTTTGTAACATTTATCAATAATTTTATTTTAAACCTGAGCATAAGAGTACATATGCAAGACTGTAATCCACCAACCTCCTCCTAAGTTCTAATCCAATGTTACAGACTCATTGGTCAACCTGTGGGAAACCTAAGCTTTCACCCTGAAGTTGTGAAGGTTGGGAGTTGGGTAGAATTATCCCTTTGTAACAGCAGGTGGCACGCTTGTGTGAGCACGGCTACGCTCGCCGGATGGGGGGGATCTTGCTGCATAAACCCTTCCAAAATAAAAATTATTCGTGCCAGAAAAGTACTATGTATATAAGTACATACACATATTTAAACATAAAAAAACAAAACAGAATGAGAGAAAGTGTATTGTCTTCGTCTCGTTATATTCACAACTGGTGTTATGTTGTGTTAACCAAATGGTTAAATGGCAACCCTTATCCATTAGTACCGAAAGTTACCTCCATACTACACCTGCCAAAGAAGTTTAAGTGAGTGCAGCCCCTGAATGCGCTTACATCACATATCCTCTATCACCTCTCCATCCTTCACCCCTTATCCCTCCCTAAGAAAAATTTTAGAACACCATCATTTTTAATAAATCATAACCTCATTAAATTTCACTTCAAAATTCATTATTTTCCTTTTTTGAGTGAAACAAAAATCATCGCACTTGATGTGTGATCATCTGTAATTTTGCAGATTTTGTGCAGACAAGAGTTGCTTATCCAACAATTACATAGAGCAAGTTATAAAACATGAGAGATTTAGCAAAGAGAGTTTCTGTAATCTTTATAATCCCGATTATAAAGAGAAACTGAGATTATAATCATAAGAAAAAAGCAAAACAAAAAAAAATATGCATTTAATGCTAACTATATTGAATTGACTTAATTTTCTTTCGTTTTAAGAGATTTAAATCTTATCAGTACAAAAAAAATTAAATAGCTATTTAATCCTTGAAATTCAAAATTGAATGTAGTGATAGAAAAAGAGTAATATTTTTTTCAAATCTGTTAATTTTACCCTTTTTTTTAATATAATGTAGGTTACCAATATAGCGCCAAAAACAAAAATAAAAAAAATTAGGTTACTCACTTATTGATTTATTGATGACGATCGGGATCCATCCACCGCTGTGCGCACAATGATGATGAACTCGTTGTACTCGTCTTTATTTTAATATTGCAATTGGTTTTATATATTTTTTTTTTGTTTTATAGAAAATATATATTATTCAATTTATTTAAGCTTTTGGTAAAATTTGGTACTTAGGCCCTTTTTTTTCTTTTTTTTTTTCTTTCTTTTTATATCACTCACATTTTACACATTTTTTTTTTTTCAAATTTTAATTTTATCAAAATTTAGAACTATCTTAGCTTTATAGGGTTTTACTTTAGAATTTAGACTTTAGACTTAAGTAGGTAGGTATTTAAATTTTGGAAAACTCGAATAAGAATTTTGAGTTGGAATTTGTAGTTAGGATTGGTTTTATTCCGTATTCCTGTTCTGGTGTACTTTGTGGCTCGGAATTGACTGCATAAGCACATGTGGAAGAAGCTCGACTTTTTCGTCGTGGACTAATTTGCCAGATTCAGCGTAATAGTAATTATGCTACCGATGGGCAACGGGTGCTTATCGCTGAAGAAGCTGAAATGCTGGCTTGTGACGTGTTAATATTCTCGCTGTTTACGATATTGGTAGACAGAATTTTTAGGCGTCGACGTCGATCGATGCACGTTAATTCTGAACAAAGTGAGAGTTTTATTAACTTCTCATGAATAATGTTTCAGATTTTGGCACTGCAATTAATATTTTTTTTTTTCAGTTTAAAGTAGGCCTAGTTTAGTTTAAGAAAACGATAATTTTTAAGTACTTACATATTGTAAAATATATGTTGAAAAATTGCCACGAGAGAGGATGGATCGACTGGCTTAAGCTATGGTTTGTGCAGAAAAGAACGTTCGTGCATGGCGGAAATGAATAGATAGCTGATGGCTATTCGGAGAGTTTTCGAAAAAAAAATGAGAATTGGTTCAATGGTTCTTTCGAACAAAAAGTCTTGGGGATGGTTTACATTAACTATGGTGAAATAGATTTGTAGCTTTCGCAATTGTATTTGTGGCTTCGTAACTATTTTTGAGACTTTGAAATTATAGTGGCTATTTTAATTAGAGATTCATGACAAAGTCTTATAAATAATTGCAATTATTCTACTACTATCTACTACTTTAGTTTTCGCCTTTCAAAGTTATATCTACTTCAAAATTATGTTTGTGAGACAATTTTGTAAAAACAAAAATAAAAAGAAAAAATAAATAGTTCTCTTTAAAAAAAAGAATAAACTTCTCTGACTAATTTTTTTTCCTGTTCTTGCCGAAGCTTAAATTTTGTTTTTCCTTTTTTCAAGACTATCAGTTATAGTATACTGATATAGCTTTAATTTCAAATCTCTTTTCTCTTTGCTGTTTTCTCTTTTAATTTTTTGTTCTCGGTTATCTAATGATCTTTACAAATAAAATGATTATCTAGTTTCTGTAACATCGCTGGATTTTAAGTTATCTCTCTTATTCTAAGATTATCATTTTAATTTAACTCAAAATATAAAAAGTTTAAGTGACGGTGGGGTGTTGCTCTTGAGTTTTATTGACTTGATAATGCAAAGAGATAGTAATAGAGTTTAAGTCAAGATAAGTATATTTAAGCCATGCATACTTTCGGGCTAAGCGGAAGATGGAGACGCTATGGATGATTGATCGTTAGGCTACAAATATCTCACAGGACTATGTATTTTCAACTGTACGCTACAAAACAAGAAATAGATACAGGTTGGTTTTAAAAAAATAATAGCAATATAAAAATATATATTAAAAAAAAAACCTAAAAAATATAATGGACGTAAATTATGAACAAAAAAAAAATACCCTTGCAAAAATAAAAATAAATAAATAGTACAGCAAGATTTGAACCCAGAACCACCGAGGTAAGCCCAGTGAACATACCAACTATGCCACTAAACAAGTTAAGTGATCTTTATCGAAAAAGTGAGCAAATCAAGCGAAGCACCACAAGCAATTATTGTATGTACTTGTATGCATAATATGGTTCAAGGACACAGCTGATTCTCTGGTTTTCGAGAGTCGTTCGAAGGCTTGTTTTTGATTTATAAAAAAAGAGAGAAAATTGTTTGTGTGTACCTATACAATGAAGAAAATAGATATGGATGACTATAAATAAATAAATATATAAATATTTTAGAATTTTGACCAAAATATTTGAAATTCCACACACCTATTTTTAAAAAAATTAAATATGATTTTTAAGCTAAAATTCGAAATATCTTGGTTAAAATTTAACCAGATACAAATAAAACGGAAACTCAAAAACATCGTCCATGATGATCTTCTAAGTGTATGTGTGAGCGTCTGAGCGCTTGGGTTTCAGGACTATAAATACCCCTGAAAATTCGATAATCAGCCTTTTTTTTGGTGTAATTATTGTGACAGACGTTTTAAACGCGATCGTGAGCCCCGACGTGAAAAGAAAAAAAAATATAAAACATATTTTAAAAGTGTTGTTCGGGAAATTTAAAAAAAAAAGAAAAAACTTAAGTTTAACAATAAGTTTAATTTATATTCCGAGAAAACAAAAAGACCAAATCAATAATAAATTAAAACAAAAGAAAAAAAAAGTTCCCGTACCTAAAAGCCTATGAAGCAGCCCCAACAAAACAAAAGTAACGCTAAGGGGCTCACTCGCACAAAACTATCGTTGGAAAGGGAGTACAGTGCTCCATAATCTGGAACGTTCACTCTCCACTAATCTACCGAAAAAAAAAAATCAGCCAGGAAATCACCACCACGCTCAGAGTCTGGACTGTACACTTTTACGTTTCAATAACTCGAGCTGCAATTGTACGTCCTATGCTCGGAACAAACATCTTCAAAAAGTCTGTCCAAGCCAAGGAACAACTATAAAACGTAGCCTAGGTTATTGCCAAGTTTGCCTAAGCACTGACACCGTGTCCACATTTAACAACAGCGTTGTTAACGGAGAGACTCCTTTGTCTCTACGAATATAGAATAATAGCCAGGGTACAATACCGTGACTATTTTACTTATCGTGATATTGGTTCATGTACCAATTCACAACTGTTTTATTTGATTCCTTTAGTATTAGCCACCTTACCACTGGTGGGGGGATAGCTAATACAAAATAACAACACTACGTTTGACGAATTTTGTTGGAATGATTTATTGTCCCAAAATCGGGAATATTTATACTTAATACTATCTTACGTCAACAATAATTATTTTACTAATACAAATTATGAAATTATGCTTGTTTGACAAAACATAAATTATACAAATACAAATTATGCTTGCATTACAAAATGCATTAATAATATTGACAGTTCGAATGTCGTATACGCGAAACACATGCCAGTACTACACCATTGGTTTGTTAACCTGCAGTGGCAGTTCAAGGTGAGTTCTCTTTTGGTTGGGCATTATGTTTCGCGCATCCGGCATTCTTGTCGTTTAATGAACTTTACTATGCTGTGGCATACTGAATGTATTCGCATTGTTTTTATGATATATAAAACCTACACTTATTTTGAGGTAGGTCGCGATTACATTCAGTATGCATTTTGATTATGATTTTTTATTATTTCTGTTCGTGAACAAGCGTCATCATCTCCATAGTGTCTCCAGCATCCGTGACATCTCTGCGAAGAGCTAAGATTTATCAACATCAAGATCACCAAAACAATAAATCAACCAGACATCATACAAAAAAAGAGAGAAACATCAATCAACTTATTTAAAAACGAACCTATTTTTACCAAATAAAAGCTAAGTATTTTTTTAGTAATAGCCAAATTTCTTTTTGATTTTTTTTTACATATACAATATATACATACTGTACAAATTAGTTCGTTTCGATTTCTTAAAAAAAAAAATCTTTTTCCCTTTTTTTTAAAAAAATATAGCAAGATCAAAATTCTACGAACAAACGACTTCGTATTCCCTCGATGCTGTGCACAACATCAGGAAGAATAAAATGCACGACTGGATCGCACGAACTTGCTCTTATGTAAAAGTACTTTAGAATTTAAGATACATTTTATAAATATAAATTTCAAATTTTAATTTAAGCTTAATACAAGCCACTTATACTATATCACAATAAAAATATCTTAAGTCTAACATTAAGTACTTAAGTCTAAAAATTAATAAATTGATTAATAATAGGATAATTTGGATAAGTATCAGGAGGGGTAGCGTAATAGGGCATGTTTAAGTAAGGATTTACTAAGGTTTAGTCGAATATGTTAGAATTATTTACCCTACTCAACATTCTTGTCAGGGGTTCGTTTAGTCCATAGTCGGTACTATGGTATTGGAGTCGAAAAAGAGTCGTAGATCGAAAACGATGTTGGTTAGTATTAAAACCGATCTGTTGTAGTAAACAGGGACAGTCAATGTTACATGTTAATAACTGATGAACGAAGATAATATCAGAAGTGTTACGGCGCGCATATAAAGATTGTAAACTTAGAAGCTTTAGACGTTCTTCATATGGAGGGAGGTTAAAAGGATCGTCCCAGCCAAGTCCACGCAAGGCAAAACGTAAAAATCTTCGTTGGACGGCTTCAATGCGATTAATGTGAACTTGATAATAAGGCGACCAGACCTGAGATGCATATTCCAAAAGTGGTCGGACAAGAGTCATGTAGAGGGATTTTGTAACATAGGGATCGGAGAATTCTTTGGACCAGCGTTTAATAAATCCAAGTGAAGAGTTAGCTTTATTTATAATGTTATCAATGTGAGAGCGAAAGTTCAGTTGGGAGTCGCATAATAAACCTAAATCACGGATCGAAGTAACAATGGGAATGGGTTCGTAGTTTATAAAATATTGTCTTTGAGCTAATGGAGGACGCTTGCGGGTATATGTTATGGCTTGACATTTATTAACGTTGAGTTCCAGGAGGTTTTTTTGGCACCAAATGTAGAATTTGTCCAAGTCGATTTGCAGAGATTTGGAATCATCGGCACAAGAGATCTTTCGGCATATTCTCATGTCATCTGCGTAGATTAACAGATCAGAGTTCGAAAATATTTTTTCAACGTCATTAGTGGTTAGAACGAAAATAAGTGGTCCTAGGTGGCTACCTTGCGGAACTCCAGACGTTGCACGGATGGAGGTAGATATACACGACCTGAATATAACGTTGTATTGTCGCTTCGATAAATATGATTGAATCCATGAAACGATTAAAGCCGGAAAGCCGAGTTGTTTTAGCTTAAATAATATTATATTATGGGATATTTTGTCGAAAGCTTTGCTAAAATCAGTAGCTATCGCATCGACTTCTTTTCCTACTTCTAAAGCACACAGGGTAGTAGATACAAAATCTATCAGATTAGTGGTAGTGGACCTGCCCTTTAGGAAACCATGTTGTTTAGTTGAAAAAATCGGCTTACAAAAAAAGAACGTATTGTCATATATAATACTCTCAAAGAGTTTCGGTATGCAAGAAAGTTTTGCAATTGGTCTATAGTTAACTATATCATTTTTAGGTCCTTTCTTATGCACAGGTATAATAAAAGCATCTTTCCAAAGCTGGGGAAAAATTCCTGTTGAAATGGACTTTTGGAAGAGTGCAGTAAGTGGCTGGGCTAAGTTTGCAGTACATTTTTTCAACAAAACAGAAGGGAGACCGTCAGGACCAAAAGAGAAATCATCTTTGAGCAGATTCATTTTATTTATCACCGATGATATGTCAATATTAATGGAAGTTAGGGAAGTCTGGGTGCAGCCGTTCATATGACTAAAATAGCTAACGTCAGCCTCAGAATTGTCACACGAAAACGCTGCCCCGAAAAATTCTGCAAAAAGATTGGATATAGTTTTTGGATCCATTGACGAAGAATCGTATAATTTTAATACAGAGGGGTAACCATCAAATTTTTTTTATTATTAATAAACTGATAAAACAACTTTGGGTTAGAGATAAGATCAGTCTGCATTTGAGAAAGATATCTTGTGTATAAGTATTCACATAAAACGGAGAAGTTATTATAAGCTAAAGTGTAGTTAGAAAAATCAGACTCTGATTTGGACCTTAGAAATGTTTGCCAAAGTTTGTTACGTTTATTGCGAAGAGAGCGAAGTTCTTTGTTATACCATGGAGGAGAAGAAGTTATGTTTTTTTGAGAAAGTATTGGGATCGATTGGGAACAACAGTCAAAAATATGTGCATAAAAAGTAGCGATAGTTATGTCGATATGTGTATTATAATCAGATATAAAATCGAAATTTACCCTACCAATAAGATCGTTTAGTTTTTCAAAATTAGCTTTACGAAAGTTGAATTTACGCTGTGTTAATACGTCAGGATTAATGTTGTTGCTAACGTATGCGAAGATAATTGAGATTGGAGGATGATAACAATCAAGTTTGGTAAGAAGATGACTGCTTTTCGAGGCTACAGTGTTATCGGCGTCTGAGGAAAAAATTAAATCAAGCTGTCTTCCTAAGTTATTTTTAACATTGCTCATCTGAGCAAGGCCGGTGGCTTGAAGACGGTCAGTGAATAGAATTTCTTTTTCGGAGATTGCATTATTCGAGATCAAATATATATCGTCTTCAGAATTAGTCCATATCAATCGTGGAAGATTAAAGTCCCCAACAATAATGATGTCGTCTTCAGGATTAGATTGATCAGCAATAAAATCAACTGCATCAGAAAAAAGCTCATATGCACTTGTGGGCTGAGACGGAGGAATGTAGCAACACAAGATGTAAATGCAACGATTATTCAGGTTTATCTTGACACATATAAGTTCCAAATTTAAAATATTGGGAATAACAATTAACGATGCATCCAAATCGGAATGGAGTGCTAAAAGTACACCACGACCTACAGGGTTATTAGCACCTAAATTGGAACTATCAGGAACTAAGATATCCTTCCGAAAAACAGTAAATTCCGAGGTGAAAAGCTCATTACTCTCAATGTCTTGGGAAAGATTTGTTTCAGTAAGGGCAAACAAATTATATGGAAGTTTTTGTGAGTTAAGATAAACTTCGGTGGTTTTGGTGTGAAGACCTCGTACATTCTGATAATAAATAGACAGACATTCATGACTATTTGATACATGGGAGGTTTGTTTGTAAGGGATATTTTTAGTTACGAAAAAACTGATTTTGGGGAACGTGTGGTCTTAGTTTGGAGCTCAAATAAGCGCCGTAAGCTGAGAGGTCATTAATTACTTGAAGGGGTGAAATATCAAAACATTCATGATATTGAATGAACATTTTTTTCAGGATTAATAAATCAATAGGAATGCCTTCTTTTAAAATCAAAAGTTCAAGATTAACTCTAGTTATTCCATCGATGCAAGTATGTTGTGGTTTATCATGTAAATATATGCGAGGTAAAGTCTGACATTGGCATAGGTTTTTGGATCACGCAAACGAGACATAACAAAAAGGATATTCTCGCAGGATTCCGGAAATTGTTTGGCCGATTTCGCTAAGGGTGGTATAAGTGGATCTATATAAGAAGATGTTATTAAGGAGGAAGAAGAAAATGGAGGAATATTTGGGTATATTCTGGGGGCGGCTCTTGCATTAGGTAGGGGGGTTGGAGTGTTGAATGGTGTGCAGGCTGACTGTTTATTTAATGAGGGCACAGGTGGATTAGTTATGTGGGATCGATGAAAGTTTGGGTATTTGATAGTAGAACTATAGGGTAGTTCAGAAGAAGAAGAAGGCGGATTATTTCGTAAATTAGGTATAGGAAAAGACATATTAGAGGATACATGATTACATCTAGTATTATACTTAAAATTAGAACTTAAACTATTAATAGAAAATGGTTTTTGAATCTTCATCGTACTATTTTTTAAATTTATAGAGGAGGATGAAAATAACCATTCATAAATATGAGGTATAATTATTTTGAAAATTCCAGGACTAAGCCGAATACAAACGATGATATAAAAACTGTAGTTAGTTCTAAAAAAATTTCTAATCCAGGACTCGTTTGCGTGTTGAGGTGCATCCTTAACGATGAAGGTTGATGTCGTTTTATAAATGCTAGTAGTTGGTAGAGGTGCGGTGTGCGATTTCGATGTTGACGGCGGAGGTTCGGTGGAGACGACCTGAGATTGATGTGATATGGCTGGTAACGGTGTAGGAAGAGTAGATACAGTTATAGTTGAAGAAGTATCAAGTAGATGTGCAGCTGATGAACTTTCGTTAAGAGATACAGTAGGGGATTCCAGATCATCAAGCTCAAATAGGAGGGATTTGTTGTTGTTGTTGAAAATCGGTTCGGGTACAGAATAGTCGTTTTTACTACATACACGCTTCACTTCTTCAGATACTTCAGAGATGGCCATTCGAGTGGCTACAGATTCTTTTACCAAGATATCAGCAAGAGCTACTGAATCTTTAATCAGCTTACCATATGTAGCACAAAAGTCAATATCAATGAATTTGAGTGCCTTGGATTGTGCCATTATAGTTTTTTCTAAACAAGTCACACTGTCTTGGATGGAGTTAATTGAGACTAAACTTGAGGTTTGTTCCGGTGGATGATTTAAGGATGAGATCGACTTGGTTATATTGGTGAGTTGAGAATCGATGTGGATGGAAAACGAGTTAAAGTTATCAAAGCACTCGGAGCATTTAGTGAATGATTGTTTAGATATACATTCAATATTATTAAGTTATTTTTTTTATATTAAATGGTATTTTTCAATGCTTTTAGTGGTAGATTCATTATTTTCTGCCAAAAGTTGGTTAGTTAAACTAAAACCATGACGAATTTCTTTCTTCAGTTCAGCAATTGACTCCGATAATTGGTCGACCCTTTCATTGTTACATTTAAGAGCAAGCATAATGTGGGAAAGTGTTATGTTTCGACACTCGTCGCAGTAAAAACTAAAATGTTCGGAGTATTCTGGCAGATAAGCTTTAGCAGTTCTACTAAGGCCGGTGCAAACAGGGTGGAATATTTTACCGCAAATTCCCTTACAAGGCACCCAATTGTTGGTTTTTATGGTGATAGTGCAGTTTAAATTTCCACAGGGGGATGATTTATCCATTTTATTTTTATTTTTTTAATAAAGAGAATACAGTAGACTCGCGGTAACGTGAACTATTAAAAACCGAGCGTGTTCACGTTTGCGGAGTTGTTCATGTTTAAGAAGGTGCAATTTTTAAAATTTTTCAAATAAATTAGACATAATTATGTATGTAAATATGTTTTAACTCAAATTAATTTTTTTTTTTGTGTTTCGGTTTATAAATATCTAATTCATTATGCTGTGTTAACAAAAAAAATGACGTTGAAATCAATAAAAAAAGCAGTTATCTTTCTTTGGATTTTCTTTTTTATAAATTTCTGAACAACGATTTTTGTCGTAGACGTTTAAGTACGCTGATATCTGTTAGACTTATGTTTTCATTTTCCGTCCATTCCAAAGATTTATTGGTAAATTTTGATTGCTTTACTATCACTAGCCTCTATTCTGTTATGTGCTCTTTCAAAAATACTGTCCTCGCTTTCTTTTTCATCACTGGTCAAAACCTCGTTCGTTTCGGTTGCGTTCGGAAAATCTTCAGTCCATTCATGGATATCAGCAAAAGAAAAACTAACCTACCAGGACTAACGAGCAATCATTTACGGGGTTCCCCGTTTCGACTAACCGACAAATGCAGAAAAGAAAACAACGTTTTGTACGTTAAATGCATTTTAAATTTGTTCACATTATAGGGCCTTCTCACAGTGTTCACGCTACAGAGTATTCAATGTAAAAAAATTATGTTCACATTAGCCGGTGTTCACGTAAGGCGGTGTTTTTGTTAGCGCGAGTCTACTGTAGTAACTAAATTAAAAAATAATCTTCGTTGTAATTTTTTTTTTTTCGCTAGTTTTATCACGAATCTGTCCACTAGTATTTTTTTAGCAGTGTGAAAAATGATCAGTTGGATAATGCAGTTGTTTTACAATATAATGGTTTGTGTATCAGCTAGATGATGCAGGATAACGTAATGTTTTGACGGCTTTGATATTATGATCTCAATAGCAGATGTTGTTGTTTATTTTATTTAATTTAATTTTTTTTTGTTCGTGATGGAAGAATAAAATGTACATATCGTCGCCTGAGTTCTATCTTGTTCAAAAGACCATTTTTGGCGAAATTGAGTTAGAAATGCAGTTTTTATAAATCGAACATGCTCTTTCGAATGGCGTACTCCATTTTTTTCTATCTCTTTTAGTTTTTAAGTTATGAAGAACTATTTTGTTCAATAAACCACTTTATTAAATATTTTGAGTGTCTTTTTTATTCAATCAACCACTGCTTTTTGTTTTTATATGAAATTGAACAATTTTATATTAACTTTAAAAAAACTACCATGTATTTCTTTGTTGTTCAATATCCATATCTAATCCATTTAGTTTTGTATGTTATTGAACAAAATCCTATTAAAAAAGTTATGCGGACGGAAAACTGCATTTTTGTTCAATATCACTGCACTGTAATGTACCACACAAAATTAATACTGATATAACATTGGAAGCTGTAAGCACAATGTGATGTAAGCGAAAAGTTGGAGCGTAATCTTCAAACGCTTTTAAGGTAATTTGAGAAACCCTTTTATCTTTAGACAGTTTTTGAATACAATATTTGTCGCTTACAGTATGATAAATCCAGCTCATCCAGGATCTGGTATTTCAGAATTCTATGATTCAGAATTCTAATATAGCTCCTTTATCTGAAGAAGTCATTTCAGTACCTTCATTGGAAAATGTAGTACCAGCAGAACGTTCCGTTTCATCTAAACAAACTACATGCTTTACACCAAGAGAAGTCCTGGATCGAGTAAAAAAAATCGAAAACCATTTTTATGGAAACAAAATATACAAAAACGGATGGGTCAAGGTGGTAAGCAATATTCAAATGACATCCGCTGGCAACGTTAGTTGCAGTCATAATTGTTTCACCAAATTTTCTTATGATGAACGTGTGAAAATATTTGATTCATTTTGGACTTTAAGGCTAAGCGCGCACATTCAATTTTTAGTTGCATAACTGTTTGGTTGTTTTTAGAAAACATATAATTACATATATGTTACACAAAATAGCGAACTCATTTTAGGATATCGTTTAGTTTGTGTCAAAACACAAACTGTTTAGTTGCTCGACCCAAGCAGTTGCGAAACTAAAAATTGAATTTGCGCGCCTAGCTTAAAAGAGTCTGAAAAAGGACAGTTTTATTCCAAATTTGTGATAAGATCGGAACCAAAGTGAACGAGAGTAGCTAAAGTAATTTCAAGAAAAAAGTTTACTTTCAATGTAGACAAATACAATATCGACAATCTGGGGCCTGTTTCTCAGATCATACACATCATACATTGTATGATATTGACAGTTCTGCTATATGTTTCTGTTTCTCAATTTTGTTGTATGATCCACTGGCATACAACAATATGTATGACTGAAAATTACACTGGAAATATTGGAATGTTGTATG
The DNA here is from genome assembly GCA_963931855.1 of Philhelius festivus. Lineage (NCBI taxonomy): Eukaryota > Metazoa > Arthropoda > Insecta > Diptera > Syrphidae > Philhelius > Philhelius festivus. The sequence goes on from OZ007554.1 coordinate 157,125,970, forward strand.
ATTCTGTTTCTCAGAAATGTGTCATTTACATCATACAGCAAATTTACCTATAAATGATCATAAATTTAATACAGCACAAAATTCTGTTGCATAGTGGCTGCTGCATGTAACATGTAGCAACATTGTTTTCATCAGTCAATGCTGGGGAAACAAAATTTATTTGAGAGGTTCTCTGGCTCGACATTCACAAAACATGGTAGAGCCTGTAGGGCATAGAGAGAGGTAGTTTCATTGGGGTTCTCTTATGGGCTTGCATTATGCCGATTTCATGATAATAGATTCCATTTCCAAGCTAATGAAGGGTTAACAATATTTTTTGCAAAGGTGACAAAGCTTCGTTGCAATTAGTTGAACGCACAATTGATCTTCCCAATTTTTTCACTAAAAATGTTTGGCAATCTAAATTTTTCAACAAAATATGGATCTTTAAGATTGAAATTAACAGGTTCTTTTATTATTTTAAGGCGTCATCTGACACGTATATTAATTTCAACTAGTTCCAACACGTCTTCACCAAAAATTGAGATTTATGTTAACCTCACACTCAAATAATAATGAAATGTCATAATCATACACATCATACAACAAAACAATTGTCATACAACACTTCCAATGAAATCTGAGAAACAGAATGATGTGTATGTTGTATAAAATGTATGATCTGTATGATCTGAGAAACAGGCCCCTGATCTTCTTTCAATGCATTACAAATAAAATCATAATGGCACCAAATTTTAGTTGAATTATAACGATGTTAAATCTGTTTTAGTATGAAACTAGGTTTAAACAACGATTTTTATGGAAAAATAATAAGAAACCAATTACAATAAAACTCAGTGGCGCAAAATTTTAAACAGCCTTTTATTAAGGTATTAGTATGATAATTCTTAACGATTTGCTAACTTTAAAATAGTTTACTAACTCATTCTTAATTCTAACAATTTTCTAACTATTATCGTGCTAAGGCAATTTCCTTAATAAATTGCACCTAAAACAATAAAAGTTCGTGCAAAGAACTAAGTTCTTGTGTGGCGTTTGTAAATAGCACGATACTAAACAAATAATATAGGTATTCGACGATTTTAGTATCATACTAAAACAGCTTTAGCATCGTACTAATTTAATTAAAATTTTGAGCCAGTTTGTTTAAAACAATAACAAAATTTAAATTAAAAATTGTATGTAAAATAAATAATGTATTTATTTAAAAAAAAAAAAGGGTAAAAAGTGAATTCAAAAAAATGTTTCACAAATTTTGAATTTCATTACCTACCGAGCAGCAGCAATATTTTTTCTGATCACCCATTATGTTCTAGTGCTTAACTCAAAGAATGAGTTAGAATTTTTTGTTCTATTTTCATAGTATTTTCGTAGTTTCGATGATTTAATTATTAAGTGCTTCTATTTTGTTCAATATTTAGCTTTTTTGTTCAATATCCACCAATTTAATCAACTTGTTTACAGCCCATACAACGTTGTTCAATATCCAAAATAACATCCCACTTGATTTTATTTTTTAACTATTTCAGGATTTAATAAAACCTAGATTTATAAATCATTTTGCAAACAAAAATTATTGAGTTTAATGGAGAAAAAAACTCCACAGTACTTCCTTTCAAATTTAAGTAAAAATTTTGCTTCTGAAGTTAAAAAATCGTTTTCCCAACATTTTCCAAAATGGACTTTGAACAAGATAGAACTCAGGTGACGATATGTTTGAGTAGTATCAACAAAACTAATGGCAGAACATGTACTAAAAATTGAACTCACCGGGAAAGATGAGACAAAAAGCTTGTTTTTTGAATCAAAATATTGAAGGCTGAGACAAGCAGATATAGCTATCCTCAAGTTCAATGTGAATTTCGGTTCAGCAGTCTCGATATGATGATGTTGACAGCTTATCCAAAATATCCACGACAGGAGAGACGGGGCGTAATGGGGATGTGAAGTACACAAATGTAGAGAATGTTGACGAAGAGGCAATCAATTATAGGTATGGTCAAGATGTCGCAAAACGTAGACATAAAAGAAATTGAGATGTTTTGATTTGTATAGTATCGAAGTTTTTGCTTCTTGGGGCAGAACATATACAAGAAGTGGCAATTTGTATCGAACAGACATGTTACTGTCTTTCTCTCTATTTATTTAATTTCATTAAGCATTGAAATGGCTGCAAACTGTTTTAAATGTGACATTAATATAATAAATAAAGAAAATTGTATTTCGTGTGGCATTTGTTTATTAAAGTTTCATTTATCATGTACTGAAATTTGTGAAAGTACTTTGCAATCAATTCGATTGAACTCTAATTTATTCTGGAAATGTGATATGTGCATTATATATTCTTTTCCTTTGTGCTCATATGCTTATATACATAAAGTCCAGATCTCAGTGAATAAATTAAAATCTGAGCTCTCTGAGTTAAAAGCCAAACACTCTAACGAGTGGAATTAGAGATTCAGCTTAATTTTTTGTATCTTGATAAACTTAATTTTAATAAAAATGAAATCATTATTGAATACGATTATGTAAAGGCCGATTATGTTGCTTTAAACACTTTCTTTCAAGAGGTTGACTGGAACAATTTGTTTGTGTCAAATGATTTAAAATTATGCTTCGATAACCTCAGAGCAAAAATTGAAGAAGCTAAAGTTGGATTAGTTCCTCAAAAAAGGAAAAAGGGTAATGGCAGACCAATTTGGTTTAATAAAAGACTCTGCAATCTTAAAAACAAAATGACAAAGGCTCAGAAACTTTATCAATCAAATATAGCTTATAAAGACAAGTTTAAACAGATTCGGAAAGAATATGAAACTTTAAAAAAATTTTTGTATAGGCAGTACTTATGGGGCTTGGAATCTAAAATCAAAAGCAATGCCAAAGCTTTTTGGTCATTCCTGAACGGAAAAAGACAATCTTTTGGATTACCGATTAATATGAGATTTGAAGACAAGGTTACAAGTGATGAAATTGAAATCTGCAATTTATTTGCTGATTTCTTTCAGTCAAATTTCATTCTTGAGACGCCAAAACTAAAAAATAATCGTAATATTCAACCAATTACAAGTCTAGGAAATATAATTTTAACCAAAGAAGAGGTTTTAGAAGAGCTATCATCCCTAGATGGAAACAATAAAGAAGACTCCGATAGAATACCCCCTTTGTTATTGAAAATGTGTAAAGAAAGTCTAACTGTACCATTAAAGAAGCTATTCAATTTATCATTAAAACAAGGAATATTTCTAGATGACTGGAAAACTTCGGTTATTACACCAATAGGTACACAAGGCGGGTTCTAAACAAGACATTGCTAACTATAGACCTATTTCTAAGTTACAATCAATCCCTAAAATTTTTGAAGCGTTGGTTAAAAAACGTATTTATGAGAACATAAGACATGGTATCTCTGAAAACCAACACGGATTTGTTAGTAGTAGGTCAACTACTACAAACTTATCTCTCTTATTGCAGTTTTGTACGAAGGGAATGGAGCGTGGTGGTCAAGTTGATGCAATATATACGGATTTTTCGAAAGCTTTTGATCGAGTTCAACATGTTATTTTGTTAGATAAATTAAAAGCTTTTGGATTTAAATCTGATATCTTAAGGTGGTTTGAACAATATCTTACTAATCGAACTCAGTGTGTTAAAATAGGGAACAATTTATCAAAGGAAATTAAAAACTATTCTGGAGTTCCACAAGGTAGCCACCTTCGACCTCTATTTTTTGATCTTTTTATAAACGACCTTCCCTCATGGGTGAAAAATTCCAATAATTTGCTCTTTGCGGACGATTTTAAGATTTTTCGACTTATAAAATCTACTAATGACTGTGACCTTCTTCAACAAGACATTAATGAAGTATCTAAATGGTGTGAAATAAACTGCTTGCACTTAAATATCTCTAAGTGTAAATGGATGTCTTTCACAAGATCTCCTCAACCCATAAAATTTTCCTATAAAATTAATAATATGGAGCTTGAGAAAGTTGACAAAATAAAAGATCTGGGAGTTATATTTGACGAACAATTAAATTTTAAAAATCATTATGACTACATAGTTTCTAAAGGTAATAAACTATTAGGTTTTTTAAAAAGAAACTCAAAGGATTTTAAGGACCCACATACCTTAAAATCTTTGTATATAAGTTTAGTTAGGTCTAATCTTGAGTACGCTTGTTGTATTTGGAATCCGACTTATGATGTCAGTATTAAAAGAATTGAGGCGATACAGCGTAAATTCACGAGGTATGCCTTAAGAAAGCTAAATTGGGTTGATAATGTTATGCCTTCTTATGAGCAGAGATGCCTTTTATTAGGTATGCAAACTCTAGAAAAAAGGCGTAAGCAAAATCTTGTTATGTTGGCAAGAGATGTTTTATGTTCACATATAGATTGTTCTGCTTTACTCGCCCTTTATCCAATTTTCGCTCCTTCAAGACCCTTAAGAGAAAAAAAATGTTTTTTTATGTGTCACGGTTTTATACGAATTACGGTAAAAGTGACCCAGTTACCAGCTCCTGTATATTATTTAATTCAGTTTGTGACTTAATCGACCTACATTTAAGTAGATATTTGTTCAAAAAAGCGTTGATGCTGTTCATATTTTAAAAACTAATATAAAATTGTATTGACGAAGAATATTTATTCTATTATGTTATTTTTTTGTTTGTATATTATGTATATAGATTGTTATATCTAAAAGAGTTTGTAATCTCGATAGAAATAAAGAAATAAATAAATAAAGAAGAAAAATTGCACTCACCAGGCGAGACAAGGCAGGGACTTGTAGGTATGCTTCAAGGAACAGGTGGGCATCGACAAGTTGCTTTAATTGAAAACTACTGGTGTGTCCAAATATGTATATCAAATGGCTTACGTCGAGATATAGCGCGAGATGTAGGCATACAAAAAATTGGGATTTTTTGGTTTGAATAGTATCTAGCTTTTTGCTTCGTGAGGGCAGAACATATATAAGAAAAATTGCACTCACCGGGGGAGACAAGGCAAAATGTATAGGAATATATTCACAATCCAGGAGTGAGCGAGTACGGTGAATGACTGACGTTTAAAAAAAAACTCGATAAATAGGAAATTAATCAACTTTAGACTATTTTTATTTCACAAATAATGGATATTTTTAGTTAAATCACTCGCGATGAATAAAAATGTTTAACAAAATTGTTGAAATTTAAGGATTTCTAGGTTTCGTAATTAAAACAATGGTTTATACGATAGATTTAATAGATATATCATGGAGATAAACAAAATCAAGGCAGAACAAAACATGGATTTAATGAGATAATAATGTTCAAATGCATAAAACTTTAAGAAATAGTTTTATTATTAAATAAAATTTTTATATAAGAAATAATCGTTCATAGGTTTTGAAGATATTGATTTAAAATTTTTTTTTTTTTAAACCCAATAAATATTTTTTCGAATATTTTAATAAACAATATTATTTTAAACTTAAGGGGACTCCTGCTAAAAATTTTGGGTTAAAATCCTCAGAGCCGTTAATGAGAAAGTCGAAAATCAAAAAAACGGGTCTATGGCAGGTACCCCTAATAACATTTTGCCCCAAAATTTTGTTTGACCAAAATGTAGTCCATGTCCATAATATCACACTTAATTTTTTTTTATCAAAATCGTTAGAGCCGTTTTCGAGATAAATAAGATTTTGCATTACGGGTGTATGGGGGGTACCCTTTGTTTTGGAGCTAAAAAAAAAAGTTCAATTTGTCCTCTAGGGAATCACCGAAGACTCTTAACTACCGAGATTGAAAGAAATAGGTCCAGTAATTTAGGCTGTAGTGAGAGGTACAGACATACAGGCACACTGAAACATGTTTTTTGTGTACTAAATTTTCCTTAAAATTTTTATAAAAGAAATTGATATGCAAATTGTTAGTATTTATACATTTTAAAACGTAATTTAAAAATTTAATCGTGTATCTGTTTTCAAGATATTGAATTTTCAAAAAAAAATATGTATTATTTTTTTAAAAATCCAAAAACTATTTTTTCGAAAAAAATTTTAGTCTATATTTTTTCAAATGCAAAGCAGCTCCTGCATAAAAATTTTGGTTAAAATCGTTAGAGCCGTTGGTGAGAAATTCGAAAATCAAAAAAACCGTTCTATGACAGGTACCCCTAATAACATTTCCCCCCAATTTTTTTTTCACCAAAATATAGTCCATGTCCATAATATCACACTTAATTTTTTTATCAAAATCGTTAGAGCCGTTTTCGAGATAAATAAGATTTTGCATTATGGGTGTATGGGGGGTACCCTTAGTTTTGGAGCTAAAAAAAAAATTTCAATTTCTCCTCTAGGGAATCACCGAAGACCCTTAACTACCGAGTTTGAAGAAAGACATACAGACATACAGACATACAGACAGACAGACGGAATTGTCGGACCCACTTTTTTCGTCTTCGCTATCATCGTAATGTCAACTTCGATCAAAATCTCGAGTTCGATTTTTGTTCCAAATGCAGAACTTGCCCTATAGTAACTATATCGCAAGTAAAAATATAGAAACAACAACTAAACCAACGAACATAAAGAAGAATTAAAAAACAAGCAATCTATAAAATGTACGAAACTATTAAACTAACAAAAAAAAAATGCATACTAAATTGTGGTAAGTGATTTTTGTTACTTATTTATTCCAAATCTGAACGAACTATTTTTTTTTTAATAACAAAGATTATAAAAATTCTCTTACAGTAAAAGAATAAATTTTGTTTGTGAAATGAATAATTTTAATTCTGAGCTATAGTTTTCTTTTAATTTAATGATACATTTTTGTTTTGATGTAAAGAGTAAGAGAAGAGATAATTACATAATATTTTAGACAAAAAAAACACGCTGGCTGAAAAGCTTCACGTAAAAGCTTCTGTAATAATATTACAAAACAATATTGTTATTCAATAGAGTTTTTTTTAAAATTCTTTTCTCGTGTTAACGATTTTTGATAACGATTTTTGATAGGTAATCCGCACTCTTACTTAATAGATATAGGTTTTTTTTTTTCTCTCTCTCTTTGCATTATAAATTATATGTGCATAAAGCTATTTTGTTTAGATTTTTATTTTTGCTCTTAATTTTTACCAAAGCATTCTTATTTTGTTAATAAAATTAAATTGTTTATATATTTTTTTGGAAAATTTAAATGCTGTTTTGTTTGTTTTGGTTCTATTTACATTTTTTTTTGGTTCTTTCGTTATCCACTCGGCTATTAGCAAGGAAATTTGAATCTTTTAAGTGAAATCATTTTGGTTATTCGCTTCTTATTTGCTGGGAATAAATTTCAACCATGACTATGGTTTAATTTATTTTAATAGGTGGATGTGGCCTTGCACAAGAAAAAGCTTGAGATAGACTCGACGAAGGCATAAAAATGAACGTTTAAATTAACTTCTATTTCAGTTTTGGGTTTACCATAAAAAACCGAGGGTGTGGTAACCAGGTCGTGTTGCATGGCACATCTGTGGGTGTATTAAGTGGCACTGGGGTGGGACATTCCTCAGAGGGCTTTAACATCTTAGCTCTCCTCACTCACTAGGCATAGAATCCTTCCTGTTGGGACAATCGGGCTTCGCAAAATTGAACGTATTATAAACGGCATGAAAATACGTAACGGTCGTCCAGGTTACTAGCGGCAAGAACCTCCCCTCCGACGAGCTAACCATTGGCTATACTAGCATGCCGCGCGGCTAGAACTTGGACAGCTATCCATTCTATTACTATGATGTTTCAGGACACCTGTAAGTTTTGGAGCATTGTGGTAATATGAAGAGTGGATGGTCTTCTCAACAAAATCTTAAGCGTACGTTACCAAACCATGTAGGACTTGGATTGGTTTTCCAAAAGCGTAAATAATCTGTAAGGTCTGCTGACACAGGTGGTCATCTCCTCGGAGTAACAACTATAATAATATACCCATTTCTACATCAACAAAAAAAAGCTATGGGATACTCCTTTGCTATCACTAATACGCTCCAAAATGTGATAGCCTTTTAACTCTTAACTTCCCTTCTCCATAAAATATTCTTAGATCGTTTTACCCTTTCTTTTCTTACAAAACGAAACCGTTTAAAATATCATCCCGTAAAATCTTTACGCAGTGACCAAAAACTTTGCCCGAAAACTATTTGTGTTTTCTTGTTTATTGTCATAAGCTATTGCTTACGCTTATCAAAAAAAAATTAAATGCACGACTTACGTATGTATGTAAAGCTAGCCCTAAACGACGAACATGCTCGCCGAACTTGTTCGTTTGCGTTATCCCCTACACGGCGAACACATTTAGCGAACATTCATTTCGTGTTGATTCTTCTGAGAGTAAGCATGTGCGATATCATCCACGATATGAACTCGGTGACGCACAGTAGGTCCTGTTCATACTAAGCAGTGCTCAAAATTAGGAATCTTGTTCAAAATGCTAAAAACTGTTATAAATATATACTAACTGCTGTTGAAAATGAAAATATTATTAATAATGAATATAGTTCTGACTTTTAAAAATAAAAGAAAACTGCACAAAATTAAAACTTCCGCATGTTTTATTAAAAACCAATGGCACAGAGTCAACTTAAATGTACCGTAATGTGGATATTAAACAGAGAGTAAAGATAATACTTACGAATGACATGTGTTATAATATTTATATTGATTAGACATTTTTATTTTTTTTTTATTGACAAAAATTAAAAACCTTATTTTAAGCACTGTTATGTATGAAGAGGACCCACTGTGCGACGTTCACAGCAAAAATGAGGTTTGCTCGCGAACATGGCTCTGCACGGCGAACATCGAAGCCAATGAACACCACAAAATCGAAATTTTTCGCCAACAGCGAGCGGCTGGCGAAACAGCCCCTACACGAGGAAAACAGAGCGATCACGAACACGTTTGGCGAGCATGTTCGTCGTTTAGGGGTAGCTTAAAAGACTAACCCCCAATTTCACAGTGGAAGTTGTAGCAGCATCTTTCATTGAGAAATAATAATGTTGAAATATTTCATTTCAACAAATAACCATTTTTCTATATGTTATTTTGTTTTCAAAATTAATATTTCCACTTTGAAGTTTAATACTTCACAAATTGAAATCAAAGTTGCCCTGTTGATTTCAGAGAAAAAAATAAACTCAATAAATTGTAGAATTTTATTTTAGTTGTCAGATGTCATTGAATTCTCTAGGCGTGAGGTAAAAATACATAAAAAAATACATTATATAATACTCGTAAAATATAAAAGTGAATCAAATTAAAAGATATAAAATTTGTGAGATATGGAATAAATAGTGTTTCCTATACCTAATCTTCCAGTTCCTCTATTTCGAAAAACGAAATATATATAAATATAAAAGGTAAATAAATATATTAGTTATGTGTTATATTATATAAAAAGAAAAGTTCAATTGTATCCTTTTCGGAACTTATAGTCGTCAAGAATCCTTACATTACCGACTTCATTTCTTTGGGAAATCCATGCCATCAAGCAATATGGAAAATTTTTCAAGTCACCAGAAGACGTTATAAGAAATTTTAAAAAGTTGAACGACTATTTGCTATTTTCTAAAAACAAGGATTAAACGTATGTATGTATCTTGTTACAACATATCAGACCAAAAACAAAATGTTAAAAAAAGAGCCAAGTTCTTCTATACAAAAACCTTTGTGTAATAAGTCAGCCGTGAAAAGTACTGAGATCTAAAAGTGCGCCAAGTTCTTACTTCATGAAGGTTTAATACCGAATATTTAAAGTAGAATAATATTGGAACAGCTACAATGTAATAGAGAAATTTTATTATTTAATGATTACTGAATAAAATTTGATGGGTTCACTGGTCAAGTTTTTAAAACCTTTCGAATTGGGCATAAAAAAAACTTGCCAAGTGAGCCCATCAAATTTTAGTCAGTAATCATTAGGGTTCGGATTTCCATGCAAATGCATATTTTTTTAGGAACACCTTGGAAGCAAGGCAACTAATTATGTATACGAATCAAGAAATTTCCTTTAAAATGGCATTTAACCGTTAGTGCATATTTTTGCATATTTTGCATTTTTTTGTGCATATTTTACTATAAATGCATATTTCTTATAATAAATTTATATTTGTAGAGCACCTACCTATAGATATTGTTCAAAATAGACAGTACAAAAATATAAATTTTATGTCAGTGCGAACGAACCTTCAGACTAGTATTATCTATTTCTTTTATTCATCTCACAATCTTGAACCATATTCAAACACCACAATATAAATCAATATATAAACAAAGGTGCATATATGAACTTGACTAGATTGTGCATTGAAATGAAAAAAACAAATAAGTTTGTGCGTTTGAAACTGTATAAATGAGATCGAAATTTAACCGATCATCTATCAAAAATGTGGGTATAATGTGGTAAAGCTTAAAGCGCGAAACAGATTGAACCAGCAACAGCAGAAGCCATTGTTTTAGAACCGATGGCGCAAAATTTTAATTGAATTAGTACGATGCTAAAATTGTCTTAGTATGATACTAGGTTAAAACAACGAATTTGAAAGTTTTAATCGAATATGGCATCATTCTTTCTCTACCCTTCTATTAAGGTTAAAATCATCGAATACATACTTTATTTTTTTAGTATCGTGCTAGCTTCATATGACTCTTTGACATTTGCAAACATCAAAAAAAGGTTCGTGTACTTACTTTTTTACACGAAATGCCATTGTTTTGGGCGTGTTCAGAAGCAATTTATTAAGAAAATTCTTTTAGTACGATACTAGTTAGAAAATGTTTAAAATTAAGAATGAGTTAGTAAGCTACTTTAAAGTTAGCAAATTGTTAAGTAGTATCATACTAATACCTTAATAATATGCTGTTTAAAATTTTACGCCATTGTATTTTAATCGTTCAACACAAAATAGACCAGTACCAGCAACATCAACAGCGTCGTTTGGTCAAACTCCAAAATTTGCTGTTTCTGGTTACAATACTCGTAACACAAAATGAAACAACAATTAGACGTATAAATGTCAAACAACACGATGCTGGCTTAATGTGTTTTAAAAGTATTTCCTGGCCAGCGTGCTCTTTGCTGTTGACGGCGCTGCTGGTGCTGTTGCTGGTTTAATCTGTTTCGCGCATAAGGCTTAACATATCATGTACAGAGGCGTATTTACCCTAGGGCTAAAGGGGCTACAGCCCGGGGCGGCAAGGCTGCTAGGGGCGGCTTGCGCTTGGCCAATTTATAATATTCTTTTGAAGCGATTGAACTTTCAAAACATACAAGCAAAAGAGCGCAAGCCTCCCCTAGCAATTGGCTAATTTATAATATTTTTTGTTGAAGCGATTGAATTTTCAAAACATTCAAGCAGAAGGGTGCAAGCCGCCCCCAGCAATTGGCAATTTATAATATTTTTTTGAAGCGATTGAATTTTCAAAACATTCAGCAGAAGGACGCAAGCCGCCCCTGGCAATTGGCCAATTAATAATATTTTTTTGAAACGATTGAACTTTCAAAACATACAAGCAAAAGGGCGAATGGCGCCCATAACAATTGTCTAATTTACAATATTTTTGAAGGATAAACAAAAAATACAAAGATTAAAAAAATGCGATTTTTTGAGTTTTTCAAGCATGACAATTTTTTCAGTGCCGTGAGTGTCCGGCTGTGAGAGAGTTCACTGTAACATGTCACTCACTTTTTTCACCATTTACTATTCATTTTTATAAACGATTTTTTATAATGAAAATTATCATAGTAAAATAATTTACAGACATGTACCTATTCTTTGGAACAAATTCCAATGAAACGAGAACATTATCTAAAAAAACAAAACAAATAATATAATATATTGATTGTTTTTTATACAATAATTTATAACAATGGATAAATAAAAGGATAGGTATTATTTTAAAAACTATTGGCGCAAAATTTTAGTCAAATTTAGCATCATACTATCTCTAACATTTTACTAAAGTTAAAATCGTCGAATACCTATTTTATCTTTTTAGTATCGTACTCACTTTTCCCAATTGAAGTCCCTTGAGCCAGAAATATTTTCTTAATTTTGGGGTTCTTTACTAAAGCAATTCAATATTGTATCAAAAAAAATTCAAGTTGTTGTACAGACGTTGAAACTGTGTCCAGGCTCTACGAGGCACTCATATCGTTTGTGAGAGAAAGACGAGAGTGCTTTGATGTTTTTGAAGAGATGCAAAACCTCTGAAAATTACAAAATGGACCAAAAAAGAAAAAGAATCGTCAACAATCGATAACGAAAATGATTCGATGATTTGAATCGATCGATCATTCGATCATTTTCATTTCAGTTAAAATCGTTCAATACTGCTCCGATTCGATTTTCATTTCGATTTCGATGATAAGATTGAGTTGAACCTTTCACAAAATACTATATATTGTAAGCCATAAATTGCCAAATGACATCGAATGATGGAAACTATGTCCATTGATTAAAAAGCGTCAAAAAAATCAAGATAAAGAGATTTCATTTGTTGCTCCTTAAAAGATCAATTTTAGGACTAATAGTTACTGAATGACTTGGTACTATCGAATAAATTAACTTTTAGATACTATCGCATAATATGTAAATCGAAATTTTTTATTCGATAAGTCTCATTACTAGTTCAATTCCCACAGTAAACATACCAGATCCTGGGCCCGTATCGCGTAAGAGTAAAGTAATCACTAAATTAATTGATTGTCGTTTTGACAATCGCTCTCTCTATATTTCTTTATTGATATGATAGAGACAGCTATATTAAAAATGACAATCAAAAAATTGACAATCAACTATACCTTACGCGATTCGACCCCTGATACCTCAAATAACAAGAAATTGAATCGAGTAAATCATGGTTAATCGAGTTAACTGATATTAAAGATCGAGACTCATTGAAATGATTGAAATTGAAATAGAAAATCGAGAAACGATGATTGATATTGGGATCGTTTAAAATGAAAATTTGTGATTTCGATCATCAATACTTTTGGATGATCGGATCGAAAAAATCGAATCGATCCTGATTGACACAGCTCTGCTGCAGTGACGAATTGTAGTGCAGAAAGATCGTTTTCCGTATTGAAACGAATTAAAACCTATTTAAGGTCTCGCATTAGCGCCTTAATAGTTTAGCTTTATTAAATATAGAAGCTGAACTGACAAAAAATTTAGATAACGAATCTATTGTTAATGAATCTTGTAATGAATATACACACAAAATAAAATTTGAAAACATAAAATATTATGCATTTTGTGTTTTTTATTATTATTTCTTATTACTTTATTTTCATTGTTCTAAAGGGCGGCAAAATTTATCAGCCCTGGGCGCCAAATCCTTAAATACGCCTCTGATCATGTACAACAGCCAACTGTTTTCGGTTGCGAATACACATAAACCACTACATATAAACTGAAAAATGTTGACTGATGCACTCAACCTTAGTTTTTGAGTCTTATTTTTAAATTATTTTAAGAGATAAAGAAAATGTGTTTTATGTTGAATAGAAATTAAGTTAAATTGATTTTAAGTGCATATTTTAAATGCATATTTTAAATGCATATTTTGCATTTTTGAGCGCATATTTTAAGCGCATATTTTCAGATTTTAAGTGCATGAGAATCCGAAGCCTAGTAATCATTAAATAATAAAATTTCTCTAATACATTGTAGCTGTTTCAATATTATTCTACTTTAAATATTCGGTATTAAACCTTCATAAAGTAAGGACTTGGCGGACTTTTAGATCACAGTACTTTTCACGGCTGACTTATTACACAAAGGTTTTTGTATAGAAGAACTTGGCTCTTTTTTTAACATTTATGTTTTTGGTCTGATCTCACTCCTTTTTGCAAAGATTTTAATGTTTTGCCATGTAAAAATCTCGACAGATACGGAAAAATAGAAGGGTGGACTCTACCTGATAAAATCAACTTAGTTTATATAGCTTCCTATTTTTTTTTTGTATATTTTCTTTTTGTTATTGGTTGTTTTGATTTGCGCTTCAATTGTTTCTTCTTGTCCTGGCAAGATACCTAACACTAACATACCTACTTTAATGTTAAATACTAGTACCCACATCCGCTCAAAGCCATAAAAAAGCAATAATTGTTGAGGATGCGATGATGTTTTTGTTGCAATTTTAACTCCTTTTTTAAATGAAGGTAGACCGCACCAATTAACAGCCTAATTAGTGATTTTATTATAGTTCACATCACAGTTAAGAGTTTCTTTTATGTAAACTCATAATTTGTTCAGGTATGCAAATGTTTTCTTTTTTCATTCATGTTAACATAACATAGAGTACCAAATCAAGCACTCTAGTTCTAAGAAAAGTTATGAAATTTCAAAATGCATGTATAGTTTCAAAATGACAATAAAAAGACACTTCGAATGAAAAATCTTAGATTTTCTATTTTTCGCTTTGAATATACATTAAGCTATACCCTTAAACCAAACTTCATCATTCTACAGCAGTCGGAAGTGCTCCATATAAATCAAACTTTTTCTCGGAAAGTGGGCGGATACCACGCCCCCTGAATGGAAAACCTCAATTTTTATTTTTGGTCCTTTATATGCAAGTTGAGCCCGATCGTTCTATTAAATTTCATTGTTCTACTGCAATCGGAAGTGTACCATATAATTTACATATCAGTTCTGAGGAAGTGGGTGGATACCACGCCCCTGAAAAACCTCAATTTTTATTTTTGGTCCTTTATATACAATTTGAGCCCTACCGTTCTACCAAATGTCATTGTTCTACTGCAATCGGAAGTTTGCCATATATAATTTACATCAGTTCCGAAGAAGTGGGCAGATACCACGGCCCTGAATGGAAAACCTCAAATTTTATATTTTTTCTTTGTATGCAATTTAAGCCCTGCCACTTTACTAAATTTCATCGTTTTACAGCAGTCGGAAGTGCTCCATTCAACCAACACCGATTCGGAGAAAGTGGGCGGATGCCACACCCCTGAAAGGAAAACCTTGGTGTTTATTTTGGGTTCTTTATATGCAATATAAGCCCTACCGGTTCACCAAATTTCATCGTTTTACAACAGTCAGAAGTGCTCCATTCAACTAACACCAATTCGGAGAAAGTGGGCGGATACCACCCCCCCTGAATGGAAAATTTCAAATTTTCGATTTTTTCCTCTGCTTGCATGACAAGACCTACCGTTGTGCAAAATTACAAGATTCTACGATGTCGGGAAGAGCTCCATAATTTTGATGATCTGTCAGTCAGTCAGTTACGGTTTTTGTGATTTTTGAGGCCTTATATCTCAGGAACCGCTTATGCTAGAAAATTGAAATTTGGTAAGGCGCCTGTGCCTGACCACTTTAGCAAATATTCGGAGTTTTAAGTTTCTGACTTCATTGGTACTGAAGATAGGGAGGGGTCAAAAATCGCCTGAGTTTGTTCCTGTAAAAAGGGTGTAGTGCCAGAACTTGGCTGGGCACTACCGTGCCCTTTGATACATTTTATTTGGAAGCATATAAAAACAAAATTTTAAACCGAAAACAAATTTCGAGAAGTTTTCAAAAGAAAAGAACATCCAGAATATCCGATTGCTGATTCAAGATTTTGCTTAGTGGTGTTATTAGCACACATAATTTCTTTTTACTTTTTTTATTTCTGATTTAAATTTCAATCCAATTAATTTTCTCTTTTTCATCTACCTAGTTAATGTTAATTTTTATCATAAATTTTTCTTATTTTAAAATCAAAATTTACTTAATTCAGTTAATTTTCGTGCTATATTAACTATAGATATTAATATTTAGATACTAGTCAAACATTCGTATTCTTTTATGTTCATTTTCATTTATAACTCATTAAATTACATTACATGTTATGGGAAACGATTCAGTTGTAGTTTATTTTTCAAATAAAAAAAAAAGTAACAACAAACAGGTCACAGGTTGTCAAAGTTTGAAAACATCATTTCCTTAGTCCCGATTTGAACCTTTAATAAAAAAAAATATAAATAATTTGTGGAATACATTGGTGAAATTGAAGTTGCCGTGACATCGGTGTGTAGGTGTATAGATTTTGAGGAAGCGAAAAACATAGAAATGAGAGTGGACATTTTAAGTCTCAGAAGTCAGAGCATGTTGAGCATGAGCATCAATTTTCTGTACACGAGAGGCTAAAAACCTAACACCCCGAATCCACAAGATATCTGTCTCTCCAACTCAATGTCTGACATGTCTACCTCTACATTTTTTTATTGCTTCGCTGGGCAAATTATGTCATGATTTTTCATTTCTATCCCTACTGCATGGGATGTGTTTTGTGCGGACAACAGAAATTAGCAAAAGGTAAAACTAACAAAAATTATATATATTTGCAAAGAAAAGAATGCGCATCTACCTAAAGTATAAATAAATAACACCAAACATAACTCCACGCACGAACAAATGAATAACATGACACGTTAATGTATTTACTTACAAAATAAAAAAAAATATTTGCCGACGGAATACTTGACAAGAACCAACCAAATGAGAAGACACGAAATAATGAGACAAAAGTACGAAAAAAAAAAACCATCTGTCAAATTTCATATCAGACATCTATATCAAGACAAAACCGCTGACATAGATCGCTGACATCACATCATAAGAGGAAATATCGCGTCTCCATTGGAGATTTCATATCATGATGAGCATCCTGAGAGAATTTATCTCCTGTGGAGTCGGGGTGTAAGAGAAAAAGGGAGAGAAAAATAGAATGTGCGTCGGTCACTAACACATGTATGAGGAGGTGGATATTTCATCATGGAAGTGTTTCCGGTGGTGTATTTCTCGGCGGATTTTGACCAAAAATTTAATATTTTGTTACACCTATTTTTGAAATATTCAAAAATGAATTTAGAAACCAAATTTATGGTTTTCTGGTCAAATATTCGCTCAGAAAATGCACTATCGGAAGCGTTCTAGGCGCCATTTTACTTGAGGCTCTCTTTCGAAATTTGTTCGAAAATCGTGTGACGCGGTTAGGGTTGTCGACGGGCTATAAAAGGGCGAGATTGCCAACGTTCGCTCTCTTGTTGGTTGTATATTTTGTAAGCGTGGCATTGCGGTTCATATAGCGGGTAAAATTTTAAAGTCGTGGACATTTTATAAGAAAAAGAAAATTTAATTTTATTAGCCAAAAAAAAAAATAAGAGAACAAAAATTACCCATACGATTACGGATATCAAAATATCACTGGTACACGGTCCCGCAAAGCAAAACCCGGTAGAAAGTGTTCCCCGTGCAAGAAAAAAAAAGCAAGCGTACAAATCGTGAGCTCGCCTACAAAAACGAAGAAAAAAGGCAAAAAAAAATCGCATCCAGTTGTGTCCCTATACGTGCTTAACCAAAGCAAAAAACCTTAAAGTACAGTCTCTAGTTTACGAGAGCCCAACACAAAAAATCACGTCTTTGATAAGCCTGCCGCAAGCATCCAAACCCTTTTAAAACACGCCTTATTAAAACAAAAATGACTCAAAAAAAATTCCCTTAAAATTTTGTTCCACGTCCGTAAAAGTATAAGATCTGTGCTGTGTCGGAAACAAAAAATACACTTACCAAAAAATAAAAAAAATCGCATCAAGAGCATCTTCTATATTCTTAGTGAAAAACTCAAAAAATTCGAATAGAAATTATATATCTATATACAGGGTGTCCCACAGTCACCGCCCCAAATGAAAACCATGGATTCTTGAAGTCATTTTAAGTCGGAAAACTTAAGAGGTCATTTTCTCGTTTTCGTGCCGTTTTCGAGTTATAACGGTTTTTATGATTTTTCCCTTAACTGGCTTTATCTTTGCCAACCTACGTCTGATTCGTTAGATTTTTTTTATAACCAATCAAGAATTTATTACAGTTTTAGTTTGTCCAAAGACTTTTTTTTCTGAGGACAACCGTTTCTCCGCAATTTTGCATCAACCCAATTTTTTCGTTTTTTTAAGTAGTTTTTTCACTTTGATAACAGTTTATTCAAAAAACACGTTAAAGAGTATTAGTTTTTTTTACTTATTATTAAAGCCCAGTTCATTTTCTTAAAAAAAAATTTTTTTTTCCTTAAAAAGAATACTAAATGTAATTAACAAAAAATAAACAAACGGAGTGAATTTAAAAAAAATTAAAATTTTTAAATACAAAATTAACTTTTTCTGAGCTATTGTGGTTAAGAAAAGGACAAATAGATAAAGTTAGTTAGTAAGCTCGTTTATTATTGTAAACAGTACTCATTAAAGGGTTTTTTTTTTGAATAAAGGGATATCAAAGTGAAAAAACGAAAAAATTTTGTTTGATGCAAAATTGCGGAGAAACGGTTGTGCGCAGAAAAAAAGTCTTTGGACATACTAAAACTGTAATAAATTCTTGATTAGTTATAAAAAAAATCTAACGAATCGGACGCAGTTTTGCAAAGATAAAGCCAATTAAGGGAAAAATCATAAAAACCGTTATAACTCGAAAACGGGACGAAAACGAGAAAATGACCTCTTAAGTTTTTCGACTTAAAATGTCCTCAGGAATCCATGGTTTTCATTTGGGGCGGTGACTGTGGGACACCCTGTATATCTACATATATGTATTAGTGATTCTACAAACAATGGAATAAAATGATACAAATTTCGGCACGACATTTTTGGAAGCCACAAGTCGTAAGAATTGTTCTAGTTGATCCTAAGAACGTCTCTTTGCGTTGTTGAAAGCGGCCAGTAAAAAAAATTAAAAATGACGATTTTAAGGACATTTTTTGAAAAAGAATGTTCAGGGGACTGAGTTTTTTTTAAGGTGACTGAATAAATTTTTAGTTTTTTTGTATTTTCTCTTGGGTACACACTGAAGTATAGAAATTAAATTTAATTAGCCTTAATAAACATACAAATTCATGGTTAATACATAATAACTTACGAGTAGCATTTTATTAAAAGAAAATAATATATTACAATAATTGTTTTTTCTACTCAGAATCAATTTAAAATAAATTATATTCTTTTTAAAAATTTTAAAAATATTTCGCAATGAAATTCGAAGTTCAACATAATTTAAAAATTCTCAGGTTTCTGAATAAAATATCATTTGTTTATTTATTAGCCAGGGGACTGAGACTAGGGGACTAAGGTTTTTCATGGTTTTGCGCAAAAAAGATATTAAGCTTTTACTTAAAAAATCAAAAAGATATATATAATATTACAGTTTTATCAAACCTATACTATACTGCTAAAAAAGATGCCTACTTACATATAAATTTATTCCGTAAAAACTCACCAGAGGACTGATAAACTAAACGGACAATCCACGACTTCATGCACAAATGTCTTTTTCACAATACTAACATAAGAAACAGAATAGAGTTGCACCATGATTTTATTGTAAGGAGACTTGGTACTTCAAATTGCCAGTGCTGGAAATCCGATCGACATCCTAGTTATTGATATTTTCGACTGTTTCAATATTCCAGGGGACTGATATGAAATACGGGGGACAAAGTTTAATTAAGTTTTTTTGTAATAAAATCAATTACTAAAAAATATTTATTTATTTCGTAGCAAAGATGTATTATTTGGCGTTACTTCGGTGGTATTCATTTTAGTATGAGACCTGAAATAAGAGAACGGTAATAAGTTTTCTTTGCGAAAACGCACTGGGGACACGTCAGGGGACTGAGAATCGGACACTTTGAAGAATTTTTTGAGCAATATAAAATAAGGTCAACCTAATAATATTGTTAGGCCAGGTAGATATCAGTCAGATTTAATTTTATAAAAAAAAATCAGATTAAATAATTGAACGAATTTCAAAATATTTCTGGGGCCGCCGAAAATTCCATCGTTTGTAGAATCACCCGTATATGTATTTAGTATTTAGTATTTAGTAGTATTTATTCAATTCGAAAACTTACACAGTAAGATACAATATCTTATAAACTAGTGCAAGCTAAATAAAAGGTTTTATTTAAAAGCTACTTTATCAAAGTTATGTTTAAAATTCAGTTGAATAGTTACAGATTAAAGCAAAATTACCAATTTAATTAGTTGTTTTGGAAATAAAGTTTAAGTTCGTTTTTAATTTTAACAACGCTATTTATTCTTCTTATGTCTCGAGGCAATGAATTCCACTGTCGAATTGTGTTTACAAAAAACTGACGTTCGGAAACTAAACAATTAAAGCGAGGGAGAATTAAATGGTTATTCCTGCTTGATGAAAGGAATTGCAGTTCATTAAATAGATCTAAAGGTTGATTGGTTAAAAGAATATCCGAAAACAAGACCATAGCGCGGAAATGCATGAAGTTGTTGATTGTCATATTAAGTATAGATGGGGCAAGGTGAGATACTCTATCGTAACGACGTAATCCATATACATATCTCACAGTGCTATTGAAGGCAACATTAACTTTCCTTTTACTATCATAATCTAACTTACCGAACATTTCACAACCGTAAGTCAGTAGCGGAATTACTAGACTTTTGACGAGCAATATGCGAATGTTAGTAGGAGTGAAGTGCTGTGTTGCCCATAAAGCACGGAGCACACCATATGTTTTGCTAACTATATAGCTTATGTGATCCTTCCATGACAAGTTCCTATTAAAAACAACTCCAAGGTTCTTAGCCGACTGTACAAATTCTAGTGAAGAATCATTTAAGTTTATTGGAGGAAAGTAGGAAAGGTCAAGAATATTTTTAGATACTATTAGGCACTTAGTCTTTTTTGGATTGAGTATTAGATCAAAGTTTTGTGACCACTGTACGATCTTTACTAAATCTTCATTTACGCAAGTTGAAAAATGTTCGATAAGCCCTAAAGGACAACTTACATACATCTGAACATCATCTGCATACATGCGTATGGAGCAGTGCTGTATAACTGAAGGAAGTTCATTTATGTAGAGCGAAAATAATAGTGGTCCCAAAATGGATCCCTGGGGAACTCCACTTGCGAGTGGTAAAAAATTAGATAGGGATTTTTGAAATTCCACCGCTTGCTGTCGACCTGTTAAATAGGATAAGATCAGTTTGACTGCAGTTGAAGAGAACTTGTAGGACCAATAAAGTTTTGAACACAACTTTAAGTGGTTGACCGTGTCGAAAGCTTTAGAAAAATCAAGGAGAATCAGAAAAGTTACCTTTTCTTCATCAATTGCTTTCCTTATGTGTTCAGGAACACTTATTAGAGCCGTAATACAGTTATTTTTTTTTCGAAAGCCTGACTGCCTGGGGGTGAGTAAGTTCTCACGTTCTAAAAATACACCCATTTGTTTCTGCATAATTCGTTCAAATACCTTAGACAAAAATGGTAGTATAGAAATTGGCCGGAACTCATCACCTTTCATGTTTTTGGGAACAGGAATAATCCTAGCTATTTTCCACTGAATTGGAAATACTCCAGTTGTTAAAATGGTGTTGAAAATAAAAGTAAGATAAGGGAGAAGAACAGGTAAGAGCAACTTTAAAAAAGAAGGGTGAATTTTATCAAGCCCAACTGCTTTTGATTTTATAGATAAAATCGCTTCTACCACATCCTCAGCTGTTATATTACTAAAGGTGAATGCATTGTCATTTTCTGAACTTCCTTCATGTAAAAAATTTTCTTGTAAATTGGAGGTAGCTAGATGTTGCGAGCCAACGAACTTCTCATTGAGTAAATTTATATCAACCATTTCAGGAATTTTGCATCCAGTTTTAACTATTCCCATATTTTTTAAATTTTTCCAGATATGCTTACTACTTAAACTTGAATTGAACTTATTGGTATATAATTTAGATTTTGCTTTTCGAATTTCAAGGACAGTTTTATTTCTTAAAGTGCGGTAAATCTGATATATATCGTTCAGTCGAAATCTTTTCCAACGGGCATAAGCCAAATCTCGTTGCTTTATTAAGTCCCGAATAACGTTTGTAAACCAGGGTTTATTCCTTGGTATAACATTTTTGATTTTAAGAGGAACATGTATTTCGTAGAGGCTTAAGACGTTATTATTGAGGAACTGGACCTGCTCATGAGTTGATGAAGTTAAGAAAATGCTACTCCATTCAATATTATTCACATCTTGTTCTAGCAAAGAATAGTTTATGTTTTTAAAGTCCCTGTACTCAAAAGTTTTAATTGAGCTGACAACATGAAAGTCATAAATTAAAAAGGTATGCCTGTAGCTACAAGTAAATTTATGCTGAAGCGAATTGCTCTGGAACAATCAAACACAAGATGGCTTAACACTACCACTTGTTTGGCGACCAAACAAATCTGGCCCAAACTGGATTTGAAGCGGTCAAAGTATTTATTGTCCCTCAGCAGATCTCAGATCAGCTCCGTAATAGGTGTCATAACTTTACACTGTCTTATAGATAGACACTACTCGGTTTACTATAAAACGATTTTTGCAGGAGTTGCTTGGACGAGGAGGAAGAGGAAACAATGCCACACCTTCTTTGTAAATGCCCAAACGCAAACGTCATCTAGGAGAATATTTCTATAACGAACCAAGCGATCTCATAAATACAGACATTAAAAGTCTCCTTCGCTTCATCAGAAGCTCCAAATGGTTTTAACTAGTAGGGAATCTTTTTGTTCCCTATTATATCGTGGTATCGCAATGGACCTCTACTGTTCTAAGTGGGTCAGATGTTTTAATGACAGCCACTTTAACCTAATCTAACCTAACTTACCATGTTGTCTTTATTTAGTGCGGTTAGGAAATTTGCTTGCACTTATTTTCTGTGCCCAAAAGAAAATGGTATACTTTATTTATGTGGTTCTCATTAATTGTTCCGTTACATTTAATAATTGGATGATGGAAATGACAAAATTTATTTAAGGTTTTGGTAACTATTCTTAAACAAAGTTTTGGCTTGAAAAGGACAAAAAGGGAACTACAATTTTTTTTTGAGTGTTTTTGTGAAGACCCAAAGGGCAATCCCAAGGATTTCAAATAAATAGTTTACTGGTCACCATTTGTTGGATTTTCAAAAAAGTTCTTTTAAAATAAGTTTTGTATCCAATTTAAGTCAATATTTTGAAAAATTTGTCTTCCACATTAATAGGGAGAAAAACAACTTTTTTTTATTATTTATTTTAAAATTAAAATAACACATGTTTGAGAAATTAAGCGCTATGTATTGAAAGGTACTTAAATAAAGTTACAAATAAAAAAAAAAAAAATTATAAAAAAAACTCAACTGGTTCAAAAGTTATGGATTTTTGACCACTTAAACCACGATTTCTGCCCACTGTGCGCCGTTTTGATACCATTAACTCGTGTCAACCTAATAAGGATTTAGTACGGAAGAAAATGGCTTTTATATACTTTAGCGGAGCATTGCTAAAACCATTTTTTCGCATTCAGAAAGATAATCAGATCTTTGATTTTCTTCTCCGAAAGTTCGCTGGGGTCATCGAGGAAGGCTTTCCCAAAGTAAGTAATTTGCTAAGGCGGGGCAATCGCAAAGAAAATGAACCACAGTTTCTTTTTCTTATGGATCTTCGCAACTACGGCAGTATGGGTTGTAGGGGATGCCTAGCTTTCTTGAATGTTCACCTATGGGCCTGTGCCCGGTGCATATTGCTGTGATCCTGGCTATGTCGTGCCTGGGTCTCCATATTAGATCGTTGGAACGTGAGTTGTTGTAAGTAGGCCATATCTTTCTTGATATGACACAGTTTGTGAGACTGCTCCACCTACGGTTGCATTCATTGAGAAAAATCGAGAAGATTTTTCTCTTCATAGCACCAAGAGGAATATTTACGTTTTCCGCTAGTGAGCTATGTAAGGCCGAGCCTTGCCGAGCTAAAGCGTCTGCCTGTTCATTACCCTCTATGTCACTGTGACCTGGAACCCAAATGAGAGTGACCTGGAGGTCAATGTTCAGACTCGCCAGTTCGTCCCGACATTGCTGGACAAGTACTGAGGTTGATGTAGATGATTTAATGGCCTTAATGGCCGCCTGGCTATCTGAGCAGATAGCTATATTTCTGAATTGGTTTTGGTTAGATTGGAGCAACTTGCATGCCTCCTTGATTGCTAGTATTTCAGCTTGAAATACACTCGCAAAGTCTGGTAGTCTGAGTGACTTGGAGATGTTAAAGGACTCGGAAAAAATTCCTGAACCAACACCGCACTCCATCTTAGATCCATCAGTGTAGATTATCGAATCGAAATCCTTTGTGACAACGTCATTCTTCCAATCCTCTCTGGTGGGAAAAATGGCTTTGAAATCCCCGCTTGGGGTAAGAGGAGGTACGCAGTAGTCGGTGTTCGATAAGAAAATATCCGGAGGAATCAATTTTGTTATGTTTCCATGACCATAGGTTTTGGAGAACCAACAGTTAGATTCTTTAAGTCTTACTGCACTGCATGCCGCTAGGTATTTTATATGAAGGTCGAGTGGTAAAAGGTTCAGGATAACGCTCAGGGCATCTGTTGGGCATGATCTGAGCCCCTGTAGTGCCGACGCTAACCGTCCTTTGAACCCTTTTAAGTTTTTCGACGTTATATTGCTTGCTAAGTGCAGGCCACCAAACAATTGATACGTAGGACAAAATCGGCCGTACCACTGCAGTGTACGTCCACAAAATCATCTTCGACTGAAGGCCCACTTCTTACCAAAAGTCTTTCTGCAGGCATAGAAAGCTATACAGGCTTTCTTAACCCGTTCTTCAATATTTACCTTCCAATTCAATTTGGGGTCGAGAATAACTCCAAGGTATTTAGCTTTGGAAGATAAGGAAAGAATTTGACCGTTAAGTCGAGGTAGGGTGAATGTAGGTATTTTAGTCCTGGTAGTAAAGAGCATCAGTTCCGTCTTACTCTGATTAACTCCTAGTCCACTACTATACTCTGTCCAACAAAAATTGTCAGTACAGGCCTTATGGGAGAGCTTTTTCTAAAGCAGTGGCGCCTGATGGACCCTCACTACAATGCGTTAGGAAAAATGCCACTAAAAAAAGAGCAAGCCACTGACTTTTCTTAAGGAATTGTTGTTGTAATTCTTTGCAAAAATTTGTACACCCCAACACGACCGTCGTATCCCACTGCTGATGAGATACTCTCAAGATCACGACAAGAGTGTCAAGTGTCACTCAATACGATCGCGCGCTCTTTATCTACATCAAAACAGAGTTACCATTATCATTCTCAATTGCAAGAAAAGACCTTTTTCAGTGGTTTTTATTAAGGAGCTTTTGGGATTTGAAGCTTTTGAGAACACATTATAAGAAGATGAGTATGTTGAGTGTTGTCGTATTGTTTTTCAACTTAAAAAAACACGCCTATTATCTTACCGCTTGGCGTTGTGGGAAAAGGTAAATTGAATATTGTTTTCAGTCGTTTTGAATCGGCAGACGGTAGCCCTACGCGTTTTTTACTTTAATTTGACGCGATGTATAATTTAAACTACGGAATCCCTGTGAGAGCTTTAAAAGGCGACACACTTATGCATGGCAATGCAACCAGAATGAGAGACAAACGTCATATCTTCCCTGTACTGACAATTTTTGTTGGACAGAGTATAGTGGCCCAGTTGCTAACTCTTTTCAGAGCCAATTCAGTGATTTCACTAATCACTGTGGTAAACTTACCTGATATCAATAAAACCAGATCGTCAGCATTCGCTACAGTTTTCACACCACTACTTCTGAGCTTGACGAGAATTTTGTCCATGACTAAGATCCATAGAAGAGGGGAGAGAACACCACCCTGGGGAGTTCCCCTACTAACATGCTTAGTAGAAATTGTGTTTCCTAACGTTGCTTGGATCCTTCTGTCACTGAGCATAGAGACAATCCATTTAGATATGAAGCTTTCTACACCAAAGTGAGCAAGTGATTCGCGAATGGATTCAGTTAGGACGTTATTAAAAGCACCCTCCACGTCTAGGAAGGTTGCTAGGGTATATTCTTTGTAGTGAATCGTCTTCTCTATTGTACGCACTACTTCATGCAGGGCAGTCTCCGTAGACTTGCCTTTTAGGTATGCATGTTGCGATTCATCAAGAGGACGACCCTCTAGTAAAACTTTGATGTGAGTATCAAGGATGCGCTCTAGTGTCTTTAGTACAAAAGATGTCAGACTAATTGGCCTAAAGTCCTTCGCGGATTCATGACGTCGTTTGCCGACCTTCGGAATAAAGACCGCTCTTACATCAGAGTTGGGTAGTTCCGGACATGTATAGTTCCAGGAACTATGTCTTCTGTCGGATACATTTCATTTCATTCCGATCAACAAAATCAAACATGTCCGCAGTTCCAACCTCAAGAGACAAGTAAAGCGAACATGTTTCAAGACGCAAAGTGCGAACGAATAATACAAAACAGTTCCAAATTCACAAATACAAAACAAAAGTAAAAGAACGAATTTGTTCGATGACGGAGATCTTAAAGGAGGAGGAAAAAGAAAACCAATACATACAAACTTTAACTCGCGCGTACAGAGAAACAGTTTGTGGTTTGTGGGATAGATACAAAATAATGTCCGATCATACATTCATTCTGTGTATGAAATGAACGAAGTATACTGAAACCGGACTCATAGTTCCTTGGATTGCTTGTTAGTTCCATGTCTTTTAACTAGTTCCATATCCGTAAAAGAAATGAACTATTAATGTGGATGCGGAGATGCGGACATTCCCAGTTCTTTTCATTTGTAGTTCCATTTCTATTATGGTGAGAGAATGAGAGATATCAAGCATGTTTGTCTGGAATAAGAAAAAAGAATGTTTCTTGTTCAATTCAATTGTTTTGGATTATTGGTAATTTTAAAGTAGGTATTTTTGTTATGTCTTAAACCTACTCATGCATTCAACTGACTGAATTTGTCTATAAATCTTGAATGTTTTTTGTTTGTCTTTCTTTGATGTACAAAAATCTAGTTCAAACACTTAGCTTCCTGCTACATTTTTAAAACAAACTTTGAAGCTTATAGTTTTTAGCTTTTCTAATTAAATAAATTTGTATTTTACTCAAATTGAAAAGAGTAATGTTCTGTTTTTTTTTCATAACTCTTGAAAATGCATGAATATCAAAAAAGGAATTTAAAGCATATACATGTCTTAAATTGCTTTTTTCACACTGAAATGATTTCAGTTTGTTCTAATACTCGTAAGTAGTAGGAGTAAGTATATATTTTATTAGAATTAACCTTTTCAGCTTTGATAATTATTTCTTGGATCATTCTTATTATAATTAAACTACATACCTACGAATGAAAAGATCTTTACATAATTTATATGGAACTCAAACCAGCAAGTGAAACATGGAACTAAGCACCAATTAACAAAATAGGTACCTATACGCATTAACATAATTTGAAAAACCTTAACAGTTCCGCGGACATGGTTCCAGGAACTAGTTCCGACGAGAAAAAGAATCGTTCCATGTCCGTTCCGGTACTGGAACTGTTTTGCGCAACTCTATCTTACATGTCTCCATGACTCAGGTACATTATTGAGATAGAGACAACCTTTGAAGATCATTTCTAGCCATGGTACTGCCAAGTCTTGCAGTTTCTGCAGCATAATTGGGATTATGCCATCAGGGCCAGGTGATTTGTAAGGGGAGAAAGTATTAATCGCACATGAAATACTATCTCCTGTTATAACAGAATTGATTTGCTCCTTATGAGCTATAATGGTATTTGTAGTGCTAAGCGTTTCGGGGTAGCTATTCTCACAACCCGGAAAATGTGTTGTCATCAGCAGTTCCAAAGACTCAGTTGGAGAGGCTGTCCAGATACCGTCACATTTTCTCAGAAATGAAGGGCTGCAATGTTCCTTTGACAGAACTTTACTTAGTCTGGCAGAATTCTTAATATTTTTTATTGAGTGACAGTATTCTCTCCAGCCAAGCTTCTTCGATGCTGCTATGGCTCGCTTGTACACTTTAGACAGTCTTTATATGGTTGAAAGAATTTCTCCTTCTGACATATGTTGAAGATCTTTCTGGTCATTTTTCTAAGTGCAGAAAGATCTTCATATTCCACCAAGGAGGGAATTTTTGCGGCTATATTTAACTGGACAGGAGACCTTAAAGGCAGTGTTAATCGCTGCCTCGAAAGTCTTTACCTTAGATTCAAGAACTTCCACAGATTCTACACTAATTAATGGTAAATTGCCTAGCTTGGATTTAGCGATCTGACTGAATTTCTTCCAGTCAGTTCTTTTGGGATTTCTATATGGAGGGGGGGTTTCTACCTTGAAACCTTTGTTGAAAAGGATCCATCTATGATCTGAGAAGGAATTTAAAGAGGAAACTCTAGAGTTTTCGACCACCAAATTACAGTTGTTTGTAACAGTGATATCAAGTACATCTTCCCACCCGTCGTATTTTTCCGAGCTTGGAAAAACGAAGGTGGGTGAGTCACCTCTGTTACAAACAATTAGGTTATTATCAATAATAAAATCAAAAAGAGACTCACCTCGTTCGTTGATTTCGTAACTACCCCAGAGAGAATGCCGTGCGTTCGCATCGCATCCAATCAGGAAGTTCGTCTTTTGTTAATTAGCTGCTTCAATCAATTTCCTCACCTCCTCGGGCGGTGATTGCCGGTTGTGATCGCAGTAGCCAGATGCCACCAGTAGTCCTTTTGCGTCTTTGTCTTCTAGCCTGACGACTGTCAAATCCGGAGTGCTAAAATTGGGACACAAAAAAGGTTTTAAGTGTTTTTTAGCTAAGATGCAAGTTCTGGGATTACCTTGTTCTGGGGTTACTGTTTTGTATAACAGGTCGTATTGGTTATCTTAGAGGCCTTTCACATTGAGGCCATTAATCCATGGTTCTTGAATTACGCCAATGTCAATGTTTACCTCACTGAGGAAAACTCTTAGATTATCTTAGGCACATTTAGAGTGCTTCAGATTAATCTGAATGACCTTGAGCGCGTTTTAATTGGTTAAGGGTCCTGCGGCGCCAAGGACAACCGAACCGTGGACAACAGCGCTGATCTTAGCGCTCTCATCCACTTTATCAGTATCTGGTCCATGATCTTGCATCGAGAGCCCCTCTGCTTTCTTCCGCGATCCTCAGAAGGTATGAAGTGCTGGTCGTTTGCAGTTCTTCCGCCTTGATGACGACCCAGTCGTGCATGGGAACCAGCGGGTTCAACCTCTGAAGACCCCGGATCAGCTCCAGTCTGCTCGGTTTTATGCCCATGAGGGGCAACCAGATGCGGGCCTTTGGTTGTCTAGGGATCTCCTTAGCTGGGATAAGCTTGAGTTTCAAGCCCTCCCAGTCATTGCTGACCTTAGCAATGCTGTCTCTAAGGAAGTCCCTTGAAAACGCGTCCTCGCATTTGATCACCCTGTATCCCCTGAGCATTTCCCCAGAGTCGAAGCTGGGGTAGGGTCCGTCACTTGTCGACAGGGTATACGTGAATACCATCTCAGAGAGCTTGGCTTCGATTGAGCTCCACACCGACAGCAGACCTTTGCTGTTGGTGGAGAGTTCATCTACAACCGCTACCTGGAGGTCATCCATGACGACCTCGCTTAGTGTAGGCGGTTGCGCCGCTCTGAGAGATGTGGCTTTCCTCTTCTTTAAATTGCCATCGAGTTGACTCTTCTTTTGGGAAGGTAAAGTCTTTTCCTGAGACCTGTCTCGCTTGACGGTCTTTTCTTTTTTTGTCAGAAGGTTATTGTACTGTAGTCATCAATAACCTTCTGGTACTTGATTTTATCCTCGGCGTCCCTCTCGTGACAAGTTCCCTCCGCCTCATTCTTGGCAATCTTCCTAAGAATAAACGAGGCATGCAGGAACTTGTTCTTTCAAAGAACGCCAGAAGATTTCTTCTTACTACGGTTAGCATTGCTATGGCTGACATTGCTACCCGATGGCTTGGCAGTATTGTTCGGTTTAGGGAGCACAGGAGTACTATGGCTGGTACTCGCTATGCTCCCTGAAGGTTTGGAAGTTATCTCATCGGCACAGAATCCTGTCAATGTCTCTTGGCTAGAGGCCAAGAGTTCGTCTTCGTTGTCCGTTGCGATTTCCCTAGTTGTCGTTAGTTTGTTCATTTGATATAGTTTTAAAAATTTTGGTCCCACGAGTAGGTCGGAAAAGAATTGTCAGCCCCGGCAGAGCCGATATACCGGGCACCGGGGTAAGGCAAGTATTAAGACGGACCCGGCCGCGTATTGCCAAACTGTATATCAGTACAGAGCTCCGACGCTCTATAATAGACTACAGAATGCTCATTCAAATTAAGAGCATACTATATACTGTGTCAGATCAAAAGCAGATTTTTCTGTGTTGGTATACATTTTGCTCAGGAAACTAAGAGCAAAGTACCTGTGATTACAGAGCCATCGTTCACGTTGGTGTGGTTAGTGTGTGTGGTGTGTGGTGCCGTTACATAAGGCCAAGTGACAAAAGGCCAAATTTGTTTGTGACTTAAGGCCAAACATAAAATGTTTTGTCTTGAGCAACAGTACCTTGTGTGGCCCGCTTTGCGGGTTTTCAGGATTTTAACTCCCTTTTCGGGGCTCACACCCGCTCACGCAACTCCGTTGCTCCGCTTAGGGTATGTTCAGTCGCCAGGCAGGCGCCTGTAGCAACAGTTTTCCTGAGCAGCAGTACATAACTGTTAGTTGTTTACTCCAACGTGAACGATGGCTCTGTAATCACAGGTACTTTGCTTCAGCTTTTTTAATATTTTACAAGCAAACTGCATGTGACCACAGAGCGCTCTGTGGTAGCATACAGTTTGCTCTACAATACTTTCAAATTCGGTGAGCAGAAAATGACTGAGCTGATATACAGTTTGGCAATACGCGACCTTGCCAGGGCATCTGAATGAGCTCGTTAGTGACTGATTTTCCCCCCAGCCTTCCATTTCTTCGGCACGGATTATGAATAATCGCTCACACCACCACTGAAAATTAGAGACCTGTATCTATGGTAAAATCCCATTGTTGAGGGTTGAACTATTGAGGAGTAAAGGAACCTTACAACATTGCGACCTGACCTTAGCTGATCCGCATCTTGACAACGCACAAGATTTCTGTGGTGATCATTACCGCCTGGCACCCACTAGGAGGGTTTGATACGAGGATTTATGCCGAGCAAAGTAATTCAAAAAAAATATATATATTAATATATTATAAAGTATATAATCTTTTCTTTTTACCGAATATCGTCGTTATATACGAAATATTGCATTTGGAAATTCTGATTGTAAAAGGTGAAGTGATAAATTCAAATATTAAATATTAATATACACATAAGGTACTTATTATAAAATCCCTTGATACGAGTATCTTTCCAAATTAATATATTAATGAGTAATGTTGAAAACCATGTTTTATGAACTGGACTGTTTGTTGTTACTGATTTGAAGTTGAATTTGTAAAAGAAAATAAGAATGACAAATAGAGTTTAGTTTTATGATCAGTATAAATATTTATAAAATTGATCTTATTTTTATTGATTTGTTAGGTTAAGTTTTGGGGTGTAATAAATGTGAAGAAATTCTATTCTCCTGTTGAAATTGACGGATCTTATTATTTTTTTCTTTCCCCTGTGAAGAAATTCTATTCTCCTGTTGAAATTGACGGATCTTATTATTTTTTTCTTTCCCCCTCTTATTATTTTTTTCTTTTGGGAAGTTGGTTTGGACTTTTCAGCTTTTAGATGAGCCAGAGAATACTATGAAGTGTGTGTAAACAACGCTAAGGGAGGATGTGGCGAAGGGAAAGACCTTTCCAGACGGGAAACGTAAGATGAAATGGGTGGTATTGACATGCCGGTATACAGGTGGACATCGAACTCATCAGATGAGTAATCCAAGGGTTTAATTACTTTTCAGATTACTTGTTCAGATATTTCCATTTTTATTTGTTATCAGAAAATGACCCTTTGAGTTTCAATACCAAGTGATATTTAGGGGCTGTCATAATTATTTGAGGGCGTGACAAGCAAGGTTGTATCTTCGGATACGTGGGTGGGCAACCTCAGAGAGACTACAACACCTCGATCTCTCCTCATTGCGGTAACAATGAGATTTTGTTGTTGTTTTTAATGTTAAATAAAAGTACTCGTTTGTACCCATTCATGGAATACGAATTAACATTTTATTTAGGTTGAGAAGGGAAATGAATAATATGGAATAAATCTGAATAAAAGGTGAGATATGTGGTGAAAATAGGAAAAGGTAAGATTTTATTCGTTAGGGGTTGTTTGCGAACAACATGGGATGCAAATAACATGGTGTGGTAGTATTATGAATAATACCATACGAGGAGGGATTCCCAATCAAAAGTTATAACATCCATACTTTTGAGTGTAGTTATATATATGGGTAAAGCTGAAGGAATATCTAATAGATAAGAGCTTGTTTATATATTCTACCGATTGGTTAAACAAATATAATTTTTTTTAACTTTTCAAATTTTGTTATTTTTTTTATTTTCCAGTTTAATATAATTTTTAAATTCTTAGATTTTCGGTTATCTGTATTTATTTTTTTATGGGAAGATTTTTTTTGTTTTGTATAAGAGTAGCAGCAAGACCCCCGACCATTTCGCCAGCGTGGCAGCTGCTTCAAAGGGCTCTTTACAAAGTTTAAACTCCACTTTTGGTTTGAACCAAATAATTCGGTTTCACAATTCCGTTTAAACCTTGAACTGTAGTTTAAATTGAACGTTAGTATTCTGCCGTTTAAACCACAGCCCGACGTTTAGAATCATTTGAAAGCACAGTGACATTTCAATTTAGCAACTGCTAAAAAAACGTAGTAGTATCTACATATAAGGAAATATAAATTTTTAAACAAAAAATATTGTATTTTTAAAATGTTCGGAAAGTGATTTTGAAGATATTAGTGATGAGGAAACATTTATATAAGTTGCGAATGTGAGAAGAGAAAAACACATTAATGGAGAACAAATCATTTCAATTATTCTCACGATCTAGAAATGTTCGAGACATTTCGAATGTCGAAGAATTCGGCCTACATTATTTTGGAGCAAAATCGATCTCAAATTGAAAATACAACTAAATGGTAAGAAAAAAATTTATAAATGTACATATGTAATGAGAAAATATAATACTTTTCAGGAACCATTCAATATCTGCAGAAACCAAGCTTTTACTAACCTTGCGCTTCTATGCTAGTGGATCCTTGCTCATAACTGTAGGGTATCTAAATCATTCGCCAGTAGAATTTGCAAGATAGTTTTTCACCATATTGCTTCACTTCGAGAAAAATACATAGAGTTCCCGATGACAAATGAGGGAAAATTGGAAGTTGTAAATCGATTTTATAAATTTGCGAGATTTCCTCGAGTTATAGTTGCTTTAGATTGTACACATGTACGGATTCAGTCCCCAGGTAATATTAAATTAGATTAAAATTTGTAAATATACTCACATATTTTTCATAAACTTTGTTAGGAGGGGCGAATGGTGAAATATTTCGAAATCGGAAAATCTATTTATCAACGTGCAGATCGTGTGTAATTACCATCAGTTAAAAATAATGGAAATAGTTCCAAAGTGGCCTGGATCGATTCATGATTCCACAATTTTTAATAACTCTAGAATCTGTGCAAGATTTGAAAAAGGAGATTTTGTAAACTGTCTCACAGTGGCTACCAATGCAGCCGTCCTGCACAACATTTGTTGTATAAACAACGAAGCAGATCCTCCAGAATTGGACAATTTATTCAATTTGGGGTGGCCGTGGCACGATGGTTGTGTGCTCGCCTGTCAACCTCATCATCACAGGTTCGATCCCTGCCGTCGTCTATGTCGTTGTAATTCCATTAAAACCTTCTAAAATTGTCATCAATGGGTTGCTAGTTTACTCTTTACATGTTGTTCAGGCTGTTTAATTTTAATAAAACTAATTTCTTTCACTTATTTGTATTGATTACTTTTATTTAAGTAGATTGATTTTTTCTTGATTACACGTCTTACTTCTCCAAAGATTTATAAGAAAAGGAAAGAGAACATTAAAAGTTTACCTATGTCAAAGTGACAGGCAATGACAGTAATAGATGATTCAATAGAACTATACTAGATTCTTAACATTCCGCCCACCTCGACGTCTCCGTTGGAACGTTGAACTTCTGATGGGTCCCCTGCAAAAACTGGCAAGGGACAAAGCTTCACAATGGGTCTTTTTAATGTTGATGATTGAGTCTTAATGGTGACAACCCTAACGTGTCCATCGAACCCTGGATGCGTTTCAATAACTCGAGCAAGTGGCCATTTACTTGGAGGATACCGCTCGTCTACGACTAAGACTAGTGTTCCTACTTTGATGGATGGCATAGCTTCATGCCACTTGGCAAATTCTTGAAGACGCTGTAGATATTGGATTGACCACCTCTCCCAAAATCTCTCTAACATCTGTCTTAAATGCTGAAACCGCGATAACCTGGATTCTGCTACGTGAAGTAAAGATGGTTCAGGAACTGTATTGATTGCATTTCCAATGATGAAATGTCCTGGAGTTAATGCTTCGAGGTCTTCAGGGTCATCCGAAAGTGGACAGATTGGTCGAGAATTTAGGACGGCCTCTATTTGTGCTAATAAAGTAGAAAACTCTTCATAGGTTAAAAGAGACTCACCAATTGTTCGCTTGATATGGAATTTTGCGGATTTGACAGCCGCTTCCCATTTGCCGCCAAAGTGAGGTGCCGCTGGTGGATTGAACTGCCATTTGGTTCCATCGTTAGCTAGCACATTAATGATATGCACACACTCTTTTGACGCAGCTTTGAAAAGTTTTCTTAACTCTGTGTCAGCTCCCACTAAATTTGTACCGCAATCGCTTGTTAAAGTGGCACAGATACCTCTGCGACTAACGAACCTCTTGTATGCAGCTAAAAAACCTTCGGTTGAGTAGTCTGTGGCTAATTCCAAATGAACAGCTGATGACGAAAAGCACACAAATACGATTAGATAGGCCTTGTATGTTTTGGCTGCTCGGCCTCTCCAAGTTTTTAAAATAAAGGGTCCGGCATAATCAACACCGGAATGTAAGAACGGACGAGAGGAAATGGTGCGGTTAACTGGAAGTTGACCCATAAGTTGCTTTGAGGTTGCTGCTCGATGACGAGCACAGATGACACAGCTATGTACGAAGGACCGCACGTAACTACGCCCTCCAAGAATCCAATAAGATCTTCTTAATGTTGCCAGCATCAACTGCACACCGCCATGGAGAGTTGTTTGATGAATATAGCCTAAGACAAGTTTAGAGAAAATTGAATCTCTTGGCAAAATAATTGGATGTTTAATGTCTGGATCTATTTGCGCATTACGAAGCCGCCCACCAATTCGCAGAACTCCTTGCGCATCAACAAATGGCGTAAGTCTATGAAGGGGGCTATTGCGTGATAAAGATTCTAAACGAGAAAGTTGATTAATTTCAGATTTAAAATAAGTACTCTGTGTTTTTTGTATCCAAAATAACTTAGCATTTTCAATCTCTGCAGGTTTCAAAGGGCATGAAATGGTTGATGAATTGAGGACAAACTTTGCATTTTCGATTACTTCAGGAGTATACGGATTTGAAATATTTGAAGGATTACGAGATTTTCGCAATAATACAAGCATTGTGGTTCGAAGTATGAAACGTTTGCACCATGCAGTGATTCGCAAAAGTCTCGTTAAAGTTGAATACCGCTGAAGAAGATCCCATGTTGGTTTAATTGACCATTTCATTGTTGCAGCTACTAATTGTTGACGTTCTTCTTGGTCTACATTAATTTCTAGAGTTGGGATAAGATTTGGCCACTTATCTGGTGTAAGCTGGAGCCAATGTGGCCCTTTCCACCAAAGATCACTCTCAGCTAACTGTCGAGGCGAAACCCCTCTGGAAGGGAGGTCTGCGGGATTATGTTCACCTGAAATGTGATGCCAATGTGCCCTAGGCAAAATTTCTTGCACTTGGCGAACTCGATTTCGGACGAAATCTTTCCATCTCGATGGTTCACCTTGAATCCAATAGAGAGCAGTACTCGAGTCAGTCCAAAGGTGAACTGGAACTGAATGTAAATCAAGAACGTTAATAAAGTGCCACACGAGCTTCGTAAGCATTAGTGCAGCTGCTAACTCTAGCCGTGGAATCGTGACACGAATAGCTCTTGGTCGTTTTGATGATTTTTCTGGGCGCTTAGCTGGCGTAACTTTTGTTTTGGATGATAAGATTGTTATATTTGTTCCGTTTTCTCTGACTACACGAATATAGACTACAGCTCCAAGAGCTAGTTGTGATGCATCGGAAAATCCATGCAGTTCAACTGATAACAAATTGCGAGTTATTCCAAGCCATCGTGGAACGGATATCAAAGATAGATCGTTAAGTTGGTTTATGTAGCTTTTCCATCGACTTTCAAAAGATTTAGTAATTGGTTGATCCCATTCAAGGTCTGCAAGCCAGAGCTCTTGTATAAACAGTTTAGCCCTGACCACAATCGGAGAAAGCCAACCCAAGGGATCAAAAAGTTGAGCTGTTCTAGATAGCACTGTTCGCTTTGTATAAACTACTGGTTCCTCCTGCTGTTGTGGAATAAAGATAAAACGATCCAATGTAGGTTGCCAGTTCAGTCCCAATGTTCTGTGAACAGGACCGTCATCTATGCAAAGTAATGTACTTGGAGCTCGATTTTGTTCAGGAACTTCCGTGATCAGACTATCATTATTGGCTGACCATTTTCTCAATTGAAACCCACCTGCTTTAAAAAGATGAATAATTTGCGATATTCGAAGCTTACCTTCTTCAACAGAAGCTGCTCCATCGTACACATCGTCCACGTAAGTATTTTTCTTGATAACGTCTTTGACATCCGGAAATCGATTACTTTCGTCATCGGCTAATTGATTTAGAACCCTGTTTGCAAGAAATGGCGCTGACTTTGTTCCATACGTAACTGTGGTGAGCACAAATTCTTGAATATTAGAACCTTCAGCCCACAAAATTCGTTGATATTTCCAGTCGTCAGGGTGCACTTTGACTTGCCGAAACATTTTAGTCACATCAGCGCAATACGCAAACTCTTTGACTCTCCACCGTGTAAGAACATCAGGGAGATCTACTTGTAGTTTTCTTCCTTCATGGAGGAAGTCGTTGAGCGATGTACCTTTATCAGTCTTAAGAGATCCGTTGAAAACTACTCTTAATTGTGTCGTTGAACTACAACTGCGAAGGACACCATGATGAGGTAGATAAAACATTTGATCAGTTTGATGAGTTGGTGAAAGCACTCGTTGCATATGGCCTAGTTGTTCATACTCTGCAATAAAGTTAGAATAATTAGTTGCATATTCTGTGTTATGTACAAATCGATTTTTCATTCTGTATAACATCTTTAAGGCTGGAGATCTCGAATCACCAAACGATGCTGGAACTGATTTAAAAGGAAGACGTACGGTGAATCTTCCTTCAGGATCACGTGAATGTGTGTTTTGAAATATATCCTCACATTCTTGCTCTTCTGGGGTAAGTGAATCAACAGCGGACTTAAAGGATTCCTCTTGCATCCAAAACTTTTGCACTAAATCGTCAAGATGGTCATCAGTGTAACAATGAAACGATTTGGCTTCTTCATTTTTCGAGTTGTCAGTTGATGATAACGAGCCTGAAATAATCCATCCTAATGTTGTACGTTGTGCTATTGGTGCACCTTCTGGGCCTTTGAGGAGTCCACATTGTAGGACTTGTCCATACATCTCTACTCCAAGAATGAGGTCCACTCGTCCAGGTTGGTGATATTCTGGATCAGCTAGATCAATATTTTGCAGGTGTGGCCATTCAGAATGTCGAATTGCGGCTGATGGTAAAAGGTTGGTAAGTTTTGATAAAATATAGGCGTTAAAACTGCAGTTGAATGCGCATATGCAAGATTTCAGATTTATTGTTACCATTCCTTTTGATTGATGAGATGAGGATGAATCACCACCTATACCTACTATAGATAAAGATGTGTACGATCGAGGAAGCTGAAGAAGGTTGATGAGGTATTCTGATACAAGATTTACTTCCGAGCCTTGGTCAAGAAAGGCACGGACGACATACGAATCCCCAAAACTAGAGACTACTTTAACCAATGCAGTAGCAAGAAGTGTTGTTGATCTTGGGGATCTATTAGTACAGGCAACATTAGACGCGGCTGAAACAGAATTATTGTTGTTGTTAGAGGTGGCTTGATTAGATGTTAGAGATGAAACTGGATTGATGAAAGTGTTTTGCTGATGAATAGTTGTGTGATGACGTCCTCCACATTTTTGACATCTGCGTTTTGAAAAGCATGCATTGATTTGATGAGGGCCGAGGCAGTTGTAGCATAACTTTAATTGTTTAATGAGCTCCATACGATTAACAGGAGTTTTTGATAGTAAACCTGGACAAGAAGAGATATAGTGCTCGCCTTGACAATTAAAACATACCTGCTTTGGCGGTTGTGCAGCTGCATGATGTATTTTCGCCTTAAATTGCTGCCTTGAGTTGGATACATGGGATTTGATTTGCCCTGAAGTAGCGCGTTCAAAGGCTTCCAATGAACGAATGCGGGTTAAGATAAATTCTTTGAGAGCAACCCATGTAGGTGGTTCAGTTGAAGATCCTAATGACTTCTCCCATTCCTTAACTGATGCACCATCTAATTTACGGGAAACGATATGTGTGAGTACATCATTCCACTGATTCACGTCACGACCAAGACCTTCAAGTGACCCCAAAGCTTTGTTGATATCGTTAAACAAGGTCTCCAGTTTAGAAGAAGATTCCTCGTTAACAGCTTTTGCAGATATAATCGCTTGAACAGCTGAGTCAACATGTAGCCTCTTATTATCATAATAAGAGATCATGTCGTCCCAAGCAATTTGGAAGTTTGATGCGGTGACTGAGACACCTTGCAGACGTGATGCCGCCTTTCCTACGAGGCATCCTTTTAAAAATTGAAGTTTCGTGACGCAGGTTAGCGACGGATCAGCTCCAATTATTGCCATGAAAGAATCTTTAAATGAAGGCCACTCAGAGAACTCTCCATTAAACACTGGCAGCGGTAGTTTTGGAAGTTGGTGGTTGTGTGTAACAGACAGCTGCTTTGCAGACGTAGCAGAAAGAGACTTACCATCTGAATTGGGAACTTTTACTAATTGATCATGCATTGTAGACATATGTTCGATGGCGTCGAGGTAATTTTCTTCGCAGCTACGATACATTTTGATTTTAAAATAGTTTTCCTCTTCGAATTTCTGGCGTGTTTCAGTCTTCAAAGCTGCTTTGATGGTTGTGATGTCTTGATGATTCTGCTTGAAAGAACTCCAATTTTCGCAGAGAGCTGTTTTCCGAGATTCTATTCTTTGAATTGTTGCTTTGGAACCCAGTTTATCTAGCGATTCTTTGATGATGTCGAATAATTCATACTGCTGTTCTAAAATGGCTGATAACTGTGTTGCATTGGACATGTTTGTGGTTATGGACTATTTCTCAGGAAAAATTAAATAAATATTTATTTCGCGGTAAAAATAATCCGAGCTTTCGAAGGACCAATAATGTTTAATTTTAATAAAACTAATTTCTTTCACTTATTTGTATTG
Organism: Philhelius festivus; assembly: GCA_963931855.1. Classification (NCBI taxonomy): domain Eukaryota; kingdom Metazoa; phylum Arthropoda; class Insecta; order Diptera; family Syrphidae; genus Philhelius; species Philhelius festivus. The sequence continues at coordinate 157,165,533 of OZ007554.1, forward strand.
ATTACTTTTATTTAAGTAGATTGATTTTTTCTTGATTACACGTCTTACTTCTCCAAAGATTTATAAGAAAAGGAAAGAGAACATTAAAAGTTTACCTATGTCAAAGTGACAGGCAATGACAGTAATAGATGATTCAATAGAACTATACTAGATTCTTAACACAGGCATAACACTAACAACATGTAATTGAGTTAAAAACTAGTATGCCCAACAAGGATGAACATGAATAAAAAAAATAATGTGAATTATAAACGTCATAGAAATAAGACACGGCTTTTCTCCGCTTTAGCAAAGCCGCCATCCCTGGAGATAAAAATATCTGAGACAACCACCAACAGCCTCAGAACATCGTGCCACACATCTTTCCTATCCTTCTTTCTCTTCATTAACTTCACGCCCGCGCTGTGTTGAAACATTTAAAGATTAGATTATAAAAAAAAAAAAAAAAAAAAAAAAAATGAACCAATAAATCATGGTTATAATAGTGAAAGAACTTCGAACTCCCAGAATGAAAATACATCTATTCGAAGTATAATTTTTGATGACTATTTAGAAGTCTTAGATTAATAAAATACGATTTTTCATGTTTAGTTAAGTTTTATTAATTTCAATGTATGCCTACACATTAAGAATATACTTCTTATCAATTAGTGTTATGCTAATTATTTCAATAATGCTTTGAAGAAAACTACTTTATAATATTTTTGGCATAAAAAACAGGTAATAATTTCATGCATTACATATTTTTGAGAAAGAATCAAAATCAAGTGAGAAAAAAAAGTTAGATACACCTTTTACAAAAATTAAAACTAAAGACAGTACATCTCTATTGAATACAAAGAACTAAAAAAAAGAAGAAAAAAAAATATATACACTAGGTCAAAGAAAAATAGAATTAATTTTGATAATAAGTACGTAGATCTCTACGAAACTGTGCTTCGCCGCTTACTCTCCTTAAGTGCCTGGGAAGAGAGTTCCACAATCGGATGGCGTTAACAAAAAACTGGCGCTCTGATGTCAGACAAGAATAACGAGGATGAATGAGTTGTTGAGATCTGCTAGAGGAAACAAACTGTATCCTGTTGAATAGACGGCAAGGTTGCTGTGTATGGATTATATTGAATAATAATATAAGAGTTCGAAAGCGCATAAGGTGATCAAGGGAGATGTTATATATTTGCATTGAGAAATTTGACACATGATCAAACCTTCGCAATCCAAATACATAACGCGCTGTATTATTGAAGGCAATATTAAGTCTTCTCCTGCTGACGGCATCACAGTCACAAAAAATTTCCCATCCGTTACTGAGAATTGGTAATACTAGCGTTTTAGCTAAAAGCATGCGTGTTTTAAAAGGGGTGAAATACTGTGAGGCCCATAACCTACGTAGTACTCCATAGACTTTACCGACGGCAGAATTGATGTGCATATCCCAAGACAGCGTGCTATTGAACAACATACCAAGATTTTTGGCAGAAGAAATGTAAGCGATGTTCGAGTTGTTTAAATACAAGTTTGAAAAATAATCAAGGTTCAAGGCTTTTCTGCTAATGACATTGCACTTGGATTTCAATGGATTCAGGAACAGGCCATTGCTTGCTGACCAGCGAGAAATTTCTTCTAGTTCCCTATTAATTGTGTATGCACAATCTTCAATTAGTCCCAAGGGGCAACTATGGTATAATTGAACATCATCAGCAAACATCTGAATAGAAGAACTAACAAACCTTGATGAGAGTTCATTTATATAAAGGGAGAAAAGAAGAGGCCCTAAGATCGAACCCTGAGGGACTCCTCTGGTGGTCGGTAAGAAACTTGAAATTTTATTGCCAACTGAAACAGCTTGTTTTCTATCCCGAAGGTAATCTGACAACAAAAGAACAGCAGATGATGAAAAACCATAAAATGATGATAGCTTACGACACAAATTAGCATGGTCTACTGTATCGAATGCTTTAGAAAAGTCAAGCAATACAAGAAAAGTGACATGATCTTCATCCAAGGCAAGTCTTATGTCTTCAACAATGTTAATAATGGCAGTTGTGCAGCTATGCTTTTGGCGGAACCCAGACTGCTTAGAAGAGAGAATGCTTTGGGCTCTTAGATGGGCATTAAGTTGTTTTTGTACTACCCTCTCGAAAACTTTTGATAAAAAAGGGAGCACAGAAACAGGTCTATATTCATTACCACTCTTACTTTTGGGAATTGGTAGAATTTTGGCTAGTTTCCATTGAGATGGATATAAACTAGTCATTATTATCGTATTAAACGTGTTTGTTATGTAGGGCAAAATAATAGGTAACAATGACTTAATGAAAACAGGATGTATTCCATCAATCCCTAGAGCATTGGACCTGACAGACAAAATACTTTCAACTATGTCAGTGGTTTCCACACAAGTGAACTCGAAACGAACTTCAGACGAATGTCCATAAGGAGATCTAGATAAAGTTGGGGAACAGCTAGGAAGGGCAGGGAACGGTAATGTAACGAATTCATGATTTAGTGAATCGATGTTAATATTCATGTCACAATCCTGAATTTTGTTCACTAACCCTGTCTCCCTCAAGTTCTTCCATAGTTGACGACCATTCATAGAAGGACTAAACTTTCTATTGTATAATTGAATTTTAGCGGTTCGTATTTTGCGGACTACTTGATTACGCAATCTGCGAAATATCATATGGTGAACATTCAATCTATAGCGTTTCCATAAATTATAGGTCTGATCTCGTTGGACCATAAGCCTACGAATTTCGTTGGTAAACCAAGGACGTTCACCGTGTTTTAAAGTTCTGGTTCTCAGCGGAACATATCTATTAAACAAATTATTGATATTATTGTTAAGAAACTCAATTTTCTCATCAGGTGAAAGTACAAAGTAAATCTGATCCCAATCAACACTTCGAGTGCTAAGCTCTAAGCCAGAGTAATCGACGTTCCTAAAATCTCCATATTCGTAAGAATTTTGAGGACTTTTAACCTTGAAGTTGAAAAACAAAAAAATGAGATCATGCTTTGAAAATGCTGCAGCTGACAACTGATCATACAAAAGGACATCACTCACATTGCTAACGAGAAAAACATCTAAAAGAGTTTGCGAAGCCCTAGAAAAATGTGTAGCAACTGTAGTGTTGACCGGAGTTAGGTTAAATGTTCTCATGCAATCAACGAGAAAAAACTGATTCAAGAGATTACTGTTGAAATCACCACATATAATGATCTTAGATGGGCCCAGAGTAATTTTTTCCAAAATAGAAAGCAATGGACTAATATCTACATCATTATTGGGTCTGTAAACAGCCCCTTAAAGAAGAGTACCTTCGGCGTCCAGTATGTCTAGGAACAAGTAATCCAACCCACTGCTTGATGACGACTTACAATTAATTTTGCCTTTTATGCCATTACGAACATAAACAGCGGCTCCTCCACCTCTCCTACCATGTCTGTCAGCCCGAAAAAGCCTAAAACCACTCAAAAAATACATTGAATCACCATTTTTATCGGAGAACCACGTTTCAGTAACACAGATTATAACATCAGATTCCTCAAACACATCTCTAGGCACGAGTACGATAACTTGGCCGCCACGACTTGATGACGGATTTTTGTAGAGGGGTCAAAAACAAGCACTTTTTACTAAGGAATGGGGGGTCTATCTCCCCCCGTTTAGGAGGTAGGGGCACTTTTAGAAAAAATGGTTTAAATTAAAAAAAAAAAATATTAAAAAACAACGGCAACACCTACAATAAAGTGCTATACTGCGTTTGAAAGCCAGAAAATTGTTCTATAATCCTGCATTTAAACTAAATTACTCATATCAATAGTTTTTGAGAAATTCGCATTTAAAGTCAAAATTTTGATAAAAAAAAACCTGAAAAAAAAAGTTTAGACCGGTTGTTTTCAAAATTGTGAAATGAAATTGTAAGTTAGCTTACATGTGTTTCATGTATCTATCAGTTCTTAATCGAACACAAAAAACCGCATGGTTCTATGTCTTCTGGTTTTTGAGAAAATCGAAAATAACTTAGGGCCGTTTTGTTCACTAGAAGTTGACCTCAACTTTAGGATTTTTATTCTCAACTTGTGATTTTGTTTTTCTTCACTCAAAGTTGACAGTTTCAACTTTCGATTCTCAACTCTCGAGTTGATCAATTTCTGGTTTTCTCAACTTCCGAATATACTAGAAGTTGAGAGAGAAAAAGTGAGAGTTGACATGAAACATTGTTTTTTTTTTAATAAAATACATGCATTTTGCTTCAAAAGTTTTTTTAATTGAGTTTTCACAACAAAAAAAAAATATTGGCATAATTTTCCGCAGCAATTGTTTTTGGGAAAATTGGACTTCAACTTCGTCGAGCAGTGAATGTTGCCACTCATTAGAGTTGAAGAGTGGGACGACCGTGACTTCAATTATTGTTTTCGTTTTTCAAAACCGACAGCAGTGATGTTGATAGAATTAATAAAGGATTCACTTTCTTGCAACGCGAGACGGTAATAGTTTTGAATTAAAACCTAAGTTCCCCAATCACAAAAATCACATTGTAACAAACGCTGCGCTGATGAGAATTTGTACAAAGAATTGCAAATAGGCACTCGCGATTGAGTTGAGCGTTCATTTATGGCGTTTGGAAAAGCAGATTTCCCGTGTTGGCTTCCGACATTAGGTGGAAAATAGAGACGGCAAAACTCATCATCATCGATTGCGCTGTTATTCACAACAAAGCAATTGAAGGAAAATTATAGAACCTGCTCCAGAAATTCCCAGATTTGCTGATTTAGCTGACACAAATTTACCATGTATCTTTGGGGAAACGGCAACATCCATGACAAACATCCGTTCGCGATTGGTAACAACTTATTTTTATCCCTATGTAGATCGAAGAAAAAAAGAAAATCATTCATCACAAATATCACACAAAAATTCAATTAGGTTGACCGAATAAATTAAAATTTAATTTTGAAAGTGACAGCTTGTCACTTGTCACAACAAATATCCCAGGGATATTTTTCAAATCAGAAGTTGATCAACTTTAGATTTTCAACTCGGGAGTTGAGAAAAAAATTGTGAAGAAAAAGAAATTTTAACTTGCGTTTCATCTCTCGAGTTGAATCCAACTCTCAAGTTGATCAACTTGAGAGTTTGCCTCAAGTTGAGCTATAGTGAAGAAAACGGCCCTTAAACTACTTTCCTACAAAATGTTTGATATTTTTTGCTTTCTTACATAAATAAATCAGTGCTATACTCTGTCCAACAAAAATTGTCAGTACAGGCCTTATGGGAAAGCTTTTTCTTAAGCAGTGGCGCCTGATGCACCCTCACTACAATGCGTTAGGAAAAATGCCACTAAAAAAAGAGCAAAACCACTGACTTTTCTTAAGGAATTGTTGTTGTAATTCTTTGCAAAAAGTTGTACACCCCAACACAACCGTCGTATCCCACTGCTGATGAGTGACGAGATACTGTCAAGAGTGTCAAGTGTCACTCAATACGATCGTGCGCTCTTTATCTACATCAAAACGGAGTTACCATTATCATTCTCAATTGCAAGCAAGGAGCTTTTTCAGTGGTTTTTATTAAGGAGCTTTTGGGATTTGAAGCTTTTGAGAACACATTTTAAGAAGATGAGTATGTTGAGTGTTGTCGTATTGTTTTTTAACTTAAAAAAAAAAACGCGCCTATTATCTTACCGCTTGGTGTTGTGGGAAAAGGTAAATTGAATATTGTTTTCAGTCGTTTTGAATCGGCAGACGGTAGCCCTACGCGTTTTTTACTCTCATTTGCGGTGATTTATAATGTAAGCTACGGAATCCCTGTGAGATCTTTAAAAGGCGACACACTTATGCATGGCAATGCAACCAGAATGAGAGACAAACGTCCTATCTTCCCTGTACTGACAATTTTTGTTGGGCAGAGTATAGCTTCCAACATTACAATATATAAACAGTAAAGTATGTATGAGGGGGCATGCTGCCCCCCTGCAACCGCCCTGCTTGGGCACACTATAGCATTTGGGGTAGGTGTGAGGTTGGGTGCATGCAAAGTTTCTTTTGCATTCACATAATCTGTATTTAAAAAAATTCAAATTTATTCTATTTATCCAATGTCCACTAAATACGAGTACATATAAAATACAATAAACGATATTGAAAACCAAGACAAACTTCCGACCATGTTCACCAATACATGGCACTATTTTTCTATCGAAAATACTGCCTAGAAAGGAAATATAAGGACGACTGGGGTTCGCAAATAATAGAGTTTTTAGCAGATGTAAAAAAAGTTTACCCTTGTTATACCGATGGTGATATATGTGAGGGTGTACAGTTAAAAGACATCGATCCTCCCACCCTTCAGAGCGAAAATTTAGAAAGTTTTTTACCGCCAAAACATGCTCGGCTTCCCACCATAAAAGAGTAACTCAACGAACTCGACAGTTATAGTACGGACGATGGCTTTATCGACGAGAATTACACACCTTTTTAATACATTTTGACCTTTTTTCACTAACTATGACTGACTAACTCCTCACTAACTGACAAAATAACTGACCCAGATGCAATTCTACCTCCTCATGGTGCATTCTGGGTAACGCTAAATGAATTGCGGTATTGAACTAACAAAGATTCATTATGTTTATTAACATTAATCCTTAAAATGAAATCTCCGTCACCACCAAAAATCAAAAAAAGCAGTTTTGGTAATTTTCTCAAAAACTAGAAGACATAGAACCATGCGGTTTTTTGTGTTCGATTAAGAACTGATAGATACATGAAACAAATATAAGCTAATTTACAATTTCATTTCACAATTTTGAAAACAATCGGTCTAAACATTTTTTTCACGTTTTTTTAATCAAAATTTTGACTTTAAATGCGAATTTCTCAAAAACCATTGACATGGTTAATTTAATTTAAATGCAGAATTATAGAACAATCTTCTGGCTTTCAAACGCAGTACAGCATTTTATTGTAGGTGTTGCCGTTGTTTTTTAATATTTTTTTTTTCAATTTAAACCATTTTTTCTAAAAGTGCCCCTACCTCCTAAACGGGGGGAGATAGACCCCTCCTCCCGTAGTAAAAAGTGCTTGTTTTTGACCCCTCTACAAAAACCCGTAATCAAATCTTGGCGGCCAAGTTATCGTACTCTCCCCTACCTTTCTTTTGGCGGTGGTTAGACTAAAAAATATTTATACGGTACAAAGATAACAAGGCCACGGAGATTACACTGAATTTTTACTCGGATGAAAACATTTTTTTTTTTTTTTTTATAATCTACCCGCGCTCAAGGGACTAGATTACCCTTTAAATGTTTCAACAGAGCACGGGCGTGAAGTTACGGAAGGGAAAGAAGGATAGAAAAGATGTGTGGCACGATGTTCTGAGACTGAAGGTTGTTGTTTCAGATATTTTATCTCCAGGGATGGCGGCTGAACTAAAGCGGAGAATGCCGTGTCTTATTTCTATGTTGCTTATAATTCACATTATTTTATTCGTGTTCACTCTTGTTGGGCATACTAGTTTAACTCAATTACATGTTGTTAGTGTTATGCCTGAACAACATGTAATGAGTAAACCAGCAACCCATTGATGACAATTTAAGAAGGATTTTAATGGAATTAAAACATGAAATTAAAGGTTTTTTGACGTACTATAAGATAATGCATCGTAAAAAATTATTAAAAATTGTTTAGTTGTGTGAAAAAGCGAAAATGTTTAATTAGGTTTTTTTTTCCAAATCTTGTCACACTCGTTCAACTAAGTATTCGGACAACAAAACAATTTTTTTTTTTTGGCATATCATAAAATTGAAGTTTGAGAGAAGGCCTTTCAAACGACAAGGCCCAAAATTAAATAAAAAATTTTTTTCATCATTAAAAATATTAATAAAACTGATTAAGCATGAAAATCACATCCCAAAAAGGCCACGGAGATTACACATTATTAATTACCATGGCTATTCGTTACCATCAATCGATCTGCAAATTTTTTCTTATAATGAATATATAAACATATATATATATAAACACAGTTCCATGCCAAATTTCAAGTCTTTAAATTGAAATGCAAAAAAAATAGAAGCTATAACGCTAAAAATGTAATTTTTTTAAAACGACCCGTATACGAAATACGCATACCACAAAAAAAAATTTGACACGGGATCGAAATCCCTAGTGTTACAGGAAATCGACATAAGCAGTTTATCAGAAATATCGATTTTTGACATTGACATTTATTTCGTGCGCCGAATGGTGGAATATCTTTAAGTTGAGAATTAATTCTAATTATTACAAGAACAACCTTGTGGCGTGTACTTTTGGATTTTCAATACTTTTTCAATTTTATTTATGCCCCGCGAGGCCGCCTCTGGTAATCCGTGATACTACTTTCAAAGACACTTTTAACTTCGGAATTTCCGATATCTAGACTAGTTATTATTTTATTCTGTGTTAAAACTACTGGAGTTGTCTAATAACCTTTGTCTTGGACTTGGATAGGGATTATTTTTGGTTTTTGGGACTTTGAACATAAGGGAGAAAAAAAAAAGTGTGAGTGCCAGGACTCATGGTTATAGCCTTTTCACACCGAGCCGAAAACCCGGTTTTCGGCTAAAAGTTTTCGAAACCTCAAAAAGTGTTCACACCAAATATTTACAAGTTTTCGTTTGTCATTTGAATTATTTTGACACTTACTGTCGTACATTTTTCTTCTCAGTAGCTGTCAGGTGTTTTTTTTTATGTCTGATTGGTATTTGAATGTTTTCATTTCATTTCAATTGAGCTTTGAATTTTTCATTAGGTGTGTTTGTTAACATCACTTCTGAATTTCAACTGGTTTTCGAGAGGTTTTATCAAAAACTTGTCAAAAACGAAAACTTGTAGTTCACAAAAATGTATGGGAAAACTTGTGTTTTCGATGCAGGTTTTCGACGAAAACCGATTTTTTGGCGAAAACCGTGTTTTCGGCTCGGTGTGAAAAGGCTATTAAGATGTGTAAACATCAACGTTCGTCCGAGTGCCGAATTTTTGTTATCGAACGTACCCAATAAACATACAATGCAATCGTACTAGTTTGTGACTTTAGATATATATATACCGATATAATCGACAAAATACTTCGCTTTTGTATGGGCATTTACACCGACGTAGAAGTACATGCCAAAATCAGCTGTGAAACGGTAGAGCTGTAAAATTTTAAATGAAAAGTGAAAATGACCGAACAATATTTGAATTTTAATGCTCCAGAACCACTTTTTTGTGTTGATCAGAGCTTTATTGAATTGTTGCTTAAGGAGATTGAATTTTTTTCTTGCTTTTTCAGGCGATTTGTAAATTTTAACAACTAAAACCAAATAACATCATAAAAAATTGTTTCGACAAACTAGTTCGGTCCTTTTTACACGCCATTTCGGCATACTACTTCGATTCCCAGAGTTCGCACTGCTATGTCGACACATATTCATTTCACACGACCCAAAAACCTTATCGACAATATGCTTCGATGAAGTAGTTCGTGGTGTGTGTTAGGGGTAATATTCAAATGAAAGCCACTATTTTTCCACAATTTATCCCTTCCACTTATACTTTAATCCAAAAATATCTCTACATAGCTGTACATAACGCTTTCCACCTAAACACATGTATTTTTGGACCATGTACTGTAAAAACGTTTTGAAATAATCAACTATTTTGTTGTCTTTACTTATTTCTAGTAAAATAATTATTTCGGAACGAGTACAAACACATTTTTCTTGTTCATTTTCCATTATTACTTGTACTTACTTATACTTTTAATGTAATAATCAAAAAATCATGAAGTGAATTTAAGATTAATGGGATCAAAACCACTAGTTAACAACTAAAACCGAATAACAACATAAAAAATTGTGTCGGCGAACTATTTCGATCCTTTTTAGGCCAGGCGCGCACATTCAATTTTTAGTTTCATACCTAACTGTTTAGTTGCTAGAATGAAACATATGGGCTTATACGAGTATAGGACACCGCGCACTTAGAGCAACCCGATTCGAGCAACTAAAAAGTTTGTATTTTGACACAAACTAAACGATTGTTTAAAATTAATTCGCTTCAATTGAGCTATTTTCTATAAGCACAAGAGAGAAAAGAGTGTGAGCGTGAGTAAAGGGATGCCAGTGCGCGGTACTCTATCAACTGGTGATTAAACTATTTGATTTCGATCACAGTTGCTAGTGTGCGGCTAGCCTTACACGCCATGTCGGCATACTACATCGATTCCCAAAGTTCGCACTGCCGGCCGTGTCGACACTTATTCATTTCAAACGACCTAAAAACCTTATCGACAATATGCTTCGATGAAGTAGTTCGTGGCATGTATTAGGAGTAAGTGGACTCCGCTACGTAACGTAAAGTTTGTTTGACTTATGTTTAACCAGGGATGTTGCTTGTGACAGCATTATATTTTTACACTTATATTCAAACAGAGATGTTATCTGATAAAAAATAGACTGTTTTTACACGAATCTGATTTTAATCTCTGTTTCTCTTTTGGCTTCCTTTCGAGTGCATCTGTGCTTTTAAACATAGCGATTTTTAATATAAGTTAACTTTGTTCATGCGAAAAGGAGTCATCTCTTCGCACTCCTTACTCTACTCAGTTAAGCGAATTGCACTGAGCGAACGCCAAATATAAAAAAGAAAACCACAAAGAAGAATGAACGATAACTCCGCATTTTTCTCAGCAATTGTAAGTGTATTAGTGAAAAAGTCACACGTATAGATTGGATGTAGGCTTGAAGAAAAATCAAAATCTTTTCAATCTAGCGTACTGCATAGAAATATTGTATGCAAGGTTGATGATTGATCATGTATTTATTGGTTCATTTGCGTATAGTACGTTGAAGAGATGAGAACACAGCACAGCATAAGCACTAATTAAAATATTAAAATAGCAAACGAAAATTGTATGATAAAATGGACAGACAAAATAAAACAAATTACTCGGATAAAATTACAAAAATCTCAAAGAAATTCGTAAAAACACAACGTTCTCTCGCCACTGAAATAATAGACTTGTACGTGCTTTTCATGCATTTGAACAATGTATACCTGGCTTAACTCCGCCAACAAATATACTTGTCATGCAGCAAAAAAGTCAAAACTTTTTTTTGAAAAAAACACTAGATGGAGCGTTCACCTTATCAAAATCAAACCAATCCTTTAACTTTTTTTTAGGTTTCTGTACTTTATCTTACTCCCTCTGTCAGAGATTTATAACCCGATTGACATCATTCCCACCTTGTAATGCAATTATAAGTGGCAAAAACTATTTTTTTTAATACATTGAAGTCGTAGTCATCATCATCATCCAGTTCATGGCTTGACAGATGGAGAACGATCTATATTTTGATATAGTGAATGCTAAAAGTATATTTTGATATAATAAAGAATATCTAATTCGATAAATAAAATAATTATATGGTATGACAGATAAGGGACAATTTAAATTTTGACGTATTGAGAATATTTCATTGCAGATGTCAACCGATTGCCCTGAAGAACATTTTTTGGATTTTTTGCGAGCATAAAATAAAATTTTATCGTCCGTCAATAATTGAAGTGGATTTTTTAAGACATTAAATGAACCCGCTATGAAATGTTACACCAGTTGATTTGTCTTAGTCTTTTTCACATATTTAGACCTATTCGGCGAGAACTTTTATTCTGTTATTCTGCTATGAATTTTCATACAAATGTTTGAGCTGTCAACAAATCTTTTATGAATTTTAATTTTGGTATTCAGCACGCTAAAATCTGCTAAGAAAACTTTTATGAACTGTCAAACGTTCGAACATAGAAAAAATCTTTTACGAATAGCATTTTTGGTATTCAGCATGCCAAAATCTGTTATGAGATCTGTTAAAAATCATAAAAGAATAAAAGACAAACTTCTGTTACTTTTTTCATAAAAGATTTCAATAAGTACAAAGGTGCATCAAGTAATAATGAATATTTATCTTGTATTTCGTCAATGAAATGTTCTTTAAAGGAGACAAATGAAAGAAAATATATCAAAACACATATCATATAAACATATAAGTAGAGTATGGCCATGGTATTCCCAGAAACATATGAGATAAAATCGTGTTCCATTGTATGAATACCCATAGTGTGTAAGGCTAGGCGCGCACATTCAATTTTTAGTTGCACAACTGTTTGGTAGCTTATAAAAAACAGATGAACTACTTAGTTGAATGTCCGCGCAGGTGCATATAATTATATGTTACACAAAATGGCCTTAGGCTAGGCGCGCACATTCAATTTTTAGTTTCGCAACTGCTTGGTTCGAGCAACTAAAAAGTTTGTGTTTTGACACAAACTAAACGATTGTTTAAAATTAATTCGTAATAGTTGAGCTGTTTTCCATAAGCGCAAGAGAGAAAAGAGTGTGAGCGTGTGTAAAGAGTTGCCAGTGCGCGGTTCTCTTTCAACTGGTAAATTAACTATTTGATTTCGATCACAGTTGCCAGTGCGCGATCATAAAAGATCTTTTAAGTTGGAAATATTTTATGATTCATAGCAGAAAATCTATAGCAGAGTAACAAATGTGGCAGAATAGGCCTAATTGGTCGAGAGGTGAAGAAATGTTGAGGGATTGTCGTAAGTACGCAATATTTACAATGAAAACATGGTGTTAAATGCAATCGTCGGTAAGGTAAGTTGCTACACGGAACGTGTAACCGTAACGTGTAACCGTAACGTGTAACAGTAACGTGTAACCGGGACGTATAAGTTTTACACACGTTTTCAATTCACTCTACCGCCGGGAAAGATGTTTACACATCAAAAATTCAATATTTCGACTTACATGACAAAGAAATTCATTGTGTTTTTCTGTGTATGAAGAGGTGTGTTGTTTTTTTTCCCCCTTTTTGCACTGGTGATCGCTTGGTATGTTGATATAAGTTCCGTTGCACTGGTGTGTATGGACCTCTGATATTTCGATATTCTTTCCAAAATAAATTCTTGTTGCACTGATCACTTGGTGAATGTGTATGAATATGCACTAGTGTGAATGTGTATGCACTTCTCGATATTCCTTCGAAAATATGTTTTATTGCACTGATATGTATTTTTGTTTTTAATTTATGTAATGGTTCAATAAGTCCCATGCACCGCACGATTTATTTTCACGACTTTCACGATATTGCGTAACCAATTGTAGGTTTTTTTACGGGAGAGATTTTCCGATAATCCTTCGAAATATTTATATTAGATATTATATATTATATTTTATTATATTATATATTATATATATATTATATTCTCGAACCGCTCCGTTAGACTGCGCCAGTTATGGTTACAGAATCAGAATTGAAGAAAAAAAAAACAAATCTTTCCCTTATGCGGCACCAAGCCAGGTTTATTTCCAACTCAACGCGATAAATCAAATACATGATATTAAATACAAAATAAATTGACGATTGGACAAAATAGTCTAGAGTAATGAACTAATATAATGAAATGTAAATAAATTGATGATTGGACAAAATAAATGCAAATGAAACAAAACAAAGAGTAATAAGCTGATATATGATCAGCGACAACGAAAGTAAAATAATATGATCACTAAGCTACGTTGTGCCAATGACCGGGACCGAGGTCAGGCATGTAACTCGCGCCTAGCCTTACAGCTCTTTAAAAAAGACTAAACAGATAACAGAACTGCAAAACATTTAAAGGGAAGGTTCAGTAGCGTACGCAGGATTTATTTTGGGGGGCGCAGTGAAAAAAATTAATAAAAAATTTCCTTCAAGGTATCACTAAAACTATCAAAAATTGAAAGCCATTCTTACTGTCAACCACCTTATAAATGTATGAATAAGATACGAGTATGAAATGAATTTTATTCATTTATTTCTTTGTAAACTTTTTTTTTATATTTTTCATTTAAAAAAAAAAACAGATTTAAGTATGATAATTTGGTGAAAAAATTAGATCCATTCTTCTTTTTTTTTATTTGCGAATGCATTCACCACATCTTCAGGTTTAACTTCGATTTCTTTGTGAATGTTCAACAAAGCTAATCCGTTGAGCCTGGTCTCAGTTTTTGTGCCACGTTTTTAACCGTCTCAAAGTTGAAAATGAACATCCTGGCTCAGCAGACGTCACTGGTAGCACACAAAGAACTTAAAATGTTTTTCTTAAATGAGGATACAAATCTCGATTGCAAAATGGAAGCGCCCCTAGAACAGTTTCTGGTATTGCACTTTCGGTTTCATCTTTCCACATTTGTTTCCATATCTAAATAAATACTGAAATAAAACTACTTTTAAAAACTTTGCGTGTTATATAACCCCTTTCACGAATATTGTCTAAACATTTACAACAGCTGTTTTTTAAAGAATAAAAATTTATTTTTCAAGTTTTAATGACAAAAATCGAATTTTATCGCATCAATTTAATCAATGGTAATAGGGGTATATGAAAATTTTATTCATATTTATATATGTAAAGTTATAGAATTTCGTTTTTTCTGTGAACTACAGTTATGTATGTTATGTTTTATATTATAACTAGCTTCCCCGGCAGACGTTGTTCTGCCCTTTTTTTTCTAAAACAACAGTAATAAAACATATTTAGTGATCACTTTTCATATTTATAGATTTATGTCTCCATGATAAACAACGATTACTTACAATTATAAGTGTCCTACTTTGTCAATTGCAAGACTTTAGTAGTAGTAGTAGTCATAATCTGGTATTTTCAATGTAATGCCTTATCGTACATGATTTTTTTTGTTTGATTACCTGGCGCGAAAATAAATGAAGCCGTCGGTTTTCCGGCGCGAGAGCAGGCAACATACAACTGTCCATGAGAGAAGCATGGGTTTTCCAGATTGACGCCGCCAAAACTCAACAACTGACCCTGTGATTTATTTATAGTCATAGCGAAAGCAAGCCGCACTGGAAATTGCAGTCGTTTAAATTCAAACGGTACGTCAGTTGGTACCATATTGGGATGCGTAGTATCAACACATCCTCTCCCTTATATTTTCCCCTCAGAGTAGTTGCTTCTATCATATTGTTCATTAATATTTTCACTGCTAACCGTGTGCCGTTACAAAGTCGCGGTTGGTTGATATTTCTTAGCATTATGACCACCGATCCTACTTTTAATTGAAGATTATGGGGAGGTAACCCCGGCAAATCCAATGAGTTTAAAAATTCTGGTTGATAATTGACGACATCATCTTGGTTAGTTGCGCAATCAATTGATTTATATGTCCTTAATTCAACGGAAATTTCATTTTGGATTTTGAAATTTATTTCATTTACATCCGTGTTTTTGGCAGCTAATATAGCTCGTTCACTCAACCAACAATGATCTCTGTAATTTTGAGCTACGTTTGGGAACACCTTTTCTATAAGCTCAGTTTTTGATTCTGTAGACTGACAAAAATTGACAGGAAATGTAATGCAGCCTTTCATAACATCTACAGGGATTTTACCATTACCAATTTCAATGAGTTGTTTTGAAAATATTTCTCCAGATCGATCATTTTGCAATTCGACACGCATATTCTTGCTCAAATTTAGTATCTTAACTTTTGTCCACAAAATGGACGACTTCAAACATGCATTCAGTTCATCTGCTGGTGTAGACCGTGGAATACTGGTAATGTTTGACGAAAATCTCCTGCTAACAAAATCATCGCTCCACCGAATTGGTTTTGATTGCTTCGCAGATCTTTGAGAGTTCTGTCTAATGCCTCCACAGACTTTTTATGTGCCATCGTGCATTCATACCATACTATCAACTTGTATTGCTGCAAAACCTTTGCCATTACAGAGTTCTTCGAAATGTTGCAAGTCGGAGTTTCGTTGCTTTGAGTATTCAATGGTAATTTTAGCGATGAATGGGCTGTTCGACCGCCTTCCAACAATGTAGCTGCAATACCAGAAGAAGAAAGTGCGAGTGCATTTCCATTCTGTAAGCGAATTGTTGCTAAAATCAATGCAATTAAAATTGTTTTTCCTGTACCACCAGGAGCATCCAAAAATTAAAATCCTCCAGTTCCCATCATTTACAACTTTCATAATTGTATCAAATACATACTTTTGTTGTTTGTTCAACAACGGAACATTTATTCGAACCGATTCCTTAAAGCATCGAGATCGAACAGTTTTTCACGATGCAACTCTTGATTAAAAGCGTCATGCATTGGGCGATTAGGCGCGGCCATTAATAATTGAGATAATAATTTGTTCGACATCATCAAGCACATGTCTTCATTTTCATGAACCATCAGGCGATAGGAGTAATAGTTCATTGAACTAACTTTGTTATTAGTTTTAGCACCTGTCAATAAAATAATGTCTAAATGACAGTCATTCAACATGGACAAAAAGTTTGTACAATTCGGTGGCACATGATAATAGGTTTGTTCGTTGAGCCCTGAAGTCACCCTGGGGTCGCCCTAAATCGTTTTTGGAAAAACATGAAGTCACCCTGGTGAGTAAACTCTGTGTTTTTTTAGACCTGGGGTCGCCCTGAACTCGCCCTTAAGTAGATCGAGGTATTTTGCTGGGGCGAGTTCAGTTAACTGTCAAACTGTCAAAAGTCATATGACATTTTATATGTATTTCTTTTGTTGTATTTCTTTTGTTTTCGTTCATTTTTAAAACTTATTTATAACAAATTTAAAGTTTTATCAGAGCACAAAATTATTTTGTCTGTCTTTTAGTTGTCAACAAAACAGTTGACAGCCCTTGGGTGTTTTTTGAAAACCGAAAACCTCAGTTTTTGTTGACAACTCTGAGGGTTGTCAAGAAAACCTGGGTCAAACCTGGGTAAAGTTGAACGAACGAACCTAATACATACTGTAGTATGTAACTGAAAGCCGCTCGTAAAACTTTGAAAGCAGTTTGAACACGACGCGTTGCTCGTGTTTGTAATATCCTAATCCTTTCAATTTCATTTCGCTCTTCACGTTGCAGTGAAGTCCGATTTGATTGGAAATAAGCTTGGTTTCTAGCGTTTCGATTTCTTCGACTCAAATTGCTGCGCCCGCGTGTAATAGGCGGCATGGTTCTAAAAGCAAACACAGTCGAAAAATACAACCAAAATTGGTTTTCGTTTTTATTTATATAGATTAACCTAATTTAAGTTCTCTTATTCTCGTTAATTTTGTTGTTTGTTGTAGAATTATTAATTATTATTTAAATCAAGAAATTATTTCCTTAGCTATAAAGTTTTCTTTTATTTTTTTTTTGAGTCAGTGTATTTCAATAAGCAAACGATTTTTTGTAACACTTACCTTTCACACACTCACAATAAACGTTTTTTCTCTCCATAAGAACCTTCCATGAACCTAAACAAAAACTTAAAAAAAAAAATTAGTCGAATTGGTCGAGCCGTTCTAGAGTTTAACGCTTAGCAACACATTTTGCGATTCATTTTTATTTATATATATTTTTTATTTATTTATAGTTTTATTTATATATATATATATATGCTAATACAATGAAAAAGACAAGTTACTCGGCAACGAGGCCGAAAAGGTTTTTTTTTTTTGTATACTTTAATGAATTGAATAAATTGTGGTATAAAAACACTGCGACCTAAAGATCTATTGTGTCCCCCATCTAGAACTGGATGAGGTTGGCTCATCATTACAGTTCTTCTTCCAAATTTGTTCCTTTTAGGAATCGAAGTATTTGGATTAGTTTAAGGGAGAGTGAATTATGCTCTTTTTTATGTGGTGCTTGCCCAGATACCTATGCGTTTGTTTCACGAGTGCATCACATTTCCCCAGTATGTGGTCAGGTGTCTCCTAGTGAGTGTTGCAGAATTTGCAAGTCGCGCTGCGCTTCTGTGAGAAGCTCCGTGATTTTCCTGTGGTTATTTCTACTTAAGCTAATGCAGGTTAGAAAACGCTCTCGGTTGTAGTCCCCGAGTAGGAGTTTTGCCTGTCTCGGCTGAGGGATCTTTTTGCCTCCTCTTCTGTTTTGATTTTATTTTTGATCACATTTTCTCCTATTCCGCAGTAGGCCCTGTAAGGGGTGTCGATGCACCTATTTTTGCTAAGGAGTCTGCCTCGTTGCCTCTGCCTTCGTTGCCCTGGACACCAACGTGGCCTGGTACCCAGTGAAGTGTGACAGTGTTATTCTTGCCCAGTTCATTAAGCTTTATCACGCATTCCCAAACAAGTTTGGAACTAATGGCGTAGGAACTTAGTGCTTTTAGTACAGCCTGACTGTCTGACATGATGGCAATGTTTTGGTTTTTATATTTCCTATCGAGGTTTCTTCCATTTACTTCTTCCTGGAATATGCTAGTGGACTGTCCCATCGGTAAGGAGAGTTTAGTTCTAGGCCCAAAAACTCCAGCACCAGTCCCTTCAGCTGTTCTCGATCCATCAGTGTACCGTTTGATGGTATTTTCTTTAAGACTGTAGTTTATTGTTTCGCCTTGCCAGTCTTTTTTGCAACTTAACTCCGTTTTGAAATGTTTTTCGAAGTTATATCTTTTGATAATATCCTCTCTTGGGATGTCAAGAAGGTTTGTTACTGCGGACCGGATTATCGAGTCTTTTTCCCTGTTTCCAATAATTTTACCCGCCCCAGTACCCTCCTTGGCAAACCTCATTATGGCTCCCTTAGCAGCATTTTCAATGGCCAAGTGTAGTGGCGTCAAATAAAGGATGGATTCCATCGCTGCTGTAGGGCAAGTTCTCATTGCTCCTGTTATGCATATACATGCAAGCCTTTGCCATTTGTCTAGTGATTTTCTAGTTGTGTTTAGTTCGGTTCTTTTATGCCATGCAATCGCCCCATAGGTAATGATGGGTCTTACCATCATGATGTACATCCATCTTATGATGTTTGGCTTGCAGCCCCATGATTTACCTGCAAGTCTCTTGCATATCATAAGGGCCTTTGTGGCTTTCCCGACAGTTATTTCGACATGATTGTTCCAGAGGAGTTTGCTATCTAGTGTAACTCAGTTAACAACAGTTAAAAATCATCTGAAGCAGTCAAATGAATTCAAATCAAAAGAATGCATTCTTTTTGGACTGCTTGCAGTCTTTGCAGTCTTTCAAAAGTCTTTTAGATT
Organism: Philhelius festivus; assembly: GCA_963931855.1. Lineage (NCBI taxonomy): Eukaryota > Metazoa > Arthropoda > Insecta > Diptera > Syrphidae > Philhelius > Philhelius festivus. The sequence goes on from OZ007554.1 coordinate 157,184,634, forward strand.
CTTTGCATTCTTAAAGTCTTTTCAATGCATTCAATGATTTGAAGCCTTATTACGGCTTTGAAGTCTTTTTATTGATTGAATCATTTTTACTGCTGAAAGCTTTTTAACTGCTTTGAAGTCGGTTAAAAGTAGCACACTTCAGCAATTATTTTAAAGCTTAAAATCAAAATTTTGCTAAAACAGAAGTCATTGTACGAGTTAAACGGTTTTCGCACAGTTTTTCTTTATGACTATATATCTTTATAAATGATATTATTAGTTTACAGATGTTCCCTAAAACTTTATTGTTGTCATAAAACTAAATGGTGTTATTAAAATACATTTAAAACATCGTTTTAGTTTAAAGTCGGAACAAAAATAAAAATAAATATATGTATATTAAATTTATTAAAAAACATTATCAATAAATATTGTACATAAAATGAGATATTAATTTGAAAATTCATCAATATTGTTGGTGTAACATCCCCATCTTTGAAAATTGGAAAGGTCAATGCATCTGCACTGTTCATTGTAAGCTGGCGACTGGCCTTTTTAAATGAGAGCCAAAGTCACTATGAAACTTAATTCCCAATATCAATAAATTCCAAAAGAAACTTTCGACATTATTCGAGATGACAATTTTTAAAGTTGGGAACGATTCCCAGGGAAATTTTATTTACGATAGGCCCCAATATGCACTTTCAGAGGTTGAACTAGGGCAAAGCAATTGATTATCATACATCCTTATCATCATCATTATCAGTGATCAATAATTATTGTTTCATGTAAATTTGTTTGACTATGGAAAACAGAGTACATACATATAGTATGTTGATCGATGAAAACAACAACTTTTTTGTTGTTGTTTTTGTCCAAACAACTTGGCGTTCTTTTTATTGAGGCAGAGGCTAAGTACGCCTGTTATAGCCTTTGGTACTTTTTGGAGTGGGGCCTTTATTATAAAATATAACACCTTGGATTTTTGCATTCATTATTAAATTTAAACTAGGGAAATTAATTTTAGTACGAAATTAATAAAACAAAATTGAGACATATTCAAAGGCACTGAACTGATTTAAAACATGTCTCTCTTTTTTTTTAATTTGATAAAGTTGAATACATACGAATGATTTTCAACAGTAGTTTGTACAAAAACAATAAAATTTTTAAACTATTCTGAATTTGAAAAGAAGGCCCCTCTGGTTGAAGGCCTTCGACTCTTACATTATAATTTAGTGAAAAGTCTTCAATTAGTAATAATACTTCAAAGCAATAAAAATACTTCAATACATTGAATGCATTTAAAAGACTTTAAGACTGCAAAGAATGTAAAAGACTTTTCAAAAACTTCAAAGACTGCAAGCAGTAAAAAAAGAATGCATTCTTTTTATTTAAAGTCTTTTGATTGCTTTTGATAATTGCATTATTTAAGACTTCAAAATAGAATGGGAATGGATTTCTGAAGTTAAAAAAATGAGATGATAAATTCTATTGCATTCCCGAAGAATCAGTTGAATGAGTGGGACTTTTCGGAATGCAATACCATAATATTGCATTCTTTTACAACTCTTGTTATAACGATATCATCAGCAAAGCCAATACATCGAATCCCTTGGGTAGTTAGACTTTCTAATAATTCATCCACTACAAGACTCCACAGCAAGGGTGATAATACCCCTCCTTGTGGACAGCCTCTTGTTGTAATGACTTTCTGGACGTTTAGCCCTGCGTATGCTTCTGCCGTTCTTGTACTTAGCATTTAACTTATCCGTCTGACTATAGTGATGGGAATGCGCTTCCTTTCTAGAGCCGAATGTACTACTTCGTGAGAGGTGTTGTCGAAGGCCCCCTCAATATCAAGGAAGGCGTATAATGCCGTTTCTTTAGTATCTAAAGCTCTCTGTACTGTATTAGTTAGTTCGTACAGAGCGGTTTCTGTGGATCTACCCGCTCTGTAAGCATACTGACGGTGATTAAGGGGCATGTTTACTAATACTTCCGATCTAATGAAGTTATCAATTACCTTTTCCAAAGTTTTCAGTAACAAGGATGTTAAGCTTATTGGCCTGAATGACTTAGGATGTGTGGTATCTTTTTTCCCCACTTTGGGAATAAAAATTACCTTTGTTCTTCTCCATAGACTTGGTATGTACCCAAGTGCAATACTACTTCGAAGTAATCTAATAAGATAGGGCATTAGTTCCTCTACACTTACTTATTTACTTACTTGCAAGTTATCTCAATTATCCTGTAATGATATCTTAACACAAAAGAAAATACTACTTTTTAATGTTTACTTTTTTGTATTTGTTCCTCTCCTTCTGAAGTTTGTTTACAAATTCTGTTTACAATTACTGCTTTTGATTGAAACTTAGCAACTATTTATATCTTATAATATCTTACATTACTAAATTAAAACTATGTCACTTAACATTAATTTCTTATTTTCATAATATATTTCCTGAATCATCAAAACAATTTACCCTACATTAAAAAGTGACACACATATTTTCTTTTTATTTTATTTTTAAATAAAATTTGCGTCAGCAAAGTTCATTCCAATTCATTATTTGGCCGCAATCTTTCTATTACAAAATTCCGATGTCGCTTCAGTAACTGAATCGTCAATCAGGTTATTGCTATTTATGATTTGCGTCGTGCACTAAGCCATCGAATGTTTGTTTACTATTTTGAATGCTTTGGTGCTGACATTGGCCTTGAAACTGGAATGGGATTGAGTTGGGTCATGGTTCGGTTTGAAATCATGGATAATGTTTCACACAACAATAGTTTAAAATTAACAAAAAGTCGATTCTCGTTTTAAACTCAATATTTTAAAATTGATTTAGAGTAGGTTTTAAATGTTTAAAATTTTGCGCCATAGTGTTTGGCTAAACTCGTGTTTTACTTAACTACAGTTAAAATAAGATCAATTAATACAAAATATTCCAAACGTCAAAAAAAAAATGCATGACAAAATCTAAAATAAATGTTGGAAAATTCAAGTTCAAGTTTTCTTTTAATTAAGCAATAATTAAAAGGGACTATGAATACGGCCCATTCACTTTATTAAATAAGTATGAGAATATTGTCTACCTCTGTTTCAAGTTGAAGGCAGCTTTTCGAAATATCATGGTACTGAATTGACTCTACAGCTCTTTCAATTTCTTGTGTCGTAGCTCTGATAATAAAGTTCGGTAAAAAAGTCTGCAGTTGACTGAAATTTAAAAAATCCGATACGTTCACTGAGCTCGAAGATACAGTGGTCACGAAAAGGGATGTATAAATTCAATTTATAATACTGCTTTATATCTTGCACACCCTCTTGGCCAGCATTTGCTCTCTGAACTTGCTTACCACACATTCTTGGGGCTTTTGGGTGCACTTGAAGATTTTGGGCTATATCATTAACTTTTTTATATGTACATTCAAATGAGTCATCAGCATTTTCGCGCCTTAATTTTAAAACATTTTGAAGTGTTGTGACAGATTTTTTGGCCTGAAACAAATCAATGCCCTTTGTTTGCAAGTACCTTGTCACTGCTAACATCAATCCACTTACTTCTGAGCAAATAACTAAGCTTATGAGGATCTCAAAGCTTTGAATAGCTTGCAAAAAGGAGAAAGCCAATGCATGTTGAGTGCCAAGTTCGTTGATTTCTTCAAGACTTTTCACTATAGTCACAATAAAACTAACAAAATCTATTAAGACTGTGTGTCGTTCAATCCACCTAGTTTTACAAATTTGCCTTATTACAACCTTTTGCGTTCAGTTTCTTTCGTTTAATTTCTCTTCTTAAATGACTGTCTCTCAAAAAATTAGTAGTCGATTTTATAGTGCCTAGCATATTTTTTACTTGTCGAATAGCAGTAGGGCTATTGGTAGCAGCAATTATAGCCAGGTTAAGTACATGACTCCAGCAGTGCGTGTACATTGCATATTTGACGCCCCGTCGTGTCGTAGCCTTGGCCTCTCAGAAATTCAATAAATAAACGAGGGATGCTTAGCTAAATGCTGCTAATAGGATTTTTACTTTTAGTATTTTATTTTAAATTAGTTGGGCACTCTAAAATGTAACAGAAAAAGAGACGATACTGAGAGAGTGCTTTACTTAGTTTTATGTTTATAAGTGTGTATATTCAGTTGTTTGAACGTATGTAGTATGATCGATTGCATAGAACTTTATTTTAGAATCTGTGAATACTGAGATTCGTTTGAAATGTCAAACAAAATCTATATTACGGTTGGTATTAACTAATGATTTTATAACATTATACGAGTACATATGTACCTACCTTCCTATAGTTTTTCTTTAAATTAAAATTAAAGAATATTGTTAAAGCTTAAATTAAACAAAAATATTAAACTTAAACAAAAAAAATAATAAAAAGAAAATAATCTTCGATATTATATGTACATATGAAAACTTAGCAAAGTAAATCATTTTGCTTGGGGGGAGCTTGAGTCCCTTAAGCCCCCCTCTGCGTACGCCACTGGGAAGGTTCATACCTAGTTTCCAATATTATTTTGGGAAGTGTATTCATTTTAATTGGTTAGGAAATTTAATGATTTTTTTAGTTGAGAGCAATTTTTTAATTGTAAACTTTTTCCTAAAATTAAGTTTCAACATTAAAAAAATATAAATATCAGAGCAACTTCCCCGGGTTGATAATGTCTATATCTGTACTTCCTTGTCTTTATTTTCTTTAATATCCTGAAAAGTAAAAAAAATGGAACCAACAGATTAATCTGTATAAATACGCAAAGAATAAAAACAGTTATCTACCTAAATGCGAAAATTACAATCCACCTGCAACCTGCAGCCAAAAACAAACCGTCTATTGTTTTGTCTAATTGTGAGCGCTGAATGTAAACAAACTCAATTTCTCTGTCCTAAACCTCAATCCAATCACAATATTCACGATACAGTATTTTATCTACCTAAAATACAAAAGGAACAAAAAATTTCATTTCATTTTAGGTACGAGTATAATGTTTATCTTGTGCGCAATCCGATTCAATTCGATGCTTGTCCGTTGCCTGTGTGGCTGGAACCAGCGTTGCCGATGTGGCACGATCGTGCCATTTTGACACGGAAATTTTCTCGTGGTACGGTGGCACGAAAAGTTTCAACATGGCACGTTTTTTTTCATTATTTTACCTAAATGCGTTTAAGATAATTTACACAACCCTTTTAAAAAATAATCCAAACATACAAACTTCAATATTTAGGTATCAGAATTTTCTCATCTATTAGAGGGCGATAAAGATGTTCCTTTTGGCGAAATAAAAAAAAATTTTAAGATTGGACTACCCGAAAGTATTTTTCTTGAAGATTCAAAAATGTTTGACGTTAAGTTGTACAAATTAAAAAAAAAAATATTGACGAAGGAATGTTCATTAATATTTCAAAATTTATGTTGATTCTTCTTAGTTTGCCTCGCATGGAAGTGCATCAGCCGAGCGAGTGTTTTCAAGGCTAAATAATATTAAAACAAACAACAAAAACAGACTGTCATACAAAACAATTAATGCTATAATGTCATATAATGAAATTATTAAGCCTAATAATTGTCAAAATTTCAAACCTCCAGCTTATTTATTAATTTAACTTATTATAACAAAGCTTTATTACTTATTATTATTATGAACTTTCCAAAAACTCCGATTTCTGGAAAATACCTATACACGAATAGAGGAAGAGATTTTTTGTTTGTTATTTGTTTGTAATAGTATTTAATTAAAATTTAGTTTTAAAGAATAACTTGACTTTTTTTCCATATGGCACGAAAATGTCACAAATGGCACGTTTTTTCAAAGAGTGTGGCACGAATTTTTTTGTTTTGGCGGCAACGCTGGCTGGAACTCGTGCCATGAATTCCCGTTCTGGGTTATTTTTGTCTAACTTTTATTTTTCTCTATGTGCGTTGCGAAAAAAGAGGTATAGCTTGAACCAATTCAGTTGGCCAACGGCCGGTTGCGCAGAGAGAGGATTTAAGAGAACAAAAATGGTGCACAAGCTATTTAATGAGTAAACATTTTTCCTTAAATCTTACAGTGCCTAACTCAACTTTGCTTTGACAAATAGTTTAGGGATTATTGTTTATTTCTATGTTTTATGGTTATAGCAACAGAAAGGTTCCGGGGGCGTTATGTTTACATTTATTCTATGGTGTTAGTGTTTATTTGATATATGTATTTATAATTTTTTGATCTGTGGGGTTTGGGATTAATTGTAGATTAGTGTTAATTATTTAGATTAGTGTTTACAAGTTTGAATAATTTTTACCTACGAGTTTTTAAGAATTTATTTTACCTTAAAATAATTATTATAAATTTGTACTTCAGAGATAAGTATGAAACATAATAATAAAATAAAAATAATATAAATAAGAATAATATAATTTAAATAATAAATGTTTATTTACATATATATACTTAGTTTTAAGAAGTAATGTCGCTTTCATAGTCGGTTGAAGAATCGTCACCTGGATTAATTATAATTGAATCCGAAATTGTGTCCCACGTCAGGTCGTGAGAAAAGTATTCTTCCTCAGTTCTTATGGCTTTTTCACACACTTTTCGCCAGTCTTCAGCCGTTATTTTTGAAAATTCCTCCTCTGCTAATTTTTGAACATCCAATAAATTGAATGTTGTGTTTCGTGAACCTACTCTTGCCTTGACAGTTGCCCAAATATTTTCAATGGGATTGAGATCTGGATGATAGGGTGGTAAACGTAGAACCTCATGTCCCATGCCGTGAATGATATCGTCAATCTTATGCTTTGGGTTATGTGTAGCTCGGTGTCCTTTTATTAGCTCATACAGTTCAAGTTTCAACATCTGTATAGTATGCGGAATATTCTTTTCGTTTAGCCATTGTATCATCTCGGATTTCTTGCTAGCAGAAGTAATTTGATTTTCTTCTAATTTATTGTGGTACGAGGCGTTGTCCATTACAATAACTGAAGGTTCCTCCAAGTTATTCAAAACTTGTTCTTGGATCCATTTGCAGAAATTTTCGAAGTTCATGTTGTCGTGATAGTCTCCCGTTTTCGTTCCAGATTTGAATAAAAGTAAGGAGTTTTTCACGAAACCTTTGTCACCACCTGCATGCGCCATTATCAGCCTCTTTCCCTTTGAAATTGGCGTCTTCAACCCACTGCTACTGTCATCAGTCCAAGCCCGTGGCCTTGTATATGAGCTATGAATATAGCTTTCGTCCAAATAAATGATATCATATCCTCTTGTTCTGTATTCCCGGATTTTTCTCAGATACTTCACTCGCATGAGTTTAATATCATTTCTTTCACAGAGAAGTTTCCGGTTGTTTTGAGTTTTTTTTGTAGCTAAATCCGTTTCTTCTTAGAATCCTGTTGAGAGACGTAATACTTAAGTTAAACTCCAGATCTTCCTGTACTCGTTGTCTCAACATTTTTAAGGATATCATCATTTTTTCCTCCTGGTGGAAGTTGTGCATTATACGCCGAATAGCTGCGATGTCAAATTCGTCTAGTCCAGTTTTCCACTTCGTATGCTGCACTTTTTTATTTGGTGACTATACAACTCCTGTCTCTTCGTATTCCTTAATAATCCTTCTGATTGAACGTTTAGAAATTCCAGTAGTTTGCACTGCTTGCGTTGTTGCGTAACTCACAGGATTTTCAAGAAACGAATTCTTTGCTTCTTCCAGTTTGTCATTATATATCTTAACAACTATCTTACGCGCCTGGCTTCCAATAGGTTTTCCTTTTCTGAATGGATCCATTACAATTTCTTTTAAATGTATTTCAATGTATTATTCTTGGTTGTTTTTTTTAAACTGAATTGCAAACCAAAGCAAATATCATTTAAATACGTTAATTCCCTCTAATGCAAAAATTGTTCAAACTCGTAAACACTAATCTAACTAATTAACACTAATCTACAATTAATCCCAACCCCACAGGTCAAAAAAAAAAATATATCAAATATACACTAACGCCATAAAATAAATATAAACACAACGCCCCCGGAACCTTTCTGTTACTAAGCCACACATCATAAAACATAGAAATAAACAATAATCCCTAAGCTTTTTGTCATTAATCCTATGTCGCAGCTCGCAGGTAGTTTTTTTTGTCTGACCCAATTGCATTTTACAATAGACTTATTTTTTTATTATATGTAGGTGCACTGAAATTTGTCCCAGTAATAAAAACAAAAATTATTAATTTTATTTTTTCGAAGTAAAGTTTACACCTAAAAATCTTTTCCTTTTATCTCACCAGAGATGAAATAGTTTTTTAGACATCAAGCTATGAAAGAAAAGTAAACCATGATCATATCTTATTCAAAGAAAGTCCATCACTGGAAATTCATTTCTATTTTACTCTGAGCGAAGCTATAAACAAAACTCACCCTCCTAAGTGCTTCAGTATGATCGCAGCAGCGTCATTGACAACAGCGCCGGCATGTACATCTTTTTTTTCTTTTTTTCAGTGATTTTTCTGTCTCTTTAAGAATTAAAGAGTAGAGCAAAGAGATCTGCGCAGTAGAATTGCCAACTGAATTGGTTCAAGCTAAATATTCGAAGTGCGGTTTTATTATTACATTGTACACTTTAATTGCATTTGACATTGAAAGTTATTGTTCCACCGCTGAAATCTTTCCAATAATAAAAAACGAGTCCAAGTCTTGATGATTATTAACCAAAATCAAACCAAGTAAACTTCTTGGAAATTAATCGATTTTATTTTCTATTAAAAAACAATGCAATTACTACCTATTATTTGAGGTAAAACATATACATACTTACAAATTGGTATATTTAGCAAAGCGATGAACACAATTTAAATAATTTAATTTTAGAAACTTGAAACATATTCACAATTCAATGTTTGAAATTAAAATGAAAATAATTTGAAAACGAAACTAAAAAATTTATATGAAAAAAAGCAAAGTGACTAAGTTAATTTGAATTAATGACAAGTGTTTTAAGCAAAGTAGAATTTAAAAAGGAAATAGAATTTGAGTTTGTAGATACAAAAAATGGCTTGATGACAATCCGGGGGCCGTCTGAAACCTACGTTGAAGACTTGAGATCCAGAACAGCAAGCCTTCCTACCGACCTTTTGAGTTTAACTGATCCATTGGGCATTTCAACATCAACTATTCGAATAATATTATCTGGTCCTGGATAAACTTTAATCACTCGTCCCAACTTCCAAACTGAACGAATCTCATTTGGCTCAATGAGAACAACTATGTCATCGACTTCAATTTCTTTTGTTTTCTTGTTCCACTTCATTCTTCTAGTTATATCTGGTAAATATTCTTTATACCACCGCTTAACAAGTTGAGACATCAAGTGTTGAGATCGTCTGCAGTAGAGTCTGCTACAACTATCGTTTTCTGTAAAGATTCCTGGAGCAGTTATATCCTTATGTTCTTCTCCGAAAAGCATCGTGTTTGGGGTAAGTGGTCTTGGATCTTCAGGGTCCACGGGAATATGCGTTAGAGGTCGGCGATTAATTTGAGCTTGAGCTTCTAAAAGAGCATTTCGCAGCACATCTTCACGGGGTATCATGTCCTTTAAAATGAAATCGATACTTTTTTTTATCGATTGAATTAGACGTTCCCATGATCCGCCCATCCATGGTGAATACGCTGGTATGAATCGCCAAACAATTCCTTTGTATTTAGCTGCGTGCTCACTTAGTTGAGTTTCCATATCCTTGACATCTTTTTCCATCAGATTTTTGGTACCAATAAAATTAAGACCGTTATCGCTATACAAAAAACGTGTGACTACCCTGTTGATAACGAAACGACGCACAGCCATCATACATTGATCTAGGCTGAGATCGTTGAGTAACTCAATTTGTACAGCTCTAAAGGTAAGGCACGTGAAAATCATACCATATCTTTTGACTGTTCCACGTCCAAACTTCACCAAAATAGGTCCAAAACAATCAACACCGACATGAGTAAATGGTCTTGAATGAAAACTGTCTGGAAGTTTAACATCATCAGAACTCCATAAAAGACCGATTTCATACTGTTGATCCACCAGTTTAAGAGAACGCTCCATAATATTCGTTGCTCGACTGATTTCACGACTTACTAAATTGACCTTTGAAGGCACTACTCCAAAATCTTCAGTAGTAAAATGACGTTTAACTAGTTCGTGCAAATCTTCTTCTTGCTTAATAGCGTCATGAAACAAGAATTTCATTGTAGGTCTGGATGTTTGATGAACACAGGAAACATGAGTGGTTCTGACAGAACTATCACAGCCAAAAATGATCCAACCAAGAAGAGTTTTGAGTGCACATGGTTCTTCGTCCTTTCCATGACGTTGGCCATGACCCAAGAGGAACTTAGCCTGATCCAGTCCAATCAAAATCTTGGACTTAGCATAAACTAAGTCGACCAATGGAAGACCACGAAGATGCGGATACAGATTCTTGAGCTTAGACACATCAATTGATTGACTAGGCAAGTCCAAATCTTTCACTGTATAAACGTTTTTCAGAAAGTGATGTTTTGGTTTGTTAACACTAGAAACTGCTAATGTCGTTCGCAAAGAACTTTCCAGACGTATAACACCTTTAGTCCACTGTAAAGTCAATTCTTCTGGAACTCCTTCAAGACCTAGCTCATCAAACAAATCCTTTTCGAGCATTGTCAATGAGGAACCGTCATCTAGGAATGCGAAAGTATCTACAAAAATGTTATCCCGACCATGAAGTCTAATCGGTACAATCTTGAACATCACCGAGGTATTAGTCCCAACATGAGACGAATGAACATGAGGCTGTGGAATAAATGATGGAGCAGCTATGCTCAAAGATGAATTCACATTTCCCTGGTGTAGCAAAGGATGATGACGACCAGAACATCCATTAGTTCCAACTGTTCTTTTTTTTGCACAAGATCTCCAGTCGTGCTTTGATGAGTCCAAACATGTAAAACAAATAGAATTATCTTTAACAAATGATAATCTTTCTTCTTCTGATAAAGCCTTAAAATGTACGCACTGATTAAGAGGATGCTGTTTTTTATTGCATTTTTTACACAAGTCTTGAGCTACAGACTCTGAGATTTGACCTTGATGAGTTAAAACTTGGCGTGACGGTTTCGCAGATGCTTGATACCTCTTTGTTTCAGTATGAACGGTAGCCAGCGGCTTTATTAAATCAGGGGGCAAATCAACAATTTTTTCGGTCAAAAATTCAGAAAAGTGTACGAAATTCGCATTATTAATACCAGATTTTCTTTTTTGCCACTCTTGGTATAATCCTGCTCCAAGCTTAGAGGCTAGATTGGTCATCACGTATCCGTTTGTTAGATCTTCTTCTCTGTTCATGGATCTAACATCAGCGACGTATCCATTTACCTTCACTACCCATAATCGAATCTTGGGATCACTTTTTGACGTCAGTTTTGGAAGATTTAACAAATCAGTGGTCAAATCATGAACGAGTACATCATATCGACCAAAAATAACACGAAGGGAATTCATGATTGCGTCAGCATCCGATGAATATTTTAGTCGATCACATACAAGTTGATACGCTTCCCCTTTCAAAGCCTTACGTAGCCTAGCAACATTTTCCTTGTTACTGAATCTTCCTTCAATTGTTGTCGACTTGAATACTTCTTCAAAATAAGGCCATTCACGTCTATTATCTCCAGAGAAAACCGGCAGTTCCTGAACGTTATTTCGGTTGAGGATAGTGAGCAAGTTAGCCATATCACTTTGTTGAATTGGTATCGCAGATTCACTGCTACCTTCTTTACTTGGTTCCGGAGATAATGGAATAGGCGTGGAATGAAGAGGCTGAGAAACATTGTTTAGCAACGATTGATGATTTGCTTGAATTTTCTTTATAATCTCCCACCTATCATAGCTTGGAACTGGTGTATCACTCTTTAAATTTGAATTTGAAGCAACCCTTGCAACTTCTGCTGCGGCCAAAGATTCAGACAGCTTAAGCTTCATATTGTCAAGCTCAGCTCGCAGAGCTGCCAGCTCTTTATCGCGTTGAGTAACTGCAGCTTGTGCTACTACAGCAGCTTCCATCAAAATATCCATCTGATCGTCCAACGGTTGAGATATTACTTCTTTTGCTGGGTTATCTTTTTTGACTTTACAATCACTTTCCTCGCAAAACCATGGAGTACTCGTGTCGTAAAGATTAGGGTTAAAATCGTGGCAAGAATAGTGCCACCAACGATTGCACTTTTCACAACTTACCATGAATTCATCATCTGGTTTCCTGCAACTTGGAGAACTGCAACTTTTTCTTGCATTCGGCATTATGAAAGATAATTTCAGTTCCAAACTGCTTCAATTTAAAATAAAATAATATTGTTCCACCGCTGAAATCTTTCCAATAATAAAAAACGAGTCCAAGTCTTGATGATTATTAACCAAAATCAAACCAAGTAAACTTCTTGGAAATTAATCGATTTTATTTTCTATTAAAAAACAATGCAATTACTACCTATTATTTGAGGTAAAACATATACATACTTACAAATTGGTATATTTAGCAAAGCGATGAACACAATTTAAATAATTTAATTTTAGAAACTTGAAACATATTCACAATTCAATGTTTGAAATTAAAATGAAAATAATTTGAAAACGAAACTAAAAAATTTATATGAAAAAAAGCAAAGTGACTAAGTTAATTTGAATTAATGACAAGTGTTTTAAGCAAAGTAGAATTTAAAAAGGAAATAGAATTTGAGTTTGTAGATACAAAAAATGGCTTGATGACAAGTCTATTTCTGATTCTAAAAAAAAACCGATCTTTTTTGAAACCTTTTTACATAAATAGTCTATATGATTTCTGAACTTAAGCTCATTGTCTATGAAAACGCCGAGATACTTGATTGCGGAAACTATTTCAATTTTTTCATTATCAATCACAAGATCCACATTTAAATCACTTTTTAGCACCATACCCTTAGTTTTTTTCGTATTCAATTTGAGTTTATTAATTTTAATTCAATTGTTCAGAGCCTCGAGATCATCCCGTAACAGATCAGTCATTGAACTTATATCACTACCGGAAATGTATAAAACGCGTCATCCGCAAAAAGCGTCAGTTTAGCATATTTTACAACACCAATCATATCATTAATATAAATAATGAAAAGCAGAGTTCCCAGAAGAGATCTTGTGGAACTCCTTTTTTCACTTCCATATCCTCGGATGCTATATTTATTAAAAACTGTACACTGAGTTCTATTTGATAAATATGAGTTGAACCAATTCCATTCATTTCCTCGGATTCCATAATCGTATAATTTTTCCAATAATATTGGTATATCGACAGTTTCAAATGCACGAAGAAGATCAATAAATACTGCGAGAATCTTGTTACTCCCGTCGATAAGACATCGCCAGTCATTCAAAACAAAATTTAGAGCCGTTTCACATGAATGTTTCTCCCTGAACCCCGATTGCTCATTGATTATAATATGAACTACTTTTTCTACTACTTTTTCTAAAACCTTCTCTAACAGAGGTACATAACATGTTCACGGGCCTAAGCTCTTCGGCTTTAGTTGTTCCAGTCACTTTCTGAATAGGACGCACAAAAGATTTCTTCTAACTTTCAGGAAACACTCCACTTTGCAAGATAGATTTATAATTTGTATCATCGTTGTTCCGAGGATTTCAAAATGGTCTATTAGAAGCTTAACTGATAAGAAAAAAGGGTCTTTTTTGTTATTAATAGATTTCAATGTAAACAATAACTGATCACTATTAACTTCCTTAAATTTGAACTCAATGCTTCTTTGATCGATTATACTCTGATACGGAATGACTACAATCGCTTTACTTATCTCTTTAATGCTTTGTATAAAAAAATTGTTAAACTTATAAGCTATTTCACGATCACATTCCAGAATAATGCCATTAAAGTTAATAGCACGTATGTACTTCGGTTTCTGTTTTGTTAAGTACAAATGTTTGGATATTTCTCCACATTTGTTTAGGGTCCACACTGTTTTCCACTTTTTCTTGTATATACTTGTTCTTAATGTTTCGTAATAACTTTTTATATTTATTTCTGCACTCACGGTAACTGATCCAGTCCAATTCATTATTTGTTAGTTTAGCTCTATTATATTTCCGTATTTTATCGTTTTACAACTGGCCAATCTCCCTATTAAAACACCCACAGATTCCTTCATTTATTTTTATTGTTTTGACAAACGTTGAGGAAATAACATTCAAATCCCTATTACTATAAATATTAAAATCATTGCATTCATTGAATAGATATTGAGAAAAAGATGCTCTATATTATATTTTAACACTTTTATAACTTTTTCTCTTTTAGTGCTTTTTGTTTTCTCATCATTAATTTTTATCATCACTGTCTCATGATCTGAAATTTTAAGGAAATGTTCCGTTCAATTTTGATGAAACTTGTAAAAAAATTTTTACTTCTTTGTATGAACAATTTATTAGTAACTAGTCCAGTCTTAGCTCTTTACAATCCAACACGTGAAACCGAATTGCATTGCCATGCTAGTTCATTGGGATATGGTGGTATTCTTCTTCAAAAACAAGACGATGAAAAATTTCACCCGGTTGGATATTTTTCAAAAGCTACTTCCGATAGTGAGTCTTGTTACCATAGCTACGAATTAGAAACGCTAGCCATAATCTATTCTCTTGAAAAATTCCATACTTATGTTGATGGTATTCCGTTTTATTGTTACTGACTGTAACTCATTAGCTCAAACATTAGATAAGCAGACCATCAATCCACGTATTGCTCGTTGGGCTCTTGCTTTGGAAAAGTACAATTACACTATCAAACATAGAACTGGCGCATTGATGGGTCACGTAGATACTTTGAGTCGATATTTTCCAGTATTAGGGAAGAATACACCAAATTCATTAGTTTCAATTATTGACGTTGATGATATTGATTTTCAGCTTAAAGCTACGCAAAACCGTGACGAACGTATTGTTCGATTAAGAGATAAGTTAGAACATGAATTACTCGTAGTTCCTAATTTTGTGTTGGAAAATGGACAAAAATGATCGTTTGTTGTTTTACTTCCACGTGAAATGGAAAGTAATGTTATTCGTGAAGCACATGAAAAAATTTGTCATTTAGGTACTGCTAAATGTCTTGACCAAATTAAAATAATTATTGGTTTCCGGCTATGAAAGAAAAAGTTGAAAGTGTTATTCAAAATTGTTTCAAATGTATTATGTATTCTATTCCTTCACATTGCCATAATCCAACATTGCATTCAATTCTAAAGAAACCTATACCTTTTGATACTTTACATATTGACCACTTTGGCCCACTTCCATCTATTCGTTCAAAACGAAAACATATTTTGGTCATGGTAAATGCTTTTACAAAACATGTAAAGCTTTATCCAGTCAATTCTACTAGCAGGAAAGAAGTACGTGCTTGTTTAAGTAAATATTTTGAATATTTTAGTCGACCTAGAAGAATTATTACTGATCGAGGTCCGTGTTTTACTTCCTCAGAGTATAGTTCTTTTCTTATTGATCACAATATTGAACATGTTAAAAAAGCGACATCTTCTGCTCAAGCTAATGGCCAAGTAGAGCGTGTTAATCGTATTTTGATATCTATGCTGGCTAAACTTTCAGAGCCCATTCAACATTTAATTTGCTATTAATAATTCTATTCACTGTAGTACAGGTGAAACACCTTTTAAACTTTTGTGTGGAGTAGTTCAGCGGGAAAAATCATTGGAGAAAATCGAAAAATCTCAGCAACGAAATTCAGATCTAATAACAAAGAAGTTTCGGCCACCAAAAATATTTACCAAGGGCGAGTTGTTGCAATAAGAAATGTTGATAAAACAGTTGGAACAAATAAAAAATGTACAAAAAATTTTAAAGGATCGTATAAAGTTTATAAGGTACTACGAGGGCGGGTCAATAAGCCCGTGACTTTTGTAATAAAACACAGATTTTTTGATACAAAAATAATTTTATTTTTCAACGTAGTCTCCCTTGAGCTCTATACGCTTCTCCAATTTTTTTATCCCTTCCAAAAAAATGATTTGTCGAGGTCCTCAAAATAGGCCTTTGTTTGCGAGATGACTTCATCATTGGAGTCAAATCTTTTTCCACCAAGCCATTTCTTCAGGTTTGGGAACAAGAAGTAGTCGCTCGGAGCCAAATATGGAGAATAGGGTAGATAAGGGAGCAATTCATAGCCCAATTCATGGATTTTTGCCATGGCAACTGCACATGTGTGCACCCTTGCATTGTCTTGGTGGAAAAGAACTTTTTTCTTGGCCAAATGAGGTCGGTTTTTTTTTTCATATCGTCATTGAATCGGTCCAATAAGTTGGCATAATATTCCCCATTGATTGTTCTTCCCTTTTGAAGGTAGTCAATGTGGATTATCCCGCGTGCATCCCAAAAAACAGTCGCCATAACTTTATTGACTGACAAACATGTTTCGTCCACGGTTACAAAACGTCGCAAAAACTCCTCCATATTGCGATTAAACAACGCCAAACCTTCCTGTGAAGTTGTTACACGATTGCGTTTGTGGTCGACTGTGAGCAAACGCGGCACCCATCTTGCGGAAAGCTTTCTCATGCCCAAGTGATCATTCAAAATTGAAACCACTGAGCCATGCGAGATCCCTACGGCTTCCACAATCTCTCGCACTTTCAATATTCGGTCGGCCAACACCATATCGTGAATTTTTTCGATTGTTTCGGGTGTAGAGACCTCAACTGGGCGTCCAGGTCGTTCGGCATCGTCAGTGCTTGTACGGCCACAACGAAATTCAGTAAACCACTTTTTTACCATTGAAATCGATGGTGCAGAGTTCCCATAGTATTTATCAAGCTTAGCCTTGGTCTCGGTAATGGTTTTTTTTTTCGCAAAAAATAATTCTTAATAAGCACACGAAATTCACTTTTTTCCATTTTCTCCTCAAATTAGTGAGTAGTCTGATAAAAATAGCTGTCAAACACAAACTAACTGACGCAGCAAGTTTAAATTTTGACAGGAGTCAACTGACAGATGCCTGTTGACAGGAGCAGTGTTGCTGTTTCAGTAAAGAAGTCAGAAATTCAAAAAGTCACGGACTTATTGACCCGCCCTCGTACCTAATATCAGGGATATTGAGAACTTTCAACTTACTCAATTACCATACGATGGCGTTATTGAATCTAGAAATATCCACGGCTGGGCTGATTGGCGCAACTCAATGGATGTCAATCTTGATTCTGAGTGTGAAGAGTAACACCATTTTATTTATTGCATATTTTCCAATTTTAATTCCAATTATTTTATTTATGATTAATTTGTTTATTATATTTGTAAACCTATTAAATTCAATGTATAACTTTTATTAAGATATACAAAATAAGATATATAAAATAAAATAAGATATATAAAATAAAAATAATATTAGATTCCTTATAATTTATAAGTCGTTATGATCGGGACGATCATTTGTCAGGTTGGCCGAGTTGTAAGGACAATATGATCATAACTTCTTAACAATACCTTACAATATAATATACTACATACCTAGCTCTAAGTATACTATTTCAAACTTGTTATTATATTATTCTAAAATAAAATATTATTTGAGAAAGAATACAAAATATAAGTTTATATATAGATTGGTTTCTAAACCTCTTCTTCATTATTAAGAAGACGTTATACCCCGGATGTTTTTTTCTTTGTTTTTTTTTTTTAAGACCAAAAATAAACTGCCATACGAATTTTTTTTCGAGATTTTGTAAATATTTTTTTTCTAAAACTGTCCCACATATTTTTTTTAAATGAATTCAAAATATTTCATTTAGTTAAACCTAGGTAATGGTTGAAAAAAAAATTTCAAAAAAAAATATTATTTTTGGTACCCCCCTTTGGACCATTTTTTTTTTGTTTTTGATTTTCTGAAAAACTACCGATTTTGATCATTTTTTTATATTAAGGCTCCCCAGCAGTTTCAATATTATTGCGTATTAAAACAAAAATTGTTTGGATTCTTAAAAATTTTTCAACGTTTTTTTTTGAAATTTCAATATTTCGAACACCTCATGCTCGATTTTTTTGAAACTTAATAAGTGAAAGTTTCTTAAAATAATCTACAAGATATGAGAAAAAAAAATCATTTTACTTAAAAATAACGGTACCCTTCATACAAATGTTAAAAAATGGTTTTCGAAAATCGTATTTTTCTCGAAAACGGTTCCGATTTTTTTCTTTCGATTAATTTATAAGATCTGTAATTTAATAAAAAAAAATGAGAACAAGATATTACTTACTGCACCTACCATAGAACGATTTTTTTTAAATTTTGAATTTCTCACTATCGGCATAACGGATTTTAATGAAATTTTTTAAAAAGAGCTTCTGAAAAGTTTAATAAATATTGCATTTCAAAACTTTAAGAAAAATATTTTTTTTGAATTTGGAAAAAAAAATATATATTTTTTTTTTGGAAAATTCAATATCTCGAAAACGGTTCAATTTTTTGTTTGTAAATTTAATTTTTATTCGAACAATAATAAAAACTTTAAATTGGCTTACCAAATTTTTTTTAAATGTTTTAAATAAAAGCTTATTTTTTTAAGAAACCGCTACAGACTTATAATTTTTGTTTTTGTTTTGTTTTGTACTAACCACTACAACTACTATCGAAGTTGTTTTAGTAATTAAAAAAAAAATGTATGCTTATGAACAATTTTGCTCTAATAACATTAATTTTTGAAATTTTTAGTCTATTACATAGGAGCAAGTTCGTGCGACCCAGTTGTGCATTTTATTTTGAAATTTAATGAATATTTCATTTGAGAGCAATTTTTGAATTGCAAATTTTTTCAAACTTTAAATTTCTGCATTAAAAAAATCATAAATATCGGAGGAAATTCCCCGAGTTCCTAATATCTATATCTGTGCTCACTTTTCTTTATTTTTTTAAATATCCTGCAAAGTAAAAATCCTAAAACCAACAGATTAACCTACGCAAAGAATAAAAACGCTATCTACCTATCTAAATCCGAAAAGTTTCAATTCACCTGCAACCAAAAATAAAATAGAAAACAAACCGTCTATTATTGTGTCTAATTGTGAGCGTGGAACGTAAAAAACTCAATTTCCCTGTCCTAAACCTCAAAAAATCACGATTCACGAAAAATTATTTTATCTACCCAAAATACAAAAGAAAAAAAAATTAATTTATCTTGTGCGGTTGTTCGCAATCCGAGCCAATTCACCAGAGTATATCTAATAATGAGTAGGGACACTCTCCACGTGTTTCTAATCAGTAATTTTTTTTTAAGTACACAGAAACGAGAAATAGATGAAAATAAGAAGTGTGATGGTGAAAGAGAGATAAAAATTCAACTCGTCGCGCCTTTGAAAATACATTATGAAAAAAATGTAAACAATTCCCAATCCACTCCTCCTAGTGTGACCACCTTCTTTAAAAAAAATACTTAAGAAGTAAAAATACTGTTGCTACTACTCAACCAAAAATGGCTTCGTTTTATTTTTTGAGAATACCAAACAAATATCAAATGAATATTTCAATATTTAAATATGAAATACAAATTTAAGATTCATTTATATGGTCTATATCATTAAAAAAAAATTAATCGACAGAAATAAATCCAGTATCACGAAAAAAAAAGAATATGGTCACTCAAAAGAAGAGAACGGCACAGAGAAAAAATACGCACACAAGCAACCAACCTATCGCGCCTTTAAGAAAACCTTATGAAAAAATATTGCATTTATATATCTTACGAATGAGATTGTTTGTGGCTGTGCTTGAAAAAAATATTGTGGGTTTTTCTTACATTGTGAATTGTCGTAAGGATTAAAATTTATACTTTGGAACTTCTCACGCTTATTGTTTGTTTTTGTTCTTGTTTTTATTTGCGATAGTAGGACTTGCATATGTGTAGAGAGTGTCCCTACTCATTATTAGATATACTCTGCAATTCACATGCTTGTGGGTTTCCTGTGCGCGAATTAAGTTCCGCTAGATTCCGAAAATTTCACACTGTGCAACGACATCACAGAGATGCCCAACGCTTGAGAACGAGGTGTGAGAGACACATTTGGGCTTTCTGCAACTGAAGCCTCAGCGGCAGCAATATTCTCGACACTACAGACACTTCTTTTTCTCACTGCACGGGACAATATTGTATAGCTTGAACCACAACCAATTCAGTTGGCCAACGGCCGGTTGCGCAGAGAGAGGATTTAAGAGAACAAAAATGGTGCACAAGCTATTTAATGAGTAAACATTTTTCCTTAAATCTTACAGTGCCTAACTCAACTTTGCTTTGACAAATAGTTTAGGGATTATTGTTTATTTCTATGTTTTATGGTTTGTGGCTTAGCAACAGAAAGGTTCCGGGGGCGTTATGTTTATATTTATTCTATGGTGTTAGTGTTTATTTGATATACATATGTATTTATAATTTTTTGATCTGTGGGGTTTTGGGATTAATTGTAGATTAGTGTTAATTATTTAGATTAGTGTTTACAAGTTTGAATAATTTTTACCTACGAGTTTTTAAGAATTTATTTTACCTTAAAATAATTATTATAAATTTGTACTTCAGAGATAAGTATGAAACATAATAATAAAATAAAAATAATATAAATAAGAATAATATAATTTAAATAATAAATGTTTATTTACATATATGTACTTAGTTTTAAGAACTAATGTCGCTTTCATAGTCGGTTGAAGAATCGTCACCTGGATTAATTATAATTGAATCCGAAATTGTGTCCCACGTTAGGTCGTGAGAAAAGTATTCTTCCTCAGTTCTTATGGCTTTTTCACACACTTTTCGCCAGTCTTCAGCCGTTATTTTTTAAAAATCCTCCTCTGCTAATTTTTGAACATCCAATAAATTGAATGTTGTGTTTCGTGAACCTACTCTTGCCTTGACAGTTGCCCAAATATTTTCAATGGGATTGAGATCTGGATGATAGGGTGGTAAACGTAGAACCTCATGTCCCATGCCGTGAATGATATCGTCAATCTTATGCTTTGGGTTGTGTGTAGCTCGGTGTCCTTTTATTAGCTCATACAGTTCAAGTTTCAACATCTGTATAGTATGCAGAATATTCTTTTCGTTTAGCCATTGTATCATCTCGAATTTCTTGCTAGTAGAAGTAATTTGATTTTCTTCTAATTTATTGTGGTACGAGGCGTTGTCCATTACAATAACTGAAGGTTCCTCCAAGTTATTCAAAACTTGTTCTTGGATCCATTTGCAGAAATTTTCGAAGTTCATGTCGTCGTGATAGTCTCCCGTTTTCGTTCCAGATTTGAATAAAAGTAAGGAGTTTTTCACGAAACCTTTGTCACCACCTGCATGCGCCATTATCAGCCTCTTTCCCTTTGAAATTGGCGTCTTCAACCCACTGCTACTGTCATCAGTCCAAGCCCGTGGCCTTGTATATGAGCTATGAATATAGCTTTCGTCCAAATAAATGATATCATATCCTCTTGTTCTGTATTCCCGGATTTTTCTCAGATACTTCACTCGCATGAGTTTAATATCATTTCTTTCACAGAGAAGTTTCCGGTTGTTTTGAGTTTTTTTTGTAGCTAAATCCGTTTCTTCTTAGAATCCTGTTGAGAGACGTAATACTTAAGTTAAACTCCAGATCTTCCTGTACTCGTTGTCTCAACATTTTTAAGGATATCATCATTTTTTCCTCCTGGTGGAAGTTGTGCATTATACGCCGAATAGCTGCGATGTCAAATTCGTCTAGTCCAGTTTTCCACTTCGTATGCTGCACTTTTTTATTTGGTGACTATACAACTCCTGTCTCTTCGTATTCCTTAATAATCCTTCTGATTGAACGTTTAGAAATTCCAGTAGTTTGCACTGCTTGCGTTGTTGCGTAACTCACAGGATTTTCAAGAAACGAATTCTTTGCTTCTTCCAGTTTGTCATTATATATCTTAACAACTATCTTACGCGCCTGGCTTCCAATAGGTTTTCCTTTTCTGAATGGATCCATTACAATTTCTTTTAAATGTATTTCAACGTATTATTCTTGGTTGTTTTTTTTAAACTGAATTGCAAACCAAAGCAAATATCATTTAAATACGTTAATTCCCTCTAATGCAAAAATTGTTCAAACTCGTAAACACTAATCTAACTAATTAACACTAATCTACAATTAATCCCAACCGCACAGGTCAAAAAAAAAATATATCAAATATACACTAACGCCATAAAATAAATATAAACACAACGCCCCCGGAACCTTTCTGTTACTAAGCCACACATCATAAAACATAGAAATAAACAATAATCCCTAAGCTTTTTGTCATTAATCCTATGTCGCAGCTCGCAGGTAGTTTTTTTTGTCTGACCCAATTGCATTTTGCAATAGACTTATTTTTTTATTATATGTAGGTGCACTGAAATTTGTCCCAGTAATAAAAACAAAAATTATTAATTTTATTTTTTCGAAGTAAAGTTTACACCTAAAAATCTTTTCCTTTTATCTCACCAGAGATGAAATAGTTTTTTAGACATCAAGCTATGAAAGAAAAGTAAACCATGATCATTAGACTGGGCCAAAAAAATTGACTATTTTTTTTTTTGAAAGATATATCGAGAATATCATTCAGAATGACAAAAAAAAATTTTCGTAAAAGTTTGAGCCCTTAATATCAATTTTAAGAGGTCTATCATCGCTAATTTTGATTTTTAGTCATAATTTCATGTTTTGCGTCAGAACTGACAAAACATTGAAGTAAAAAAAATTCATTTTGACTTACTTTTATATAAAATTAAATTCCCTACAAAAAAGGTCTAATTGAAAATTTTCGTCAGACAAGCCGTTTTTGAGTAATTAAGCTTAATAAATTGTTATTTTTCTTCGATTTTACTTTTTTAATTTGGAATTTTGTAACTAACGAATCAATGAATATCTCAAAATGATCACAATGGATTTTTAAAGGAAATTTAATGCTCTACAAAAAAGGTCTCTTAATATTTTTGTCTAAATTTAATTCTTCAAAAGTTATTCACAATTAAAATTGAAAAAAAAATGAAATTTCAAGTTTTTCTTTCTTAACTCAATTTTTTTTTACTTAAAGGAACAAATTGACTTTTTTGAACATTATTAATCATCATTCATCGAAAATCTCTTAATATTCACCATTATTCTAACAATATTATTACAAAAATATATAAATTTAACAATAAATATGAATTTATTTTTGCCTAATTGATCATTTCTCAACAAAAACATGGTTCTACTATCTTAAAGAAATTTTTGAGTAAACAATTATTTAATATCGCTATTGAAAATTATTTATTTATAATATTTCATACATTTATATAGGAAAAAAAAACGGATTATGGCTAATTAATTAATAATAACAATAACAGATGGTAAAAAATTTATTTTTAACACAATTATAACTAATATTTTATAAGAAATCTGTAGGATTTTATAGTTTTACAACCATAATTAACTACTAGTTATAAAATTTTATTACATTAAGGTTTTTTTGTTGCAATTAGGGTATTTTTTTCGGTACTCACTAATGTATTGTTTACTCAAAAATTTCTTTAAGATAGTAGAACCATGTTTTTGTTGAGAAATGATCAATTAGGCAAAAATAAATTCATATTTATTGTTAAATTTATATATTTTTGTAATAATATTGTTAGAATAATGGTGAATATTAAGAGATTTTCGATGAATGATGATTAATAATGTTCAAAAAAGTCAATTTGTTCCTTTAAGTAAAAAAAAATTGAGTTAAGAAAGAAAAACTTGAAATTTCAATTTTTTTTCAATTTTAATTGTGAATAACTTTTGAAGGATTAAATTTAGACAAAAATATTAAGAGACCTTTTTTGTAGAGCATTAAATTTCCTTTAAAAATCCATTGTGATCATTTTGAGATATTCATTGATTCGTTAGTTACAAAATTCCAAATTAAAAAAGTAAAATCGAAGAAAAATAACAATTTATTAAGCTTAATTACTCAAAAACGGCTTGTCTGACGAAAATTTTCAATTAGACCTTTTTTGTAGGGAATTTAATTTTATATAAAAGTAAGTCAAAATGAATTTTTTTTACTTCAATGTTTTGTCAGTTCTGACGCAAAACATGAAATTATGACTAAAAATCAAAATTAGCGATGATAGACCTCTTAAAATTGATATTAAGGGCTCAAACTTTTACGAAAATTTTTTTTTGTCATTCTGAATGATATTCTCGATATATCTTTCAAAAAAAAAAAATAGTCAATTTTTTTGGCCCAGTCTAATGATCATATCTTATTCAAAGAAAGTCCATCACTGGAAATTCATTTCTATTTTACTCTGAGCGAAGCTATAAACAAAACTCACCCTCCTAAGTGCTTCAGTATGATCGCAGCAGCGTCATTGACAACAACGCCGGCATGTACATCTTTTTTTTCTTTTTTTCAGTGATTTTTCTGTCTCTTTAAGAATTAAAGAGCAGAGCAAAGAAATTTAAAGAGACCTGCGCAGTAGAATTGCCAACTGAATTGGTTCAAGCTATATAGCTTGAACCAATTCAGTTGGCCAACGGCCGGTTGCGCAGAGAGAGGATTTAAGAGAACAAAAATGGTGCACAAGCTATTTAATGAGTAAACATTTTTCCTTAAATCTTACAGTGCCTAACTCAACTTTGCTTTGACAAATAGTTTAGGGATTATTGTTTATTTCTATGTTTTATGGTTTGTGGCTTAGCAACAGAAAGGTTCCGGGGGCGTTATGTTTATATTTATTCTATGGTGTTAGTGTTTATTTGATATATGTATTTATAATTTTTTGATCTGTGGGGTTTTGGGATTAATTGTAGATTAGTGTTAATTATTTAGATTAGTGTTTACAAGTTTGAATAATTTTTACCTACGAGTTTTTAAGAATTTATTTTACCTTAAAATAATTATTATAAATTTGTACTTCAGAGATAAGTATGAAACATAATAATAAAATAAAAATAATATAAATAAGAATAATATAATTTAAATAATAAATGTTTATTTACATATATGTACTTAGTTTTAAGAACTAATGTCGCTTTCATAGTCGGTTGAAGAATCGTCACCTGGATTAATTATAATTGAATCCGAAATTGTGTCCCACGTCAGGTCGTGAGAAAAGTATTCTTCCTCAGTTCTTATGGCTTTTTCACACACTTTTCGCCAGTCTTCAGCCGTTATTTTTGAAAATTCCTCCTCTGCTAATTTTTGAACATCCAATAAATTGAATGTTGTGTTTCGTGAACCTACTCTTGCCTTGACAGTTGCCCAAATATTTTCAATGGGATTGAGATCTGGATGATAGGGTGGTAAACGTAGAACCTCATGTCCCATGCCGTGAATGATATCGTCAATCTTATGCTTTGGGTTGTGTGTAGCTCGGTGTCCTTTTATTAGCTCATACAGTTCAAGTTTCAACATCTGTATAGTATGCGGAATATTCTTTTCGTTTAGCCATTGTATCATCTCGGATTTCTTGCTAGCAGAAGCAGCTAATTCATTGAGTTTGAGAGCACTTTTTAGCTCCTTAATAGTGCTAAACATACTGTTTTGTCAGCTGAAAGCTTTAATATACACTCTAAAACTTCCACAGAGCCGCGTGCTTTTACGTGGAGTTATAAACTTTATTTTCTATTAGTATTAGTAAATACAAATCATACTATTGAACACGAAGAGAAATTATTATTTGTATTGGTAAATCATCTTAGCATCAAAATGTATTTAAATAGAATAATGAGTAAGGGTAATAATTAAAAGCCATAATACGTTCAATGCGGGGTGATTTCTAAGTGCGACTTCATTTTTATCAGAAATGTTGACATTGTACTTCGAAATATTACAACGCCCTTCTAAAATAATTTGTTTTAAGTGGATAGTAATTTTTTTTTATTAATTGTCCGTGGTCAGACTTATTTAATGAACGAATTTATATGAAATAAGAAAATTATTTCAATTTTTTTAAGCGGAGTGATTGAATTTAATTCAATAGAAAGTTTGAGCGACCTCAACTCCAAAGCGCGTTTCGCCCAGGTACGACAGTGGGCTCATCAGTTAGATGCTGTCGTACCCTTCTAAGACGCAATTATTTTTTGTCGATGTTTAGTGACACTTATAATTTTCACAGCAGTAATATACTGTAAATTTTATTACAATTAACATTCTAGGCGTCAGAATTTAACCAAATTCCCCTAGAAAAATAAAATTCACAGTATATTACTGCTGTGAAAATTATAAGTGTCACTAAACATCGACAAAAAATAATTGCGTCTTAGAAGGGTACGACAGCATCTAACTGGTGAGCCCACTGTCGTACCTGGGCGAAACGCGCTTTGGAGTTGAGGTCGCTCAAACTTTCTATTGAATTGTTAAAAAGCTATTATTTTTCTTGTTTTATTAGTTTATTCAATTTTATTTAGGTTGGAATACGAAAAAAGTTCTCAACAAAAAACTTTAAGTCCATATATCTCGAAATGTTGCAAATGTCATTTACCCCCTTCTTCATCCAAACGCTTCAATTATAAGATACAGACGAGAAGCAGAATGGAAAACTTAAACTTATTCGATGTTTATTAGGCAGATAGTAATTTGTGGATTTTCTAAAAGGGAAGCCGGTAGGAATCGTGTTATATGGACGCCACGCCACTGCTACGAGTAGCTAGTAGTTGATCAGGATTCTTATACTTAAATTAAATCTCTACCTATTCTACAATCATCATTCAATTTTAATTTGATAAAAGACTCTATTTGATAATTATAAAAATAGCTCCTGGAATCGTAAATTACAAGGCTTGGAAAAGTCCAGTAACCATTTTGAAATATTGTCAAAGTTATCAAAAAACCTAAAACGCATATTCCCGCTTTAAGAACTGGCAATGAACTTACGCTATGAAACTCCGAAAAGGCGAACACCTTAGCTGAGCAATTTTTTTAAATAAATGCAACTTTAATTAGCATGGATGAAAATTTTGTTTCAATAAGAGATATGCAATCTATATTATCTAGTTTAAAAACGAGAAAAGCTGTAGGATTTGATAACCTTAAATATATGTATGTATTTAAAAAATCTTCCATTGTCTGGAATAAGGTTTTTAAAGCAATTGTTTAACTGTTGTTTTAAAATTGATTATTTTCCATTGCAACGGAAGACAACAAAGATAATACCGATCTTAAAACCAGGTAAAAATCCAAGTGAACTTTCCAATTACAGACCAATTAGTCTGCTTAGTTCTTTAAGCAAATGCTTCGAAAAAAAAAATAAATTAAACTAATAGCTGACATTAATCGAAATAGTTTGTTACTTTCAGAACAATTCGGGTTCAGAGCTTATCATAACACTGTACATCAAGTACACAGAATAACAAAGCATGTAAAAAATAACTTTAGACTTGGAAAAAGTACAGTAGAAAATCTACTTGATATCGAATAAGCATTCGATACTGTCTAGCATAATGGCCTTCTACACAAACTTGTTATTTTAATTTTCCATCGTACCTGATAAAAATGATAAAGTCATTTCTTCTCTCAAGAAGATTCAAAGTAGGTATCTGTTAACAATTGTTTAGTCTGAAATTTTCAATAGCGATACAGATGTACTTCAAGGATGGGTTCTTTGTCCAATCTTATATATATATATATATATATATATCAGTGGCGTGGCGTCCATATAACACGATTCCTATCGTCTTCCCTTTTAGAAAATCCGCAAATAACACTATCTACCAAAAAAACATCGAATAAGTTTAAGTTATCCATTCTGCCTCTCGTTTGTACGAGTATCATATACTTTATCCAAACACATTCCACAATCCACAACCAACATTAATCAAGAGAGTCACAAAAATACTCTGACGTAAACTTTTCAATCACCGTCTTATTTATTTGTTTTATATCCCTTTCTTCCCCAAGCATTGTGTTTCGGATCCTCTTTGTTCAACATCCGCAAAAAATAAGACGCTACATTTCGTCTTATAAAATTTTCGATGTATACCAGTAGGAGTTGGAAGTATTTGTATTTTATTCTCCCTTTAGCAATTAGCATTGCATTTCAGTAGGAAGATAATACATTGCAGGAGTTCAGGTGCTCGCCTTTTTTCAAGCTTGTGTAAGAAATAAGACGGTGTTCTTCGACTTATTTGTTTTTTTTTTTTTTTTAATACATACATATGTCATATATGTAAATATAAATATGGCATGTGGGTATTGTTGATTCTTGATTTTGAATTTGATGTTGATTTGCATGCTAAGCTAATGTAAAATGCTTTCATTTTTCTCTCTCGTGATAGTTTATAATATACACGATTGATATTTTAGCAAATTTACTGTGATAATTTTGAATTATGAAATAAATCATGGTAGAATATATGGCAATTTGTCAGCAGTGTAAATTTAGCATATCGCTGAAGAACACTTCTGGTCAAATAAAATGCATTTGTTTTTTTTTTTAATAGGAATTTAAATTTGGATTCAACTGGCATTCAATAAAAGACTGTGTTGCACAGGTTCAATAACTTCAAATAAATTGAAAAGCCAATTTGAACTTAATTAAAAATAGTGAAAAGTTAGATGTTAAAGTGAAGATTTAATTCCTTTTATTATCCACTATATTGATAAAAAAAAATTGGCTTCTTAATTTAAGTGCAGTTCTAGATTTTGTTTTTTGTCTTTGATAAATGTAGATTGCTGTTTAACAGATTACCTATCGGAGAAACCAAAGAATTTTAGTAAGGATAGTTGATAGTTTATATTTTATCCTTTTTTCCTTTACACACCAGGGATTTCGATCCCAGATCGAAATTTTTTGTTTAGTGTGCGTGTTTCATGAATACATGTAAATCCCTCTTGATACATAATATCGCGGCTGTTATTAAATCTGAAATTAAAACAGAAATCATAGAAGCCCGGTTCGTGTCGATTATGATCGACGAAACATCAGATTTAAGTCATAGGAGACAACTGAGTGCCATATTTCGGTTCTTGTCAAAGAATGGAATACAAGAAAGATATCTTGTATTTTTTGACGTTAGGGCGAGTCTTAATGCAGATGAGTTGTGTTCTTGACACATATGATTGCAAAGAAAAATTAATAGAAAATTCCTAGAAAGGTGCCGCAGTTATGTCCGACGAAAGGGGTGGTGTCTAAAAGGAGGTCCTTTTTTCTTATGTTTCAAGCTCATTATTGATTGAAATATTAATGTCTTGAAGTATAAAAAATATAGCTACACATTTTTTGCTAAGTCAATGTGGAATGCATTTGTAGAAACCATATCACTACTAGAAATGTTGTTTTTAAGGTTCTAAGATATTTTATTTTCATTTTTACAGGTGACAAAATCTTATAACGTCTTCCCATTTAAAATTATCCACGCCACGCCACTGATATATATGTATATTATACACCTTAGATTTCCCTAGTGTGATGTATTGTGAAAAGGGTATTTTTACAGATGATACCTGCATCTATACTAACAGATTCATGTTGGTTCCATTATAAAAACCAACCTGCAATTTGATTTAAATACAGTACAGGCATATTTCAATGATTGGAAAATCAAATTAAATGCCGTATTTTTTACGCGTAAAAGGAAAGCTTGCCTCTTACCAAGCAATAGCCTTCAAATTGGTGTATCTAGCGTTAATTGGGATACAAGTGCTAAAAATCTTGGAGTACTTCTTGATGTGAAACTTACATTTGGATTACATATCCAACAAATAAAAAAAGAGAGTATGTGTCACAATAAATATTCTGTATCCATTTGTAAATCGACGTTCCAAGTTAAGTACTGAAAATAAACTTATTTTCAAATCAATATTTCAAGCTTTAATGTTTTACGGGTTTCCAGTTTGGCCAAAATAAAATTTAAAAAATGATGTTAAGATTGCCAGGGAATTTTTCTACAGAAGAACTGCACAAATTAACTTAAATTCAATATGCTAATTCTAAAATTCTGAAATTAAACGAAAGATACAAACTTTCTTGTGAATCATTAGATAGTATATTGATTTCTTATTTGGTTTCATAGCAAGTTTATATGTATGTACTCGTATTTATTATTAACATATTTTGTACAATAATTCATTTCATTATTTATTACTCGGTTAATTTATTTGTTTGTTCACATAATTAATTACTTATTTGCTTATTTATGTATTAATTTGTTCCTATATATTTATTTATTTATTTTTGTTATTATTTATTTATTTATTATTTATTTATTTATTTATTTTACATTTATTAATTTATTTATTTATTTGTTTGTTTATTAACTTATTAAATTATTTATAGTGATAAATCCAACTGTGATATTATTTTTTTGTATTAAGACTGATTTTGTTAAAAATTATATTGTGAATTTATTTATTTTGTTAATTTGTATCTCACTTTATTATGTATAGTGAAAAATTATCTATTTATATAATTAACTTGCAATGAAGTTGAATAAGATTTTCCTCACACCCCTTCTCTCATCTTATCTCTGAAAAGATGTAGTTTTAGACACTTAAGTTCTTTTTTCTCTAATTTTGCATGAAGGTTTTTGAAAGTAGTTTTTCCTTCGAGTAGAAAAATTTAATCCATAATTATTTTAACAACCAAAATTTATAATTTATATTAGTAAGGTAGAATATTACCATATCAATGTAAATTGTGCAATGCCTCCATTTTGTGAAAAAAAAGAATAAATACTTTGCTACAATAAATTTAAAAAAAGAAGACTAAAACTAAAATTTCAAACGTTTTAAGAAAAATTGCGAAATTCAGTAACTTCGTATACTTTTTTTAGGATCCACATTTAAAAAAACTAAAAATGTCACATGTCCTTAAAAGCTACTAACTTGGTTTTAGACTGTTGGTTACATCTTCACAACTTACCAACAAATCAGTACAGGGCTATTTGCTTGCGACTTACTTTGTCTTATATGACTGGAATATACGTTAAGAGGAACAAAATGACTGTGACCAACATGTAAAGAAGTGCAAGATTAAATTTCTAAGCGCTCTAGTTTTTTTGACCTTCTTTAACAATTGCTTTTAATTATATTTGATCTATGTTCATTATTGTTTCTTGAAGTTATAACATGGATATTATGTATGGTTTATCAACATCAACACCTTGCTTATAGTAATGCGGATAATAATGGTATAAATATATTCTGATATAATTAAACGCACCTATAAGCAGCCACCAGTTGCATGTTTATGTTTTCAATTGATAAGTACGAGTGAAGTGTAATGCTTTTAATGGAAAAAATCTCCAAACTTTTAACGCACACTCTCTAGATAGCATGTTTCTCTCCAAATTTTTGAAAAAAGCTTTCGCTCGAATTCCCCTTTTTTCCTGTTTTACGTCCGAAAAGTCGTTAAGATAATCATAAGCGAAATCAAATTCCATCAGTCGGTTATTAAAATCATATAAAACTGACAAGTTCTTTAAATGCAGTTCACTGTTTGTTCTGATTCCCGCACGTGGTAGTTATCCTTAAAAACACGAAATTTATTCTGCAAACGTGCCCTTTAAATAAATGTTTAAGTGTTTAGTTATCCATTAATTTGGTAATAAATTGAAAAAATATCTTTTATAAATAGTATTTACAGTGTGCTCCTTGCATTTAACAAATAAAGTGCTTAAAGAACATTTTTAGATTATTTGTTTTTAATTAAATACAAGTAACGTTTTCCAAGCAAGGTAAGTCAGCAAGGATTGAACATTTGTAACGGCATTTAAGTGTTGTTGGCAAAGATTCCCAAACAGGATGTTTATCTTTTTCATAACGTACCTAAGGTGTTGTCAGCAAGAATTATGAAATAGAATGAAAACCTTTTTCGTACTTATATTCTTCAAAGTTACTTAATTTCGAGTATTGAAAAAATTATAAATACCAGTTAGTATTTTATTTAATACCTGATATAGTGATAATAATCAGATGGTATACCAATTAAACTTCTTGAAGTCATGAAAATATGTTTTAAGATGCGGGTTCAAGCTACGCAGTATAGAGTGTTAAGATGCATGCGATAGATACGATATATGTACATACATGTATATGTACAGTACATACATACATAGTCTTTTTTATAACAGAATTTAAATAATTTATTTTATTAAAAGTTTGTTTATAATTGAAATGTTTTCTGAAAAATGGTTCTTAATGATATGTTTATACCTCCCACAGACAATTTTTTTTTGTTATATATTTTCTCAAAAACAGTACAACTGATTTATCTGTTTTCCAACAATATCTAAAAGATTAAGATAAAAAGTTGTTCTTTATAATAAAATAACGTCACTTACAATACAAGTTTAATAAGAACGGTTTTGAAAAGATCCTAGAATGTTGATAAAAAATGATAACAAAAAAACTGCCTATAGGTATCGCTTAATTTGTACTGTGTACACGTATTATTCATATTCATTATAAGATCATTTTAAGCTAAGGCATTATTAACATTGTACTACATAACTATTTTTTTTTCTTCTATTTTCGACTTGCTCACTATCAACATTATGAATTTAAATTAAATTTCATATGCGCCGTAAAAGTTTAAAAAACATGTCATACCAAAACAAACAATTTTTGGTTAAATTAAAAAAAAATAATTTCTTTCTGAAGGTTATAATATAATATTTTTTTTTATAATATTTTTATGGAAACATACGCGCAGTAGGCTGAAAAGCTGAAAGCATAAAAAATCTGAGACACCTTCACCTTCAGTCTCAACATCGTGCCACACATCTCTCCTATCCTTCTTTCTCTTCCGTAACTTCACGCCCGCGCTGTGTTGAAACATTTAAAGGGTAATCATAATCCCCTGAGTGCGAGTAAATTATAAAAAAAAAAAAAAAAATTATATGAATATTGAATGTTTAAATGTTTACTTTCTTTTAAATTTGGTATTTCAAAAACTGTTTAATGATTTTTTTTTCATTAATTTAATTTCCTTTACACAATAATAAACATTTAAAATTAGCAAATATACATTTGTTGAAATGTTTTATTTATAAAAACTTAATTAAGAAAAAAACAATATTACTAATCTTTCACGATTTTGTTGTACAAAAGAATTTAAAAAGCTTAAATAGAAATGTTCAAACAATATTTTCGAAAACTTATTACTTTCTAAAAACTTAACACCTTTTGGTATTTTCCTAAGGAACGTTTTTTATAAATTGATTTTATATTTTGATTTATCAACATTATCATAATATTGCAAGAAGTTATTAAAAGTATAAAAAATCAAAATCATTTTGTATCTATATGATTTCTAGAGGTTAATTGAAGAATTCCATTCGCTGCAATCAACTTCATTTAGAAATTCCTTGGATCTCATAATATCGTAATATAATGCCTTCCTTAGTCTGCGCTGCTGTGGGTAAAAGTTCATAATGCACTCAAAAGATACCGTGTTTAAGGAAAAGGTGTTTCGTCAAGAGCATTTTTAAATAAGTATCTCTGTACGAAATCCTTCGATATCTAATGATATCTAATCAAGGTTTTCACTGCTGTTGTTATCTATCAAATTAGGCCAATTAGAAATGATGTAAGTTCTGCGTTCTCCCAAAGTTGAAGGAGTAATACCTTGTATGGATTTTAACATTTTGCCATCGAAATTAATGCACTTGAAAATTTTAATACATTAAGGTCAAATTTTCGACTAACACCTTTAATTTCGATTACTTCTTTTGAAATGTTTTGATTTAAGATAAAGGATATGTACATATATACATACAGCTCAATGATATAACAAAATGCATTATTTACTATTTTATGTTCTTCAGTAGTTAACTTAATAGCTTAACTTGGCTAAAGAAAAACAAATATTTGGATCAAAGGGCACGGTAGTGCCCAGCTAAGTTCTGGCACTACACCCTTTTTACAGGAACAAATTCAGGCGATTTTTGACCCCCCCCCCTATCTTCAGTACCAATGAAGTCAGAAACTTAAAATTCCGAATATTTGCTAAGCTAGTCAAGCGCAGGCGCCTCACCGAATTTCTCTAGCATAAGCGGTTCCTGAGATATAAGGCCTCAAAAATCACAAAAACCGTAACTGACTGACTCAATGACTGACAGATCATCAAAATTATGGAGCACTTCCCAATATCGTAGAATTTTGTAATTTTGCACAACGGTAGGTCTTGTCATGCAAGCAGAGGAAAAAATCGAAAATTTGAAGTTTTCTATTCAGGGGGCGTGCTATACGCCCACTTTCTCCGAATTGGTGTTGGTTGAATGGAGCACTTCCGACTGCTGTAAAACGATGAAATTTGGTGAAACGATAGGGCTTAAATTGCATATAAAGGACCAAAAATAAACACTGAAGTTTTCCATTCATGACTTTTCTTAGAACTAGAGTGCTCGATTTGGTACTCTAAGTTATGTTTATGTGAACATGAATGAAAAAAGAAAACATTTGCATACCTGAAAAAATTAGTAGCTTAAATAAAAAAAAATCTTTTCTTAACTGTGATGCAAACTATAATCAAACCACTAATTAGACTATTAATTGGTGGGCTACCTGCAAAAAGGAGTTAAAATTGCAACAAAAACATCATCGCATCCTCAACAATTATTGCTTTTTTATGATTTTGAGCGGATGTAGGTGCTAGTATTTATAATTAAGTTAGGTATGTTAGTGTTATGTATCTTGCCAGGACAAGAAAAAAAGTATCTAAAAGTACGCCAAGGTCTTACTTCATGAAGGTTTAATAATACTTAAAGTAGAATAATATTGAAACACCTACAATGTAATAGAGAAATTTTATTATTTAATGATTACTGACTAAAATTTGATGGGCTTACTTGCAAGTTTTTTGTATGCCCAATTCGAAAGGTTTTAAAAACTTGACCAGTGAGCCCATCAAATTTTAGTCAGTAATCATTAAATAAATAAAATTTCTCTATTACGTTGTAGCTATTTCAATATTATTCTACTTTAAATATTCGGTATTAAACCTTCATGAAGTAAGAGCTTGGCGTACTTTTAGATCTCAGTACTTTTCACGGCTGACTCGTTGTTTTTGGCCTGATTCTCCTTTAAAAAAAATGATCAAAGTTTTTTACCTAACATCGAGGCAGCATTGACTGAGTCAATACAATTTGTAAATGATATTAAAATATCACTGCAGTGCTTAAATATTGCATCAAACTCGCTAACAATTCAATAACCAAAACAAACCGATCTCTTAGTTTAATATACAGTTAAAATCAAATTACCACAATACTAAACACACTTGTCCGAAATTAGAATCAAGGATAAACTGATGAGCAAACCTAATAGCGCGAGTTTTACGGTTAAACTGTTTAAGACAAAAAACATTGTGGCGGTGCTCGAAAAATACGAAGGTTTCCCTTATATTTCGATCCACCGCTCGTATCAGGCGGTCGCGAGTGCGATAAGTTCCGCAGTGTGCCCTTACAAAGCCAAAAAAATATTACAAACGAAAAAAAAAAAAAATAATACAAACAACATCAATAAAACAAAAAGAAAATTACTTAAACCATTTGGCATAAACATTACACCAGTTAACGGCGCGCTCTCTTCATCACCATCTCCCACTTATCCACTTGCCTTGAAGTAACTGTCGCTTGCTATCCATTGCATATCTCTTGTGATGCTTATCGCATGACTCTTGTAATGGATAGTTAAGTGACATCTGATGTATAATTCGATTGTGTTTGTGTGTCTTGATTGATTTCAGGTACAAAGCGTTCTATGGGCATAACACCTAGAACGGTTTGTATTTTTATTTTAATCCATTGGGCATACACTTCACGGTTGAATTTAGATCGTCAGAGTTGTGTCTTGGGTGTTTGTGATTTTTGACATGGCGAGTGATTTTTGTGTTGTGTTTACCAATATTCGTGGGCTAAAAAGAAATTTCTTTGACGTGTACGGCCATTCTGTTAAGTACAGACCAGCTGTTTTGGCATTAGGTGAAACACAGGTTGGTGCAAATACTGATCTTTCAGAATTTAGCCTGCCTGGCTATAACCTAATGCCTTTACTCTTTCGCCATCACGGCCTTTTAGTCTACGTTAGACATGATGTTGCTTGCCAGAGTCTTCCTCAATACGGACATTGTTTTAATACTTCTAATAATTTACTGTCTGCAAGCACATCATCTATTATTGTTTTATTTATAGGAGTCCGAATCTGGACAGCAATTCAACTCTTAAAGAGTTTGATGCGCTGTCTGATTCCATTTCCCGAATTGTTTCCCTGTATCCTCACACTGAAGTCGTTATTGCGGGCGACTTCAATGTACACAATTCAAACTGGCTCCGCCATTCAGGACAGACAACACCCGAAGGAAGATATGTTGATATCTTTGCTGAGATGCACCAACTTACTCAGCTGGTAGATGAGCCCACCCGTATACCAGATGTTGCTGGGCAAAACGCTCACACTCTTGATTTGTTTCTTACTTCTTACCCTGATAAGTATACCATAACGGTAAAATCTCCATTCGGCACTTCGGACCATTGTGTAATATCAGCTAATTTCTCGTGTCCCATTCATCCAGTTAAAGAGAAACATCCAACTAGGACCGTTTGGCAATACGAGAAAGCCAACTGGGACGGTCTAAATAACTTTTTTAGAATTTTTAACTGTTCACTATGTTTCCTCGATAGTGACGTTGATGCCAGTGCTGATATGATCACAGAAGTGATTTTTCTTGGGATGCGTACTTTTATTCCTTACAGAATTAAGAGTATAAAGTCGAAAGAAAAGTCTTGGTTCCATACAAGCTGTAAGGAAGCTATCAGGTCGAGAGAAGTAAGTTTCCGCTCTTACAAAGTCAACCCAACCGAGGAAAATCGGAAAAAGTTTAAACAAGTCAGAAACCAATGCAACGCTGTTATAAAGAGAACCAAATTCTTACATGAACAGAAATTAAGGCAAAAAATCTTGCAATGTCCCAAAGGCAGTAGAAATTTCTGGTCATTTGTCAAGAACATAAAAAATTCAATTTCATCTTCCGTTGCAACGCTCATCTACAAAGAAAAACCGATAACTAGCTCTTCAGAGAAGGCAAATGTACTTGCAGCTCATTTTGCTGCTAACTCCACGTTGCCTGTTAGCAACATTGCCCCTCCTGCACTTGAGAACGTAAATCATTCAATGGGACAGTTATATTTCCGCACTCGTACAGTTGCAAGAGCCCTTCAAGATCTTGATATAAACAAATCCGCTGGTCCTGATGGTATACCCCCCATTCTTCTGAAGGGGTGTTCTTTATCGCTGGCAAAACCATTGCGTAAGCTTTTCCATCGCTCCTACTGTTCTGGAATCTTCCCTAGAAGATAGAAAACAGCATTTGACCAGCCTGTTCCTAAAAAAGGTGACCTTTCCTCCCCCTCGTCTTATCGACCAATCGCACTTACGTCCCTTCTTTCCAAGGTCATGGAATCGCTGATAAATCATCAGCTCAAGAAATATCTCGAAGATCGAAAGATTCTTAATGACCGGCAATACGGCTTTCGCAGCAATCGTTCCACTGGTGACCTGATGGCATATCTCACCGAAGAGTGGAACAGATCTTTACATTGTTTTGGAGAAAGTAAGATTATTGCGCTTGATATTTCTAAGGCATTTGATAGAGTTTGGCACCAGGCTCTCTTATCGAAAATACGTGCGTTTGGCATCAACGAAACCCTTATTCTTTGGATTAGAAATTACCTTCTAGATCGTTCAATACATGTTGTATTGGATGGTTTTAAGTCTGATCTTCACAAAATAAATGCTGGTGTTCCCCAGGGCTCCGTCTGACTCTCCGACTCTCTTCCTCATTTTTATAAATGATCTCTTGTCTGAAGCTTCTAATCCATTTTATTATTTTTCCAACGACTCTACTCTCAGCTTTTCATACTCGTTCCCAAATTAACGTCCATCTCCTTCGGAAGTGAATTTGCAACAGTATCGTATGATAAGTTCATTAAACTCTGATCTTTACAGCATTGTTAAATGGGGTACAAAAAACCGTGTGGAGTTTAATGCTTCGAAAACTCAATGCTGTCTATTGTCGTTGAAGCAAAATATACCCCCTATGCCATTGTCCTTAAATAGCACTTGCATCGAAAAAACCGAAAAGCTCTCAGTACTCGGTATGTCTATTAACGACGATCTTCGTTGGAATGATCACATACTCGAAACCGCCAAGAATGCTGCTAAATGCTTAGGATTTCTATATCGATGTAAGAAATTTTTCACCCCTTCTGATCTGGCTACCATTTATAAGGCGTATACACGTCCAAAACTCGAGTATAACTCACACCTTTGGGTAGGCGCTGCTCAATCTTCTCTCCATTTATTGGATAGAATTCAAAACAGAGCGTTAAAACTGATTGGAAACAGAGATATAATGGATTCATTCCCATCTCTTGAACACCGTCGGAATGTTTCATGTATTTCCCTGTTTTATCGCTTCTTTCACAAGCAATGCTCACTCGAAGTAGCCAGTTGCATTCCTCCCCTTTATCAATTCACCCTTGATACCCGCTTCGCTAGGAATGCTCATCAGTTCACCCTTGAGCCTAACTTTGGTCGTACCGTCAAATATAGAGATTCGTGTTTTAGTCGCACAACACGATTATGGAATAACTTACCGGGCACAGTTTTCCCTTGCCATTTCAATTTCCAAACATTCAAAACCAATGTTCGTCGACACCTCCTTTCTCTCCCCTCCTAATTTTTCCCTCGCCCGTGCTGTGTTTAAAACATTATAAGGGTCTCGTAACATACCCTTGAGCGCGAGTGTATTATAAAAAAAAAAAAAAAAAAACCTATCATTTTTAAAGCTCTTTTTTGAATTATATCAAGAGACTCAAGTGGTTTAGGCTCAGGGTTGCAAAAGCTTAAGTCACTTTTTAGCTTAAGCTTGGCTTTAATTCACAAGCTAGTGAGTGACTTATGAATGCAAAAAATGTAATTCAGCAGCTAGTTACTGACTTATGAATTAAAAAAATTAAATTCACAAGTCAGTTGGTGACTTGTGAATTAAAAAAAATTAAATCATAAGATTCTTAGTGACTTATGAATTAAAAAACATTAATTCAGAACCTACTAAGTGACTTATGAATTAAAAAAAATTTAAGTCATGAGCCAGTAAGTGACTTATGAATTAAAAAAAAATAATTCACTACCTATCAAGTGACTTATTAATTAAAAAATTTAAGTCATGAGCAAGTAAGTGACTTAAGAATTAAAAAAAAATTAATTCAAAAGTTACCTAGTGACTTATGAATTAAAAAAAATTTAATTCATAAGCTAATGGATTAAAAAATTATTATTTGGAAAATTTATAAGCTGGCATGATAATTTTATGACACACAAAAGCTTGAAATCTACCTTCGTTAGTAATTAAATAATTATGTAGTCAAAAAAAGCTTAAGCGTTTAAAATTTACCAACTAGCTTATGAATCAAATTTGTTTTAATTCATAAGTCACTTAGTAGCTTGTGAATTAATTTTTTTTTAATTCATAAGTCACTTACTAGCTCATGACTTAAATTTTTTTTAATTCATAAGTCACTTATAGGTAGTGAATTATTTTTTTTTTTTTAATTCATAAGTCACTTATAGGTAGTGAATTCATTTTTTTTTTAATTCATAAGTCACTTATAGGTAGTGAATTACTTTTTTTTAATTCATAAGTCACTTAGTAGCTTGTGAATTAATTTTTTTTTAATTCATAAGTCACTTACTAGCTCATGACTTAAATTTTTTTTTAATTCATAAGTCACTTATAGGTAGTGAATTATTTTTTTTTTCTTAATTCATAAGTCACTTATAGGTAGTGAATTAATTTTTTTTTAATTCATAAGTCAGTTATAGGTAGTGAATTAATTTTTTTTTTAATTCATATGTCACTTATAGGTAGTGAATTACTTTTTTTTAATTCATAAGTCACTTAGTAGCTTATCAATTAAATTTTTTTTTAAATCATAAGTCACTAACTAACTTATAACTTAAATTTTTTTAATTCACAAATCATCTACAGACTTATGACTTATGATTTTTTTAATTCAAAAATTCGCAACCCTGGTTAGGCTTTATTGATTACAGCCAGTTCAGAAGGGGTGACAAATGTCTTGCATCGTCGGAGAAAACCTAAATACTTAGGCCCGATGCACACAAGCGGTGCACACATGCGTTCTTTTAAAGCGCGGTATCGCAGCGGCAGGGCCTTTGCATACTCAAAAATAAATTGAGTGGTGCACACACACTTGCGATGACGCTGCGGCGTCATTCTTGCGGGTAAAAAGACTCGCAGGTTTCCACGAGACCGCTGTGACACCGCAAACGCGGTTGCGTCTTTCAGTACATTGTTTGTTATAGAGCAGTGCGTGATTTTCACGCTAATTATATTCGAAAAAAAAAAGATTTCAATGAGATAAAAAAGTTTCCAGAAACATGGGGTGCTCGTTCCGAGGCACACCATGACCGGCAAAAGAAAAGCGCTACGTGGGTATGTGTTAGCCGAGTATTTTGTGAACTCATCAAATGATTTTACACCGCTACGGTACCACGCGGTGTACACAGGGCCTTAGAAGCATTTTTGGCGACGACGCACGTCAAATATGTGATCATTCCACACAAGGTGGTCTGTGATGCACATACCAATAACTGAAAGCTGCTCGGTTTCCTCAACGCAAATGTCACTCATGGGTAGTGGCATAAGTGGAGTATTTCGCTTTAACGATAGAACACAGCATTGGGTTTTTGAAGCATTAAACTCTACGCCGATTCTTATTCCCTAATTTAATGAGCTTATCATACGCAGCCATTCATGTTCCACGTCCGAAGAACAAGGAAATTAATCTTGAAACGAATATAAAAAGCCAGGCTTGAGACATTCCAATACGACTTGTATTGAGCGGCCGGAAAGGTAATTTCTAATCAAAGGAAAAAAGGCTCTTCAATACCAAAAGCATTCATTTTCGATAAGAAAGCGTGATGCCAAACTCTATCAAATGATTTAGAAATATTAAGTGTAATAAACTTACTTTGTCCAAAACTATGTAAAGACTGGTTCCACTGCATTGTACGAGTACGGAAAAAGGTTGGTGTCTCAAGTACAGGAGGACAGCGTCGAATTAATAGCAAACTGTGCTGCAAGTAAATTGGCTTTATCTACTAACCTACATAATGTATGTATGGAGTGGCATTGAAAACGATCGTTGGGACCGAGAGCGAAGTAGTTTTTCGAATGTTTTTTACAAATGATCAGAAATTTGTACTACCCTTGAGATATTTTAGTATTTTTTGCTTGAATTTTTCGTCATGTAAAAATTTGTTCTGTGAATTTTTTTTAACTTATTCCGGGTTTCCTCAGAAGGATTGGCTTTATAACATCGGAAACCTAACTTTTCCCTATTCGGGATATAATCTCTTATTCTTTTAAGGGTACGTCTACCGCAGAAGCGAACTCAAATCTCTTGTAAAAACGTGTACATGTATTGGTGTACAAATATGGCTATTTTTGTGTTATAGCTTGAACCAATTCAGTTGGCCAACGGTTGGTTGCGCAGAGAGAGGATTTAAGAGAACAAAAATGGTGCGCAAGATATTTAATGAGTAAGAATTTTTCCTTAAATCTTACATTGCCAAACTCAACTTTGCTTTGAAAAATAGTTTAGGGATTATTGTTTATTTCTATGTTTTATGATTCGTGGCTTAGCAACAGAAAGGTTCCGGGGGCGTCATGTTTATATCATATAATAAAACGGCAAACATGTTTTTTGTGGTACACTTTACGCGGCCCACAAAAACCGAAGGGGCATAAATTACATATTAAACGAAAGCATTTTTTGCATAGATGTGCACAATGCCAAAATTATTTAAATATACTACACATAAATTGTTTAAAACAACAAATAAAGATTGCAAAAAATGTCCGGACATCTGTTGCTGAATATAGCATACATTTACACTATACTGTAAATATAAACGTAGTAACTGTCATACATTATATATATAATTATCTGTGGTTTAAGTTTAGCAAAAGTTAGAACCATTTTAACTTTTGCTTTTGTTTGGAAAAATACAGCACATTTTGTTCACTTTTCACTCTTTGAAGTTGAATGTAGTTAAGTCTTAGAGTATTAACTACATCTATCGGGCAATTTCCGTGTTAGACTGTTTCGTTGCTTATAGAAAACAGATGAGCTATTTGGTTGAATGTCCGCGCAGGTACATATAATTATATGTTACACAAAATAGCGAACTATTTTTGGGCAATCGTTTAGTTTGTGTCAAAACACAAACTTCTTAGTTGCTCGAAGCAAGCAGTTGCGAAACTAACAATTGAATGTGCACGCCTAGCCTTAGTGTTTTCAAAAAGGCAAATTTAGAACCATTTCAACTTTTACTTTCTTTTTGTGTTTTTCGAGATGGAAGATAGAAATTTGAAATGAGTTGGAAAAAGAGAGCATGTAGTTCTAGCTTTATTCTATGCGTTACTGTTTTCAAATGTTCCCTGAAAATAAAATATCCCCCTGGTTTGACAAGAATGCGTTAATATTCTCAAATACGTTAACAAACAAACAAAATATCAAATTCGAGTTAGAGCTGAGTAAATCGTTCATGTCAAATGATTGAATCGTTCAACAATCGATTACGAAAATGATCCGATTATTTCAGTTCTCACAAAATACTATTATTGTAAGCCATAAATTGCCAAATAAAAAAAAGTTTTCGGCTATACACTTTGTACTTCATAACTGAATTCGTCAAGTCATAAACTGTCAAATTCCATGAAGGGATGGCTAAGATTTCGATGGATTAAAAAACGTCTATAAATATCTAAAAAAAGGGTATTTTATTTGTTGCTCCGGAAAAGAGCAATTTTAGGGCGTTCGGCTGACATTTTGAACGAAATACACTTTGTTTGTCACAACTAAATTCGTCCTCTATTCGTCAAGTCATAAACTGTCAAATTCCATCAAAGGATGGCTAAGATTTCGATGGATTAAAAAACGTCTATAAATATCCAAAAAAAAGGTATTTTATTTGTTGCTCCGGAAAAGAGGAATTTTAGGGCTTTCGGCTGACATTTTGTACGAAATACACTTTGTACGTCACAACTAAATTCGTCCTCTATTCGTCAAGTCATAAACTGTCAAATTCCATCAAGGGCTGGCTAAGATTTCGATGGATTAAAAAACGTCTATAAATATCCAAAAAAAAAGGTAT
Organism: Philhelius festivus; assembly: GCA_963931855.1. Classification (NCBI taxonomy): domain Eukaryota; kingdom Metazoa; phylum Arthropoda; class Insecta; order Diptera; family Syrphidae; genus Philhelius; species Philhelius festivus. Next base: position 157,227,858 of record OZ007554.1, read on the forward strand.
TTTATTTGTTGCTCCGGAAAAGAGCAATTTTAGGGCGTTCGGCTGACATTTTGAACGAAATACACTTTGTTTGTCACAACTAAATTCGTCCTCTATTCGTCAAGTCATAAACTGTCAAATTCCATCAAAGGATGGCTAAGATTTCAATGGATTAAAAAACGTCTATAAATATCCAAAAAAAAAGGTATTTTATTTGTTGCTCCGGAAAAGAGCAATTTTAGGGCTTTCGGCTGACATTTTGTACGAAATACACTTTGTACGTCATAACTGAATTCTATTCGTCAAGCCATAAACTGTCAAATTCCATCAAAGGATGGCTACGATGTCGATGGATTAAGAAACGTCCAAAAATCCACATTAAACATACGGGATTCTGATACATCAAATAACATCAGTTCAATCCAACAATTGTTTTTGCGGCCTACAACATCAACAACCAATCTGCAACGTGTCAAAAATCTGCAATGTGTCAGAAATGTGTATAGGTTTGAAAGTTTGTTTACCATTAACTGTTTTCCTTTGGACTCCAGGATTGAGTGCTTAGTAGGTACTTCTCATTGCATTTAACAATTTAAAAAAGAGGCTGGGTGCGACCCACACTGATAACTTCCCATTTGTGGTCTTGAAAACTTTATATTTAGTTTTTTTTCAAATAACCAAATTTTCAGCGAAACAAACTTTAGCTGTATCTGTACTGTATCTGTTGTGGTAATTGGTATGATATTTTGTATACATACTTCGATCATAGAGCAGTAGATGGAAGATCGAAGTAGATGGTTTCATAGTGTAATTGTTTTGCTTGTGGCATACTATGATATTAGGAAATTTGCTTTTTTTTGTTGATGATGAGGATACTTAGTCGCTCATTTTATGTTTTTTTTTTACAGAAAATGTGTTTAACTAATTTTAAACTTTTCTATTTAAAATGTTAAATTTCTTGTAATAATTACGAAGGTTGGTAGGTACATATTATATACTGAATTATAGATTTCCGTGTTTTTTATTATATCTTTGTTCCTACACCCAAGAAAACCTTGTAGAATTTAGAATTTTACATCTTTTTCATGGACAAAAAGATAAAAACATATTGTGACGTTTTCTTCAATTTTACCATAGCTATTAATGGAATTTGAATATGTGGGACTTGGGTACAACTGAACAACCTTATTCATATACGTATGTACAGTACATACATTCTTCTAAAAACTAACTTGATAATAAAATTATAAAATTATGTATTATATTATAGAAATTACTTTATTATTTCAGTTCTGTATGTTTTCTCATTAAAATAATGTTGCCCCCTGAACTTTGTATTATCCGCCAAAAAAATTATGCTAAGCGACATTAATAAAGATCTCATTGTCGTGAGCAACAAAAAATTTTGTTAGATGTCACTTAGTTTAACCAAAATTGTTTCTTAGCACACTATGATTCAACTAGAACTTTCTTCGTTTTTTTCGTTTCCTGAACAATTTTAGAAATGTCGCTTAGTATACATTCTTACGGGAAGGTATCGATGTATAAAACAACATACTTTTAGAAGGCACTATCGGTGTTCATTCCCAAGAAATTCGACTTGAAATACAATTTTAACTAGTTTTCACTAGAATTTTTAATAGTTTTTTATTAAAAAAAAAAAAAGAGGCTGGGTGCGACCCACACTGATAACTTCCCATTTGTTTAAAAAAAACGGTTAATTCAATATTTGTCAAAATTTTACCAATTGTATAAAATTATACTATGTATAAAATAAACTAAATTAGAAGTCAATATCACGACTAGTTCTCGAGAAATTTGAATCGAAAAACAATTTTTACCAATTTTCAATAGAGTTTTATATAGTTTTTTATTTTTTGTAAAAAAACTGTAAACTGATTTTTTTTTGAAATTTTCACCAGTTGTCAAACACATTATTTTTCGTAAAATAAAATTATTTTGAGTTTCAAATTGTTTTCCGTTCTTAGAATATCTGGGTTATGAAATTTTTTTTTCAGTTTTTTTTATTTAAAAAAATAACGGTATGTTCATTTTTTCCCAAATGTATACCAAATCTGTATGAACTTATAGTGAGTAGATTAAATTTAATTTGAAATCAATAGCATGATTTTTTCGTGAGATATTTGAAACTAACCAAAATTTTTACTTTTTTTTTTAAACCGTTATAGTGAAAAAACTACTCACTGAATTTTAATAAACGCCCTTTCAGCCTCTTTCGAAGTTATTATCTACTAAACAAAATTTATTTGAAGTCGATATCCTTACTCGTTCTTGAGATATCGACGACGAAAAATGGTACCAGAACGTACGGACGTACGCACGTACGAACGTACGAACGTACGTACACACACACACAGACATCTGTCTAAAAATGATTGATATAGCCTCTAGGGACCTTGAAACGTCGAGAAATGTCAAAAATTCCAATTTGACAAATCGAACCGATTACAATAACTCCCTATGGGAAGTTCAAAAATCATGAATTCTCTGTCTCTTATTGAATGATAATGAACTAAATAAATAAATTGGCAGTCGAATTTCGAGAGCTGGGTCAGCTAACGGGTGATTTTTTAAGAGCTTGAGAACTTTTTTTAAAAAAAAAACGCATAAAATTTGCAAAATCTCATCGATTCTTTATTTGAAACGTTAGATTGGTCCATGACATTTACTTTCTGAAGATAATTTCATTTAAATGTTGACCGCGGCTGCGTCTTAGGTGGTCCATTCGGAAAGTCCAATTTTGGGTAACTTTTTCGAGCATTTCGGCCGGAATAGCCCGAATTTCTTCGGAAATGTTGTCTTCCAAAGCTGGAATAGTTGCTGGCTTATTTGTGTAGACTTTAGACTTGACGTAGCCCCACAAAAAATAGTCTAAAGGCGTCAAATCGCATGATCTTGGTGGCCAACTTACCGGTCCATTCCTTGAGATGAATTGTTCTCCGAAGTTTTCCCTCAAATGGCCATAGAATCGCGAGCTGTGTGGCATGTAGCGCCATCTTGTTGAAACCACATGTCAACCAAGTTCAGTTCTTCCATTTTTGGCAACAAAAAGTTTGTTAGCATTAGCCATTCACCGTAACGTTGCGTCCAACAGCATCTTTGAAAAAATACGGTCCAATGATTCCACCAGCGTACAAACCATACCAAACAGTGCATTTTTCGGGATGCATGGGCAGTTCTTGAACGGCTTCTGGTTGCTCTTCACTCCAAATGCGGCAATTTTGCTTATTTACGTAGCCATTCAACCAGAAATGAGCCTCATCGCTGAACAAAATTTGTCGATAAAAAAGCGGATTTTCTGCCAACTTTTCTAGGGCCCATTCACTGAAAATTCGACGTTGTGGCAGATCGTTCGGCTTCAGTTCTTGCACGAGCTGTATTTTATACGGTTTTACACCAAGATCTTTGCGTAAAATCTTCCATGTGGTCGAATAACACAAACCCAATTGCTGCGAACGGCGACGAATCGACATTTCACGGTCTTCAGCAACACTCTCAGAAACAGACGCAATATTCTCTTCTGTACGCACTGTACGCATTCGTGTGGTTGGTTTAATGTCCAATAAAGTAAACTGAGTGCGAAACTTGGTCACAATCGCATTAATTGTTTGCTCACTTGGTCGATTATGTAGACCATAAATCGGACGTAAAGCGCGAAACACATTTCGAACCGAACACTGATTTTGGTAATAAAATTCAATGATTTGCAAGCGTTGCTCGTTAGTAAGTCTATTCATGATGAAATGTCAAAGCATACTGAGCATCTTTCTCTTTGACACCATGTCTGAAATCCCGCGTGATCTGTCAAATACTAATGCATGAAAATCCTAACCTCAAAAAAATCACCCGTTAGTTTATTTTATAGTGTTAGTGTATATTTGATATATATGTATTTATTATTTTTTGACCTGTGGGGTTTTGGGATTAATTGTAGATTAGTGTTAATTAGTTAGATTAGTGTTTACGAGTTTGAATAATTTTCACCTACTAGTTTTTAAGAATTTATTTTACCTTAAAATAATTATTATGAATTTGTACTTCAGAAATAAATATAAAACATAATAATAAAATAAAAACAATATAAATAAGAATAATATAACTTAAATAATAAATGTTCATTTACATATACTTAGTTTTAAGAACTAATGTCGCTTTCATAGTCGGTAGAAGAATCGTCACCTGGATTAATTTTAATTGAATCCGAAATTGTGTCCCACGTCAGGTAGTAAGAAAATTATTCTTCCTCAGTTCTTATGGCTTTTTCACACACTTTTCGCCAGTCTTCAGCCGTTATTTTTGAAAATTCTTCCTCTGCTAATTTTTGAACATCAAATAAATTGAATGTTGTGTTTCGTGAACCTACTCTTGCCTTGACAGTTGCCCAAATATTTTCAATGGGATTGAAATCTGGATGATAGCGTGGTAAACGTAGAACCTCATGTCCCATGCGTGAATGATATCGTCAATCTTATGCTTTGGGCTGTGTGTAGCTCGGTGTCCTTTTATTAGCTCATACAGTTCAAGTTTCAACATCTGTATAGTATGCGGAATATTCTTTTCGTTTAGCCATTGTATCATCTCGAATTTCTTGCTAGTAGAAGTAATTTGATTTTCTTCTAATTTATTGTGGTACGAGGCGTTGTCCATTACAATAACTGAAGGTTCCTCCAAGTTATTCAAAACTTGTTCTTGGATCCATTTGCAGAAATTTTCGAAGTTCATGTCCTCGTGAAGTCTCCCGTTTTCGTTCCAGATTTGAATAAAAGTAAGGAGTTTTTCACGAAACCTTTTTCACCACCTGCATGCGCCATTATCAGCCTCTGTCCCTTTGGCCTTGTTTGTGAGCTATGAATATTGCTTTCGTCCACATAAATGATGTCATATCCTTTTGTTCTGTATTCCCGGATTTTTCTCAGATACTTCACTCGCATGAGTTTAATATCATTTCTTTCACAGAGAAGTTTCCGGTTGTTTTGAGTTTTTTTGTAGCTAAATCCGTTTCTTCTTAGAATCCTGTTGAGAGACGTAATACTTAAGTTAAACTCCAGATCTTCCCGCACTCGTTGTCTCAACATTTTTAAGGATATCATCATTTTTTCCTCCTGGTGGAAGTTGTGCATTATACGCCGAATAGCTGCGATGTCAAATTCGTCTAGTCCAGACTTCCACTTCGTATGCTGCACTTTTTTATTTGGTGACTGCACAACTCCTGTCTCTTCGTATTATTTAATAATCTTTCTGATTGAACGTTCAGAAATTCCAGTAGTTTTCACTGTTTGCGCTGTTGCGTAACTCACAGGATTTTTAATAAACGAATTATTTGCTTTTTTCCAGTTTGTCATTATATATCTTAACAACTATCTTACGCGCCTGGCTTCTAATAGGTTTTTCTTTTCTAAATGGATCAATGTATTATTCTTGGTTGTTTTTTTTTAAACTGAATTGCAAACCAAAGGAAATATCATTTAAATACGTTAATTCCCTCTGATGCAAAAATTCATTCTTAAAAACTCGTAGGTAACTCGTAAACACTAATCTAACTAATTAACACTAATCTACAATTAATCCCAACCCCACAGGTCAAAAAATAAAAATATATATCAAATATACACTAACGCCACAAAATAGATATAAACACAATGCCCCCGGAAACTTTCTGTTGCTAAGCCACAAATCATAAAACATACGAGTAGAAATAAACAATAATCCCTAAACTATTTTTCAAAGCAAAGTTGAGTTTGGTACTGTAAGATTTAAGGAAAAATCTTTTTTCATTAAATATCTTGCGCACCATTTTTGTTCTCTTAAATCCTCTCTCTGCGCAACCGACCGTTGGCCAACTGAATTGGTTCAAGCAATACCTCGTCTCGTCTCTCCAGGATACCCCTTTTTCGCATCGCGTAATGCGCATAGAGAAAAATAGAAGAGAGAGAATATCAAAAAAATAATCCACAACGGGAATTCATAGGACGAGTGGCAAGCAGCACAGGCAACGCACAAGCATCGAATTGACTTGGATTGCGCACAAGATAAATATTATAAGGTGTGTTTTATTCACTGCTGCGTAGTTAGCACAGCAAAATTTCCCTCGACAAACAACAACAATTTGATTGCTGGCGAAAAAGAAGCCAGTAAAAAAAAAATGACAGTTGTGTTGGTTATAGAACTTTAAATTATTGAAATGAAAATGGCGCTATGCATTAAATTTTAGAATTAAACATATGTCCATACATGTTTTGACATCAGATTTTGATATTTTCTATAATAATGGCCAACATTGAAATATAAATTGAAATTGACATAGAGTGAGTTTGATCGTTTTGTTCGCACTTGAATGCTGCGCTGGCTATGCAGCAATGAATAAAACACACCTAGAGTTGAATGCGTTGAGTTCGAATTTGTGCGTTGATCGCCTAGTGGACGACCGGCATTACTTAGCGCCGGTGCTCAGAGTAAAAAAAATATAAAAAATGCAATTTTTATCACATGTTAACGGATTAACGATTAACGTTAACTTGCGTTAATTCTTCGGAAATTTAACGCTTTAACGTTTAACGAAGCTAACTTTTTTAGTAGCGGATTAACGATTAACGAAGTTAACTGTTTGATTAACGGTGCCCAGCTATGTCTGTACCTCGATTTACAGCCTAAGCTAAGCCACTGGAGCTATTTTCTTTAACCTTGGTAGTTAAGGGTCCTCTAGAGGGGAAATTGAAAATTTTTCTTAGCTCTAAAACTAACGGTCAACAAAAATTTTGGGGCAAAATGTTATTAACGGTACCTGTCACAGAACGGTTTTTTTATTTGCGAATTTCTCATCAACGGCTGTAACGATTTTAACCAACAATTTTCAGCAGGAGACCCTTAAGTTTAAAATAATATTGTATATAAAAATATTCGAAAACATTTTTTTGGGTTTTTTGAAAAAAAAAAAAAAATTCCACGTTTATTTTTTTGAAAAATCAATATCTCTAAAACGTGTTAGCGATTAGTTTCTGAAATTATTTCCTAAAATTTATACTACTAAATACTTAAAATTGGCATGCCAAATTTTCTTCTCGAAAAAATTTAAAGAAATTTATTATGTAAAGAGGGCTATAGTGAACAAAATTTCCCTCAGAATTTTTCGGATCTTCGAAAATTAAGAAAACGACAAAACTTCTGCACTGTTCATTGTAAGCTGGCGGCTGTCCTTTTGAAATGAGAGCTAAAGTCCCTATGAAACTTAATTCTAGATATCAATAAATTCCAAGGGAAACTTTTGACATTATTCAAGTTGACAATTTTAAAAGTTGGGAAAAATTCCTAGGGACATTTTATTCACGATAGCCCCTAGAAATTACTTTAATAATAAACCCGTTTTTAAACTTTGTTTCCATAAATTCATACTTTTCTGGAAATCAGACAATTCCATGCATTTGAACATTTTTATCTCATTAAATCCATATTTATAAAATGTATTTTAAATTCCAAAGTACTTTTACATAAGAGCAAGTTCGTGCTATCGAGTCGTGCATTCTATTTTTGCATGAATTTCATCAAAAGAATTAACCGGACAACTGACGAAAAATTCAAACATGTTGGGATATGCCGGTTGCCGGTTGATCGCTTATTATCGGACGTCATCGGAGGATGTCGCTTTCAGTGGTGTAGGCACTCTCTTTCCTTTCTATACGTTTGGTTCGATCGGCCGAGTTCGGCTGACAACGCCCGAGTATACTTCGGCCGATGACGCACTAGGTGTACGCGAGCCGTTAGAGATTAGTTCGCAATAACCGATATTTCGTTATAACCGATATCGTTATTACCAATTTTAACTGTATTTAAAAAATTTGGAAAAAAATTCATATGGCATATTTTTGGTCTTAAAAAAAGAAAAATACGTGTGGGAGGAAAGATGAAAAAACGATATCTATCTACCAAGTTTGACGAAAATCGGCCAGCCGCTTAGGCTGTAGTCGAACAGACAGACAGAATTGCGAGACCCCCTTTTTTCGTCTTCGCAAATTTGACCAAAATCTCGAGTTCGATTTTTTTTACGAATGCAGAAATTGCCTTATATTACCTACAAGTCGCAAGTAAAAAAGAGTAACTAATAATTGTAAAAGGATGCAAAAACTGTATATGCTATAACACAAACTCTCAAACTGATTTAGGTACAGGAGAGACTCCGCCAAATCCTAGTCTGACTAAGTCCATGGTATAAGAATTTGGTGTAGATTGGAATGCTAAAACAACAGTGCACGGTTGCTTATGCTTACATTTTTCCACTGCGAAATAGAGAATAGAAGAAATAAAACATGTTTCGGTATATTTTCTTCAAATTTCCACTTGTTCAACGTAAATACTCCCGGCACCCGAGACATGGGGCGGTAATTTAATGTTCTTGCACGCGCGCGTACGAACAACCAGCGGCGGAACTGCTTGAACCCTACATAGTTAGGATGTATGTACTGTTAAACAGTGGCTCAAACATTTTAAGGGTATTCCTATTCCCTTTAGTGCATCCAAAATTATAAAAACGACACGACAACGGTATTCCATTTAATTTTAAACACTGTGTTGCATTAAGCTAATTTGTTGTGTTAATTTCTTAATTAATTGATTTCAATTTTCTTTTAAAAATATTGGTTTTCACAGAGCAATTTAATTAATACAGAAAGATAAGATAAAACCACTTTTCCAGCACTAAAGTTCATTAAATAAATGATATAGATTATAGATTATTATAAATGATTATAGATAGATGTCTGAGTTACTTCCAAAAATATATTGAGGTACACGGATTATGAATTAATATTTATTCACTAAATCAATTCTTTTCTGCTTTATAGATTATTGTACACTTATTGAGAGGCTATAGATTGTTCCGATTTAACACCTTTGTATTCTTAGTTACCACATCGTTTTTTAATGTTTATTTTTTGATATCTAAAAAAAAATAGTTTCCTCAAAAACGATTGTATATGCACATATGCTAACTTTTAAGGCAATCGTGACAACCTACGTTTTTGCTCAGAGACTATGAACTGCATAATCTTCGTAAAAAATAATTGCAAGCTTTTTTTCAAAAATAATGATAGTAATGATCGCGTATTTGAAATATTTTTACTTGCGATATAGAACTCGAGATCTCGACTGTCTCTCTATATTCTCTAAAACTAACGATACCGGCCATGCAGCCGTTATACAGTATCATATATTATATCTCGAAAACGGCTGTAACGATTTTTATTGAAATGAAATTTCTTTAAAATGATAGAGGGTGTTTTATTCTTTTATATTTTAATGTGAGGGTGTTCTAGGAACGTAACTGCGTCTTTTGTATTCCAGCAGTAAAATAGAGGGTGTTATATTCTTTTATATTTTAATGTGAGGGTGTTCTAGGAACATAACTGCGTCTTTTGTATTCCAGCAGTAAAATTTATTTCTCTTGCCAGCATTCCGTCAGTTGTTTATGTATCGGTTAATTAAACGCTGATTGATTGTGGTATTTTTTGTGTTCGTCTTTTAATTTGAACTAGATTTTGATAGGCTTTTATCAAAATTTGTGGTTTATAAAAACTTGTTATTCATCCAAAATGTATGCGGAAACTTCTGTTTTTTATGTAGGTTTTTCATTAAAACCGATATTTTCGTGTAAGCAGCGTTTTCGGCTTGGTGTGAAAACCTTCACATAAGTGGTTTTTAAACTATTAAGTCAACGGCCTTGGCTTTGATGAAAGCATCAGTTCCCATCGATCCGCGAAATCAAGCATCATTGCGCGCGGTTAGTACTTGGATGGAGGACCGTTCAAATACCGTCCGTGTTTTGTTGACATGTGTTTCTTCTGTTGTTCTTTCTTTCTGAGTGCCTCTCTCTGTTGTATTGTCTAAAGTCGATGGCCTCAGTTGCCAGTGCTTTTAGTGTCTCTATTTTGTAGATTTATCTACGGAGTAGTGTTAAATGTAATGTAATGTAATGTAAACTATTAAAACTAAGAAACATAAAAACAGAACATATTCAACTTGGAAGGTATTTCTAAATACTGTTGTGAACAGAGCTTTATACTACTACAGCGCCATCTGTTGGAAAACTGCATATCAAATTTATGGAAGAAACGAAAAGCTCTTTTCCAATGTCAAATGTATTTCCCCTTATTCCAAACATCTAGAACATTCCAAGACAAGAACTTTCGAGAACAACTAATTTGAGTATATAAGGGAGTGTTCACGGTGAGCGAGACACAGTTGATTTTGGATTGTGAAAGTGTGCAAAAGTATTGCTTATTGGATTGTGTTTTAAATTGTGATTTAAATTGAATAAAAGTATTTGAGCTGATTATAAATTGAGATTTACTGTTTTGAATTGGAAAGTGTAAATAAAGAAGAAATACTGAAAAGAGTGATAAGTTTTATTTAACGAACCTAGTAAAAATATTACATTGGTGTCAGAAAAGTGGAATAAAACTTATTGTGAAGTGAAGTGTGCGAAAAAAAAAAAAAAAAATGAGCAAGTTACTGAAAGAGCTCAATTGTAATGAGCTGAAAAGTGAATTAGGCAAGCGAGAACTTTCTAGAGCAGGATCGAAAAATGAGCTTGTTCTGCGTTTGGCCGAATATTTGAAACAACAAAATGAAGACCCGGACATTTTCGTCTTTGAAGCTGACGCTGAACAAGAAGACGTAAGTAAAAATGTAGATGTTTCAAATATGATTAGTCTTCTGCTTCAACGTTTCGAAGAGCAACGAAATGAGCAGAAAAACGAACAAAAGAATGTTCTCGAACGTCTCGAAGAGCAACGAAATGAGCAGAAAAACGAACAAAAGAATATTCTCGAACGCCTGGAGAAACAAAAAGACCTTCTGGAAGAGCAGAGGAACATGCTAGAAGGCAAGCTTGTTAATATCGAGAATAATGTATCTGTACTTGGTGAACGTGTTTCATTGTTGGAGAATCAAGTCGACAACAAAATGGAGACGTTTTCAAAAGAGTTAGATGAACGTGTTTCATTGCTAGGGAATCAAGTCGAAAACAAAATGGAGACGTTTTCAAAAGTGTTAGATGAACGTGTTTCATTGCTAGTCGACAACAAAATGGAGACGTTTTCAAAAGAGTTAGACCGTGTTCGAAACATGAAGATTCGGGAAAGTTCTGGGGAAACTTTGAGAAAAAAAGAGATGCAACCTCCAACCTTTGATGGACAAACTTCTTGGTCTATATACAAGAAGCAATTCGAGGCAGCTTCCACAACAAATGGCTGGGATGAGGCTGACAAGTATATAGCCTTAACTCTTGCTCTTAGAGGAGCAGCTGCTGAGTTGTTGCAAACCATACCAACAGATAAGAACGGCGACTTCAATTCCTTGGTTTTGGCTATAGACAAACGTTTTGGTAACAGCCACATGAAAGAAGTCTTCAAAGTGCAACTTAATTCCAGAGTTCAGAAGAGGGGAGAAACTCTACAACAACTGCAAGCGGACATTGAAAGGCTTGTTCATCTTGCATATCCAGATGTTGGAGAGGAAATTTGTAACCAGTTCGCAGTTGAGGCATTTGTTCGCGCCATTTCCGACATACATCTTCAAAGGGCCGTGCGAACTGCTGGAAAACGAACGCTTTCTGAAACATTAGCGTTTGCCTTGACAATGGAAGCAGCTGAGCAAGCTTCTCACGGAGTACATCGACTTAGAGAAGCCATCGTCGAAGAATGCTCATGCCAAAGAACTGATGTCCAAAGAAACCAACGAAACGGACTTGCAAAGTGCTGGAATTGCAACAAGACCGGACATTTACAGCTTCAATGTCGATTACCACCAAGAAGAGCTTGTCAACATTGTGGACACGGAGTTTCAAACCCAGAACAAGGTAACAATAACATCAGTGTTACTTCCCGAACAGTTTCCCAACAGGGAAACGAGTAAGAACCAACTTCGAGGGGCAGAAGCTGGTTTCTGGTATCGATGGCCCCAGAAACACCATCCAGGTCTCTCAGACTAAGCGAGATAATAAAAGTCTGACTGTCGAGGCAACTTTAAATGGCAACAAACGTGTGGTCACAATCGACACCGGTGCCACAGCCTCCATTGTGCGTCAAGACCTAGTACACCTGAATTGGCTACATAACACGAATAGCTACCGTCTTAGAACTGCCACAGGAGAAGCAGCTAGGGTTTATGGTGAAGTCCGACTTGGAATTCGAATTGCAGGTCTAGAATTCTCACACAAATTTTTGGTGGCAGATATATGTGACGAGTGCATTATCGGAATGGACTTCATGAAAGAACATCGTGTAGTTTTGGATATCGGCAACCAGGTACTCAAATACCAGAATACAGAGATTCCAATGATCTATGGGCACGAAGGAACAACAACTCTAAGGACTTTCATCAAAGAAGATGTTGTTATTCCTACTTCTTCTGAGGTATTTGTTTGGACAAAAGTAGAAGGTGAGTGTGGACGCCATCGATACCTAATGGTGGAACCAGGCCCAGATTGTTCTTCCCAAAACGTCATCATTGGGAAGACACTTGTGGCTCCGAAGAACAACATGGTCCCCGTACGGATACTCAACACCAAACCGTACGATGTAAAGTTAGTGAAAGGAGAAGTTATCGGTAAGTGCGAATCTGTCGCAGCCATAACACGAATTGACGCTGAAACACCGAGAAAGACATTCGATCCTGAGGAGCTCAATAGCATCAAGGCAAAAATACTCAATTCAGCTAACCTAGACCAACATCAGGTTAAAATGGCAGAAAGCCTTCTGAATGAGTATGCTGACATTTTTGCTTCACCAAACGGGAAATATGGAAGGACACAAATGGTGCAGCATCGAATAAATACAGGAGATGCAAGACCCATTCGTCAGCCCGCAAGACGTCTTCCACTGGCCAAACAATGTGAAGTTGAGAAAATGATTACCAACATGAAGAAGGATGGTTTGATTGAGAACTCCAAGAGTCCTTGGGCATCACCAGTGGTCCTAGTCAAAAAGAAGGACGGAAGTACACGGTTTTGTGTAGACTACCGAAGGTTGAATGACGTGACCAAGAAAGATAGCTATCCCCTGCCAAGAATTAGCGACACCTTAGATGCGATGGAAGGAGCACAATGGTTTTCAACACTGGACTTGAAAAGTGGATATTGGCAAGTTGAAATTCACCCTGAAGATCGAGAAAAGACAGCGTTCTCCACAGGTAATGGGCTCTGGCAGTTCAATGTGATGCCATTTGGTCTTTGCAACGCTCCGGCAACATTTGAGCGTTTGATGGAGTGCGTCCTTCAAGGCCTGACGTGGAAAACTTGTCTTGTCTACTTGGATGATGTTATCGTTTATGGAAAAACATACGACCAACACTGCAAGAACCTAAGGGGTGTGTTCCAGAGACTTCGAGAGGCTAACCTTAAACTAAACCCAGAAAAATGTGCACTATTCCAGACTGAAGTAAAGTATTTGGGACATATCATCTCGTCCCAAGGAGTCAAGACCGATCCTGAAAAAGTTGACACCGTCAAAAATTGGCCAACACCACAGGACAAACATCAACTACGAAGTTTTCTTGGTCTTGCTACTTATTACAGACGTTTTGTAAAGAACTTTGCCGGAATTGCGAAGAGTTTGCATCAGCTTACGGAAAAGAATAAGCAGTTTAGATGGTCAGGTGAGTGTGAAAAAGCCTTCCAAGAACTGAAATACCGTCTATGCAATGCTCCGGTGCTGATCTATCCGACTCCAGGCAAGCCTTTTATCATCGATGCTGATGCAAGCAACGTGGGAGTCGGCGCTGTTCTATCACAAGTGCACAATGGCGAAGAAAAGGTTGTCGCCTATTTCAGCAAAGTACTGTCGAAGACCGAAAGGAACTACTGTGTGACCAGAAGAGAACTCTTGGCACTCATCTTGGCAACGAAACACTTCCACAAATACATCTATGGAGAGAAGTTTCTTCTACGAACCGATCATGGTGCTCTTAACTGGTTGTTGAACTTCAAGAACCCAGAAGGACAAGTCGCAAGGTGGATAGAAAGACTGCAGACTTACGATTACGAAATTCAACACCGAAGGGGAAAGCTGCACTCAAATGCCGACGCACTATCCCGAAGACCTTGTAAAATAGATTGCAAGCATTGCAGGCGACAAGAAGAAAAGGAATCCATCAACATTCTGCGAATAAGGGCTGACCCCATTTGTGGATGGAGCAATGAAGAAATAAGATCTGCTCAACAAGAAGACCCCGACATTGAACCTCTTCTCGCATGGAAGGAACATGAAGAAAAACCCGCATGGAATGACATTTCCGATAGGAGTCCAGTTTTAAAGGCCTATTGGGCACAATGGGACTCACTTCATGTGCAAGAAGGTGTTCTTCGGCGAAAATGGGAGTCCGCTGATGGTAAATCCTATGTGATGCAGCTTGTGTTACCTCAATCGAAAATCAAAGAGGTTCTTCGAGAGATGCATGATGGACCTTCAGGAGGCCATTTGGGAGTCAATAAGACTTTTGAAAAGGTGAGGCAACGATTCTACTGGTTGCATGCAAGAGACGACGTTGAAAAGTGGTGCCGAAATTGTGACGCTTGTGCTGCAACCAAAGGACCTGGTAGAAAACTGCAAGGAAAAATGATGCAATATAATGTCGGCTCACCGTTTGAAAGGATTGCTGTTGATGTGGCTGGCCCATTTCCGGAAACGAATGCTGGAAACAAATACATTCTGGTGGTAATGGATTACTTCAGCAAATGGCCTGAGGCATACGCTATTCCGAACCAAGAAGCCAAGACCGTGGCCGACCAGATTGTGTCTAACTGGGTAAGCAGGTTTGGTGTGCCTATGGAACTTCATTCCGACCAAGGAAGGAACTTCGAGTCGAACATATTCCAAGAGGTCTGCGCGTTCCTTGGCATTAAGAAAACGAGAACCACACCACTTCACCCGCAATCTGATGGAATGGTCGAGAGATTCAACAGGACCTTAAAAGAACACCTCACTAAAGTCGTAGGCGACTACCAAAGAAACTGGGATAGGCACGTACCACTATTTTTGATGGCCTACCGAAGTGCAATACATAGCTCAACAGGACAAACGCCATCTGAAATCCTGTTTGGAAGAAGCATACGGCTGCCTAGTGAGATAAGGTTTGGACATCCATCACAAGAGTCTAAGGAAACAAGGGATTACGTGAGTGACCTACAAGAGAGGCTAATCGACATCCACGAAAGGACCAGGACTAGAATGAGCGCTTACAGCGATCGAATGAAGACAAGGTACGACACAAGAGCAAACACGACAGGATTCCAAGTAGGAGATCGTGTATGGCTGTATAATCCACATCGTCAAAAGGGATTGTCTCCGAAGCTTCAACAAAACTGGGAAGGCCCTTATACTGTCGTCACGAAAATCAATGATGTCGTTTACCGAATTCAAAGAGGGTCAAGAGGAAAGTTAAAAGTTGTGCATAGCGATCGGCTGCACCGATACAGTGGCGAATCTGGAGATGGAATTGTTCGGGACGAACAATCTTAAGAAGGGGGCAATGTTGTGAACAGAGCTTTATACTACTACAGCGCCATCTGTTGGAAAACTGCATATCAAATTTATGGAAGAAACGAAAAGCTCTTTTCCAATGTCAAATGTATTTCCCCTTATTCCAAACATCTAGAACATTCCAAGACAAGAACTTTCGAGAACAACTAATTTGAGTATATAAGGGAGTGTTCACGGTGAGCGAGACACAGTTGATTTTGGATTGTGAAAGTGTGCAAAAGTATTGCTTATTGGATTGTGTTTTAAATTGTGATTTAAATTGAATAAAAGTATTTGAGCTGATTATAAATTGAGATTTACTGTTTTGAATTGGAAAGTGTAAATAAAGAAGAAATACTGAAAAGAGTGATAAGTTTTATTTAACGAACCTAGTAAAAATATTACAATACTCTAATTTTTGTTTATAAGATACATAAATAAATATTAATACGCCCAAAAACAAAAAGATACCTATATATACAAGAAATCCATTTAATTACAAACCCTAAATGCAGGGATATCATACATATATTAAATATTTCTATGTAGTAGGTAGGTACTCTATGAAGTTATGAATGAAATAAAGATAAATTAGGAAAAGTTATTTCGAAAAATAGTGGCAATGCTGTGTTGTTACCTTTTACGGCATTCATTTTAATACATTTTTGACAAGTGAGAGTGCAAAAAAAAAAAATAAACAATGCTATTTTGTTCATGATATGGACAAAAACCTTGGTTATTGAGAACGATGATTTTAAAAATCTTTTGAGAGTAACTTGTCATATCTACGAGCACAATGTTAAAAAGTAAATGAAATAAAAGCTTTTCAGTATTGACCATCTTACATTAACGAGTGACATTATCTCAAAAAAAAAAAAAAAAAAAAAAACAAATAAAAAGAAATTCATATTTTAATTCTTTACCTATTTTTATTTGAAAGAAAAAGCAAACATAAAATTATTCCATAAAACTTAACAATTAATACAGTGCATATTTTTGTTTTTACATGCATTACAAAATCACAAGGTTGGTTATTAGGAACTTTAAGAAAAACTTTGGGAAAAAATTAAAAAATTGCTTCATGGTTGTTTGTCTTTGAAATTTTACTCGTTGTTTTTCTTTGAGTAAATTAACGTTAATCCGGTGAACTTGCATTATATCCTGTTGTGTTATTCCAGGACAATTTGACTCTTCTAAAAAACTCAAAAGTGTAGAACTTGCCTTAATCGCATCAACCATTGGAATTTTTGAAATTTATTTATCATCTCCATAATTCTGTTCTCTGATAAAACAGCAAATGGTGAAGCATTCGCATCTAAGTCCACCCAATTTCTTATTGCATCGACATCAAAATCCTCTGCGACTTCCATAATTGTTGACACCTCGTCAATTGCGTCTTGTTCTGAGGAAGTTTAAAAAATTATATGATGTTAAATAAAACTTTTTGATTTCGATAAAACTTACCTTCTTCTTCATTTTCGGGACAAAGTAAATTATGCCAAACATTTTTTAGAACATCGGTGGTAACGAAATTCCAGGACTTAGAAACACCCCATAAAACATTCTTGATATTAAATGACTTGGAATTAATGTTCCTGTTTTCTGAGCTTACTAGCTTTCGAATAATCTCTTTGCGATAATGGCACTTTAGGCTTCGAATGACGCCTTGGTCCATGGGCTGAATCAGAGAAGTGTAGTTTGGTGGAAAGTACCTCACTAGTATATTTGAGGCTTTGAGATCATTAACGTCTAGGTGGGCTGGACAGTTATCCAAGAGTAATAAAATTTTGGAGTTCCTGTCAAGATTGCTTTTTTCCAGGTGCTCTTTAACTTTTGGGACAAAGTTTTTATTAAACCAATCAATGAATAATTTTTGGGTTACCCAAGCCCGATTGTTGGCTTTGTAGACAACGGGAAGCTCTCCAACATTTTTTAAAGCTCTTGGACGAGCACTTTTGCCAATAACCATTAATTTTAATTTATGAGTTCCTGAAGCATTAGAACAAACCAATACAGTGAGTCGTTCCTAATACAGTGAGTCGTTCCTTCGATTCCTTATATCCCTCAACTGAACGCTCGTTGTTACATGCCAAAGTGTTTTGGGGCAAACATTTCCAAAAAAGGCTGGTTTCATCGGCATTATAAATTTGCTCATTGCTTAAATTCTCTTTCTGAATGAGTTCAGACAATTCTTCTACAAAAAGCGTAGCAGCTTCGTAGTCAGCTGATTCTTTTTCGCCTATCGCTTTTAATTCCATGGCGGTTTTTGAATTTTCCCAGCCATCCTTCAGAGTATATACACTCAGAGGCTATGTTTAGATTGTCATGAAAAAATTTTGCCTTTTCCATTATCATTTGTCCTGAAATTGGAACTCCTCGAAATCGTTCCTGTCGACACCGTTCATACGTTGCTGCGTCTACTTTGGGATTTTCAGCTTTTTTATCAAATCCACTTTTTCTTTAATTGATAAAACTTTTCGTGATCTTTTATTTGCACTTAACAGAGAAAAAGCCATTATCACCACGCGTCACTTAAGATTTTCCAACTAAAACTGAACAGAATCCATAACAAACAACACAAACCACAACCCAAAAATGTATTACATATCCCGTTACTTCTTTTTGTGTGTCTATTAAATGCAATGCAACAGATACAAAATTCCGTTAGTTTTTAGAAGTGGAAAAATTTGTTCGGTATTGTTTTCATGTTACGGATAGTAGAGTTTATTACGGATAATACGTAGAGTTTAAATACTCGTAAATACATTTGTGTGTTTATTTTCGAGACAGAAAACATTTTTGTTTCTTTTACGGATAATAAAGTTTTGTACGGATATTGGAATTTTTTAGTTCAAATATTTTTATCACGGATAATAGAGCGTCCCGGTTAATAGAATTCCGGATAATCGAGATTCAACGTATTGGCAAATTTAAATTAAAAAAATAGCTGCAGTAGTAACGCATAATGCGGCGAATATGGTTAATGTTCTGCAAATCCCGGAGCTGCAAGTATTTTTCTCAAAATAAAGGCTATTATTACCTTTTAAAGCTGTGTTGCAAGCAAAGAACTGATAAAGTCAATAAGTGCTAAAACAAAGCTAATTCAAGACGTACTAATACGTTGGAATAGTACGTATTCTATGACTGAAAGATTTTTACAACTTCAAAGCTCAGTGAGTGATATACCTCAAGGTAGTGATTGAAGGGCTGCTGTTTAAACAAATATAGAACCTCATCCTTACAGAAATTAATAAAAGGATGGACATAATTAAGCAAGTTACCCCATTAGCAATCGGCAATCGCTGACACACGGTTCAAAAAAAATTATTTTGAAGATACAATGGCTCAAAAAAATCAAAGATACGATAAATAGGGAAATCCCTTGGATCTAATTTATCTATGTAGTTCATCAGTATTGTCTAATGATTTTTGCCTTTGGAGCAATCATCACGAACTAGTACAACGTAAATGGAAATCAAACAAAACCAAAGAACATGTTAATGATGAGCTTTCAACGTACTTGAGAAAACCTGTTATTATTAGTCGCTTCAGCGAAAATCCTTTAGAAATATAGGCACAACTAAAGGTAAGATTTCCTAAGCTTTTTCAAATGTAATTATAGTGGCCAGCTCAGTCCCATCGGAGAGACTTTTTTCAAAAGCTTCTCAAGTCAAGGAAAACAAATGATGCAAAGTATCGAAAAAAAAAATGCTGGGACATCTAATGAAAAAGCGAAAATACCCAAACATAATAAGAAGAAAACTGAAAAACTCTTTGTGATGAAATAACTTTTTTTTATTTTTTATTTTTGGATAATTTATAATTTCTGGTTCTTAAGCCTTTCTTCTTAATTGTTAACATTTTTTTTCATTTTTAATGCGATACATCCATGTTTTTTTCAGTGTGCATGTGCATGCCTACCCAGCAGTCGGAGAGCAGATTTTTGTATTCAAAACTCATTTTTAATCTATAAGCTGATAACTAGGGCTAGGTTTTCCATGCAAATGCATATTTTTTTTTGAGAAACTTTAGAAACACGGGAATAAAATACAAACACGAATCAATCAATTTGCTTTAAAATGGCATGTAATCTTTAGTGCATATTCTTGCATATTTTACTATAAATGCATATTTTGCTTTTAATTGCATATTTTTAAAAATAAATGCATATTTGTGCATATTTTCAAAAAACAAAATAATCCTGAAGTAAAAATGCACATAAATGTTAAAGGCCGCTGGAGGAATTAAAAATTTTATATCCGAAATTGATTCATGTAACGTGCTTAGCACATGCAGTACATAGAGTGGCAGAACAGATAAGAAGTAATTTTAAGTTTTAAAAGCAACATCTTGCGTTGAGCAATTGTTACCAGGTGGGGAACTTGGTTGGAAGTTGTTGCTTACTACGCCCAAAACTATGAACAATTTAAAGATGTTGTGAATGATCTTGATGACTCGGATGCCGTTGCCATTAAAAATATAAAAGAAGCAATGAATCAGCCTTTGGTAGGGAGTCAAATCAGTCCCAACTACAGTTTCCTGTGCGATACAATTGCACAGATTGAAGGAAAAAAAAACAAATCGATTTAATTGAAATAGTTTTTCAAAAATTAGTGCAGTTGAAGGACCTTTTGATGCAGCAATTAAAAAAAAACTGGATAATGTTCTTTAAAAAAATTAAGGTTTTGCAAAGATAAAAAATATATACAAGGCATTCACACTGAGTTGTGTCGATGAGAATTACATTGAGTCTTTAATGCCTCAAAAAATATATGTTCTTTAAAGAATGCTCTATTAACTTCAGTTGACGTTGAATCATTCTCTATGTATAAAGCATTTCAGAGACCGAATCGTCAGTTTCAAGTTTGAAAATTTGAGAAAAAACTTATGATTTATGCGTATAAACCATGAAGATTAGATTTAATACAATAATGGATGTAATTCAAATTCTGTGCTATTTTGAATATTTGTTTTTGTTTTTTTTTTCTATGTTAAATGAAGACTTTTATTGATATAATTTTGTGTTCCTCGATAATAAAGACTGAATTTGTTATATAAACCTAAATACTATGTTTTCCCATACAGACGGTTCGTAAGGGATATGGTTTTAAATGCATATTTTACATTTTTAAGAGCATATTTTAAGCGGATATTTTGCATTTTTAAGTCCCCTATTACACGTTGCCTCATGAGACATGTCTCATTTTTGACTTTCCTTTTAAATTTGTATCCCGTGAGGCAAAAGCTATTACACGTTGACTCATGTCTCATGAGACTCATGTCTCAAATTTGACTGTTGTTCGTATTTTTTAATGCACAACACAACATAAAACGAACTTGAGAAAAAGAAACGTCAAAATGAGACTACTAAAAATCAGCCCGGTACTGACCGGTAATATTTTTTTGCATCTCATTTCATCATATCTGCTTTCTTTTTCGCACTTACGTGAGCCTCGTCTCGTGAGACATCGTGTAATAGGGGACTAAGTGCATGAAAATCCTAGCCCTACTGATAACTATTAATGGAGCACCCTACAATAGAAGTTTTTATTAGTTTTGCACTCTGTGTAACGTTAAATCAAAAGAAGACTGCTTTCACCTAATTGGAGTATCCAATTTATGCAGCACAAAGACAACAATATTTAGAAACAAATTCTTTAACGGTGTAGGAAACAGTAGCTTTTTTTTTGGAAAAATCTACATATTATATATATTTATTAGGAGAAAGTGCTTATAAATATCGAATGTTATTGATATGATAACTGAATTTGATCAATAAATCAAAGTTTTTATGTTCACTTCTTTAACCAAAATTTTAAATTGTTAAAATATTAATAATAATATAAAATATATGGGTGTAAAAAAAAATTGTCCCGGGATGCAGGCATAAAACGACAAATCAGAGCAATAGTAATATAAATATAACGGATCCAACCAACACTATCAATGATCTAGAAAATCAAAACAGACTTTTGAAAAAATAAAATATATACGAGTATATATATATTATGCCAACTTGGGCTCTCAAATAATGAAATTTTAAATGGATATGGATATACAGTGCCTTGCATAAGTATTACCGCACCTGTCAAAATGCGTTTTGTAGAAAATTAAAAAGGGAATGACAACTTACTATTTTTTTTTATTGAATGGCATCACTAATCAAGTAAATTGAGAAGAAACAAAAGTTCCGTTGTTGTCCCTTTTGGTGTGTAAAAATTAAAAACAGATTCTTATGTATTGCAAAAGTATAACCGCATTTTTATTTTTTTATATTTTAAGTACATTTTTTAGGAAAAACTAGTAATGGATCTTGCTGCCCCTATGTTCAACCAAGCTAAAAATTCTTTCTGGCATACCGTTGATAAGGTTTTTAAATATGGATTCGTCTATAGAGTTACATTCTTCTAAAATTGATTCTCGCAGCTCAGCAACACTGAATAATTGTCTATTACGGGCATAAATTTTGCGGGTCAAAATTACTCAAAGATTTTAAATAGGATTCTGGAGAACGTGCCGGCCACTCCATAAAATTTATGTTATTGCATTCGAACCACTCCAAACTTTTACGACTAACGTGAATCGGGGCATTATCTTGCTGGAAGGCATGCCGAACTCGACGAAATCGTCTCAAGTAGGGTACCAAATTATGCTGAAGCACCTGGGTGTTAGGTGAACTGTTCATCTTTGTAGAGGTGAAAGCAAGTGCAAACTTACCACGCGTCCCAGAAGGCCCCCCAAACCATATAACTGCCCCCGCCAAAGTTCCTCTTGGAAAAAAACTTTTTTTCCTTTCTCAGATCGTGCCAATATCCGTTTCAACCATCTGGCCTATAAAGATTCAACTTTTTTTCGTCACTGAAAATAATCTACAAAAAAAAAACATTCATTAGATTATGCCATTTAGAACAAGAGTTAAGTGTAAATTAACGGAATATTACTATATAATATTGACAGGCAAATTCTAACCTTTTTTGTTTGTAAATTCTTGTCAGATTTGGAGCTGGCACCATTTTGCACCGAACAATCACTTCAATGCTTTTTAAGGCACAAAAAACCGTTGAAACCGAAACTCCAAACCCCAATTCGTCACGAACTCCCGGCAAAGAATGCACCGAATCGGATGCAGCATTGATTAAACGCCTCTTATCTTGACGTGTCAGCATCTGCGGACGCCCGGGTTTTATTTTTGTCCCATTAGATTCTGGATCTTGTAAGAAATTTCGGATGACACGATCGGATCTTGAAATTTTCCTACCAATAGCCCTTAAGTTTAGACCACTTCACCGAAAAGCTCGAATTTTGCCCTTTTAGGTATCGCTTAAATGTGTACCACGCAGCCTTGTTGTTTGTCATTTCAAAGCACATAACTAAATGAAGCTTCAGCGAGGTTTGCATTGTGCGGTTATACTTTTGCAATACAATAATCAGTTTTTAATTTTTAAACACCAGAAGAGAAAACAACGGAACTGCTTTTTCTTCTCAATTTACTTGATTAGTGATGCCATTCAATAAATAAAATAGTAATGTGTCATTCCCATTTTAATTTTCTACAAAGCGCATTTTTACAGATGCGGTTATACTT
This sequence comes from Philhelius festivus, assembly GCA_963931855.1. Classification (NCBI taxonomy): domain Eukaryota; kingdom Metazoa; phylum Arthropoda; class Insecta; order Diptera; family Syrphidae; genus Philhelius; species Philhelius festivus. Next base: position 157,250,949 of record OZ007554.1, read on the forward strand.
ATGCAAGGCGCTGTATAATGGAAAAAAGTATACCCATTAATTGTCAATGAAGTCGAATGTGAGGGAATACATTTAAAGAATTTTGATCCATCCACCAATCCAAGCGAAAGTCTAAAAGATGTTATTCCAGCAAAACAACCTAGACTCCTCACCATCAACTGCGAGCAGTACGAACATCACGATGACGATGGAAATCTCTTCATTTAAAAACATTTTTGTTATTTTTTTTTTAATTGCCGCTCCCGCCCAAATGGGGTGAGATAGGCACCCCCTCTCATAGTTAAAATTTTTGTAAATGACTGTTCTATACAAATCCATCATTGATTTTTGTGGCCGGAGTTTTCATAATCTCCGCTTTGTTTTTTTTTCTAATTTTTTAATTTTTACATGTATACAGGGTGCCCCACAGTCACCGCCCCAAATGAAAACCATGGATTCCTGAAGTCATTTTAAGTCGAAAAACTTAAGAGGTAATTTTCTCGTTTTCGAGTTATAACGGTTTTTATGATTTTTGCTCTCTTTTCCCATAACTGGCTTTATCTTTGCCAAACTACGTCCGATTCGTAAGATTTTTTACTTGCGACTTATAGGTACTATAAGGCAAGTTATGCATTCGTAAAAAAAAATCGAACTCGAGATTTTGATCAAAGTTGACATTACGATGATAGCGAAGACTAAAAAAGTGGGTCTCGGAATTCTGTCTGTCTGTCATATCTTGTCTTGTCTTGGTACATATCATTTTTAATTTTTTCCCCCCACACGTTTTTTTCTTTTTTTTTTAAGACCAAAAATAACGGTACCCCCCATACGAATTTTTTTCGAAATTTTATAAACATTTTTTTTTCTCAAAAACTGTTCAACAGATTTTAAAAATAAAGATACAGAAAAATTTCATTTAATTAAATCTAGGTATTGGTTGAAAAAAAATTTCCGAAAAATGGTTATTGAGGGTACCCCCCATGGAACCATTTTTTTTTTGTTTTTGATTTTCTCAAAAACGGTTCAACCGATTAAAATATTCAATACTTTAATGGTGGTAGCATGGTATATTTAAATTTTTACTTATGAAATATGTATAATGTGTTTATTTAATCCCGTCGCATATGGTTAAACGAAATTATAACTCGTCTTCTCTTGCAAGAATTTTTTCATTATGAGTGTATGGTATAATTTAATTTTGTTTGCTTCATTTGTGTTCAAATGCCCATTGTTGCATCAAATTTTATCTTGATAAAGCAATATTATTTATTTCAATGTTGAGCTCACTACTCTTTATAAATGAACAGTTAAAGAAAACTAGAAGCATGTGAGGCAATGCATCATGCTGACCCTACTAAGCTAGTAAACATCATTCACCATCATCCACTGATTCGATTAGGAATTCTCTAAGAATAAAATACTTTGCTGTTTGTTGCCTGCAATAACCTCACCGTCATATATCTTGCAACTTGCGTTATAGGCACTAAAAGCACCTGTTTTGGATTCGTAAGAAAAATTAAACTGGAGAAAAAAGTGGTTCTTGCGATTTTGGCCTTAACTATTTACGCAATTTTATTAACACATGTTAAAAAAGGTTTAACGTTTTCAGGTGAATCGTGGAAAATGAAATTTTAAGTTACAATTTTTAAGGGAAACTGAAATATCTATAAAAGGATTCGAACGATTTATATACAAGAAATCTGTGTATGTATATACATTTTCTTGCAGAACCTGTTATTAGCGGTACCTAACCTACCATACTCATTTAACAGTTTCTTATTTATTATGTTCTCGTTAACGACCCAACCGATTTCGATCAAAGTTTTTCTAAGGAACTTCTTTTAGAGATTTAGTAGATAATATCTATTGCCTAACCAAAAGTTACATCAGACAACTTTTTTGTTTAATTAGGATAAAATCAGTTTAATATTAATTTATCGAAAACAAATGAATTTTCTTAAAAATATATTATCAAATTAAAAAATATTTAAGAACGGAATTTCCTTTTTTGGTTCCAAATTATCAAAAGAACGAGTTGCATACTTCTATTTTAGACTATTTTTTGCAGTTTCATTCATGTTTAATGAATGAATGAAATTAATGAAACCTTTAATCATAATAGCAAGTTCAAGCGACCCAATTGGGCATTTTATTTTATAACGAATGCTGAAGTGTGATAAAAAAATGAGAAATTATGAATAAATCCTCAACTTCTCCCTTGAGCAATTTATAAAGAGAAGAAACAAATTAAAACTGCAATTCATATAATTGAACTGGATTGGATAGATGGTTGGTCAGAAAAGTTGTTCGTTGAATTGATTTATTTTTAAATACATATCTTATTAATTTTTGAAGATATATAAAAAGACACATCTGAACAAATGAACATTTTGAGTTAATACACATACATCTTTTCATCAACATTTGGAGATAACAAAGATTTTTTGAGGTTTTAATATTTTAACAAAATAAGAAAAAACAAAAATTTAAATTTCTTTAGTTTTTCTCAGTCGTATAGTTTTATTATTGATCATAGAACATGTTAAAATTACTAAAACATTTTTTTTAAATAATTGTTCAGTCGTTAATACTCGGACAAAATTACATGACTTTTGAATGTCCGGACTCCTCTCATCGACGCCGCACTGTGGTCCAAAATGACTTTTTTCGTTGCAAAAATCATAACTTTTGAACACGTGAAGCTATCGCAACAATTTTTTTTTTCCCTTAAACTTAATTTCCAAGGCTATACAAATTGTGAATTTTAAGAAAATTACTTTACAGGGTGTTTCAGAATAATTGGTTGATGTAAGATTTTCTTAGAAAAAGGAGTTAACAGAATAAAGTCTGAAAGTAAACCTTTTAAAAACAGTCCTAAATTTTTAAAACTTTGTAAAAAAAAGTTTTTGACTATTCAAGTGAATTCATAACAACAGTGGATGCTTAAAGTTAACGCACCAATTTCAGAAATATTTTTTAAGGAGTATTATAAAACAGTATTTTTTCATGTTGTGGGGCATCAGTTTATTCTATAAACTGTTTGACTGATATATTTTATATGAAACAGTGTAGGAAAAAAGTAAACGGACGAAAAAAAAATAAAAAAAAAAATCAAATAGAATATAAAATTTATATTAACAAAATAAAATAGAATACATTATAAATATTTGTTTACAATTAACTACTATAGATCTAATTTTCAGAAACAAATTCATCGGCATCGTTATCATTTTCAACAATTAATAGACCTATTAGTTCTGGGCAGTAACTCTTTTTCAGCTCTTTTTTTGATCTAACGTGTCTTAAAGATGAAACAAGTGGATCTGATGATATAGCTAGCATATTAAATAAATCTTCATTTTGTCGTTTCCGTGAGACTTTGCATGTACGAGTATTTGAGTATCGATATCGCTTGTAGTCTTTATTCCTTGATTCCTGTGCTTCTTCTGAAAGCTCCCCGATTGGCAAAATTTGATGTCTTATAAGTTCCCCTCCATGGTCCAAAATTTTGTGCAGAGTTGGTGTCAGGAGTTTGTAGCTGTATTTGGCTTTTAAAAGATCCGAAGTGGTTTTGGTATACTCGTTAAATTTATCTACATTAAAAGATTCTTTAGATGACAGCGCTTTTAAAATAACTTGCAGTTTCTTTTTAAGATCCTTGTCTACTCGTGTTATAGCTGACGTAACTTCTGGATTTTCAAAAAATCTATATATATCCATTGTCATAGTTTATATATATCTCCATAATGTATATGCACAAGGATTATTTTACCTGTGAAATTTAAGCTTAACAATATGGGGTATCGGAAGAAAATTATTATTCCTACCTGTTTTATTAGATCATAAAATACGAGTACCCAAGCAACAATTTTTAGCCCTGGCTCCAGAAAAACCGAGGTTACAAAAAATCCTAAGATAACTCTGGTCATAGTGGGGCTAGAAATGAGATACTTTATTACCCTAGTATGATATACGGTAGAAACAAACCAAAAAATTATCTTCAGGCTGATTTCGGTAAAATTTTCTCTCTTGCACAACTTTTTGGTCATTTTTGGTTTGAAAAATTCTATTTTTAAACTGGTGATAATATTTGGATATTTTTTAACTCTTTCAAAACCAATTTGTCATTTTTCTGGTTCTAAAATAACTATTTTTAAATCTATGTTAAGTTTGAACGGTTCTGGAACGGTTTTGGAACGGCTTTTTAGCCAAATTGTAAACCCTTGGTTTGGAAAACTTGAGCTCAAAGCCGGTTATTAAGCCGCTTCCAAACCACAAATTGTTGATTGGGTAATAATCCAAAATTAAATAATTCTTTCAACTTTGTATATGGAGTAGGCAATCAAGCTATTAATCCTTTTCTTTTGGCAAGTTAATCTATGTTTAGGTACTATTAGAATAAGATCAATAAATATTTACAATAATTTAAGTTAAGGGGAATTTATTCAAAGAGGGTCGTCAAAGTGGGCGGATTAAAGAAATTTAATGTTCAATAAAGTAATCAATAGTTTGTGTACAATATTTTATATTTTTTTCAATAATAATTGGCATTTGTATAAAAAGGGGCGTAGAAGTGGGCGGTTTTTTTTGTCAGAATCAAGATAGTAATAAAACGATTTTTAATTAAAAAGAAAATTTCACGTTCTCGACTATTTTAATAATTAAAATAATTGAAATTTTCCGTAAGGGAATTTGCTTTTAAGACCAAAAGGTCAGCACTGGGAACACGACTTTTTTTAAACAAATTACAATTTCTCTGAAGGTTGCAAATAGTTGCAGCTACAATTTTGCATATAGTTAAAGAAATAGTTAGGGTAAACTATCATGGTCAATTTTCCGCGCGAACTAGCGAGTATTTTTTTGTAGCTCTATTCAAACCGAAAAAATCTTCTAAAAAAGGGTGTTTTTTGTTTAATTTATTAAAAATATTAAATATTTTTTTATTTTTTTTTTTAATTAAAATTTTGATTTACGCACAAATAATACAACTAGAATAAACTATAGAAAATTAATATTTTGCATTTAATATGCCAAAATTTCAAATACGAAAACAAAGAAGTTAGTTTTTTCTGCTTTTTTTTAACTCTAGAACGAAATTGACCAACTTTGAAAAGCTCTATAAGTCAAACTAGTTAGCGGAAAATTTTTTTGTTTGCTGTTTTTGAAGCTCCGTTTATATTTCTATTAGAAATAAAAAACAAAACTTTAAAAATAAAACATCGAAAATAGTATTTTTGCCACGAAATTTTCCTTTTCGGACCACAGTGCGCCGTTGAAAAGAATTTGGAATGTCTCCGTCGTGTTTCAATTCAAGTTATTGTTCATGGTGTTTTTTATAATATGTACTTAAAACCAATACAGATAAGATCGGATAGAAGATTATGTTAAAAAAGAATAAGTAATAGGCAAGAATTAAAGTGATAATAAATATAATATATTAGAATAATTATACAACAATAATAATATAGATCAGTGTTTTTCAAAGTGTGGGTTCTTGGGGGGTCGCGGTCGCAAGCCGGTAAGATTAATAATCAAAAGTCCTGTGCTGAAAAAAATAAATAAAACAAAAAAATTTTTAGTGTGACATATTATGTGCCTGTTTATTTTTTAATACTCGTAAACGTTGAAATCTTGGATTAGTTTTCGACACTTTTAAGATTAAATCATTTTCCAAATTTAGTCTGTTTATTTTTAAGTTTTAATGCCAAACATTGAAGAGAATGCGACTCTCCTCTTCTCCTTATCCAGAAATTGTCAATCGTTTTCAAATTGAATTCCATCCTCATCCTCAGTATGCCATCTGGAGCTAAATCTTAATGATTTTCTTTCCTCTTTACCGATGGTAGATTGGCGAGTTTGATCGACATATTCAAAAAATGATCTTTGTCCATCTCCATTTTCAGAATCCAGTTCCGGAAAGTAACTTTAATAGTTTCTTCTCTAAATTATGCAAGCTCTGTACCATGAGATGAATATGAGAGCTTAATGACATCGATTCATCTGATGAAATTTCTTCGAGGATCTTCTGAAAGCAGGGAAAATAATCAAAACTGTTTGTTTGTAAAGTTTTGCGAGGAATCCTCTGATTTTATCTTTTGCAGTTATAATGCTTTCTTCTTTCCCTTGGAGGCTCTTATTCAAAATGTTTAAGTGGTTGAAAAGATCAGCAAGAAATGATAACTTTAAGAGCCAGGTGGGATCAGAAAAATGATCCGAATTTTTAGATTTTAAATCTTGTAAGAACATCAATAATTCGGTTTTCAATTCCAGAATGTGTCAATACCTTTCCTTTTTACGGCCATATGACCTCTGTGTGAAAAAGGAGGTTTTGATGGAGTGAACCCATTTCATCACATGTGATCCTAAACAGCCGACTTTGCAAGGCCTTGCCTTAAATAGAGTTCACAACTCTAATCACATCTTAAAGCACATCATTTAATTTAGTAAGTAAGGTAACACCTTGTATGCCAGGACTTGTAGATGAAGAAGGCAGTGTGTCCATGAAACGTTTGGCATTATTAATTTTAATTTTGCAATTAATCTTCTTTCGCACTCGTGCAGTTGTTAGAGTACTAAAAGATCTTGACATTCACAAATCCGCTGGCCCGGATAGTATCCCCGCTATTGTTCTGAAGAGGTGTTCTTCAACGCTGGCAAAACCTCTACGTAAGCTTTTCCATCTGTCCTACTCTTCAGGTCTCTTTCCGAGTAGATGGAAAACAGCATTTGTCCAGCCAGTCCCTAAAAAAGGCGAATCCTCCTCCCCCTCTAACTATCGTCCAATTGCACTTACGTCCCTTCTTTCCAAGATCATGGAAACGCTGATCAATTTTCAGTTTAAGAAATATCTTGAAGAACGAAAGCTCCTTAATGACCGGCAGTATGGCTTTCGTAGCAATATGTCCACTGGTTATCTGATGGTATATATCACCGAAGAGTGGAACAAATCTTTACATCATTTTGGAGAAAGTAAGATTATTGCGCTTGAAATTTCAAAGGCATTTGATAGAGTTTGGCATCAAGCTCTTTTATCGAAAATGCGTGCATTTGGTATCGATGAATCTCTTCTTCGTTGGACTAGAAATTACGTTTCGGACCGTTCACTTCAAGTAGTTTTGGACGGTTTCAAATCTGATATCCACAAAATAAATGCTGGTGTGCCCCAGGGCTCCGTATTGTCTCCGACACTCTTCCTTATATTCATAAATGATCTTTTATCTGAAACTTCTAATCCACTTAATTGTTTCGCTGACGACAGTACCCTCAGCTTTTCATATTCGTTCTTAGATTCTCATCCCTGTCCTTCGGATGTGGACTTCCAACGGCAGCGTATGATAAGCTCATTAAATTCTGATCTTGACAGCATTGTCCTATGGGGAATCAAAAACCGTGTAGAATTTAATTCCTCGAAAACTCAATGCTGTTTACTGTCGCTAAAGCATAATCCTCCCTCAATGCCACTATCCATGGATGACACTTGCATCGAGGAAACTGAACATCTTTCAGTACTAGGTATGTGTATCACAGACCACCTTTTGTGGAATGATCACATATATGATGTCGCCAAAAACGCTGCTAAGTGTTTAGGTTTTCTCCGCCGATGCAAGAAGTTTTTTACCCCTTCTGATCTGGCTCTAATCTACAAGGCATATATTCGTCCAAAGCTTGAGTACAATTCCCATATCTGGGCAGGTGGTCCAAAAACCTACTTGAGTCTCTTGGACAAAATTCAAAAGAGAGCTATAATAATGATAGGTGACCCTTGTCTAACTCAAACATTTGAATCTCTCGAGCACCGCCGTAATGTTTCATGCCTATCATTATTTTATCGGTATTTTCATAAACAGTGCTCTAGTGAAATAGCCAGTTGCATTCCTCCCCTTAAACAATTCAACCGTAATACCCGTACTTCTAGGAATGCCCATCAGTTTACCCTTGAGCCCAACTTCGGACGTACTGTCAAATACAGAGATTCTTTTTTTAGTCGCACTACACGAATGTGGAATGCTTTACCTGGCTCAGTATTTCCCACTCATTGCAGTGTGCAGACATTCAAAACCAATGTGCATCGGTATCTCCTTTCTAATCCTATCCTAATTTCCTAATTGCTCGCACTGTGTATTTAACATTATAAGGGTATTCATAACCCCTTGAGTGCGCGTATAATATAAAAAAAAAAAAAAAATGAGCCCACTTTTTAGTACCATCGCTACAAATAGCAAAACATTTTGTTCAATCAATCTCGTTGTCGTGTGAGCTTTCTAAAAACATATCGTACAAACACTGGCCAGTAGTATTAGCAGGAAGAGCTTTGCAAAATAAAATTTCTTCTTACACGTTTTCTTCTGCTTCAAAATGAACAAATACCACAAAGTGTGCACAGTCTGAAACATCAGTAGATTCATTCAGTTGCAAAGCAAAATGTGGACGCTTCTTTAATTTTTCAATCGTTCTTGAATGTCAACGACCATGTCACTTATTATCCGCTCAATTGTATTGTCAGAAAGTGGTATATTTTTAAGTTTATCTGCCTACATTTGCCCAAAATAATTTCAACCATATCAAGCAAAATAAGATTCTCAGCAGTTGTATCAGGTTTCCCTGCTTTGGCGACTCGGTATGCTACTTGATAGCTAACTACAAGGCTTTCTCATTGGCACTCGATAACTAAAACACATTTTGAAACAAAAATAAATCTATCAAACAAAACAGTAAATCAAAATTATAATACATAATGTATGTAGCAAAATAGATCAAATATGGAAAAAAGCGTAGGTATTTTTCGCGAATTAAAGCCGGTCAGTACATGTACAATGTACATACCCTTTTACCTATGTACATATGTATGCATTTAGATCGCGATTACGTTCAGACAAAAACAGATACAATTATTTTTGATCCAAAAATAATAAAGGGCATTCAAATAAGACTTATTTTTCTTACCTGAACCACAGTACTTTGTTGCTGGTTAAGGGATTTCAATTTTCGTTCGAAAAATTCTAACAGCTTATCTGCTTCTTTGGAATGTTTTATTGAGAGATGTCGCATAAGCTTTGATACTTTCGGCAAATAATATTTCACAAAAAAGAACACATTGAGGCTTTTTATTTAAAACTGTGAACCATATTTGAGATATTTTACGTCATAAAGTCTATTTTTTTTTGTTGCTTCCTCTGCTTCCACTTGCACCGGACGTGCAAGGCTGCCACGGTCTTTTGAGAAACTTGTCCATAATCACTCGTAAACAACAGAACACAACACTTAATTTTTAAATAAGTACTTTCTCTCAGTTGAAAAAAATTAAATGACAATTCTGATGCGCACTTAAGAATTCAAAAAATGAAAATTACTGCAAGGCCTGCTACAATTTTTTTTTTGGCAATACTGGAGAAAATTTCATCGCGAATAAGTAAAATCTTGTGTCATTAGAAGGAGCTTGGAAGAAGTTCAATGTATGTAGCTTTTAAAATAACTGACACATTATAATGGGGGGTCGCCAAAATTTTGTTACTAGCAAAGGGGTCGCGTACTCAAAAAGTTTGAAAAACACTGATATAGATATAATAGCATACAGATATGTTCTGTTTTATTGAGTAGGAATTTTGCTGTTTGATTCCAAAAGTCTTAAAAATTCTGAAATAATGCTTTTTTGAACTGAATAGTTTCTATTATTATTTGTCTTGCTGATATAGGTAAGGAGTTCCAGAGTAATGCTGTATACAAAAAAAAGACTCGAAGAATTTAAATAATTAGATGACACATTCATCTAATTATTTAAATTCTGAGTTTCAAGGTTCTTGTAGAGTCCCCGAAGTGGAGCTTATCAAATGGATATGACGGTGCTTTTCTTTGAATTATCTTATTTAGAAACATGCAACATCTTGAATCAAAAAATGCCTATGCGAGCATCCTACGGCATGTTGATGGTATTGAGAAACAGGGTCAAGTCTTCGGAAGCCATAAACATGCCTAACCATATCATTAAAAGCAACAACTAGTTTTTGCTGAGTGTGAATCTCAGTACCACCAAAAGTACAGTACAGCATAACCAATAATAATAGGCAGTAGCAAAGTTTTAAAAAGTCTTAGTATCTATACCAGTTAAGTTAGAGGAGAGATATTATTTTCGGAGACCACCAAACATGGCCAAGAAATTAATATGATCATTAGCATAAAGGCTCTGATTAATTTTGACGCCTTGATTCGAGACAGTTTCTACAAATTCAAATTGGAAACGCGATATACATATAAAGACAGGTGGAAAGGTTGTAACATCAAAAAAGAGGCTCAGAAGAAAAGCTTCTATTAGGGTTGTAAGCACTCCTAGAAAGCTTTTAACATCACCATCAGTTACTTCTAAAATAAGAAATTCAATGGCGCAAAATTTTAAACAGTTCTCGTTTAAGGAATAAAACCGGCTCTACTTAACGCAGTTGTTGAGCTTGGAGACTTGGTCTAACTTTTGCATAATTTTAAACACGTTAGACAACTCTTCTAACTGATGTGGGTTTTACAACAGAAAACAATTACAAAAACACAAAAAAAAAAAAAGTAAAAAGAACAGACAACTTTAAAGCAAATAATTTTTCACCGAAAAAAGTACATTTTATGTACTACCTCGGTACAGATTTTGATTGTTTATAAGTTATTTACATTATTTTAGATGGAAATAAAGTATAAATCGTATATTCACAGCATAAAAACTCAATTTGTTGTTGCAAGGTGCAAATTCATTTAGCTATACTCGTCTCGGCCGGCGGCGGCGCGCGTGCATACATAAGATATGTATGTATGTACCTACATACATTTGTATTTACAGATTTGTTCATCGTAGAGCACTTTCGTACGATTATTTCGAATTTATAATATTCAGTTATTCAGTCTATTTACAAAAAACATCTTTAAAAAATTGAATAAAACATCACTCATTAGTAAACATTTTTCTTCCATTTGCTTTGGTATGAAATGACCATTGTCAATATGGATAAAGTATACTTTTAAAAGATAAACTAGCTATTTGCTGCTGTTAAAGTAAGACGAGCTCTTTAACGTTAAAGTATAGTTTATGTCCTTTAAAATTAACAAAAAGTCGGTTCTCGTTTTATACTCAATATTAAGAGTCGACTCCCATTTTAAAATTGATTTAGAGTAAGTTTTAAATGTTTAAAATTTTGCGCCAATGTCAATACCTTCGGATTTGGCAATGATTTTGCAGCTAAGACAATTATTAATATAAATTGCATCCCCTCCTCCAATAGTAATAGTGATTCTATAATTGCGTATAAATTTGTAGTAGAATCAAAGGTACACTTTACAAAGTTGAACTTAATGAAATTTAAGCTTCGCGCATTTAAACAGCAAACCTTGAAACGGCCACGCATATCTGAAAGAATTTTAAATACCAACTTAGCAGATATACCAGAATGAACCAAATCTGAAGACACGATAAAACAAAAAAATGTACGAAAAGCAAAAACCTACAACAAATAAAGACAGAAGCAGCAAGAATTACAATAAAAAATTGCAAAAGAAAATGTAAATTCAATAAAACAAAAACTCAGACGAATTAAAAATAAAATCAAAAAGAAAAAATTATATCTTAAATAAAATGAAATATAGTCGATCTGCTCCGGTATCGTTTAAACAAAAGTAGTAGCAGGAGTAGAAAAAGTACTAGAAGCAATCTTTATTTCGATGTCATCGCATCTTCTTAACTCTTCTTAACATAACAAATCCATTCTTCGTTCTGACTGAAAACAGAACTCCCTTTTTTCGAAGTTGAATAGCATGTTATTGTAAAAGAGAACTATTAAGTGGTGTTGAGTTTCCATCTATACTCTATACTATTATATAAAAGCGAAACCATTTTAAAGTTTGATACGCACGATCTCAGAAAGTAGTCAACCGATTCATTTGAAATAAATTTTATTATTTTTTATATTGTTATAAGAGTGTTTATGGCTATTATTTTTTTTCATTTATAATTTGTCAAACTTAAATATTATGAATTTTACATTTTTTGTCCTTTTCTTTCCATTAGTTGACTTATACAACCAATCATATCTTAAAACCTATACAATAATCGACAAAGATTAGCATTGCTTCATTAAGTCAATATTGTTGCGCAAATTTTAAGCCCAAAATCACTTCTTAGTTACACATACAACCTGAGAAATAAATAAAAACAAATTATAAAATTATAAACTTTTTGAATTTATTTTATCCAGGAATTAGATTTCATCACAATCGAAAGGTCGCTGCTTTGTTTCATTTCATTATCATTCCAAAATTTTTAATTTTCTTTTCTTCCCATGCTCTTTCTCTCTTAATATCTGTTCCATTCAATAGTTACGTTTTTTCTCTTACCTACCTACCTACCTACATATTCAATTTTTCTGTATTGTATTTGTATAGTTTATCTAACTAACCGACACACACACATTTTTTTGTTTCTCTAATTCTATCGTCACATCGCTGAGCAATGTGGGGTTGGCTCTTTTTACTTGCGATATAGGTTATAGAGTACCTATTACGAGCCCAAACGCAAAATAGTTGGACTACCTATGATAAAAAACAAAAATCTTCTGATTCTTAAATTCCATCGAAAATAAAATCAATATTTTGGTATTTTTCTTAAGATATATTTATTTTGAATAGGAATAAGTAACAAAAACAAACTGACTTCATTCAAATTAGCTTTTTTGGCCTTTAGTCCACAAAAATTGGCGTTTCGTCCGGGTGATCTCACATGGACTCATCAGTTGACTTGTGAGGACCTTGTCAATACGCAATTTTTGTTAAGTTCAGTTCATCTTACATGAATTTTTTGACAAAAATCCAATGTGAACTATATCCAACAAAGATTAGGATTGTAATCATTAATGTTGGAATTTTTTTTTTTTTTTTTTTTTGCCCGTGGCCTGGCATTGAATATTTATAGGAAGGTTTTTATAATACAAACTCTATATACTACTGAAATAAATCAGCCAAGTAGAAGACTTAGCACTATTATTGGACTTGTTGAATTATTGATTCAAATTAGCTTTTTTGGCTTTTTTGGCTCAATACGCAATTTTTGTTAAGTTCAGTTCATCTTACATGAATTTTTTGACAAAAATCCAATGTGAACTATATCCAACAAAGATTAGGATTGTAATCATTAATGTTGGAATTTTTTTTTTTTTTTGCCTGTGGCCTGGCATTGAATATTTATAGGAAGGTTTTTATAATACAAACTCTATATACTACTGAAATAAATCAGCCAAGTAGAAGACTTAGCACTATTATTGGACTTGTTGAATTATTGATAAAATTGCGTATTGACAAGGTCCTCACAAGTCAAACTGACTTCAATTAAATAACGATATAGAGCAATAATACAAAATAAAATAACGATTAATACTTTTTTTTAAGCGCAAAATAGTTGGCCTATGGGTCTTAATTTTTATTTTACCATGGTGTTACGTCGCCTTTGGCCTTGATAACTGCCTCTATGCGTCGTGGCATTGTGTCAACTAATTTTTGACATTCTTCGGTGCCAAAAGATTCCCAAATATTTATGATTTTAGCTTTAAGGTCTTGAAGAGGCCCGGCATGGTTCTTTTCGCGGTTTTTGTTTCATTTTATGCCAGACAGCTTCGATTGGTGAAAGGTCAGAGCTGCTGGAAGGCCATTCCATTAAAGGAATAGCTTCAGCAGATAGCCACGCCATTTTAGACCTTGCTGTATGGCAAGAAGCTCCATCCTGTTGGAAAATATAGTCTCGATCACTAGCTTGAAGTCGTGGTATTGATGGGAGAAGCTCATTTTCCAGAATATCCCTGTACCTTGCAGCATTGACACTTCCATTTACAAAATGCAAATTGCCCAAACCCCGCCCCGACATATGTACATCCCCATATCATTATAAATGCTGGAAACTTGACCGTTTTTTTAAAGCAATCTTTGAGAAAAACCTCTTGAATTTCTAATGACTCGTTTTCGTTCGTCGCCCACGCAAATTTTAAACCTGGACTCATCACTCCAAATAACGGACCGCCATTGACTTAAAGTCCAGTTTTTACATTGTTTGGCCCACTCTATCCGCTTTTTCTTTTGTTTAGGTGTTAAAAGTGATTTTTCTTTGGCCTATGTTTTTAACGAATTAAAATTGCTCTAATTTTAATAAATCTAAAACAAACCTTATAAAATTTGTATCCAATTTTTTTCATAGTCCGTTTGCAAGTGTCGACCGAAACACTTTTTTTTTATTCTTTCCCTACATTGAACAGTTATTGCAGCGGCCGTTTGACGTCGATTTTCTTTTATTATTTTCTTAAAACTCGGCAATCTCGAGGTTTTGCAATTGGTGGGCGTCCCGTTTTCTTACCGATCTCCACATTTCCACTATTTTTGAACTTTGAGATAATGTTTCGAATTGATGAGCGCGGTAAATTGAATTGTTTTGCGATTTTATAGCTCGATAATCCCGTTTCGAAGGCTTTATTTATGGATTCCCTAAGGTCCGATAGAGAAAAAGCCGATTTATTTGCTGAACATCTAGAGGAAACCTTTAAACTTTTTGATGGTCAGGCGTTGATAAATGAACATGGTGATATCCAATGGCCATCTGAAAACTTTCTTATTCGGAATATCGAGTTATCAGAACTTTATCAAGCTATTAAAAATCTTAAAAATAATAAAGCTCCTGGGTACGAACTAATAAATGCTCGCATGCTTAAAGAGCTACCCAGAAAAGCAGCAATTAAACTTCAGCACCTTATGAATGCGGCATTAAGGCTTTCATACGTTCCACGCCAATGGAAAGTCGCTGAAGTTTTAATGGTTCCAAAACCGGGAAAGTCTCCGAACGAAAAGAAATCTTATAGACCGATTTCCCTCTTGCCACTGATCTCGAAGGTATTTGAGAAAATCTTATTAAAGCGACTGCTTCCTATTATCGAAGAAAAGCGGCTTATTCCTGACCATCAATTTGGTTTCCGAAAAAGCCACTCAACAATTGACCAGGTGTACAGGATAACCAATGAAATTGAGAAATCACTAGAGAGAAAAAATGTATGTTCAAGCGCATTTCTAGACGTCTCTCAAGCCTTCGACAAGGTCTGGCACGATGGCCTTAAGTTTAAACTAAGACAGGTCTTTCCGGATCAAATATATTACATTCTTGAGTCGTACCTCAAAGATAGGCTATTTCGAGTTAAGCAAGGGAGGGAATATTCGGATTTTAAGGAAATCAATGCTGGTGTTCCCCAGGGAAGTGTTCTCGGTCCGATTCTATTCGTACTATACACTAGCGATATTCCTGAAGAAGAAGATACCATAATAGGTACGTTTGCCGACGATACGGCTATACTTGCAACATCCGATTCAGTTGAATCTGCAACCGAGAAGCTCCAACGAGCTCTAGATAAAATTTCGGTATGGACTAAGAAATGGCGAATTGTTCTTAATGAGTCCAAATCAACACATGTTAATTTTACTTACAAAAAAATTAACAATCTGCCCACCTACATTAATTCGGTGCAAATACCGTATGCTAATGAAGCAAAGTACCTAGGAATGACACTAGACGCTAAGCTTAAATGGAAAACTCACGTTAAAAAGAAACGAGATCAACTTGAAAATAAATTACGTGAAATGAATTGGCTTATTGGAAGATATTCCAAACTCAGCATTTACAATAAATTGCTTATCTATAAGCAAGTGATAAAACCAGTATGGACGTACGGTATACAACTTTGTGGTTGTACTAAACCAAGCAATAGACAAATACTACAATCTTTTCAGAGCAAAGTTCTCAGAGAAATCGTTAATGCTCCGTGGTACATTAGGAACAGTGATTTACACAGAGACTTACGATTGCCAACTGTTGAAGATGAAATTGCAGTTTTCGCTGGAAAGCTACGAGCTCACTTAAATAACCATAGCAATGGAATTATTCGACAAACAATTAATGAGACAAACCTTGTGCGCCGACTTCAAAGAACGAGACCGTTCGACCTAGCGCCATAAGGAGTATCCGCTTTCAAATGTGGTATCCGCAGGTCCTCTCAGTGGGGAGCTTCCTGCCAAACGTGATTATAATATAATGAAATTAAAACTACTTGATAAGGTAACTTAGTTGTAGTCGCAAGAACAAAAGGGAGGTGTTTTTTAGTGAGTAAAAATCTCACACTACTATGAGTACCGGGCAGCGTTGCCACAAAGTGCCCGATCGGGCTATTTGGCCCCCTGTTTTACATTTTGGCCCTTTGCCCGGGCCAATTAGAAATGGCCCCCAAATCTTAATTTTAGAAGATTTAACATCACATCATATCGTGGTTAAAAATAATTAAAAAGCTTTCCCAATAATAAAGATCTTCTGATAAAATATTTGCGTTTGCAAAAAGAATTTGATTTTTTAAGTAAATTTTAATATACGGACTACTTCTTAATTCGAACTGAATCGAGTCTAAAACTTAACAGTAATTTTTTTTGTTATTTATCAATGATAAAAAATGTTCAAATGTTATCCCTAATTGCATGCAATATTCTGGAAATACATCTACTAACATTTCAACAATTTGCAACTTTTTTGTAGACTTTTTTCACTCCGTTTATAATCCCCAAAGTATTCCCTATAACATTTCTGCAATTTTATATTTAAATTCAATCATTATCGGTCACTTAAACTTAAGTAACAAGTGAAAAACTGGGCAGCTGCTCTATCGGGACCATTAACTTTTTTGTTTAATAGTTCTCTTGAAAAGGGTTATTTTCTTGATGATTGGAAAATCTCGTACGTTATTCCTATTCATAAATTAAGATCCAAGCAAGATGTTTCTAACTATCGCCCCATTAGCAAATTATCAACGATACCAAAAATTTTGGAAAAAATTGTCTCTCATAAGCTTACTTTTGTTCTTAAAGAAATTATTTCCCAATTTGTTGCTGGATTAACAACGACCAACCTCGCAATATTTAATAATCAGATTATTAGTAATTTCCACTCAAATATTTTTAAGTGGTTTGAATCCTACCTAGAAGAAGAAAATAGTTTGTGCGTATTAATGACATACTATCAGATGTAATTGAGGTCACATCAGGAGTACCACAAGGAAGTCACTTGGGTCCTCTTCTATTCTTGCTGCTGATCAATTATATCACTGTTTCTTGTTTCATGTTTGCGGATTACAATAACATATTCAGTCGTGTTACGTCAATTAATGATTGTCATTTACTCCAATGTGATCTTCATCGCTTGTCTAAATGGCGTTTAGCTAATCAGCTTTTCTCGAACGTATCAAAGTGTCAATCTTTATCATTTTTTATGAGCCCATCATCTATTCCTTTTTCTCTATAGAAGGTACGGAACCCTCAATACTTAACGAAAAGAAAGATCTCGGTATCATCTTTGATTCGAAACTCTGCTTTAAATCCCATATAGACTGTGATTGCTAAGGCTAACTCTATGTTAGGATTCATTAATTAGAACTCTAAAGAGTTCACTGATCCTTTTACTCTTCGATCTCTTTTCTTTGCGTATGTAAGGTCATCGTTGGAATATTGGTGTGTAATTTGGAATCCATTTTGGCAAATTCATTCTAATAGGATTGAGAACATACAAGCAAACAATAGGTATTCATACCCAAACTTATAAAACTCGGTGTCAACTTCTTGTCCTACAATCTCTTGTCGTTCGTCGTAAAAATTTTGCAATAATATTTCTGCGCGATATTAATACATCCCATATAAATTACCTTTTTCTTTTGTCTCTTGTAAATGTGTATGCATCGTCAAGGCATCTGCGATTCCGTTTTCTTTTTAATGAACCTCATCATCGGGTAAACTATAATCTAAATGAACCTTTAACTCGATGCATTAGAGAAGCCAACAGTATTATTTATAATAATGTTGATTTTTTTTCTCAACAAAGTCGAGAATCTTTTAAGAAGCACATATTGCTTATATCTAATTCGAAATCTGGAGATATTAAGTTATTCTTTAAGATTAAGTTTATAATTTTATTTTGTTTGCTCCACTAATTAATTATTTGGTTTTTCTATTTTCAATAAAAAAAATCAATTCGGTAATCTGTAAGATTATATATTATTGATAAAATAAAAATAAATAAATAAATCATACAGACATTTCTTTTTTTTTCGCCGCTTGTTGTTTGTTGTTCGTTGTCCATTCATATATTGAATTAAAATATGACAAAGTAATATATGTAAATATTTAAATAGTATTACTGGTGTGATTTATATTTTTTAAAGATATTTTAAGGTAATTCCCAAGAAATCAAATCAGACGACAGAGTCAAGATCTGCTTCTGCTACATAGATTTCAGAAAGGCATTAAATAAATAAATAAAAATAAATACAAATATTAATAAATTGTAGTTTAATGTTTTAAGGACGGATTTATAAGTAAAATATTTGGCCCCAACTTTTGTCAAATGGCCCTCAAAAAATTTCTAAATGGCCCTCTCTGCTTTTTCCTTCGCGGCAACGCTTACCGGGCTCATAGTGTCTATGAAGATTCTTCACCTACCCACGAAAAAAAAAAAAAAAAAAATATTTATAACTAGCCGACCCGTACTCGCGTTGCTTCGCAAATTGTAACTACGAATATTTTCTTAGTATTAATATTAGCATATGAAAACATTTCTCAATGAGACTGAGCATATTTGCTACAATAATATTAATTTTAGTTTATATGTATAACATACCGTATCGAATTAGATTCTCTTTCAAACTTGAAAAAAAGAGCTTTTTCATGTTTGTGCATATTATAAATATTTTTTTTTTTTTTTTTTTTTTTTCGTGGGTAGGTGAAGAATCTTCATACACACACTCATAGTAGTATACACGGTACTCATAGTAGTGTGAGATTTTTACTCACTATAAAACACCTCCCTTTTGTTCTTGCGACTACAACTAAGTTACCTTATCAAGTAGTTTTAATTTCATTATATTATAATCACGTTTGGCAGGAAGCTCCCCACTGAGAGGACCTGCGGATACCACATTTGAAAGCGGATACTCCTTATGGCGCTAGGTCGAACGGTCTCGTTCTTTGAAGTCGGTGCACAAGGTTTGTCTCATTAATTGTTTGTCGAATAATTCCATTGCTATGGTTATTTAAGTGAGCTCGTAGCTTTCCAGCGAAAACTGCAATTTCATCTTCAACAGTTGGCAATCGTAAGTCTCTGTGTAAATCACTGTTCCTAATGTACCACGGAGCATTAACGATTTCTCTGAGAACTTTGCTCTGAAAAGATTGTAGTATTTGTCTATTGCTTGGTTTAGTACAACCACAAAGTTGTATACCGTACGTCCATACTGGTTTTATCACTTGCTTATAGATAAGCAATTTATTGTAAATGCTGAGTTTGGAATATCTTCCAATAAGCCAATTCATTTCACGTAATTTATTTTCAAGTTGATCTCGTTTCTTTTTAACGTGAGTTTTCCATTTAAGCTTAGCGTCTAGTGTCATTCCTAGGTACTTTGCTTCATTAGCATACGGTATTTGCACCGAATTAATGTAGGTGGGCAGATTGTTAATTTTTTTGTAAGTAAAATTAACATGTGTTGATTTGGACTCATTAAGAACAATTCGCCATTTCTTAGTCCATACCGAAATTTTATCTAGAGCTCGTTGGAGCTTCTCGGTTGCAGATTCAACTGAATCGGATGTTGCAAGTATAGCCGTATCGTCGGCAAACGTACCTATTATGGTATCTTCTTCTTCAGGAATATCGCTAGTGTATAGTACGAATAGAATCGGACCGAGAACACTTCCCTGGGGAACACCAGCATTGATTTCCTTAAAATCCGAATATTCCCTCCCTTGCTTAACTCGAAATAGCCTATCTTTGAGGTACGACTCAAGAATGTAATATATTTGATCCGGAAAGACCTGTCTTAGTTTAAACTTAAGGCCATCGTGCCAGACCTTGTCGAAGGCTTGAGAGACGTCTAGAAATGCGCTTGAACATACATTTTTTCTCTCTAGTGATTTCTCAATTTCATTGGTTATCCTGTACACCTGGTCAATTGTTGAGTGGCTTTTTCGGAAACCAAATTGATGGTCAGGAATAAGCCGCTTTTCTTCGATAATAGGAAGCAGTCGCTTTAATAAGATTTTCTCAAATACCTTCGAGATCAGTGGCAAGAGGGAAATCGGTCTATAAGATTTCTTTTCGTTCGGAGACTTTCCCGGTTTTGGAACCATTAAAACTTCAGCGACTTTCCATTGGCGTGGAACGTATGAAAGCCTTAATGCCGCATTCATAAGGTGCTGAAGTTTAATTGCTGCTTTTCTGGGTAGCTCTTTAAGCATGCGAGCATTTATTAGTTCGTACCCAGGAGCTTTATTATTTTTAAGATTTTTAATAGCTTGATAAAGTTCTGATAACTCGATATTCCGAATAAGAAAGTTTTCAGATGACCATTGGATATCACCATGTTCATTTATCAACGCCTGACCATCAAAAAGTTTAAAGGTTTCCTCTAGATGTTCAGCAAATAAATCGGCTTTTTCTCTATCGGACCTTAGGGAATCCATAAATAAAGCCTTCGAAACGGGATTATCGAGCTATAAAATCGCAAAACAATTCAATTTACCGCGCTCATCAATTCGAAACATTATCTCAAAGTTCAAAAATAGTGGAAATGTGGAGATCGGTAAGAAAACGGGACGCCCACCAATTGCAAAACCTCGAGATTGCCGAGTTTTAAAAAAATAATAAAAGAAAATCGACGTCAAACGGCCGCTGCAATAACTGTTCAATGGAGGGAAAGAATAAAAAAAAAGTGTTTCGGTCGACACTTGCAAACGGACTATGAAAAAAATTGGATACAAATTTTATAAGGTTTGTTTTAGATTTATTAAAATTAGAGCAATTTTAGTTCGTTAAAAACATAGGCCAAAGAAAAACCACTTTTAACACCTAAACAAAAGAAAAAGCGGATAGAGTGGGCCAAACAATGTAAAAACTGGACTTTAAGTCAATGGCGGTCCGTTATTTGGAGTGATGAGTCCAGGTTTAAAATTTGCGTGGGCGACGAACGAAAACGAGTCATTAGAAATTCAAGAGGTTTTTCTCAAAGATTGCTTTAAAAAAACGGTCAAGTTTCCAGCATTTATAATGATATGGGGATGTATGTCGGGGCGGGGTTTGGGCAATTTGCATTTTGTAAATGGAAGTGTCAATGCTGCAAGGTACAGGGATATTCTGGAAAATGAGCTTCTCCCATCAATACCACGACTTCAAGCTAGTGATCGAGACTATATTTTCCAACAGGATGGAGCTTCTTGCCATACAGCAAGGTCTAAAATGGCGTGGCTATCTGCTGAAGCTATTCCTTTAATGGAATGGCCTTCCAGCAGCTCTGACCTTTCACCAATCGAAGCTGTCTGGCATAAAATGAAACAAAAACCGCGAAAAGAACCATGCCGGGCCTCTTCAAGACCTTAAAGCTAAAATCATAAATATTTGGGAATCTTTTGGCACCGAAGAATGTCAAAAATTAGTTGACACAATGCCACGACGCATAGAGGCAGTTATCAAGGCCAAAGGCGACGTAACACCATGGTAAAATAAAAATTAAGACCCATAGGCCAACTATTTTGCGCTTAAAAAAAAGTATCAATCGTTATTTTATTTTGTATTATTGCTCTATATCGTTATTTAATTGAAGTCAGTTTGTTTTTGTTACTTATTCCTATTCAAAATAAATATATCTTAAGAAAAATACCAAAATATTGATTTTATTTTCGATGGAATTTAAGAATCAGAAGATTTTTGTTTTTTATCATAGGTAGTCCAACTATTTTGCGTTTGGGCTCGTAATAGGTACTCTATAACCTATATCGCAAGTAAAAAGAGCCAACCCCACATTGCTCAGCGATGTGACGATAGAATTAGAGAAACAAAAAAATGTGTGTGTGTCGGTTAGTTAGATAAACTATACAAATACAATACAGAAAAATTGAATATGTAGGTAGGTAGGTAGGTAAGAGAAAAAACGTAACTATTGAATGGAACAGATATTAAGAGAGAAAGAGCATGGGAAGAAAAGAAAATTAAAAATTTTGGAATGATAATGAAATGAAACAAAGCAGCGACCTTTCGATTGTGATGAAATCTAATTCCTGGATAAAATAAATTCAAAAAGTTTATAATTTTATAATTTGTTTTTATTTATTTCTCAGGTTGTATGTGTAACTAAGAAGTGATTTTGGGCTTAAAATTTGCGCAACAATATTGACTTAATGAAGCAATGCTAATCTTTGTCGATTATTGTATAGGTTTTAAGATATGAGTGGTTGTATAAGTCAACTAATGAAAAGAAATGGACAAAAAATGTAAAATTCATAATATTTAAGTTTGACAAATTATAAATGAAAAAAAATAATAGCCATAAACACTCTTATAACAATATAAAAAATAATAAAATTTATTTCAAATGAATCGGTTGACTACTTTCTGAGATCGTGCGTATCAAACTTTAAAATGGTTTCGCTTTTATATAATAGTATAGAGTATAGATAAAAAATAATAAAATTTATTTCAAATGAATCGGTTGACTACTTTCTGAGATCGTGCGTATCAAACTTTAAAATGGTTTCGCTTTTATATAATAGTATAGATATGCACAAACATGAAAAAGCTCTTTTTTTCAAGTTTTAAAGAGAATCTAATTCGATACGGTATGTTATACATATAAACTAAAATTAATATTATTGTAGCAAATATGCTCAGTCTCATTGAGAAATGTTTTCATATGCTAATATTAATACTAAGAAAATATTCGTAGTTACAATTTGCGAAGCAACGCGAGTACGGGTCGGCTAGTTTATGTATATGCGTTTGTTGGTCAGTCGTGGAGTGTGTGGTGTTAAGAAGCTCACAATCGTTGACAGTACAGATAATGATAACCCTTTTATCACAAATAATCATATACAGATGTCTCATCCCCATACACAAAAATTTCCTCAAACAAATTTCCTAGCAAAAGCCACGTTTTATTAGCGCCAATGATTCATATTGACTAATGGAGTCACGGCACCTGGCAGTCAGCACATGAATCTACAATTGGAGATAGATTTTTTCTTTTTTCGATTTGACGTTCAATGTATTTCCCATAAAAAATAAAATGCAGAACTGGGTCGCACGAACTTGCTCCTATGTAATAGACTAGGAATTTTAAAAACGAATGTTATTAAAGATAACTGTTCATAAGGATAAAATGAATTTTTTAAATTCTTTTAGTTGTACATAAGAGAGAAAGACAGAATGCTATGCAAATATGAATTTATGCAAGAACAAAAATTATAAGTCATTGTAGTGGTTCCTCAAAAAAATAAGCTTTTATGCAAAAAATTTTTAAAACATTTAAAAAAAAACAAATTGGTACACCAACCTTAAGTTTTTGTTATTGTACGAATGAAAGTTATATTTCCAAGAAAAATATTAAGCCGTTCTTGAGATATCGAATTTTCCAAAAAAAAAATCACTTTTTTCCAAAAATTGAAAAAATATTTTTTTTTAAGTTTTGAAATGCAATGTTTTTAAAACTTTTTAGGAGCTTCTTCATAAAGAATTTCATTAAAATCCGTTATGCCGATAATGAGAAATTCAAAATTCGAAAAAAATCGTTGTATGGTAGGTACAGTCAGTAATATCTAGATTTCAATTTTTTTTATTAAATTAAAGATCGTAAAAATTAATCAAAAGAACAAAAATTTTAGCAAAATTCTCGGAACCGTTTTCGAGAAAAATACGATTTTCGAAAAACATTTTTTAACTTTTGTATGGAAGGTACCGTTAGTTTTAAATAAAACAAAATTTTTTTTCTCAAATCTTGTAGATTATGTTAGAAAAATTTTATTTGACAAGTTTGAAAAAAATCGAGCATGGGGTTTTCGAAATATTGAGTTTCAAAAAAAAAAATTGAAAATTTTTTTAAAAATCCAAAAAATAAAAAAAAATGAAAATTTGAATATGTAAAAATAGTCAATCTTTGGAAGAGCATTAACATAAAAAAAATAATTTAAATCGGCTGTACCGTTTTCGAGAAAATCAAAAACAAAAAAAAGGGACCCAGAGAGCTACCAAAAATAACAATTTTTTGGAAATTTTTTTTTCAACCATTAACTAAATCAAATTTTTCAATTTTTTTTTTAATTCTGTGGGACAGTTTTTGAGAAAATAAATATTTATAAAATTTCGAAAAAAAAATCGTATGGCAGGTACCGTTATTTTTGGTCTTGAAGAAAAAAACGTCTGGGGGGAAAAAATTAAAACCCATATCTACCAAGTTTGAAGAAAATCGGCCGAGCCGTTTAGGCTGTAGTCCGACAGACAGATAGACAGACAGACAGACAGAATTGCGAGACCCACTTTTTTGGTTTTCGCTATCATCGTAATTTCAACTTTGATCAAAATCTCGAGTTCGATTTTTTTTACGAATGGATAACTTGCCTTATAGTACCTATAAGTCGCAAGTAAAAAGCAAAAAAGGGTCGGAAAAATATTTATTTAACTAATCAAATTTCTATGAACTGGTATGCATTTTATGATCTTAAGAGAAAAGTATTATGTTCAAATTTCTAAATCAGGTGGGAAATCAGCAAGAAAATCAATAAATATTTTGTAATTTGTGTTCAAAAATCGTATGCGAAAGACAAATGAAACAATTATTTTTTAGAAGCAATTTGTATGGTCTACTACTAGTTCTATTAATTTTTCAATTCAATTCGCTATGTGTGCATCGTTTAGTGCTCGTGAGAAGGACAACAAGTCTCGTGTTTTGTGAAAATTTTTATTTTTTTTTGTTAACAAATTTCTATCATAAAAAAAGGCAAATTAAAAAGCAGAAAAATGTGATATCTACATTTTATTATTTTTGTGACTTAGTTCGGAAAATTCATGTGTATCCATTAATAGGTCAAGTGAAGCGCAACCTAAAAAGAAATTGATAGGCACGATAGAGCCATTTGACTTGGACTTGCTGAATATCTAAATGGCTCGGCCGTGCTTCAACGATCCATCTGAGTTCCTCCCAGATTTCGGCTCGGCCCGGCTTATTGGCTCGGTCGTGTATGGCTACCTATAAATCTCTACTTTTAGAAGACGAAATTATAGCCAAAATTTGAATTTTGTTATTATTTAAGGACGCAGTAAGGTTAAGTGGCTCCTGGCAAGATCGCCATGTAAGGTTTGGTGGCTCCTGGCAAGATCGCTATGTAAAATTGGGTGAATTTCCTCGTTGGATCCTCTTGGCGGAGGTTCTAAGTGTGTTTTTGGAGATTTTAGTAAAACAGACTTGGTCCGGCGAGTAGCCAAATGAACCTTAACCCAAAAGCAATCTTGCTCTGTAGGGCGTCTGATGTACTAAATTACAAACTTGTCGAACCTCCAGCGAGTTGCAATTTAAGGGAAACGATCCAGTTTGGCTTCAGAACAAGAAGAATCTAAGGTATTATTATTTTATTCTCTCTTTTTACACAAAAATGACTTCGATAAACATACTTCGATAATCGATAACGTTCTATCGATAGCTTGCTTATGATGCACAATATAATTCATAAGCCAATGACCCTTGAAAATGTTTTCAATTTGTACACAAAAATACTCCTAGAGCACTAGATGTGTCATTGAGTATATCTGTGTATCTTGTTTTTTGTTCTATGTATAGTTCCTGCACTGAAGATGCCGATTGAACTATATGAGTATCTATAGATACATATATCTTGTGCACAGAGTGTGCCAACGGAAATATGAATATTATGAATCGACTCTGCTCTAGCCGGCAAAGTAAGTGCATGCGATGGATATGGATGGGAAACCAATTATCAAGTATCGAAGCAGGTTGAATGTATCTTTAATTGTTTTGCGTAGAGTTGGGCAATTTAGTTCATTTGAGTGATCGATCAATTTAGTTCAAATCACGCTACTGAACTAGTTCGTTCATTTTAGTTCAATTTAGTTCAGTTTAGTTCAAAATAGTCCATTTTATAAAGAATAAGAACAAAACCTTAGCTTGTGAAATCTGCATCCAAATTTGAGTTAAATTGAAGGATTTTACATTTAAGCCAAACACCAAGTTAATAAAAATAAATATTTTATTTCCCATAAACAAAAATATACATAAACAATTTGTTTTGTATCACAATATGTACTTCATCATATAATTATATTGAAAAATGCTATCTATTATTAGGCGTGTTTTTTTTCGCAAGTCCATATAGAGTTGTAGAAAAAAACGACATCGGGACTAAGCGCTTTGCATGCAAATGCAACAACTACTTAAATCTATACAGAATTAGCTAAGACCAGATAATTTTCGAGACTTAATCTAAGACCCGATAAAAATGGTGATGAAAAAAAAATATTATCTATAGATACATATTATGTTTATCGATAATTTGTTCAGAGAAGTCAAAAGTGACGTTTTTGGATGCTGGTTGATGCTATGTCAGCTGACAAATGCCATAGCGTACACTGTGCTTCCAGCTATTTGGAAAAAAGCTTCTTAATCCCGATGTCGTTTTTTTCTACAATTCTACATGGAGTTGCGAAAAAAACACGGCTATAAATAATCTACTTATTTGAATGCAAAAATACCAAAATTTTGACATTCTCTGGGTTCACCAATGTTCGTCTGTCATTAATTATTTGGCCAATTGCTGAGAAAACATGGAACACGCATTGAACCGAAGTAGCTTGAATACAAAATCTTTTTAAAACGTAATTGAATATATGTATGAGGATATAATTAGTACGCCGCCGCGCCGGTCGTCCCACCATTTGAGAGGATCCATGTCTAGAAAGAAGACAAGAACAAACGACAAATTATGGAAATTCCATATAGATAGGAACTTATTTCATCCACAGAAAACATAAAAAGAGATTATTGAGTTAGGTGAGTATGAGCAGTTCTGCGTTCTGCCATGTCATAAATGACTTCTGTTGTCTCTGTCTGTAAATGGGTCCACATAAATGTTATTAAATAGAAGAAAAATGTGAAATCGAAAAATATACTTTCCCGCTCTTCGAGAACTAAATGAACTAGTGAACTAAGTATGTGAACTAAGTTCACTAGTTCACTTAAATGAACTAGTTCATTGAACTAGTTCGTTCGCGAACTACACAAGCCTAGTTTTGCGGCAAATAATTAAGTGATCGCTGGTGCGATCCCTTCACAACGCAGACCACAACACAAGACAACAGGTTCACAAACAACTTACATGTTTTTCTGTACGTTTGTTTTTTTTTTTTGTTATTTATTCTCTCACGAATAATACTAATATTTTTGGGTTCGGTTATTTATCAATCGTGATTAAGAAGTAGTAGTAGTAGTACTTTAATGAGATTTTCTTTCCCTTGTTTTTCAGTTTACAAAACTTAATAACAAAATGTTAATAAACTAAAATTTTTACCGACTTGGTCTCACAACACAGAATTTATATTTTGATTTTTATGTGCAAAGAAAATTGGTCTACTTAACACGACCATGACCTTGATTGAGAATCAATAAACAAATTTGACAGTTCAATCATACCAAACAGTTTCTTTTTTTTTAAGTATTTTTTGTTATTTTCTTGCGATTTCTTTACATTTTTTGAGGACAAATTACAAAGGATTAATTTTGTTTTTGATATATTTCCCATCTGATTTAGAAATAAACACATATTTTTATTCTTTTATAATCATAATACCAGTTGATATAAAATAAGTATAATTAATGTTTTTCGAGCCCCTTTTTGCTTTTTTCTTATGGGAAATACATTGAGCGACAAATCGAAAAAAATAGGTGCGTTTTATTATTCTCAAATCTATCTGGATCTGAATCTGGATTAAGTTTTAACATGTATTACAAAAACAATTTGGGATCCTGTTTTCTATCGGGATCTATTTTAAAGATCCAAAAATTAGTTTTTACACTGACAAGTAGGTGGCTTTTTATGGTAAGGTAGTGTAAGCTAAAGTGTAAAGAAAAAGGACAAGACATAATTTAAAATTTCCAAACCCAAGGATAAAAAGAGACGGGCTTATAACACTGCTTTCAGTAAGATCCGTATCGTTTTATTTTCAAGGAAAGATCCCGATCCGGATCCAGATAGATTTGTGGTTAGTAAAACGCACCTAATGTATCTCCAATTGTCAGTACAAGCACTGACTTCCAGGTGGTGTGGAAAACAACTTACCAGGTGCCAATAGATTAACCCTCGAAAATAAAATGATACGGATCTTAGTGACAGTAGTGTTGTATGCTCATCTCTCTTTTG
This sequence comes from Philhelius festivus, assembly GCA_963931855.1. Taxonomy (NCBI): domain Eukaryota; kingdom Metazoa; phylum Arthropoda; class Insecta; order Diptera; family Syrphidae; genus Philhelius; species Philhelius festivus. The sequence goes on from OZ007554.1 coordinate 157,279,209, forward strand.
CTTATGTTTGTTCATTTTTAAATGTTTCTTGTCTTTTTTCTTTACACTGTAGTTTAAACTACCGTACCATAAAAAGCCATCTACCTGCCACAGTAAGAACTAATTTTTGGATCTTTGGAATAGATCCAGATAGAGAACACGATCCCAAATTATTTTTGTAATACATGTTAAAAATTAATCCAGATCAGGATCCATATAGATCCATAGATAAATAAACAGCTATGACAAACAGCACATCCATTTCCCACCGGTGTTATTTTTGTTTCTGCTCTATTTTTTCAATTTTGTTTTTTTGTTTTCTATGGATGTTATTTTCATATTTTGCTGCGTATCTTTTTATTGGTTTTGGTTCCTGGTGTGGGGGCAACTGCTTGGCTGGTGTTTTTGCTAGCTCGTTTTTTTTAAATTTTTTTTTGTGAAGGTATTGCCTTTTGGTAGGAATTTTTGCAAGATCTTTTCGTTTTGAAGTGTAATTTTTAGGTAGAGAAAAATTGAACCTGATTTTGTGTAAAGTAAGTAATGTTGAATCAATTATAACTTGAAAATTACTGATCTGATCTTTAAGGTTAAGCACTTAACGGTTTTTGTTTGTTGTTTTAGTACGAAAAAATTGCCAAAAATTAGATTTCAGATAAGCCGATGTCTATCTACTTGCAAAAAAACAAACAAACAAACAAGAAAAAATACATATGTATATTGAGGCAATGTTTAAAAATACCTAGATTTTAATTCCCAGATTGGTCCTTCGATATAAATGGTTGCAAAAGTAAAAGCTAACATAAAAATAAGAAGCTAAAAACCCTAATGATAAATAAAAATACTACCACAGATACTATAGTTCCATAGATATTGCACGCAGAACAAAAAAAATTACCAATTTCCAAACGCCTGGGACGTACAGCTAGGTCCCAGTTGGATCGAACCCGTATTGACTATACTAGCACAAATAATCATAACAGATGTCTCATCTCCATACAAAACAATGTCCTAAGAAAATTTATTGGCTGACAAACTTTGGCTGACAAAGATACAAAAATCAAAAGCTACAAGCCAACAATGTAGGAGAGCGAAAAAGCTATTCATGGAGCTCTTGCATGGTTAACTTTTCCAGAAAGTGTTTTATATGACTTTTAAGTGTTCATTAATATCTGACAAAAGTTGTATTCTTGATTTTCGATTGTGTAACAGTATTATTTAGTATAAAATCAGGGTCTTTTATAGAATCATCGGAATTTTCCCATTCTGGCAAATTATCATTAGTTATATTCCCTGATAGGGATATTATAATATATTGTTGCGAACAGAGCTGTATACTACTACAGCGCCATCTGTTGGAAAATTGCATATCTACTTTATGGAAGAATCAAAAAGCTCTTTTCCAATGTCTAATGTATTTCCCCTTATTCCAACCATCTAGAACATTCCAAGACGAGAACCTTCGAGAACAACTTACTTGAGTATATAAGGGAGTGCTCACGGTGAGCACAGACAGTTAATTTTTGACTATGAAAGTGTGCAAAAGGTTTGCTTATTGGATTGTGGAAATTGTTATTAAACAAGTGTGATTTAAACTTGAATAAAAGTATTTTAGTTAATTATAAATTGAGATTTATTGTTTTGATTTGGAAAGTATAAATAAAGAAGAACTAAAAAGAGTAATAAGTTTTATTTAACGAACCTAGTAAAAAAATGTTACATTATATTATTATTATATTAAAATTCATCGTTGAACTCATTTCAACTGTCTAAAAGGGAAAACTAAAAACGTCTATTTAGTAAACACTGCTTTTTAACTTTTATTACGGAAGAACAGCTAAATTCGATATTAGATTTTCACGAACTGAATTATACTGACGGGGAAAAAAAACTAAAGTTAATTTAGGTGCTTCGTACATCAGAATATCATTTTGGAATAAGCGCTAAACTGCAGATAGGAAAGTCTTTTTACTCATTCCATGTTTGGGAATAAAAAAAAACTATTTACACGGAAAAAGCTATTTTGCCTCGACAAAAATATGGAATTATTGTATAAATTTAATGCGGAAAAACAACTAAAGTCAAGTTAATTCCTTATTTTGTGTTATAAATCTTACACAAAAAATATCTTTAGTCAACTTTAGATATTAAATTTCGTCTTTTTTAGTTTGGCTGTTTTTTCTTAAACTCTATTAAAAAAAAGGATTAAGCTGTTATGTTTTTTTGAAATTGTGGCCACATTTTTGAAGATATTAAGCTAACAAAAAAATACAAAATAAATTTGAATACGCTAAATATAATGGCATCAAATCTCAAGTTCGTTTAAAGTCGACTTTATCGGTTTTGGTTTGTGGCCACAGAAATAATTGAAAAATATGTCCTCCTGAAAGAGAACAAAATCAAAGGCGAACATAACAAAAAAAAACTGTTTGAATTTCCAGACAGAGAAACAGAGGTGCTAGCTTTGCTTGATGACGACTGTTGAGAAAATGTACAGAGGCATAAAAGACTTTACATATGTAGCTAACATTTTACGTCGGATTGAATTGGGATGAAAAAATTAAAGAAAAATGCTCGCCCAACATTATTTTAAAAACATAATAATAATCATTCTGAGATTATTAAAGAACATACTCGTATTGGGCCAAATGAGGGCAGTCAAGTTAATTTTAATCCAGGAAATGCAAGAATTAATTACATGTGCAATTACAGAACTAACCTTGATGTGATATTAGAAGAAACAGAATTGCGAAGAAGATGACTCAAAATATCTTGATCTAGATTGGAATGCAATAGCAGAAAGCAACAAAGATTAGATTTTAATTTGCAATTATTATAAACAATCAATAATACATGGCTTTGTCGTCTGCCTGATTGACAAAATTTTTTCGATACTTATTTTAAACTAAGTAAGTTACAGTTATTAACTAAAAGTATTCGCCTATTTTTCTATTTCGATAAATAAGTGCTATTTTGCAGAAATTTAACATTTTCGATACATCTATTTCGTTAAGAAGATCCATAGTTTCATTTTCTGTTAAGAAGTCAGTGCACAGCATATGTCTTCTAGTTTTTCTTAGAACGGGATACCTCTCAACAAAATGGAAAACATCCTCACGTACTGTGAGATTCACATCTCACAAAGATAAAACACTTGTCTTACTTCACGAAAACATAGATCAAAGCTCTATATTTCAAGAAGAAAACTTACAACTATATCTCTTTAAATATAATTGTAATGATTAAGCTTATTCTTGGGATGAAAACAAAATTTCATTCGTCACATTTAATATATCAGAAACACTTATAAAATTTAAAGAATGAATGAAAAGTAATTTCAAACCTGCGTTCGCATCCAACATATTGAGGCAATATTTAAACATAACAAACATTAATTTCCCAGTTTGGTTTGATAATACAAATAAATGTTATACTCACAGACTTGTCACCGTGATGGTGAAATATCAAAATCATTATCCACTTACTTTGAAGCCGAAGTTTTTACACTACGTCAGAGGGGAAATTTCAACTCATTTTGTATTTATATTAACCCACTCATAGTTAACTACAAACTACGTAGTCACATCATTATTGATTGACGTTTGACTTGTCAAAGGTTGCAAAGTAATTTTTCCCCGCGACAAATTTTTTGAATAAATCAAAGTACATATAATACAAATTCATAAATTCAATAAAAATAAAAAGTGAACAAAATTGTGTATCTCAAAAAAACTCTGAGTGCTGATGTCGGCCTCTTTCAAGCGAAACATATTAGAAACCTCACCTGAACTAATAAACACATTTAAAAAAAGCAACATCGAAACTATGTCGGTAGCCAAAATGACTGTTCCTGCACTTGAGGCTATGTTCATTTCCCTACTCGACAAAAAATTATCTGACCTTCCAAGAAAGAAAGATTTTGATTGCATGTTCCTGCAAATACAGAGTCTAAAAACACAAAACGACTTTCTCTCCAAAGAAGTGATGGCTGCCCGAGAAAAAAACATCATCTTAGAAAAGAAAAACAATATAAATCCAATCACATCATTTTCACTGTTCCCAATAATTTGGACGAGAACACATCCGAAACAATAAATCGCTGTTCCAATCAAATTCTAGATCGTCAAGATATAAAATTCGAAGACGTCACCGAGCTTCCTTCAAGAGGAAATCAAAGGCGGCTACTTGTGAGAACTAACAACAACAAGCTAACCTCACAAATCTTCAAAAATTCTGGAAAATTGAAAGGAAGCGGTATCTATGTGAATCCTGACTTTACGCGGAATGAGCAGCAAAAACGACAAATCTTGCTGCAAATAAGACATGCAATCAAGAAAAAACACCCTTCGGTGAATCCTCTTGTCCGTGGTCTCAAACTTCAAGTAAACAATAAAACTATAAACACAACTCAGGATGGAAAAATTTATTGTGATAATCGAGATGGGATGGAGATATTACATGAGATGTTTGGTGAACTTCAACTTGACGGGTTTAAAAATAAAAATGAGTCAAATCGTTTGGATACCCGAGTTAACACACGAGAAGAAACACAATCAACAAACTTCTTGTCAACAGCAGCTGCCAGACCAGGGATGTCATCAACGCTGCCACCTGGCACCCACCAGGAAAAATCACAATGAAAAAGTGTTGCCGTCTGTCAAAAAGCAAGTAATACCAAAAAAAGTAGTAATGTAAAAAATAGTAAAGATAAAAATGAATTTAGAAATATAAAATTATTAGCTTATAATATTGCAGGTCTGAGTAACAAATTATTATTTATAGATTTTTTTAATTTTGTAAAAAAGCATGATATTTTCTTTCTCTTTGAAACGTTTGTTACAACTGAAAAATTTGAACAGTACTCTAAATACTTCTCTGGTTTTGAGTTGCGATGGGTATCAGCAGTACACTCAACTAAGTTTGGTAGAGCCAGCGGCGGTCTTTTGTACGGCTTTAGAAGCGAAAGAATTAACGCTGTTTTTATAGATTTCAACAACACACCTTGTATAAAAATCTCAGACACAAATTTAGTTTATTATGTATTACCAACTAGTGATGTACCAAACCGAAAAATTTACAAACCGGGTTAACCCGAGTTGGATTTTGATTAAACCGAGTTGCAAACCGGGTTATTTAACTCGGTTTATAAAAAAATATTTGTTGAGTGTTTTCCTTTATTCTTGTGTTTTGATAAATAGAAACAAAACAAATTTTGCAATAAAAAAAGTATATTCAAAAATCAAAATTAATTTATCAAAACCCAAAAACAGTAAGAGTATTTCTCGTATTTTCTGAGTATTTATATGCAGATGAACATTTTTTACATGTCACTTTTCCTGCTTCTGGTTTATTAAAAACCTGCAACACTAAAGACCTTTTTCTTGGGCCAGGCATATTCACAAAAAAAAAATAAACAAACTACAGTAAAAAATGAAATCAAAACCAAACTAAATAACATCAGCAAAATACGCTTACTAAAATTTCACACACCGCCACATAAGAAACTAAACAAAAACCGAATACGAATTCAAATGTTCAATAAGGTTGTAACTCTTTAAAAGTTACTCTGTATGACTGACACTCTTAATTCCTTAAAAAAAAACTCTTGATTTCGACCCGAGTTTTTAAACGAAGATATACAACCACAATGATTAAACCGAACCGAAACCTGTAAACCGAACCGAAACCTAATGCGCAGTGCAACTCGACTTGTCCTTACTCGGGTTATTTTAACGAAATTTAACTTCTAACCCGAGTAGGTAAACCAAATATTCATACAAACTGAGTTATATCAGCTACAATCAACACATTATAAGATATACATAAATGTATGTGTAGTGTATGATTGCGCTCAATTCCGTTTGACTTTATATGTGTTAGTACATTGTGTTTGGTACAAACCGCAACTAAAGGAGGGTAGTTTTGATTATGTTGTAGTCGGTTTACATTCATTTATTTATTCGCTTGTCGGTTCGGTTCTAACTCGGGTAGAAAAAATGAAAACCGAGTTAGCTCGGTTTGGCCTCAACCCGGTTTGATTCGGTTTATTAAACCGAGTTGACACATCACTATTACCAACCTACTTAAATTGTAATAATTGGGAAAATGATTTTGATGCATTGCAAGATATTTTAAATATTTTTCTTGTCGAAAATGTATTGCTTATAGGAGATGTTAACGCTCGAATAGGTACAAGCAAAATTACATTCTCAAATTTATATCCTAATGCAATATCTTCTGAAATCCTTGATACACGATCTTCCAAAGATGCAAAAACCAATAAAAATGGTCGACTGTTCTTAGATTTATGTCAAAATCATGATCTTTTCATACTTAATGGTTCAAGCAAACACGACAGCAAAGGAGAGTTTACTTTTATAGGTGGAGCGGGAAAATCGGTGATCGACTTTTGTGCTGCATCTGCAGATTGGAGGAATAATATTCTGACTTTTAAAGTTGACAATCAGACTTTTTCCTATCATATGCCTCTTGTTTTAGAGTTTTTGTTAGGTAACAAAACTGATTTGAATTATTTTGAAATCAATCTTCCACCTAAAATTACTTGGAAAGATAGTCAAAAAGAGAACTACCAAACAAAAATCTCGATAGAACTTCAAAATTTAAACAATGACATCTTTTTAGTTTCTGATACAAGTACAGAACTACAATATCTTAATAAATGTATAAAAGCTGCTACCAATTCAAGAAAAAATTTTAAATCAGTTAACTTCAAACAGAAATGGTTTGATAAAGATTGTTTGAAGGCGAGAAAAAGATCCTTCACTCTTCTGAGGAAGGTCAGAAGTCAACAAAATTCAATTGAACACATTACCAAACAATACCAGGCAGCAAACAAAACTTACAAAGATTTGTGTAGAGTCAAACGGCGAGAATATTTTGGAACAGTAGCACTTGAGCTTTCAAATATTAAAGACAGCAAAAGTTTCTGGAACAATATTAAAATATTGAAAGGATCTAAATTTATTTGCGGATCAAATTTAAAGGCAACTAGTCTTGCTCAATATTTCAAAGGCTTACTTAACCCGGACCCAATATCAAATGTTTTCTCTTATGCAGAACCATTAATAATGGACCTCACACTTGATTGTCAAATAACGATAACAGATATAAAAACTGCTCTCCATAATACTGCAAATAACAAAGCACCAGGCCCAGATAGAATTAGCAATGAGTTTTATAAAAATGCACCTTTGGACTTACTAAATAAAATTTGTCACCTTTTCAATAAAATTTTTGATAGTGGAGAAGTTCCTCAGGCTTTTCAAGACTCTTTGGTCTATCCGATTCACAAAAAGGGCGATGTAAATCTTGCAAGTAACTATAGAGGGATTTCTTTTATGAATTCCATTGCGAAACTATTTGCATCAATCCTCCTAAGCCGCATTAACGTGTGGCTATCGAATAACGAAGTGCTGAGTGAATTCCAATCAGGTTTTCGCAAAGGATACTCCACCGTTGATAACATTTTTACTTTAACCTCAATTTCACAGTATTTCCTTAGGGAAAAAAGAAGTTTGTACATATTTTTCGTGGACTTTAAGGCTGCTTTCGACTCGATAGATCGTCAAGCTTTGTTTTATAAACTATCACAGAAGGGAATGTCGACGAAATTACTTATGGTCCTAAGAAATATGTACAAAAAAACTCGATCTTCAGTTTGGGATGGAAAAAACATGTCAGAATGGTTTGAGACAACATCTGGAGTCAAACAAGGTTGTATTTTAAGTGCGGTTCTTTTCTCAATTTTTCTTGATGATATTACAATATATTTACCAGCTGGAATAAGGTTTGCAGGTTTAAATGTGAAGGTTCTTATGTATGCCGACGACATAGTGCTTCTGGCAGAATCACCCCAAAGCTTACAGCTTATGATAAATAAGCTGGTAGATTTTTGTAAAGTCTGGAACCTTACAGTCAATCTTGAAAAATCGAAAGTGATGATAGTAAGAAACAAACAATTAAAACTTAAAACAAATGTAAAATGGTATTATGATGGTGAGGTCATTGAAATAGTGACAGAATACAAATACCTAGGAATAATTTTAAAACCCAACATGAAGATCTCCCCACATCTCGAAAAAAAGCTAAATGCAGCTAAAATCATGATCAATGCGTCATGGAAAGAAGTTATGAACAACAAGGATGTTCTCACCTCAGCTAAGTACAAAGTCTTTGATGCCGTGATGCGCTCCGTTATGTGCTACAGTTGTCAAACATGGGGATTTCAGTCTTATGAACAAGTAGAAAAACTACTACGCTACTTTCTCAAAAGACTATTCAATTTACCTTCTAATACGCCCAACTATGTTTTGCAACTGGAAACAGGTCTTCCATCTCTTTTTATTCATACCCTCAAGCTCCATTTCGACTACATCTTGAAAGTACTTGCATATTCTCCAAACAGAATCCAATTGACAATCGCCAGATATATCATTAATAACAAAGTAGAGTGGATAGATGAATGGAATCACTGGGCAACGAAGTGTGGAGTTGAGCTAAATGTCCAATATACGAATTTAATTTTGCTAAAAGAACAACTGTATGGGTTATTACAGGCTGTCGATATTTTCCAGCATAATACAAACTTACAAAAAAAGTCATTGTCAATCAATAGAATTATTTACCCAGATTTAAAACTTAATCTCATAAATAACTATTTTTGTGATAAATATAGTACAAGAGCGATTTCGCTAATCTGTAAAGCCAGAAGTGAACTACTAAATTTGAATGGTTCACCCTACAAAAGTTCACCTACAACCTGCTGCACCCTTTGTAATCTGAAATCAAAAGAAGATAGCTTTCATTTCATATCAATCTGTCCCATTTATAAGGAAATAAGACTCCAATACTTTGCAAAAGCTACTCTAACCATGGAGCAAACTTTAACAATTTTGAACGGTGAAAATTGGAATAATCTCTCTCTTTACCTTGAAAGAGCAATAGCGTACCGGGAATTGATTATTTCCGAATACCGTTAATAATTATATAGCTTTAAAATATATCATGCTTTTATTTATTGATTAATATTCTTGTACATAAATATTTCTTTTTTATCGTTGTTAAAAGTTGCTATACTGAAAGTGTAACTTTTATATTACTTTTGAGTTTATTTTTGTTTTAGCTAAACTAAAAGCCTTTTCACTTTGTTAATCTTTCTACCATCTCAAAGTTTTAACCATTAAGAAAATTTATTTTTGTTTTAGCTAAACTGAAAGCCTTATATTAAAATTCTAGAATTTTATTTTTATTTTAGAAAATATCAATTTTTTGATTTTTTGATTTATTCTTTTATCATATGTTTAAATATTAATTTCTTAGAATTACTCTTTATTTAGAAACAAATGTCAATCTGGCAGACGGCAATGCCACCGCCAATATACTTTTATTACCTACTTTGGATATATTTACATATATGTATATACCAACCATATGTATTTAAAATTTTTGTAACTAACAATTTCGTTTGTAATAAATCTATCTATCTATCTATCTATCTGGATAAAAACTTAGTCACATTATTAGATTATTAAGTTTGCAAAAATAAAAATGTGTACTTTTTTGTGTAAAATTTTGGTTGACAATAATGTTTCAACTTTTTAGAATTTTCGCCATAAGAAAAGAAGAAAAAAAAAATGAAAAAATCAAATATCAAAATATTCATTCTACAAGAGGTAACAAAAATAACCATTTAAAATAAAATACCAAAAAGAAGTATTTTCCTATTTTAATTATTTGAATTTATATTTACAAAATAGTAAAAACCGTTTTTGAGAAAAATATTACTTTAATCATGGGCTAAATGTGTGGCAGGTACGTCTGAGAATATTTCTTGAAAAAACACTTGATACCAAGGGCAGACAGCCGAAATTGCGAAACACACTTCCTTTTTCTTCGTCTTCTCTACCATCGTATTAACAAATCTGATCAAAATCTCGAGTTCAGTTTTTTTCACGAATCCATAACTTGCCATAAAGTATAAATACCTGCATCGCAATTTAAAACCGGATCGGCGGAGGGTCTATATCGCCCCGTTTTGGCGGTAGGTGCAAATTATCTGGTGAATTTTCTTGTACATACTGTTAAACCCGCTTAAGAGAAAATCTAAGGGCACGGTAGTGCCCAGCCAAGTTCTGGCACTACACCCTTTTTACAGGAACAAACTGAGGCGATATTTGACCCCTTCCTATCTTTAGTACCAATGAAGTCAGAAACTTAAAACTCGGAATATATGCTAAGCTAGTCAGGCACAGGCGCCTCACCAAATATCAATTTTCTGGCATAAGCGGTTCCTGAGATATAAGGCCTCAAAAATCACAAAAACCGTAACTGACTGACTGACTGACTGACTGACTGACAGATCATCAAAATTATGGAGCACTTCCCGACATCGTAGAATCTTGTAATTTTGCACAACGGTAGGTCTTGTCATGCAACCAGAGGAAAAAATCGAAAATTTGAAATGTTCCATTCAGGGGGGGTGGTATCCGCCCACTTTCTCCGAATTGGTGTTGGTTGAATGGAGCACTTCCGACTGCTGTAAAACGATGAAATTTGGTAAATTGGTAGGGCTTAAATTGCATACAAGGAAAAACATATAAAATTAGCGGTTTTCCATTCAGGGGCGTGGTATCCTCCCCCTTCCTCAGAACTGATGTAAATTATATATGGCGCACTTCCGATTGGAGTAGAACAATGAAATTTGGTGGAAAGGTAGGGCTCAAATTGCATATAAAGGACCAGAAATAAAAATTGAGGTTTTCCATTCAGGGGCGTGGTATCCGCCCACTTTCTCCGAATTGGTGTTGGTTGAATGGAGCACTTCCGCCTGCTATAAAACGATGAAATCTGGTAAAGTGGTAGGGCTTAAATTGCATACAAAGAAAAAATATAAAATTAGCGGTTTTCCATTCAGGGGCGTGGTATCCGTCCACTTCCTCAGAACTGATGTAAATTATATATGGCGCACATCCGATTGGAGTAGAACAATGAAATTTGGTAGAACGGTAGGGCTCAAATCGCATATAAAGAACCAAAAATAAAAATCAAGGTTTTCCATTCAGGGGCGTGGTATCCGCCCACTTTCTGAGAAAATGTTTAATTTATATGGAACACTTCCGATTGCTCTAATTAAGGTAGGTTTGTTAGTGTTAGGTATCTTGCCAGGACAAGAAGAAATAATTGAAGCGCAAATCAAAACAACCAATATTAAAAAAGAAAATATACCAAAAGAAATAGGAAGCTATAAACTAAGTTGATTTTAGTAGGTAGAGTCCACCCTTCTATCCTTCCGTATCTTTCGAGATTTTGACATGGCAAAATATTAAAATCTTTGCAAAAAGGAGTGAGATCGGACCAAAAACATAAATGTTAAAAAAGAGTCAAGTTCTTTTATACAAAAACCTTTGTGCAACAAGTCAGCCGTGAAAAGTACTGAGATCTAAAAGTACGCCAAGGTCTTACTTCATGAAGGTTTAATACCGAATATTTAAAGTAGGATAATATTGAAACACCTACAATGTAATAGAGAAATTTTATTATTTAATGATTACTGACTAAATGGTATAATGTGGATAAGGAAAAAGGCGAAGCTTTTATTTCGAATATGCAAAACGTTCTGTATAACAACAACGATATAGTTCGAAATGAAGAGAGTACAGCACAAAGTATATGGGATGTCCTACAGAGAACTTGCAAAGAAAAAGCCAAAACACTGTTAGGGGTTTCAAAAGGACACAACCAACAAGGCAAAGAAACATGGTGGTGGAATGATGAAGCTAAATCAGTTATAAGTAAAAAGAAAATGGCTTTCAAGGCTTGGTCGAAGTGCCCCTCTAATGATACAGAGCAAAAGTCACGCCTCGAAGTGGAATATAGAAACTGCAAGAAAGAAGCGAAGAAGAAGTGCGCCCAAATTCAAGCAAAGAATACAGAAAACCTGTATCGGGAGCTGGATGAAATTTCTACCCCGACAGCTGGTGCTATTCAAGAGCTACGGCAAAACACGAATAAGGGCGCAACTATCTTCAAAATAGCCGCTCAAAGAAGAAGAAATTCCCAGGAGATTTGTTCGCCAAAGTTCATTAACAATGCTCAAGGCCAACTACTTGTGGAAGACAACGAAATTCTTCACAGGTGGCGACAGTATTGTGACGGACTTCTAAACGAACAATTTCCAAGGCTATACTTTCCAATAGCTTCACCTAACTTAAGCGAAGTATCCGACGTCACAGTCGAAGAAGTTAGTAAGGCGGTAAAATACTCCAAAAAGGGAAAAGCTGTTGGCACAGACGAAATACCCTCAGAGTTTTGGAAAAAGATGGGAGACATCGGGTTTAGATGGCTCATGATTCTTGTCTCCAAACTTATACGAGGTGATCGCATGCCTAATCAATGGAGGGAAAGTTACCTTCTTCCAATTTATAAAGGAAAGGGTGATACTCGAAGCTGTGATAATTACCGTTCGATTAAGCTGATGTCACACACCATGAAGATCGTTGAGCGAGTCTTGGGTAGCCGACTGCGAAAAATAATTAGGCTATCTGATGACCAGTGCGGGTTTGTCGGGGGTAAGTCAACCACGGATGCAATCCAGAGTATAAGAATAATTATGGAAAAACATCGGGATTCTTTGGAGGATTTGCATGTCGTATTGGTTGATTTTGAAAAAGCATTCGATCGGCAACCACGAGATCTAATATGGGTGGCCCTCAGGCAACGAGGAGTTCCAGAAACCTATGTGCGGATAATTATGGACATGTATGATGGAGCAGTTACTAAAGTAAGATGCGCAGCTGGAGTCACCGAAGAATTCGAAATCACAGTAGGTGTACACCAGGGAAGTGTCTTGAGTCCCCTGCTCTTTATTACAGTTCTTGATTACCTGCTTGAAGGCAAAGTGACGGATCCAAAAGTGCATCAGTTATTCTTTGCTGACGATGGAGCCATCATAAGTGAAGACCCGATATCCCTACAACGAGCACTTGACGTATGGGTGGATGTTCTAGAAGGAAGTGGGTACCGCATAAGCGCGAAAAAGACAGAATACCTATGCTGCCCATTTTCTGATCCACACAGGCCTATTCCAGACATTAATTTGAATGGAGTAGTGCTTCCCAAGTGTGAAAAGTTTAAATATCTGGGGTCTATGATAAATAATGAAGCTACTTGTGATGACGATATCAATCATCGCGTAAGCATAGGGTGGATGAAGTGGCGGGAAAATTCTGCTATCTTCTGTGACCGAAAAATGCCTCCTAAGCTGAAAGGAAAGCTCTACACTTCAGTTGTGCGTCCAGCACTCACATACGGTTCAAAATGTTGGACAATGTACAAAAAGTATGAGAGTAAGCTAACGGCAGCTGAGATGAAGATGCTTCGTATGACAGCAGGAGTTACAAAGCTTGATCGAATTAGAAGTACGAAGATCCGAGGAAGCCTTCATGTTAAGAATACCATTTCCCAAAAAATTGAACACGACCGACTCAGTTGGTATTGTCATGTTCAAAGGAGAGATCCTGAGAACCCCGTCAAAAAGGCAATATCATACAATGTTCCAATTCGGAATAAAAAGAAAGGTAGGTCTAAGCACTCCTGGTACAAACAAATGCAAAAACACCAGCATTCAGTTGGCCTCAGAAATGGAACAATACAAAACCGGGAGGCTTGCCGCCGATTTCTGAGGTCAACCCGGCGAACCCCACAGGCGGATCACTAGTGTGAAGCAGATACGTGGGAGAGTTATGATCCCCTCGACATCGAGATCATAACAGCGCCGAAGCAAAGGAAGAAGAAGAATGATTACTGACTAAAATTTGATGGGTTACTTGGCAAGTTTTTTTCTTATGCCCAATTCAAAAGGTTTTGAAAACTTGACCAGTAAGCCCATAAAATTTTAGTCAGTAGTCATTAAATAATAAAATTTCTCTATTACATTGTAGGTGTTTCAATATTATTCTACTTTTAATATTCGGTATTAAACCTTCATGAAGTAAGAATTTGGCGTACTTTTAGATCTCAGTACTTTTCACGGCTGGCTTGTTACACAAAGGTTTTTGTATAGAAGAACTTGGCTCTTTTTTTAACATTTATGTTTTTTGGTCTGATTAAGCTTACCTGAAACACTTTTTTATCCCCAAGTATTTTCCGACCAATTTCCTTAAAACACTCCGCTTAAGTGAAACTCGCTTAAGCGAAAAGCCCGGAAAACTGAAACATATTTTCAGTTAATTTGTAATATTTTTCATTGAAAAAAAACTCTCTTAAGCCTAGTATACAGTTCTTTTTGAAGAAAAAAAAAATGAGTGGTGAAAAAAAAATTTTTTTCTCATGAAAAAATGTCTCTAAGTTTTTTCCGTCAAAACAATGGGATGCACATTGTTTTGCGTGAAAAAAAATCGTGGTGAGTATAAATTTTTTTTTCGATTTTGGTTTACAGTTTGGTGAAATGAAAAAAGTTTTTTTTCGGGAAAAAACTCTCCCATAAGAAATGCATCGGTGTTTTTTTTAGAAGAACTGTATACTAGGCTTTAAGTGAAAAAAAAATTTATCAAACAGAACAAAAATTTGCTAGTTTTCGTTTTTCAATTAATTATTTTTGTGTTATTTAATCGTTGTTTTATTTAACTTCTTTCAAGGCAAGTCCAAAAGATAAAAACAATATTGTTTCTAGCATTAAATCTCCGCTTAATGGAATTTTTAAATCCGCTTAAGTGAAATTTGTTTTCACTTATCCGAACTCCGCTTAAGTGAAATTATTTGTCATTTAAGCGGGGTTCGTTTAAGTGAAAAACCCGCTTAAGTGAAAGAAAGACTGTGACATTTTGCCTTTTCTCTTAAGCGAGTTTTACTGTATCGCATAGGCATAATAATTACAGCCGAACTAGAGAAATAAACTGAATCTGAGAGTAAATGGTAGGAATTATGTACAAGCACCAGTCTACCAATGTTTGTCATTAGGTACCTAGGTATATTTGTATACTTTTTATTAATGTCCATTTTTTTACATTATCAATTAAAAATAAAATGCACGACTCGATCGCACGAACTTGCTCTTATGTAAAAGTATTTTGAAATATAAAATACATTTTATAAATATAAAACATGGATTTAATGAGATAAAAATGTTCAAATGTATGGAATTGCCGTCTTATTAATCTTTTTTATATAAAAATAGTTTCTTATATAACAAATTTCCTTAAAATTTTTCGAGAACAAAATTTGGGATGCCAAATTTTAAGTATTTAGTAGTATAGATTTTAGAAATAGTTTCAAAAAATAATCATTCACACTTTTTAATGATATGGGTTTTTCAAAAAAAAACTTGGGATTTTTTTTTTTAAATTTTAAAAAAAAAATTTTTCGAATATTTTTATAAACAATATTATTTTAAACTTAAGGCGGTTCCTGCTAAAATTTTTGGATAAAATCGTTAGAGCAGTTGATGCGAAAGTCAAAAAACCAAAAAAACGGTTCTATGACAAGTACAGTTAATAATATTTTGGCCCAAATTTTTTTTTTTTTTGACCAAAATGTAGTCCATGTCCATAATATCACACCTAATTTTTTTTATAAAAATCGTTAGAGCCATTTTCGAGATAAAAAAGATTATGCATTACGGGCGTATGGAGGTACCGTTATAGTTTTGGAACTAAAAACAAATTTTCAATTTCCCCTCTAGGGAATCACCGAAGACGAAGACCCTTAAGTACCGAGTTTGAAGAAAATAGCTCCAGTGGCTTAGGCTCTAGTCTAGATATACATACGGATATACAGACAGACAGACGGAATTGTCGGACCCACTTTATTCGTCTTCGCTATCATCGTAATGTCAACTTTGATCAAAATCCCGAGTTCGATTTTTTTCCAAATGCAGAACTTGCACTATAGTACCTATATCGCAAGTAAAAATAATTCTGAAAAAAACTCGCTCAACCATATAAATCACCATCCAAATCGTTCGAAAGTCGAGAACGAGAACGAACTAATGAAAATAATAAAATCAACAAAAAGAAAGCACCACCGCAAGCCGTCCACGGAGTAGATAGATATAGATATACGAGTATGTATACAGACAACGAACTCAATGTTACAACTGCCAAATGTTTGGGCATGGAGAGAAAAACTGTCATATTAAGGCTCATTGTGCCAATTGTGCAGATAATCATGAAACAAACATTTGTAAGTCAAACACTATAAAGTGTGCAAACTGCAACGAAGTTTATAAAGCCAATGACCCGATCTGCATCAGCCGACAAAGTTTCTGTAAAATCCGTGAGAAATCATCTAGGCGAAAAAGAATGCATGCAAAGTTGCACCAACAACATCCTTCGTATATCTTATCCTCACACATCACACATTTTGTTTGATTACTCAATTAATGATATTATTTTAGAAAAAGTTACTCAAAAAAAAGACTTAGGAGTTATATTAGATCATAAGCTTTCTTTTAATTTTCACATTGATTTTATAGTTAATAAAGCCTATAAGATGCTTGGTTTTGTACGAAGAAATACAAAGGAATTTTCTGATCCTTACGCGCTCAAATGCCTTTACTCTGCTTTTGTCAGATCTAATCTGGAGTATTGAAGTGTTGTTTGGAATCCTTTTTATAACACTCATTCATTAAGAATAGAAAGAGTACAGAAATCTTTCACTAGATACGCTTTTAATAAGCTTAATTGGAGTATTGATAGACCTCCATATAATGTAAGATGCCAGCTCTTTGGTATGCAAACGCTTGAGTTAAGAAGGAAATATTTTTCAATAATGATGATTAAAGATATCTTAAGCTAATCACATAAATTGTTCTTATTTGCTTGAACGTATTAACTTATATTTTCCTTGCAGAAGTCTCCGTATGTTTTTCTACCTACGTGATGAATTTTCTAGAAATAACTATTGTAGAAATGAACCCATATCCCGTTGCATTAAAATGACAAATAGTGTTTTACCCTCTCTAGATATTTTTCAACTCTGTTCAAGAGATAGCTTTAAAAAAATGTCATGCTTGTTTTGTTATATATCGACACATAGTTTATTTAAATTAATATTTATTTATATTTATAAAATGAAATTTACTGTACATATTTTACTATACTACTTTTACTTTTATTATTATTACATTTATTATATAAGTTGTAATCTATAAGAGATTGTAAAACTCTGCTTGATGAAATAAACTAAACTAAACTAAAAGACTTTACAACGGCTCTAAACCTGAAAACCTTATTTATAATGAAAATACACGAGGAATAGCGGTGGAATAAGCTAAAACTGGTTCGTAGGAGGTTTAAGGCCGTTTAAGTATCTAAATGTCATTTTGAGATGACATCTTGTGAAATTTACAAAAAGGAATGTAAGCAATTTTTTTTCGTTTCTTAGTAAGACAAAAAGGATAGATATTTTGCAATAATAAATTATTTATATTTTCCAAACGCTCTAACAGTTGTACGGTATTGGGAACGCAATGTGGTTTGGTTGCTGGTTGGTACATTCATTTATTGGATTTGAACTTTATACAATCCAATTTTAAATGTATCCAATTTCCAATATGCATACAATGATAATAAAATGAATAATAATGGAAATCAGCTGGGGTTTGATTTAGGTGTATAATAACCAGAGTTTTAGATTTTCCACTTTTTTCCCAGTATATTCCCAGTATATTTGACATAAGGAAGGCGTAGCTAATACGGCTAAAAAAATATATATTAAATAAGGATTCGTTTGACGTGGCGTAAACTCGAAGTACGTGCTTCGGCTCGGTTTAACTATTGCGAGGTTGAACCCAGTATTATTGAAAAATAATAAATAAGGCTGTTAAAGGGTAATCATAATCCTTTGAGCGCGTGTAGATGATAAAAAAAATATATATAACAAATAAATCCGACTTTCCTGAGCTCACGCCAAAAAGGCCAAAGTTCCAAGCTCTAATGAGGTACAGTGAAAGCTTTACTTGCGGACAGCTCCAATATGCGGAAAGTTCTCTTAAACGGACACATTTTCGGGAACAAACTTCTTTTTCGAAAATCTCATACAAATAACTTTCCTATAAACGGACACTCTCATAAACGGACGCGGAGACGTTTTTTGCTCATTTTAGATAGAAAACCTCCCATACGCATACGCCGACACATTATTTTATTTAGGGATTATTTTTTCTCAAAAATGTAACGGAAAAGAACAAAAAAAGTTCTAAGTACAGTTTATGTTTAATACGTAAGTAAATCTACAGAAAATCTCCGATAACCGGACGCGAAGCTCTAATAACTGGACAATGCGATGTTATGTTGAAAGGTTATTAGGGGATTTCCCGAGTTTGTTACTGGGGGTAGTTGGTGTAATTTTGAGAGGGTATGGTTCCTTTTTTTCATCACGTTTCGTTTTTACACATGTCATTTCCTTTCCTTCAGCTACTCATTCATCACACTCAAAGTTTTTTTGTATGCCCTTAATATGTCAAAGACACAGTGTGAGCATTAGGAAAAAAGGGAGGGGTTAGAAAGGAGGTGTCGGTGTACATTGGTTTTGAATTTTTGAACATTGCAATGATTGGTAAGGAATTCCACATTCGCGTCTTACGGCTGAAGAACGAATCTCTGTACTTCAAAGTACGTCCGAAGTTGGGCTCAAGGGTAAACTGATGGGCATTCCTAGAAGTGCGAATATTACGGTTGAATTGTTTAAGGGGAGGAATGCAGCTGGCTATTTCACTAGAGCATAGTCCGTTAAAATAAGGGTAAAAAAGGGTGAAGCAAGAAGAGTTGTAAATTGCGAATGCATTGAGCAACAAAAAACTTATTGGTTCGCGCTTTGGTAAAAAGGTTGGTTTTTTTTTTTCAGCCACGACATGAAATATTTTATATATGCAAAGTTTTTCTTAGATTTAATATTGGAAAAACACAAGCTGCAGATATTTCAAGAAATAAAGAAGATGTTCGTGGAAAATGGCAATATAGATCGTAGATCCAATATTAATCAGAAATAATATGAAGTTAAGAAAAAAAAAGTTTTTTTTATTGCTTTCCGTTAACCGGACAGTTTTCATAACCGGACAAAAATTGGGGGACCATGAGTGTCCGCTTATTAGAGCTTTCACTGTAATAATTTCAATAAGCAACAATTACAACGAGTGAACAAACACCTTGCACAAAACTGGGAGGTGCTGGGACCACGAACAGTGGAACAATGATCTTTTTCAAAGGAAGAAATCAACACGCTTACAGCAGAGATGATAACATTACTTAGCCGACGCAACACAAAAGCTGATCAGTTTAATACGATTAGTTTAATACAATTAGCTTATAAATATCTATATTCAGGTAAATAATAATGAATGTTAGTTTAAAGATGAATTGTTGGAATCAGTGGCGTAGCGAACCATCTCGGCGCCCGGGGCGGGAGACCCATTTTGCCGCTCCCATTCAATACTAAATTAAAATTAAATTTCGAGACATAATTTCACAGGCAATGAAGTATCTTTTATTGAAAGTAAAATAGAATTAGCGGTTTCATAAACGGATTTTACGAGCCTTACGAATGAGGCTCGTGAGACAAAGCTGCATCTGCGGATTCATCTCCATGCATGCGTTTTTTCCTGCGAATTGTACTCGTTTTGAGATCGATTCCGAGTTTTTTCCAAAAAGTCTTAGAAAATTCGATTGCGGCTTGGACAAAACGGTCTCTGCTCTCCACCAGAAGAGCTTTTAAAACGCAGAGTTTCTGAGCATACTTATCCACACTCAGTCCACATTGCTGCAGGTAAATCTGTGCGTCATCTTCAGGTAGCTCTGCAGCTCAAACGCCAAGAAAAGTGAGGAAGTTGAATGACTGCATGACTGTCAGAAGAAGACTGGCTACCCATCCATCAATTCTTCCAGTACCTCAAGAACTTCCACAAACTTATTTTTAAGCGTCTTTACAGCTTCACGAGGTTCACTTTTTCTGCAGGCTTGTGACTAGATGCTTGAGATACTTCTGGTGAGTCGACTTCATCTTGACCCTGCTCTGTGGTGGGACCAGAACAACTTCCAACTTCGACGGCAGGCACGTCTTCTTCTTCTGCCCGTAAAATAAGTTATGCATTCCCATGAATATTGGCGGAGGACAATTCTAGGCCACTCACGATTTTAGATGGAGGAATCTTACTTACATTGGAATCACTTCCGCTGCTGCTGGATGCCGCCGAAGACGTTAACGTAGTTTTTGAACCAGAACTAGAACTGAAATATTTCGCGTCTGCTTCTTTCTTAGCCTTTTTCCTGCAGTATTCCGCGCCGCTTTCTTTAACTCTTTTCATTTTCAAAAACTAGTTCAAAGGTTGAGTGAAGTACTAAGTGCTTAGTTTTAGAAGATTCAACAGTATTTAAACTATAAACAACACAATCGAAATAACTTTCTGTGATGCGGGAGGGAGCAAAAACATTGAGCTGGCTGAGACTAGAATAACGTTTCCGTCGAATCCTAGTTATCTTATCATATCTCGCATATGCATATCATATGTTTCGGAACACTCCCTTTCAGTTTCGCGAGAGTTTCGGAACGTTTTGTTTTAGTTTCGCGATCAGCGCGACAATACGGAATGCACTCTTACGGCCCTACTCACCGTCTAATTCACGAAAGCGGTCAACGACGAACTACAGATAGGGTGGCAAATTTCAAATTTACATCATTGTTGTTTGTTGACTTGTCAAACGATCTGTCATGAAACATATGATTTCTACTCTACCCGCATCACCGGCGACATTTTGCCGCCCCCCTAGGCCTGCCGCCCGGGGCGGACCGCCCACCCCCCGCCCCCCCTACGCTACGCCACTGGTTGGAATGCTAGAAGCATTCGGAACAAAAAATTAGAATATTTTGCTTTCTTAAGAAAACATAATATTGATGTTAATTAGTGAAATGATGATAGTATAAATATCTCCAATAAAGACTACAAATGTTATTGCGTAGACAGAGAAGAGAGAAGTGGTGGTGGTGTCGTCGAGGTAGTTAAAAAAACAATAAACCATCAAATACTTTCTGTGATTAAAACCAAACTAATGTAAAATATAGTTATAAAAGAACCATTTGAAAATAGGTATTCTATAAAAAACTTTTCAATCTATTTCCCGGGTGGGTCTACTTAACTAGAAAAAAAGGTATGATTTCCGTAATGATTTATGTAAGTTGATAACATTAAGTGACATATACTTGATTGGAGGGGATTTCAATTGCAAGAATAGAAATTGGGCTGTGTCAGAGCCAATGCATGACTTGAGTCAAGGCACCCATTTAACATTTTGTACATTCCAATACAGACTTATTTCTTACAAACTACTCTGAATTATTCAGCCAACCTATTGTTGAAAATGATCTTAATTCAAACCATCTTCCAGTTTTAATAAACATGAATTGTGAAGGGATCGCACCAGCGATTACTTAATTACTTGCCACAAACCAATTAAAGATACATTCAACCTGCTTCGATACTTGATACTCGGTTTCCCATCCATATCCATCGCATGCACTTACTTTGCCGGCTATAGCAAAGCCGATTCATAATGTTCATTCATATTTTCTTTGGCACACTCTGTGCACAAGATAATGTCTATAGACACTCATATAGTTCAACCGGCACCTTCAGTGCACGAACTATAGAAAAAAAAACAAGATATACAAAAATACTCATATGACAGTTCTAGTGCTCGAAGAGTATTTTTGTGTACAAATTTTAAGCATTTCGATGGGTCATCGGCTTATGAATTATACTATGCATCATAAAAGCAAGCTAGCCCAAAAACAATTAAAGTGCATAGCATGGTCAAATGCTGATTGTACATTTTGTGAGAAAACCGATAGAACGTTATCGATTATCGAAGTATGGTTGGATACCAACGAAAGCAAGTTATTTTTGTATACAAAGAGAGAATAAAAAGATAATTTTTCACTTCTTTACTGAAGGCAAACTAAGTTCGTTTTCCTTAATAGAGCAATTCGCAGGAGGTTCGAACAAAGTTTCTCATTCGGTATATCAGACGCCCTAGAGAGCAGTATTGCTTTTGGGTGAAGGTTTATTTGGCTACTCGCTGGACCGAGTCTGGTATACTAGAATATTTAAACCATTTAGAACCTCCACCAAGAAGAGTCTCCCAACATTACAATATTTGTCTTGAATGTTTGCAAATTGAAACGGCCGGCGAGAGAAAACTGTGCTGGGTAACTTATTCCATAATCGTGTTGTGCGACTAAAAAACGAATCTCTATATTTGACGGTACGACCAAAGTTAGGCTCAAGGGTGAACTGATGAGCATTCCTAGCGAAGCGGGTATCACGGATGAATTGATAAAGGGGAGGAATGCAACTGGCTACTTCGAGTGAGCATTGTTTGTGAAAGAAGCGATAAAACAGGGAAATACATGAAACATTCCGACGTTGTTCAAGAGATGGGAATGAATCCATGATAGCTCTGTTTCCTATCGGTTTTAACGCTCTGTTCTGAATTCTATCCAATAAATAAAGAGAAGATTGTGCCGCACCTGCCCAAAGGTGTGAGTAATACTCGAGTTTTGCCGTATAAACGCCTTATAAATTGTAGCCAGATCAGAAGGGTTGAAAAATTTCTTACATCGATATAGAAATCCTAAGCAGTTGAAAGCATTTTTGGTGGTCTCGGGAATGTGATCATTCCAACGAAGATCGTCGTTAACACACCTATCGAGTACTGAGAGCTTTTCGGTTTCTTCGATGCAAGTGCCATTTAAGGACAATGGCATAGGGAGTATATTTTGCTTCAACGACAATAGACAGCATTGAATTTTCGAAGCATTAAACTCCACACGGTTTTTTATACCCCATTTAACAATGCTGTAAAGATCGGAGTTTAATGAACTTATCATACGATACTGTTGCAAATTCACTTCCGAAGGAGATGGACGTTAATTTGGGAACGAGTATGAAAAGCTGAGAGTAGAGTCGTTGGAAAAATAATGAAATGGATTAGAAGCTTCAGAAAAGAGAGCATTTATAAAAATGAGGAAGAGAGTCGGAGAGTCAGACGGAGCCCTGGGGAACACCAGCATTTATTTTGTGAAGATCAGACTTAAAACCATCCAATACAACATGTATTGAACGATCTATAAGGTAATTTCTAATCCAAAGAATAATGGTTTCATTGATACCAAACGCACGCATTTTCGATAAGAGAGCCCGGTGCCAAAACCTATCAAATGCCTTAGAAATATCAAGCGCAATAATCTTACTTTCTCCAAAACAATGTAAAGATCTGTTCCACTCTTCGGTGAGATATGCCATCAAATCAACAGTGGAACGATTGCTGCGAAAGCCGTATTGCCGGTCATTAAGAATCTTTCGATCTTCGAGATATTTCTTGAGCTGATGATTTATCAGCGATTCCATGACCTTGGAAAGAAGGAAGTAGGTTGAAACAGAAATTATTTAAATGAAGTAGATTTCAATTTTAAAATATTTTGAAAAAAAGAAGTAGATCTACTTAAATTGAAGTAAGGTGGTACTACTGATCGCCATATTATCGAGTTCACATTATGTAATCGTATTGAAGCTGTCCAATGAAGATTTTTACGTTTTGCCTTGCGTGGGCTTGGCTGGGACGATCCTTTTAACCTTCGTCCATATGAAGAACGTCTGAAGCATCTAAGTTTACATTCTTTATGTGCGCGCCGTAACACGTCTAATATTCTCTTCATTCATCAGTTATTAACATGTAATATTGACTGCCCCTATTTACTACAACAGATCGGTTTTAATACTTACCCACATCGTTCTCTATCTACGACTCTTTTTTGACTCCAATACCATCGTACGGTCTACGGACGAAACGAACCCCTGTCAAGAATGTTGAGTAGGGTAAATAATTCAAACATATTTGACTTAAAGCTTATTAAGTCCTCACTTAAACATGCCGTCCGTCGCTACCCCTCCTGATATTTATCTAAATTATTTTATTATTAATTAATTTATTTATTTTTAGACTCAAGTACTTAATGCTTGACTTAAGATATTTTATTGTGATATAGGTAGAATAAGTGACTTAAGCTTAATTAAATTATTAAACATAAATAATTAAACATAATATTTATCGTGGCGGAATGAGATATAATGCCGCAAGGTCAGAGGATAGATCATTGCTGTTATTTGACTACCGCCGCACAGTGGGGAAACGGCGGAAAAAACCCATATTTCGGAAGTAGGATTTATTTTGATATTGCACGTGTTTCTAACAGTAAATTATTTAAAGAATCAGGAAATGAAAACTGTTTTTCAAAAAAAAAATTTGTGGGCCTGGAGATTTTCACTCAAAGTTGAAAAATAGTAAAAACTGGTAAAAATATGCGTAGTTTTAAAATGATCCATTTACCCTAAAATTTCAAGGTTTGAAACCATTTTTTTTTGTAAATAGGCTTAAAATAAATAGACAAACAATATGGTACATTAGTTTAGCGAAAAAGAATTTAATAAGATTTTTTTGACAAGAAAACATTCAATTTTTGTGACTTTTTAAGTTCACATAAGGTTTTAACTACTTCCTCTGTTTGCCTCTGTTGGCGGATAAGTTTCGTTAGATAGTGTTGAATCTCAGCAATAGTTTTCAAAAAAAATCTCACCCGAAGACGTCCGTATTTGGTTTTAAAAGCAATTCCAACCTGAAAAAGTCACCCAAAAATGCAAAAAAAAAAATAAGGTAGCAAAAAAAATGAGCAGCTCTTTTCGCCAGACAAATCTTTCTAAATGTATTTTGGTATGCTGAATCTGAACGTGAAGTCCGTTTTGCGAAACAACTCAAAATTATTGATTAAATTGCAAAAAACATTTAAAAAAACGCAAAATTTTAAAGTTTTTCGAAATTTAGTCAAACATTTTGGGGTGTTTAGGCAAAATGGATTTCACATTTAGATTCAGCATATACCAAAATACATTTAGAAAGATCAGATCGATCAAAGGAACTGCATATTATTTTCTCTTTGTCTGTCGCTGTTGGCATCAGGACTTTGTATTTCAAACCTGTATTGCACATTTACCAATTGAAATAAATGTTTTTCATTAACCCACTTTTTTGAAATTATTTATAACTTTCGGAATACAGTAAAACCGGTTATTTGAAGCCTCTCTTATCTTTAATTCCACTTGTCTCCAACAGAGATAGAATGAAGTTAGGGTTTGGTTGCTATAATTTAATTTCTTTTTTGTTGATTTGAATTGATTTTTTTGTTTAACTGTTTTTTATATACATATATATACAATAAATACTTTCTTTCTTCGTGACCTTTTATTTAATTCAATAATGTTTATCCTTGAGTGGGCTTTAGGTCAATTTTTTGTTTTGTTTTTTTTTTATGTTGTGACGTTTTGGATGTGGTTACACCCTTCTTCAGACCTATTTATTAATTGAAATATAATTTAAAACATATATATCTACATATATATTAAATGCATAAATGCATGACAAATTTTAAAAGAGTATACTTACAACTTTAAAAAATACAAATATTTTTTATTTGTTTGTTCGTTTTTGGTTTCCGTGTTTTTTTTAAAAAAGTTTAAAAGACGTTTTAAATCTTTTTTTTTTTTTGTTAAATGTTTAAAAGATATATACAACAAAAAAGAAAAAGATTTAAAACGTCTTTTTAACTTTTTTAAAAAAACACGGAAACCAAAACCGAACAAACAAATAAAAACTATTTGTATTTTTTAAAGTTGTAAGTATACTCTTTTAGAATTTTGATGTATTTAATATATATGTATATATATGTTTTAAATTATATTTCAATTAATAAATAGGTCTGAAGAAGGGTGTAACCACATCCGAAACGTCACAACATAAAAAAACAAAACAAAATATTAACAAAAATTGACCTAAAGCCCACTTAAGGATAAACATTATTATATATACAATATTTCAAATTGAATTTATGTATATATTTCAAAAAAAAAATCATTGATTTTTAGGTAAAATTTGGTGTTTCTCCGTAATTTAGATTAAATATCCAAAAAAACAAAAACTGGTTTTCAGTTTTTTTAATGTCATTTTTTTCTGAGCGGGCGTGGCAATGGGTGGTCATTGGTGTGGATTTGTCTTTATATTGGCTACCTTTCCTGCAAATTTCATGAAAATTGGTTCAGTAGTTTAGTTTTAATTGAGTTTTTTCCGGTCTCCCATACAAGGTGCCCCACTGTGCGCCGCCGCGCCGGCTCAGTAAATATTAGCTGTTCTTTTCGCATTCCTTATTCTATTATTTTTAAATTTCAATAACTGAAATAAATAAATTCGTTTAGTAAATTTCAACTGCTTTAACTTCTTACGGTGGCACGGATCCGAGCGGTCAAATACAAGAAAAAGTCTAGCGCGGTCAAATCACACGACCTTGGTGACCAATTCAAGTCACATCTGTGAGAGGTAACCTTACTCTTAAATCGTTGATACAGAATGTGAATTGTCACGTCCGCTGTGAGGCACGTAGCTCTTTCCTATTGGAACCACATATCGTCAAGGTACAGGTTCAATTTGGGCCATTAAAAATTGGTTATCATCGTTCTGTAGCGCTCGCCATTGACGGTGAATGCCTCACCAAAAAATCCACACCAAACAATAACTTTTAGAGGATGCATTGTCTCCTGGTGAATATCGTGTGGATTGGTGTCGTACCATATAAGGCGATTTTGCTTGTTAACTCAGCCATTCTTCCAAAAATGTGCCTCGTCGTTAAAGATGGTTTTACGCCCAAAATAGGTATCATAGGACCATACATATATATGTATTTACCTGCTAAAATTCAATTCTATTTTTATGTATTGACATACATATGTATATAGATGTGTACATATTTATGTACACCAGATATGTACATAGATAATATTCCATGGTTAAAACAAAAAGTTTCACTTTGTACCATGTTCAAATTGTAACACTTCAAACAAAAAAACTTTTACAGTAAAATAACAAACGAAATTTTTAAGATTAAGTTATTTGAGTCAAATTGGTACATCACATAAATTGCGCTCTTATAATGAGTTACATTTCAAAGGAAATATTTAAATTTAAGTTTCCAGTTTCCTTTCCAACCGAGCAAGTTGATGTGTAATGAATTTTATTTTGTTTTTTTAAAGGGGTAAACTTTTGATCTTCTTCACATAAGAATTAGGTATTTGCCAGTTTAGAAGTAGGTACTCAACAAAATAAATGTTAATCTCTGTATTTCTATCTCCTTAGGGTGT
The DNA here is from genome assembly GCA_963931855.1 of Philhelius festivus. Lineage (NCBI taxonomy): Eukaryota > Metazoa > Arthropoda > Insecta > Diptera > Syrphidae > Philhelius > Philhelius festivus. The sequence continues at coordinate 157,306,435 of OZ007554.1, forward strand.
TTGTTTTTAATGTATGCACCCGTGCGTCGTCGGTTTTTCGAAGGAAAAATATGCTTCAATTCTTTTTTTTTAATAATTTATATGTACAATCTCAATTCTCATGTTTACAGGATGATGCCGATACACATGATGCATTCTATTGGGGTTGGAATGATAATCACTTTAATAGTGATGCTGAAAGCAGACGCTTCTCCACTGCCCAGGTAGTTGTATTTTAAATAGCTCGTTTTTTTAAAAGTATTTAATATAATCATATTATTAATTTCTAGGGTAATATATTTCGTGTATATGCGAATATATTTAGATGCTAACCTAACACAAGAACTATTACTACCTACAAGATTCTCTAACAAGTCATGTCTCATTATGAAACATTGCCATCGTTTCGGTACCTTTTTTAAAGGCGACTTAAATTGGAGTTTTCTATAATAAAGAATCGACGTATGAACGCTTAAAAGCAGAAAAAGTAGACGAAGAAGTGTTAATAAATTAATAAAAAAAAAAAAATAAGTCGATGTTTGATGTTGGTGCATTTTAAATTGTTGGAAAGGGAATATAAGAATCTTTTACCAATGCTTAAGGATATTTTGAATTGGAATCGGTTAAGCGCGGTAATAAGTCTTTAACCCATGCACATTAGACTGGGCCAAAAAAATTGACTATTTTTTTTTTTTGAACGATATATCGAGAATATCATTCAGAATGACAAAAAAAAATTTTCGTAAAAGTTTGAGCCCTTAATATCAATTTTAAGAGGGCTGTCATCGCTAATTTTGATTTTTAGTCATAATTTCATGTTTTGCGTCAGAACTGACAAAACATTGAAGTAAAAAAAATTCATTTTGACTTACTTTTATATAAAATTAAATTCCCTACAAAAAAGGTCTAAGTGAAAATTTTCGTCAGACAAGCCGTTTTTGAGTAATTAAGCTTAATAAATTGTTATTTTTCGTTAGTTACAAAAATCCAAATTAAAAAAGTAAAATCGAAGAAAAATAACAATTTATTAAGCTTAATTACTCAAAAACGGCTTGCCTGACGAAAATTTTCAATTAGACCTTTTTGGTAGGGAATTTAATTTTATATAAAAGTAAGTCAAAATGAATGTTTTTTACTTCAATGTTTTGTCAGTTCTGACGCAAAACATGAAATTATGACTAAAAATCAAAATTAGCGATGATAGCCCTCTTAAAATTGATATTAAGGGCTCAAACTTTTACGAACATTTTTTTTTGTCATTCTGAATGATATTCTCGATATATCTTTCAAAAAAAAAATAGTCAATTTTTTTGGCCCAGTCTAATGCACATGCGTAATTTCTGTTTTCAATGAACTTGCTCTAAAGACGTAAATGTTTCCTGTTTTCGTGACCTGTTTTTTTTAAGCCTCAACTGGGCTTTAGGTCAATATTAAATATTTATTTTCAACAATCAATATAACTGCATAACGTTTCGGGTGTATTTATTAACACGCTTCTTCACCACTGACTTGCAATTTTCAAAGCTAAAAAGCTTTTTCTCATCTTCTTTTTGTATTCTTTATTAAAAATCTTAAAAAAGACTTTTTTGTTTGTTTTTATTTTATTTGTTTATCTATATTTGTTTATATATAAAAATCAATTGCTGTTCGTTTGTCTCGCTAAAGCCCGAAAATGACTGGACCAATTTTGCTAATTTTGATCTTGAAATATTTGTGAAAGTTCATGGAAGGTTTAAACGGTGAGAAACATAAATAATAAGTAATGGAAATACTAAAAAGGTCAATGTAATTTTCCAACACAAAATGTTCCTAGCTGTGAAACATTTGATGTCTTTTGTCAAAAAAAAAAATTGTCACTTGGTTGTCAAATATTTATATGTATACATATGTGCAATTCTTTTACATTTATGCGTATTCTGATTTTCTATATCTGCTTTGCAAGTGTTTTGCTTTGCAAATCTTGCGTTTAGGAATTTGGCCAAAATTTAAAAATCTTTTTATTATTAAAGTAATTCTTTATATAACAAACTTCTTTAAAATTTTTCGAGAACAAAATTTGGGATGCCAATTTTAAATATTTAGTAGTATAGGCGCAACATTTTAAACAGCCTATTATTAAGGTATTAGTATGATACTACTTAACAATTTGCTAACTTTATAGTAGCTTACTAACTCATTCTTCATTTTAAACATTTTCTAACTAGTATCGTACTAAAAGGATTTTCTTAATAAATTGCTTCTGAACACACCTAAAACAATGACATTTCGTGTACTTTCTCTACCCTTTTATTAAAGTTAAAATCATCGAATACCTACTTTATTTTTTTAGTATCGTGCTAGCTTTCATATAACTCTTTGACATTTGCAAACATCAAAAAAGGTTCGTGTACTTACTTTTTTACACGAAATGTCATTGTTTTAGGTGTGTTCAGAAGCAATTTATTAAGAAAAGTCTTATAGTACGATACTAGTTAAAAAATGTTTAAAATTAAGAAGGAGTTAGTAAACTATTATAAAGTTAGCAAATTTTTAAATAGTATCATATTAATACCTTAATAATAGGCTGTTTAAAATTTTGCGTCATTAATTTTTCAAAAAAAAAACTTGGATTTTTTTTTTTTTTTCAAAAAACCCAAAAAATAATTTTTCGAATATTTTTATATATACAATATTATTTTAAACTTAAGGGAGCTCCTGCTGAAAATTTTTGGTTAACATCTTTAGTGACATGAATGAGAAAGTCGAAAATCAAAAAAACGGTTCTATGACAGGTACCGTTAATAACATTTTGCCCCAAATTTGTTTTGACCAAATTATAGTCCATGTCCATAGTATCACACCTAAGTCTTCTTAATTTCTTAATTTATTGTAATTACAAAGCTTTAATCAAAGTCGTTAGAGCCGTTTTTGAGATAAATAAGATTTTGCATTACGGGTGTATGGGAGGTAACGTTAGTTTTGGAAAAAATTTCAATTTGCCCTCTAGGCAGTCACCGAAGACCCTTAAGTATCAAGTTTGAAGAAAATAGCTCCAGTGACTTAGGCGGTAGATCGAGGTGCAGACATAAAGACAGACGGACCCACTTTATTCGTCTTTGCTATCATCGTAATGTCAACTTTGATCAAAATCTCGAATTCGATTTTTTTCCAAATGCAGAACTTGCCCTATAGTACCTATATATGAGCATATCCCAAAAACTTTTTATTTTAGCGAAAAAAAAAAAAATTTTTTACTTGTAGGCACACTATTTTCCTTTAGTTATTCTATTTAGAGAGAGTTTAAAAACTAATGAAATATCCGCGTTACTCATTTATAATCGACGAAATGCAATAAATATTTATTTTAATGTATATTTGTATGTATGTACATATTTATTTTTTAATTTATTATAATGATAATTTCATAAATTGTTTCAAACAAAATTTTAAAACAAAAGTACTCGTATAAATTGATTACATTGCACAAGGTCAGGTGCTGCATCGTTCGTAGCGTAAAAATCATTTTTTTTTTTGTAGATATTTAATAACTATTTCTGGTTTTTAAGATAGTTAAGCCTATAAAAGTTCAGATCTGAATTTATAATTAACGCGACTACTTTTTTCGTTAGTTATGTGTTTTGAGAAAATAATTACAGCTATAATAATTAATTCTATGAAAACAATAGTATACATGTGCTACGTGAAAAACTGCTTTTTAAATACGAATTACGGTTGAAAAGTCAATTTTTCAAATGCTCTTGTATCAAAAGTTATCATAGAACAAGAATAGGCTTCAGCTCATATGTTCGTTTTGATGACAACTACAAATATTCATTACCATTTTTAGATTTATAAAGACGGCATGCATTTAAATTTGTTAATTTCAACAATATTGAAAAAGTTAAAAAAATCTCTTACACGCAAAAAAGTAATTTAATTTTTTTTTTTTGCAAATTGCACATCAAATTCCTTGGAGATGTAGCTTTGTAATAATAAAATTTAACTTCCGAATTAAGAGAATGATTCAAAAATGTCACGGCGTTAAAGAAAAAAAAAATTAAAAATATAGAGTTTTATGCAAATTACAGGCTAAATTTAAACATTTTTCGTTTTTTCTTTTTTTTTTTGCTACTTAGAATGAAATTAATGTTGTTTTTATATAGTTAATGCATGAAGGCACATTACATTCAATACTTTAACAAAGGAGGGATTTCATTTGAAGGCAATTATAAATAATGCAAGTAAGATTTTTATCCAATTACCATATATATATCTATCATCAGTTTGTCAGTGCGCGAGAACTTTATTGACGACCTGAGAAGACGACCTGACTTAGGTCGTCGAAGTCAATCAAATTTGCGACAAGCTACGTACCTCATGTCCAAACCGCACTGACGACCAGCGAGAGACAGATAATGTTATCATTCGTCTTGGTATGGCTAAACGCATGATACATGCACCTTACGGAGTTGTCAATAACAACTCACCCTGTATGGTCGGTGAAAAGTGTTCCAAGCGATAACCGAGAGACCTGGTTGCTGAAACCATCACGGGAAATGACGGTTACCCATTGCATCGTCGGCGATCAATTACGGACGGTAGTTGTGAAGGTAAAACGACAAGATTTTGACTGTGCAGTACTCGCCAATATTTCCCAAAGCTTTTGAAGCTCACATCAATGTGGAATATTGTAACTACGTTAAATAGATAGTTATGTTAATATGTTAACAAAGATAGTGACATGACCATCTTTGTTGTAACTGTTGTATTGGCACCACTTGTATAAAATTGTTATGTCACTAATGACATTATTAGGATAACCATGTGATATATATTTGACATTACATTATAATAAAGTTCTTCTGATCTTATCCTTACAACATGGTGGCAGCGGAAAAGTAAAATTTAATCCAAAATTAAATAAAACATCACTAATTAAAAAAAGAGAAAATTGGTTGGAGATATAAATAAACTAAAAACACATTTAAGGACAATTAATTTTAAAGGAAAAAATTAAAGCTCAAAAAGGAATCATCCCGCTTACGGGACAACAAACATCAGGAACACCCAAAAAATCAAGCATGCAATTGGCTCTTACTGCTCCAGAGGAATTCTCATTTGTGCCATCAGAATGGGAAAAGTGGATACGACGATTTGAGCGCTATCGAATTGGAAATGGATTGCACGAGTCGGACGAAAAAACCCAGGTAAATATTTTAATTTATTGCATGGGGGAAAAAGCAGAGGAAATTTTTGCATCGTTCACACCATTACCTGACAAATATTCTGCATGCGTCAAAAAATTTGGTGAATATTTTATTCCGAAAAGAAATATTATTTATGAACGCGCTAAGTTCTTAAAACGAAAACAAATTGACGAAACTGCTGAGGAATTTATCACGGATCTACACGCACTCGCGAAACATTGCGACTGGGGAGCTTTGCAAGATGAGATGATTTTACTAACGTTAGTGGTGGGCATGAAAGATGAAAATTTAAGCGATAAACTCCAGCTAGATCCAGCTCTCACCTTGGAAAAAGCTGTGATTTCAATAAGGCAGGTAGAAGAGTTTTACCGCCAAAAAAACGATCTCCATCCCAAATCCGAAACATATGTTTGCAAATTTCATCGCTCCGTGGATCAAAAACGAAAAACTACTTATAGACAGAAGAGAGAGTTCGACAAATCAAAACAAAGAGATGAACAACGGAAAGATAAGTGCATGCGATGTGGTTTTGAACGACACGAATACAACAAGTGTCCAGCAAAGACTACTATTTGCAAGAAATGTAAAAAAACCGGTCATTACGCTAGAGTTTGCAAATCGAAAGGGCTATGCGAAGTAAGGGAGGATAACGATTCGAGAAGAGATCAAGAAGAATATTTCGTGGGGTCAGTGACTGATAAATGGTCTGTAGAATTATGACTGAATACAAAGATGATAACATTCAAGGTCGATACAGGCGCTGATGTTACTTTAGTGCCTTTGTCAGCTGTCCAAGACATGGAGGAAATAAAGATGGAAAAAACGGGAGCAAAACTTTATGGGGTAGGGCAGCAAATAAATATTCTGGGAAAAGCTAAGGTCAGTTTAAAGTATGGTCAACGAGAAGTAAGAGAGGTTGTTTACATAACCAAAGACACTAAAACACCATTATTAGGGAAAATGGGAATTGAAAAACTAGGTTTGATAAAAAAGTTATTTAGGGTTTCTTCAAGGGACTGGATAAATGAATTTAAAGATGTTTTTGAAGGCTTGGGAACATTCAAGGGAGAATACAAAATCGAATTAAAAGAAAATAGGGAGCCGTACGCCATATCTACGCCAAGAACAATACCTGTGCATTTAAGGAAACAAGTCCAGGAGGAAATAAATAGAATGGAAAAAGAAGGGGTAATAGCTCCAGTTGAAAACGCAACAGATTGGTGTGCGCCAATGGTTATCGTACCAAAGAAGAGTGGTTTACGTATTTGAGTGGATTTAAGCGAGCTAAACAAGAAGGTTAAGAGACAGGTTCATCCGATTCCTGGTATAGATTACTCTTTATCACAATTAGCAGGGGCAAAGTTTTTTACAAAATTGGATGCAAACAGTGGGTTTTGGCAGATTCCCTTATCTAAGGAATCACAGGATCTTACCACTTTTTTAACACCATTTGGACAATATAAGTTTTTACGGCTGCCTTTTGGTATAACTTCGGCGCCAGAGTTCTTCCAAAAGAAAATGACACAACTCTTAGCTGGCATGCGGAATTGCATAGTACACATGGACGACATTCTGGTATGGGGGGAAACACTACAGGACCATGACCAGTGCTTAGAAGCAGTATTTAAAAAAATACAACAGGCGGGACTGACACTCAGTAAATCGAAATCAGAGTTTGGAAAACAAAAAATTACCTACCTAGGGCATACTATTGTCGAGGGAGAAATTAGACTCGACGACGAAAAAGTCAATGCGATTTCGATGATGCAAGCTCCCACTTGCCCAACGGAAGTCCAAAGGTTACTTGGAATGATAAATTTTATAGGTAAATATATAAAAAACAAGTCAATGATACTTGAACCCATCACAAGCCTTTTATCTAAAAAAAATGTCTTTCTTTGGGGACAAGCGCAAGAAAAAGCATTCAAAACAATAAAGGAACTACTCATATCACCACCTAATCTTAAAATGTATAATCCTGAGAAGGAAACAATAGTATCGTGCGATGCTTCCAAGCTTGGATTAGGGGCTGCACTGATGCAGAGGTATGATGGTGATCTGCATCCGGTTTCATTTATCTCAAGAACATTGACGGACGCGGAAAAGAACTATGCTAATATAGAAAGAGAGGCTTTGGCGATTGCTTGGGCTTGTGAAAAATTAAGAAACTATCTAATAGGGAGGCACTTTACGGTACAAACCGACCATAAGCCATTACTTCAACTTGTAACGGAATGCTGTTCCCTCTTTGTATATTGGTGATGTCTTACCTTTCCAATGCTCAACCTAAACCACAGGATACTTAGGCTGAGAAAGGAAACACTAAGAGGGTGGTCCAAACGGCGAAGTGCTGGTGTAGGCATGCTCGCTTTAGCCTAGAACTAACTGGTCGGGGGGGTGGGATCTTGCACCCGCCACTGGACTGCCGTTTACCTAACAATACATGCCTATCTTGCTTCAAGAATCCATCGGAAACCTCATTATAACAAAGTGGAATTACTATCACAGCCAAACATTCGCTTGGTAAGCCTGAGATGTTGTTGGCTTCCGAGTGTTACCCACCCTCGGTTCACTACGCTGAGTAGGAACCCCGTGGTTACCGCTCCACTCAAATGATTTGCGATAACCCCTAACTCAAATTAACAGCGAACTTATAGTTCACTTAATTCCCCGCCGTCGATCCTCATCTTCCTTCTGTTGTCTTTCCTAAGCACTTCTCGTAAAACTAACCCACTAACATGATTACTTCACTATTGATCCACAATAAAATAGTCATACTCAGCGACTAAATCCAAAAAAAAAAAAGATTTTTATTCAATATAAAAAAAATAGCCTAATAAATGTCATTTAGTTCTAGGGTTTGCATTTTCTCTCTCCTTTAAAACAAAAAAACGAGATTTGGAATCCAAAGAAGTAAAATTAAAATTCGTAAGAGAAATAAGTAATTATTTGATCTTATAAGAAAATGTTACGAGTTGATTATTATAGCTACGTGAGCTCTTATGGAGCTCTCGGGGACCAATTCATAAAAATTACTTAGAAACTATTTTTGCGAATGCACTCAAAGTTCAATGACCGCTTTCGATTACGAACTCTCTTTATCTTGCAATAAAAAAAAAATTCTTGAGAGTAAAACTTTCGGTATGTATAACACTTTCGTTCAATGGACAATTTTTACCTTTTTTTTTCTTCTTTCCTTTTTTTTTTTCTTTATATTCTTATGTTAAGTTTGAAAAAATCTTTTGGACTCACCGTGAACTCTCCTCCAATGAAGTGGTGCGCACTACCTCCTTGGCTGGATATAGAGCTTTTAAGTCGAGTTTTATTGCTCTGGTCTCTTATGATGATCTGTTCGCTATTGTTCGTGGAAAAAAAAAAGGTAAAAGAAATGTCAAACTGAACGATTTAAGAGAAAGTACATAATAAAGTATTCTGTGAGAATTGGTTACTTAGCTTTGAGTGTCTTCGTTACATAAAGAGCATTGATTTAAACACAAAGAAATCGGAGGGGTATGTCAAAATGCCTCTAATTTAGGGAGCTCGGATTCCGAGATTGTCAATTAGGTTTGGACTCTGGTAGCGACTGGTTGGATTTAAGAGCTGCTCGTGTACGCCTGGATAAATCGTCAGGATTAAAAACAAACTCGAAGGGATTGTGCTAGAGAAAATTCACGAAAAGGTTTCTTATGACTGTGCCGCAGGTAATGTTCTCCGATTAGCTTTGCGTGGATTCTCCTAGCCCTTTCGATGTACCCCACGTGTTTCGTGACGTCTAACGGAGGACATGCATAGACCAAACACGCGGTCACAGTTGTTTAACCCGTTTTTTTTTGTGTGCTTTAAGTGTGATATTTTTTTATTCTATAACAACAAATATATAAACTCAATGTTCTTGAACTTCAACCAAACTAATTTGAGTTTAATATTACCTGCGAATATGTCTGACTGGTTTGGACAAATCAGTCGATGACGGTCATTTTTTGCCGTAATAGATCAGAAGGAACCCGTTTTCGCTTTCGCCTTGTTTTTATCAGGATACCGAATTTTGAGGACTAATCCTGTTATTTTTTTTTTCAGGATTACCTTAAACCAATTCGGGCCTGCCTGAAAAGCGCCACGATCGCGAGAACTTAATTATCGTTTAATTAAATTCTAAGAAAATCAGAAACTTTCATTTAACGTACCTTTGATAAATTCAACTAAAAGCCTATGATAAGTTATTTTTTTGCTTATTGTCTTTGGCCAATACAAATGTTGGTATCTGATCTTCTTAGAATTTTAACAAAAATTGTTAAATTAGTTCAAGTGAGAGCGGTAGAGTTTTAAAGAACGTCCTTTCAGATTGGATGTCGACCAGAAAAAGAGCCAACAGGGCATTTTTTCTTTTTTCTTAGGTTATGTCTTCCATTTGTCATTTCGTACACAGTTCGATAAAACTTGAAACAAGGGAAACTAATCGATAACTTATAGAGAGTCCATCGGAACGGAAGCGAAATAGTTAATGACATCATTCACTACCCTACAAAATAAAAAAAAACAGATCTAGGCAATATGAAATCACATTCAAGTTAGCCCATACAAACTTCTGAAAACTAAAAATTTGGATGACCTATCGCCCAGGTTACAGCGTATACGTATGAGGATGATGAGGTATGATTTCTCAATCACATCCCGGGTAGAATTTTCGACTCGATAATGCCAAGGCCCCAGCTAGTTTTTCTTAGTTTCAATCATGGCCCTACCGAGCAGTATCTAGCTTGTCCCTCGCTAATTTGTTAATGCTCTGTATATAATGGGCCTTGCTAGATGTTCCTATATGGGCCCTAGATGGGTCTTCACAAGTAGCACAAGAGCTACGGCAATTCTTAAAAATTTTTTTTTTTTTTATTATTGTTGATTATTTTCATTTTTTCTTTGCTTCTCTATATTCGACTCTTTAAGTGATTTTTTGCTGGAATGAAAGAATTTTTTTTTTTTTTTAATTTACCTCCACTGAGATTCGAACCCGAGTCCTCTCGCTTGCCGTGCTTGTGCGCTACCTATTGCGCCACTGTGATATATAAAATATCGTGTCTCAAAGCTCTACTCAAATAACTCTCTTTTAATTATACTGTTTAAAAGACTTAAATACGTATTAAAGAATCTGAAAAATACCGATTTAGGACCAAAACAAAAAAGTTATGTTTTTAGAAGGATAATGGATAGCCTTTTATAGAGACATATGTATAGGCACATCTAGGATACATCAAGTAAAAACTATATAGCCCAAGTATAAGTAACATCTGAGAATGCCTATAAAGAGGCGAGACTAGCTAAGGCCAATATAACGCCCAGATACAATTCCTTATCCAGGCTATATTAAGTAAAAACTATCCAGGTCCCTTGCAGTTTATATGTTACAATGCCAATAAAGAGGCGATACTATCTACGGCCAATATATCGCCAAGGAAAAGTTTCATATCTAGGATACATCAAGTAAAAACCATCTACCCCCAGTATAAGTAAAATCTGAGAACGCCTATAAAGAGGCGACACTAGCTAAGGCCAATATAACCCCCAGATACAATTCCTTATCCAGGCTACACCAAGTAAAAACTATCCAGGTCCCTTGTAGTTTATTTGTTACAATGCCAATAAAGAGGCGATACTATCTATAGCCAAGATATCGCCAAGAGAAAGTTTCATATCTAGGCTACATCAAGTTAAAAATATCTAGGCCCAGTCTAAGATACTCCTGGAAAAGCCAATAAATAGGCAGTTCTAGCCAGGTTCAATATAAAGCCAGGATAAGCATAAATTAGTCAAGATCCGCCAGGCTTGCATCTGTCTAGGCCCAGCATAGGATTTACTATATAAAGGCCAATCTAGCTAGGGCCACGCTATTCGATAGTGTTTCCTAGATAATTTTCTACCCGGGATACATTCCAGGGAAAAATCTTGTTGTTGCTGATCATCTATCCAGGACACCTATTAAAAACACATCAGAGTCACAGGAACTAGAACAGGAAATAGACGCATATATTCACGAGATATCTTTGAAAAGTATCTATACAAAAGATCAAAACATCACAGATGTTATAAAAATGCAGTCTGAAGATCCGGAATGTCAATTGCTGAAGAGTTTCCTCAAGAATCAGTGGCCAGAGGGGAAAAAATTGACCTTGGAGATGAAGCCTTATTTCTCAGTGAAGGATGAGATTTCAGTTGTCGAGGGTTTGCTTTTACGGAGAAATAGGATGATAATACCGAAGAGTCTAAGAAGTATGATGCTTGCCAAGCTACATGAAGGACATTTGGGGATAACCAAAACAAGAATGCGAGCTCAAATGACCATGTGGTGGCCAGGGATCTCAAGGGATATAGAGGAAAAAATTAAACGTTGTCCAGGTTGTATTCAGCATTCCAAAAATAGGCATGAACCACTGATAGCACTTGATTTTCCAGATCATCCATGGCAAAAGGTTGGAATGGATTTATTCAAATTCAAAGAGAAATGGTATGTGGTTGTAATAGACTGTTTTTCTCGTTATATTGAAGTAGAAATGTTAAAGCGGATGCGTATGGTAGACATCATACAATTTTGTAAGAAAACATTTAGTCGTCACGGTATTCCTCAATTTGTTTACACTGATAGTGGTACACAATTTCAAAACTTGAGCTCTTCAGATTTTCGGAAGTTTGCAAAAGAGTGGTCATTCAAAATTGTTACCAGTAGTCCCCAGTATCATCAGGCAAACGGTGCTGCAGAGGCTGCAGTAAAAATAACAAAAAATCTGCTGAAAAAAAATTCAGACATCGAGCTGGCGTTGTTGATTTACAGAAATACACCGACTTCAAATGGTTTCACTCCAGCAGAATTGAGTTTCGGGAGAAAACTTCGGGACAATCTGCCTAATGTTAATCTGCAGGCGAAACCAAATCTACAAAGTCTAAAGAGTAGGGAAGCTGCATATAGGAGTAGGTACAAGGAAAACTACGATAAATCTCATGGCGTCAAAGAGCTTAGTGAATTGAAATCAGGAGATCTTGTATGGATAGTTGACCTGAGACGGCATGGCAAAATTATAAAAAAAACACAGTGCAGATCATATGAAATTGAAACTAACAAACGTATTATAAGAAGAAATCGATTTCACCTTATTAAAGCTTCTTATTTAGATTCGTTACAGCCAAATTTTGATAACACTAATGAGATGTCAGATGCTGATCGAGGTGGAACTTCAAAACCAATCGAAGGTGATAATCTACAACCATCAAACCAGAAACGCTGTACTGTAAAAAGAACTCCAAGAAGACTCTCAGGGGAAGCCTTGATAACAAGATCGGGAAAACAAGTATACAGATACATATGAAAAAAAAAATTAGATTTTGTAAACTGTTAAGAAAAATTTTGAAATAAAAATATGAATAATAGATATTAAAAAAACAAACAAAAAAAAAAAAAAAAAGGGATTGTATAATTTTAAATCATTATAATATGAAGTATTTTGGATTAAATGTTAAATTCTTATTATATTAATTTTAAACATAATTGTTAAGTAAATATTAAAGTTTAAATAAATATTAATATCTACAAGGGGATGTTGTATTGGCACCACTTGTATAAAATTGTTATGCCACTAATGACATTATTAGGATAACCATGTGATATATATTTGACATTACATTATAATAAAGTTCTTCTGATCTTATCCTTACAACAGTAACAAATTCAAATAATGAAGTATCAGATCAGATCAGTATCGGATGGGTCGCTATATAAGCATATTTTCATTTGTGATCCACGAAAGACACCCTGCAGTAGTCCAAAAACAAAGACGTCGATGATCTCAATGCAACCATTCAGAATTTTCTTCCCGGAGAGTTGTTTTCATACAAATCAGATGGCACAGTTACAAACCGGGATGACATAATCAACTATCCCACAGAGTTCTTAAATTCCCTGGATTTGCCTGGACAACTTCGACAGTGTAATGGAACGAGACTGGCTGTAAAAAAGCCAATGATTAACGTCATCGGGGTCAAGATCATCAAGAGTAAATGCAAAGGAAAGGATTTCTTGATCCCGCGTTTACCGATGATTACAACAGATTTGCCATTCGATTTTATGTGTCTACAATTTCCCGCCCGGCCTTTGCGATGACCATAAATAAATCGAAAGGCCAGTCGTTGTAAGCTTGCGAAATCAACTTGGAGTTTCCCTGTTTCGCTTATGAGCAATTATACGTCGCGTGTTCGCGAGTCGAAAAACCATCATCTTTGTACATTAAGAAAAAAAAATAAAGTACATCAGAAAGTATTAAATTGATAAAGTGTATAGCTGTATTGTAGATTAATGTAGATCAAAATTTTGTATTAAGTTTTAACCATATTTTTCAAAAATATATATGTAGGTGATACGAAGTTCATCTAGTTGTTTATAAATCTTGAGAAAGACGTTTAAAAAATCAATCACTTAATTTAAATTTAAAAATTTCGAATGAATTTTTTTGAAATTTTGTTTTGGAAACTAATTCAAAAAGTTTATTATGTGTATGCGTAGATAGAAAAATGGAGTACTATTTATACAATAATTTTAATTACTATTTATAAACCGACCATAAACACTACTATTACCAGATACTAATCCTTCCACAATCTGATCGTCTATTTTTTTTTGTTTTATAATCTACCCGCGCTCAAGGGATTATGATTACCCTTTAAATGTTTCAACACAGCGCGGGCGTGATGTTAATGAAGAGAAAGAAGGATAGGAAAGATATGTGGCACGATGTTCTGAGACTGAAGGTGGCGGCTGAACTAGAGCGGAGAAATGCCGTGTCTTATTTCTATGTCACTTATAATTCACATTATTTTATTTGGTATTCGTCCATCGCCGACACTATCAGCACCATTAATACACCCAATACTCCTAACGCCACCACCACTAAAATGTCAGCAATCACCATCACACCCTTAAATAGCTCCGTCACCTTAACAACACCCAGCACTGCAATTTCTAACAAGAACAACATCACCACCATAAACAAAAATAAATCAGCTGCTTCTAATATCACCACCGCCACCTCTCCCGCCGCAAACTTTTTATCCAAAGCATCATGCAGCACGCGCTCCAAGACACAGCTAGCACTCCAAAGAAAAAATGCAGTCACTGAACAAATCTCTGATGAAATTAAAAGTAAATCATCAAAGGCAATTTCGAAATCAAGCTCTTCTACGAATAACGCTAACAATAAGATTCCTGATAACTTGCGTGGGTTCGAGTCTAACCTAGTTAATAAATTTCAAAAATTGCTTTCCGAATTTGAGAGAGAAATCAAAGATGAAATTCAAAAAACAATATCTGCGTTATGTGATCGTGTGAGAGTGAATTAAATGTATTACGCAGCGAAAACCGGTTAATTAAAGACCAACTTGAAGATTTCCATCGTCAAAAACGTCTAAGTGATGTCATTGTTCGCGGTTTGCCTTGCACCATAAATGAGAGTCCAATTGATCTTGCCAAAACAATTGCGGAAAAATTACAGCATCCTATTACTCCCCACTTCGATGCATTTCGATTGCGTACTCAAAACACTAACACCAACGTCAACAATGACTGCCCTTTGCTAATAAGGTTGTCTTCCCCGTCTGAAAAGAAAGCTCTACTCTCTGCTTTTACAAAAAACAATGGTCTGACTGTCGGTCGCCCAGCTGTATAGTGATCTCCCCTCTACCTCGGATGCTAGCTCTAGGAACTTACGAATTTACATCAATGAGAGCCTAACACCACAAAATAGTTCTTTGCTGCGACATGCAATCCAACTAAGAAAAGAGGGTATTTTATTCTCAGTTAGAACGAGAAATGGCTTAGTTTATGTAAAAAAAACAAGTGACGACAATGAGGTAAGAATCCAGTCAAATATGCTCTCAACTATAATCAGCGCTCAACCACTTTGAATGTCATCGGTAGTAGATCTTCGTTACGCAACACACTCTACATAATGCATACAAACATATCAACATATCTAATCAAACATATATTATATTTGCAAAGTTCTCTTTTTACACTTAAAAAAAAGCTTTTGTAATTTGAGTAATTTTAAAAGTTAACTTAGTTTATTTTTATTTACACAGTAAGAAATTTACTTTAAATAATTTTGTCTTATTCTGTAAAAGCCTGTTTTTTTTCATATTCTTTTTTTTTAATCATCTTCTAATTTTTCTTTTGCCATTTTGATTTTTGTTTTTCTCTTTTCTGTGTTATTTTTCTTCTTTTTTTTCTCCTAATTTTCTCAACTTTTCTTTTTATATTTTTTTTTTCTTCTGTGGTATTTTAATATTTTTTGACTTTCTTATATAGTATATATAACCATAATTGTGATATCGGGTGGAGAGTCTCTATCGGTAAGCACTGAAAGCATTTCAAAGCAAAATCAATTAAGTCTGATGCTATTGGAGAAGATGGGATCCCGTTAAGCTTCATTAAAATGATTTTGTGTCATATTTTACCATCATTCACTCAGCTGATAAACTTTTTTATTACATCCTCATCATTTCCCGATTGCTGGAAGTTAGCTAAGATTATCCCCGTTGCGAAAAACAATAACCCAACTTCTTGCTCAGATTTCCGACCGATTTTGTCAAAGGTTTTTGAAAAAATTCTAGCAGCTCCGATCTCTAGTCACCTTGATAGGTTTAATTTACTCTCCCCATTTCAATCTGGATTCCGTGCTCATCACAGTTGCCAGACTGCAATGATCAAGGTCCTTGATGACATACGAGTTCAATATGACCTGGGTAATGTGACTGCTCTCTGCTTGCTGGATTTTTCAAAGGCCTTTGACACAGTTAATCATGAAATTCTCTGCATGAAATTGAAGCGCTGCTTTGGCTTTCATGATAGAGCGGTGAATCTTATTAAAAACTATTTGACAAATAGGTGCCAGAGGGTAAAAGCTAATCAAATGGTTTCTGAATTTATGAATCTGCGGATGGGTGTTCCACAAGGCTCTATTTTGGGACCGATTTTATTTTGCCTTTTTATCAACGATTTGCAAAATGTTTGTTCCAATGCATCAATTCATTTGTATGCTGACGATGTGTAAATTTGTTTGTCTCGTCCAATTGGTTTACAAGAGGATTTAATCTGTAGAATGAATGAGGACCTTCGGGAAATCTATGCTTGGTCCCTTAACAATGGCCTAACCCTCAACCCATCTAAGTCCCAATTGATCGCGATATCTAAGAACGAAAATAATTCCTTACTTTTACCACCGGTGTATCTCTCGCATGTACAACTTAAGTTTGTGCACTCTGTGATTAGTCTTGGTTTAAGGATCAACACTTCTCTTTCGCCTGAAAATCAGGTTAACCATACCATTGGAAGAATTTACGGTGGGTTGCGTAAGCTTTGGCTATTTTGCAATGTAACTCCTGTTAATACCAAATTAAGACTTGTTAAAACACTACTAATTCCTCTAATTGACTATGCCAATGTTATATATTGTAAGCTTGATTCACATTCCCAGCATAAGCTTCTTGTAGCATTCAACGACATGTTAAGATACATTTATGGGCTTAGGAGATATGAGCACATATCACATTTTCATAAACTGGTTCTTGGGTGCTCTTTCAACAATTCCTTGATTCAAGATGCTGTATGTTTATGCACAAAATCATTCAAAATAGAAAACCATCGTACATTTATGAAAAACTGCAGTTTGCCCAATCTAATAGAACACTCAATCTTTTAATACCTTCTTACAACTTTTTGAATTCCTCACGGCTGTTTTTTGTTCATGCAACTAAGTTATGGAACTCTCTGCCTGTTACTATTAAAAAAATCATTTCTACCGCAAATTTTAAGAAAGCAATAATACTTCACTTTAGCCAATAAAATAACATGGAAATAATGAAGTAAAGGGGAGGGATGGGTGGTGAAATTGGGAGGTGACGGGAAGGGAGAAATGTATAGGGATCAAATGGCAAAAATCTGTAAAACAAGGTATAATTTATTATTAAAAAGTGAATAACACAGGCTTCTTCTTTTTTTTTTTTTTTTATTTATTTAGATTTTCTCTTAGTATTAATTTTTATTATTATTTCTTAATTTTTGATTGTAATTTTCTTAGTTTTGTCGAAAAATGTAACTAGTTCTTAGGTACTATAAAAGACTAAGTCTTACTTGTACACCCTTTTTGAAAATAAATTGAATTGATATTGAAATCCTTGATGGGCATACTAGTTTAACTCAATTACATGTTGTTAGTGTTATGCCTGAACAACATGTAATGAGTAAACCAGTAAACCCATTGATGACAATTTTAAGAAAGGTTTTAATGGAATTAAAGCGACATAGACGACGGCAGGCATCGAACCTGTGATCATGAGGTTGACAGGCGAGCACACAACCATCGCGCCACGGCCACCCCTTTGCTTTGTAATATGTAACATGTCAAGTAACATTCTTTTATTATAATTCTCAGATTGTAGAATTGTAACATTTTTAAAATCCTTCTTCTATGCAATGTAAGGCTAATGCAGTTTTTTGTGTGTTGCCATCAATTATATCTATCAGATCTTTGACCTGATATACGATTGCTCAATTTTTGCATAGAAGTTCCTATATTTTTGTTGATAAATTGTTTTATTAAATTCTAAATAATTATCAACTATACAAAACCGTAAAATTTCTATAAACAATTATTTTTTAACCTGAGTTTTTCTTTAATAGTCTTCCAACTTTTTTTTAAACTTATTTTCTTCGTAAACTATTAGTGAAACTGTTTCAATAAAATGTTTGGCATATTATTATAATTATTAAAATTATGTTTGCGGAGGTCTTAGAGCAAGTAATAACATGTCCTTAAGTGGGCTTCAGGTCAATATTAAATATTGATTTTCAAAATAGAAGATGGAGAAGAGATTATTAAAACTAAAGAACAAAGTTAACATGAATCACATTGCATGTCACTGTTGCAATTTCGAAAGAATCAATATACATACATATATAAATTAAAGTTTGGTTTTGTGTACGTTTGCTAACCAGCCAAATCGGTTGACCGATTTTCTTATTTTTTTTTTTTTAATTAAAGAGGAATGAGGGTAGAAGTTTTAGGACAAATTTTTTTTTAATGTAAATAAAATCGGTTAAAAACAGAAATGAAATTTCTGAAATTTTCCCATGCAAAATTACGTTGGAGAGTCGCGGAAATCTGTGTAGCTTCCGTGATTTTTCGAATATTTTAATGAAATACGAGTAAACGGGTATCGAATACAAATAAAATGCACGACTGGGTGGCACTAACTTGCTCCTATGTAATGGACTACGAAATTTAAAATGAATATTATTATAGAAAGCTGTTCATAAGGATAAATTTTATTTTTTAAACTCTATTAGTAGTAAGAAATAGAAACAGAATGCTATGCAAATATGAATTTATGCAAGAACAAGAATTATACTCGTAAGTCGTTGTAGTGGTTTCTTAAAAAAACTAAGCTTTTATATACAAAATTTTTAAAACAATTTTAAGAAAAAATTTTGGAACTATAATTTAAATTTTTTATTATTGTTGGAATAAAAATTAAATTTGCAAAAAAAATATTGAACCGTTTTTTAGATATTGAATTTTCCAAAATTAAAAAAAAAAAATATTTTTCTTGAAGTTTCGAAATGCAATGTTTTTTAAACTTTTTAGAAGCTTCTCTATGCCGATAATGAGAAATTCAAAATTCGAAAAAATCGTTCTATGGTAGGTACAGTCGGTAATATCTTGATTTAAAATTTTTACTTGCGACTTATAGGTACTATAATGCAAGTTATGCATTAGTAAAAAAAATCGAACTCGAAATTTTGATCAAAGTTAATATTACGATGATAGCGAAGACCAATAAAGTGGGTCTCGCAATTCTAGCTGTCTGTCTGTCTTTTCGACTACAGCTAAACGGCTCGGCCAATTTTCTTCAAACTTGGTAGATATGGGTTTTAATTTCCCCCCCGGATGTTTTTTACTTTGTTTTTTTAAGACCAAAAATAACGGTACCTGCCATACGATTTTTTTCTCCAAAACTGTCCCACAGATTTAAAAAAAAAAAAACCAAAAAATTTCATTTAGTTAAAGCTAGGAAATGTTTTTAAAAAAAATTCTAAAAAATTATTATTTTTGGTACCCCCATGGAACCATTATTTTTGTTTTTGATTTTCTCAAAAAACGGTAAAACCGATTTTGATCATTCTTTTTATGTTAAGGCTCCCCAGCATATTGTGTATTCGAATTTTCAAATTTTTTTTTTGAAAACCCCATGCTCGATTTTTTTAAAACTTGATAAATAAAAGTTTCTTAATATAACCTACAAGATATGAGAACAAAAAATTTATTTTACCTAAAAATAACGGTACCATACAAATGTTAAAAGATGGTTTTCGAAAACCGTATTTTTCTCGAAAACGGTTCCGAGAATTTTGCTTAAATTTTGTTTCTTTCTAATATTATATGTATTTATTTGGGCTTGAATGATCGATGAGGTGGATGCAATTAATAAAATATTCATCTTATGTTACCCTACGTTTCGCTGGCTTTTTTCCGGCTTCTTCAGGGGTTTTTTATTAATTTCTGATGCTTAAAAATAATGTTTTACATTATGTTTTAAATGGAATTGAAATTTAAAATTAACAAATAAACAATTTAACACTTAAAAAATTGACATTAACATTAACACTATTAGAAACAACAAAAATTAAAGCTAGTATCACTTGGTATCACAGATTGGATTGTTTTTATTAATTTTCAGGATCTATAATTAAATAAAAAAAAATTGAAAACAAGATATTACTGACTGTACCTACCATAGAACGTTTTTTTTTAATTTTGAATTTCTCATTATCGGCATAACGGATTTTAATGAATTTTTTTTAGAGGGAAGCTTCTAAAAAGTTTGGAAAACATTGCATTTCAAAACTTTAAGAAAAATATTTTTTTTCGAAAACGGCTCGATATTTTTTTGTAAATTTAATTTTTATTCGGTAAATAATAAAAACTTTAAATTGGCGTACCAAAAATTTTTCTTAAGAATGTTTTAAGAATTTTGTATATAAAAGCTTAATTTTTTAAGAAACCACTACAAAGACTTATAATTTTTATTCTTGCATAAACTTATATTTGCTTGAATCACATGGCATCCTATTTTTACCTCCAACTACTAAAGAAGATGTTTTAGTCATTTAAAAAATTAATTTTATGCTTATGAACAGTTCTTCTTTTATAACATTCATTTTTGAAATTCCTAGTCTATTACATAGGAGCAATTTCGTGCGACCCAGTCGTGCATTTTATTTCTTATGAAATTATAGATCGTAAAACTTAATCAAAAGAAAAAAAATTTAAGTGAAATTCTCGGAACCGTTTTCGATAAAAATACGATTTTCGAAAACCATTTTTTAACATTTGTATGGACGGTACCTTTATTTTTAGGTAAAATAAATTTTTGTTCTTACATCCTATAATTTATATGAATAAACTTTTATTTTTGAAGTTTTAAAAAAAACCCATTTTTGAAATATTGAGCTTTGAAAAAAAAATGAAATTTTTTCTAAAAATCTTAAAAAAATTTTTGGAAATTTTGAATTTGAATACCTAAACTGCTGGGGAGCTTTAGCATACAAAAAAATTATTTAAATCGGTTGTACCGATTTTTGAGAAAATCAAAAACCAAAAAAATGGTTCCAATTTTTTGAAAGGTTTTTTTCAACCATTTCCTAACTATAACTAAATGCAATTTTTAGAATTTTTTTTTAAATCTGTGGGACAGTTCTAGAAAAAAAAAATATTTATAAGATTTCGAAAAAATCGGTACCATTATTTTCGGCTTAAAAAAAAAAGAAAAAAACGTATGTAACGTACGGCCGAGCCATTTAAGCTGTAGTCAAAAGACAGACAGAATTGCGAGACCCACTTTTTTAGTCATCGTAATGTCAATTTTGATCAAAATCTCGAGTTCTATTTTTTTCCGAATGCATAACTTGCCTTATAGTACCTATAAGTCGCAAGTAAAAATATTGAGTTACACATAGATGCAAATAAAAAAAAACTAAAATTTCTTTGGGGCTTTAAAATGCCGAAAAGTATGAAAAAATAAAAAAAATTAGTTAGACATTTGCACCGTACACATGTACTAAATTAAATTTTTGTATTTTTCTTAATTTTCTTTTTAAAGATAAATAAAAATAATTTAGCGCCCAATATATTTATTTATCAAATATAGCAACAAAATAGTTATTTCATTTACAGTTTCTTTTGATTAAATTTTTGAAAAATTGTAATTTTTGCATTTTTACGATTAAATTATTCAAAATCATAGATACATCGATTCAAGGAAATGCTATTAGGTGGTGTAACGGAACCGATGGTTGAAAAACCTCTCCTTCCCTTTACTACCATTACATCCCAATGTTACAGGTACATGAGGCTGGTCTTGGCAGCAGGAAGGAGAGGGGGTCCAGTCTACTGAAGCGGGGCATGCTAGTCGTTGCTCATCCTAGCTCGTCGGATGGGGAGGGTGTTCTTGCTACATCAGCCTAGACGGGGTTACGAATTTACATGCCGAGAAAAAAAAATAAACTTGGTTCAAAAATAAATATGAAACCCGAAATTGTCCTGAAGGGGGTAATGGTTCACATAGGGGGGGAGGGTCCAAGATGTTGTTGGCCCTCCGGAGGATTTGCCCACCCAATGTATCCTTAAGATACCATGATGGCTACTGCTTCCTCCATATTGTGCAGCAGCCCCTAAACTTTTCCTCTATCTCGCTAAATAAGTCTACATCCTTACCTTCCCATCTTCTTCAGTTATCTTCACTTCCACCTATGACCGTTCAGTTTATACCTTAACCGCATATAAATATCCCCAACAAACAGAATTCACTTCCCATAAAAAAGAAAATCACCCAGTGTAAAATTTAAAAAAAAAAATCAATAATTATATCGTTGAATCAAAGAATATAAATTTTATTAAATTAAAAAAAAATTGAAAGATATGGATATAAGAATAAATCAGAGAATTTATTATTCCTTAAATTCAAGTAATAAAAAAAAATTACAATTTGGCAACCCTAAAAAAGATTAATCAAACTTTAGTGAATTATATTTTTTCTATTTTTTTTTCTTCCAAGCTATCTTTCATATCGTTATTTCATTATTATTTATTTGTTTAAAAAAAAAACGAGAAAAAGGGTAATAATAAAAAAAAGGAAAAGAAAAGAAAAAACTCGTAGAAGAAGGTTAAGTATTTCGTGTCGAACTAAGATTTTATTATTATTGTTTTTTTTTTTATTTCTAGGAACCCTATCGAAAATAGAAAAAAACAACGGAATAATGTTTATTTAAGTTTACTTACTTGAAGTTTTTTCCGCCAATGTAGTGCACCACCTTGGTTTATTATTTTAAAATTATTCTGCAACAATCTTTAGAGAAATAGAGTTAGGATATTCACATTTGTTTTTAAATTTTCTAAGGGTAAAAAAGACACTCAGATATTAGATAGTTTTTTTTTCTTTTCTCTTTTGATTTTACCTTTACCTATGACTCTTTAGATTATTTCTTTTTTTTTCTAGTTTAACTTTATATATATCACTTTTTCGAGTTTTATAATTTTTTTTGGTATTTATATCTATTATATGAAACTTATAAACTATTACAAACTCACAAAACTTCGGACGCGGGAAGAAGGGTTAACGAAAGGAAAATACACGAATCGGCAGGTTGTGGATTGGAGGATTGCGGGGGTTCACAGGGGACACTTTGCTTACACAGGTAAGTAAAGGGAAAGGAAGGGAAAGGTTGATAATGTTGCTGCTGCTGATGATTGTGATGATGATGAGGATGGTGTTGATGATGTTAATGATTATGCTGATGATAATGATGTGGATATGTTGATGATAATGATGTGGATGGTAGTTTTGTTGGTGGGGATCACAATTCACTTTCACAGTATGAGAATCAGTTGAAGTACAAATGAATCGGTCATTTCAAAAACCTTATAAGTCATTCAATTAGAATTTTTCAGGAATCAATAAAAACTATTTCATGCTCAAACAAATGAGTTTTAAACCACTTTTTTATGCTTAACTAAGTATTTTAGTGGTAAGAAAATTAAAAAGCGAAAAAAAATCAGTTTATTAATAAAAATAATGAAAAAAACCTAAAAAACTGTTCTTGACTTAAGTTGTTTTAGCAAGGACTGGGGTAAGTGGTATATAATTTAACCAAAAAAATAATAGTAATTATATTTTGTATTATTTATTATTGAAAATTACACTTAAGAATAACTTTTTGTCATGTTTTAATATCTTTAAAGTACATAGATTGATTATCTTCAACATTTTCTTATTGATGGGCACTTTTAAAACATAAGCCTTTGCTGATAGAAGTGAAACCGAAGTTGCAACTTTATTTATTTATTTTTTTTTTTATAATTTGCGCGCAATAAAAGGATTATGACTACCCTTAAAATGTTTTAGCACAGTGCGAGCGGTTTAGGAAATTGGGAGAGGATTTAAGAGGAGATACCGATGCACGTTGGTTTTGAATGTCTCAATATTACAATGGGAGGGAAACATAGAGTCGGGTAAAGCATTCCAGATTCGTGTGGTGCGGCTGAAGAAAGAATCTCTGAATTTAACTGTACGTCCGAAATTGGGCTCAAGGGTAAACTGATGGGCATTCCTTGAAGCGCGTGTATTACGGTTAAATAGTTTAAGGGGAGGAATGCAGCTGGCTATTTCACTAGAACAGTGTTTATAAAAATACCGGTAAAATAGTGAAAGACAAGAAACATTGCGACGGTGTTCGAGAGTTTCAAATGTTTCTGTTATATTTGTATCACCTATCACTTTTAAAGCTCTTTTTTGAATTCTATCCAAGAGACTCAAGTGAGTTATTGGAGCACCTGCCCAAATATGGGAATTATACTCGAGTTTTGGACGAATATAGGCCTTATAGATGACAGCCAGATCAGAAGGGGTAAAAAATTTCTTGCACCGTCGAAGGAAACCTAAGCACTTAGCAGCATTTTTGGCGACGTCGAATATATGGTCATTCCACACAAGGTGGTCTGTGATACACATACCGAGAACTGAGAGCTGTTTGGTTTCCTCAATGCAAGTGCCACTCATGGATAGCGGCATAGGGGGTGGGTTCTGCTTTAACGACAGGAGACAGCATTGAGTTTTTGAAGCATTAAATTCTACACGGTTTTTCATTCCCCATTTGACAATGCTATCAAGATCAGAATTTAATGAGCTTATCATACGCTGCCGTTCTAGATTCACATCCGAAGAACATGGACATGTATCTGGAAACGAATATGAGAAGCTGAGGGTACTGTCATCAGCAAAACAATTTAATGGATTAGAAGTTTCAGACAAAAGATCGTTGATGAATATCAGAAAGAGAGTCGGAGACAAAACGGAGCCCTGTGGCACACCAGCATTTATTTTATGGACTTCAGATTTAAAACCGTCCAATACAACTTGTATTGAGCGGTTTGAAAGGTAGTGTCTAATCCATCGAACAAGAGATTCATCAATACCAAATGCACGCATTTTCAATAAAAGAGCTTGATGCCAAACTCTATCAAATGCTTTTGAAATATCCACTGCAATAATCTTACTTTCTCCAAAACGATGTAAAGATTTGTGCCACTGTTCGGTGAGATATACCATCAAATCACCAGTGGACCTATTGCTACGAAAGCCATACTGCCGGTCATTAAGAAGCTTTCGTTCTTCAAGATATTTCTTGAGCTGATAGTTTATCAACGTTTCCATGACCTTCGAAAGAAGGGATGTAAGTGCAATTGGACGATAGTTAGAGGGGGAAGAAGATTCGCCTTTTTTAGGGACAGGCTGGACAAATGCTGTTTTCCATCCACTCGGAAAGAGACCAGAAGAGTAGGACAGATAGAAAAGCTTACGCAATGGTTTTGCCAGCGTTAAAGAACACCTCTTCAGAACAATTGGGGCGATACTATCCGGGCCAGCGGATTTATGTATATCGAGATCTTTAAGTACTCTTGCAACTGAACGAGTGCGAAAGAAGACTTGTCCCATAGAATCATTAACGCTCGCAATTACAGGAGGAGTCATGGCACTCTCTGGTAGCGTCGAATTGACAGCAAATTGTGCTGCAAGCAAATTGGCTTTTCTTGAGAGCTGACATAAGGAGTGTCATTGAAAACGAGCGTAGGAACCGAAGACGAAGTAGTATTTCGTACATTTTTTACAAATGACCAAAAATTTTTACTACCTTTGGGACATTGTAGTATTTTTTGCCGTAATTTTTGATCATGTAAGAATTTGGTTCTTTGAATATGATCATTACAGGTCTTTCTGGATTGCTTAAACTTTTTCCGATTTTACTCAGTAGGGTTGGCTTTATAATATCGGAAACTTACTTCTCTAACCCTAATAACTTCTTTACAGCTCGAATCAAACCATGAGTTCTCTTTCGGTTTGATAGATTTTTCCCTATTCGGGATAAACTTTCTCATTCCGAAAAGAATAAAATTTGTAATCATATCTGCATTGTAGTCCACGTCACTATCGAGGAAGCATAGTGACCAGTTAAACTTCCTGAAGAAATCGTTGAGACCGTTCCAGTTGGCTTTCTCGTATTGCCAAACGGTTCTCTTAGGAATTATTTCTCTAACTGGGTTTTGTTGGCATGAGAAATTCACAGATATGATACAATGGTCGGATGTGCCTAGAGGTGATAAAACATTTATAGTGTATTTGTCAGGGTCGGAGGTAAGAAATAAGTCTAGTGTATTAGCGGATTGACCTGCAACGTCAGGAATTTGAGTAGGCTCGTGAACGAGTTGAGTCAAGCTGTTTAACTCAGAAAAGATCTCGACATACCTTCCTTCGGGTGTTGTCTGACCAGAATAGCGCAGCCACGAAGAATTGTGTACATTGAAATCGCCCGTAATAACGATTTCACTGTGCGGAAAATGAGAAACAATTCTTTGGATAGAGTCAGATAGCGCATCGAATTCATTAGAAGTTGAGTTGTATGAATGATGCGCTTATGGATTGTAAATTTAAACCACATAAAATTAAAATTTGTATTTAAACATGGGCCATATTGTGGTTGAAGCTGATAAGCGACATCGTTCCGTACATATATAGCGAGACCATGGTGAGGGAAAAATAGAGGCACTAAGCTATAACCAGGCAGGTTGAATTCTGTGTGATCAGAATTTTTACCCACCTGGGTTTCGCTAAGTGCCAAAACTGCTGGCCTGTTTTTCGCAGTATGGACATAAACAGCACAGAAATTCTTTCTAAGCCCCCGAATGTTGCTACAGTCAACTCTAAATTCACCCAACATTACAAAAAACAAACATAAAAAAACCAAATCAGACAATTAACTATGCTGATATCGAGTTTAGATCCCAAAATAACTTCACAATACAATTTACTATTAGTGTTATGCCTTAATAGTAAATGTATTGATCCGCCCCTGGACTCTAAAATAAATAACAGCAATCTATCTGATGTTTCTTTAGTTCAATCAGTTACACACAATTATGGCGTGACCCACAATGTACACTGCCGGTCATAAGGTTAGAAGCAGGCATTTTTGAGAAGTAAAATCGACATTTCTCCCGTTACATGATGGATTAGAAAAAAACAACTATGGTAAACGAAAGACTATTTTGTTAAGAACAAAATATAAAATTTGGGTATAGGAAAGATTAAGCTAACGGAGCTTTTATGACAAATTGTAAAGTGAGTCAAGAATATGCGAAAATAAATCGGGTCATTAGATTAGAAGCACATCAAATAAATGAAAATAAAATGCAGTTATTTATATTTTGTTATTTATTTTAGCTTTTATTAGATTTTCAATAATGTGTGCTGCCACCAGCCTTCAAAATAACTTCAAAAATTCTATCTTTTAAGGATTTATAAAGAGATTCCAAGTAGTCCAGTGAAATCTCACTCCAGGCCAATTTGATACCATGAATTAGCGCTTCCTTGTCATCGTATTGCTTCCCTCCCTCATATACCTTACGTGTAAGCCAGCCCCACACATTTTCAATTATGTTTAGGTCCGGGGAATATGGTGGCCAAGGCAGCAAGTGGACGTTTTGGTTCGCAATGAAGGATTTTACCTCTCGGGCTGTGTGTATGGGAGCGTTGTCCTGCTGAAAAATCCATGGAATTGGTCCAAACACCTCGCTAATTTTGGGGAATACTGATTCAAGCAAGGCTTTGTAGGTTTTCCCAGTCATTTTGGTATCTTGAACTACCAATTCTATAGCGCCATAAAATGAAATTGAGCCCCAGACCATAACGCCTCCTTCTCTGCTATGGTGACGGTTTAAAAACCGCTCCTCTTTCCTCAGGTCATGGAAATAATAATTATAACCATCTGGCCCATCTAGGTTAAATTTTTTTTCGTCGGAAAAAATAACCTTCCGCCAATCATTTGTGGTCATTCCATTTTGCACATCCCAGCTCATGTGTTCTTTCGCGAAACACAAGCGTTGCTTCTTCCTTGCGTCATTAAGTGGTGGTTTTTTTTTAAGCTTCAGGCGCTTTAAGTGCTTAGAATGGCGAATCGTGCGTTTAACAGTGGACAAGCTGGCCTTAACATTAGCTTTCTCCCTTATTTTAGCTGCCGATAAAGCTGAATTTGACGCTATTCTAAGGATACTTCGCGTTTCGCGAAGTGTTAAGGCAGAGGAAGTGTTTCCTTTATAATTTTTTGAGTAAGACGATGGATTTTTTAAATAATTACTGACACAATGATCACTTCGATTTATTTTTCGGGCTATAGCACGGCATGAAAGACCTTCAGAGCAATAAACATCTATTCTTGCCCTTTCCTCCACTGTCAAACATTTTTTCTTGCCCATTTTTATTAAATCTCAATCAAGAACAATTAATTTATAAAATGTACCGTTTAAACCGAACAAAAATTTATTCACTCCACAAAACAACGTTGATTTGTTCAATGCTTCTAATCTAATGACCCGATTAATTTTCGCATATTCTTGACTCACTTTACAATTTGTCATAAAAGTTCCGTTAGCTAAATCTCTCTTATACCCAAATTTTATATTTTGTTGTTAACAAAATAGTCTCTCATTTACCATAGTTGTTTTTTTCTAATCCATCATGTAACGGGAGAAATGTCGATTTTACTTCTCAAAAATGCCTGCTTCTAACCTTATGACCGGCAGTGTATGTGCAACGACGAAACCAAAGTAAACTGTGGGTGATGGGTGAAGGAGAAAGAAGGAATTACCGCTCACTGTGGTAGACACTTTTTGATTATTGCGTGGGTGCACATTTTTTGTTCCTGTTGTCGCACTACACAGTTCAAATTGTCACACGCGCCGCGAGGGGTTTTTTTTTTTTTTTTTTCTTTTTCTTTCCTTCGACGCAACACAACCGATCACGTAGAGATCTATATCAGTACCATGACTAATATGACTAATAATGAATGTTTAATCAATCCATCAATATATTCCTATGATAGTACATACCTTTTCTATGTGAAGCATACTTAAAGCTAATATATGTCGAAGGTGCTTTTTTCTGTTTTTGTGGGATTTTTTTCTATAAGATTCAGTGTTGACAAACATGTTTTTTTGTACAAATTTGGCCACAATTTCATGAATTCCAAAACATCTTCAGTTTTTAGCTCTATGACTATATTTTCTAAATTTTGAATGAGATGGACGTGAATTTGACAGACGCGACGGATGAATATGAAAAGCTAAGATAGACAATGAAGTGCAAATCATCAGATCATTCAGTTTCAGAGATCATTCATAAAAATGAGAAAGAGAGTCTAAGACTAAACGGAGACCTTAGGGTCCCCAGCATTTATTTTGTGAAGATCCTATTTGAAACCTTAAAAAAAAAAGTATTGAACAATCCAATAGAAAATTTCTAATCCAAACTCACGTATTTTCCATATAATAGCTTGATGCCAAAATCCATTAAATGCCTTAGAAATATCAAGCTCAATGATCTTACTTCGACATATGATTCTACTCTTCTGCAACTTGATATCAACAGTTCCTCGGTTTTTCAAATCTCTTAGATAAATTAGTTTATGTCTTGTCTTTCAATTTTATAATTTGTTATAACATTTCATTAAGGTATTACACGTTCTTTTCTTTTTCGGCGCACCATCACTCTCTGTTTCACTTGAAGACATTTTTAAAGCTAAAATTACTTTTCGCAGAAAATAGTTGTATGAAAAATGCAAATTTGACATTGATCACGGTTGTTATCAAATTGAAGATTTGAATATTGTTGAACCAATCAGAGCAAAGCAATTTAAAATATCAAATTACTCCCACCATTTTGTTAATGCATGCAAAAACCTCTTAAGTCACTGACTTATGTTGTTTATGAAATGAACGTCTTTCCTACGGTATTATTTGAAGAGGAAGGAATGTACAGACTTACGTGGTTCTTACCCAGAATACGCATCTCTCTTTAAGGAACCATTTTCAACAAAAAAAGCATTTTGGAAAAAAATGTGACTTAAGAGGTTTTTGAAATGACCGATTCAAATGTTTCTTTTATTTTTTTCTTATGTTGGTTTTAGTTTATTTCTATTTGTTTTGTTTTGTTTTTTTTTATATCTATTTTCGTTATTCAATATTCAATGTAATATAAGCAATAATTTCACTTTTTTTGTTTTGTATGGCTATACACACCCTTTAATTTAGGGGATAATTATTTTGTTTTGGGGAACTTGCACCAAGTGCGAAATGGGAAATTATTCTTTTATTTCTTTTCTTACTGATTGTTCACTCTTACTTTGCTTTACACTAAATTACTTTATTATTTTATTTTAATGTTTTTTTGCTTCTTCTTTACTTTCCGAACTCGAACTCGAATGACAATGTTCCTTTTTCTTATTCCGACCTTTGATGCCTTGACCCACAAAACCAACTAACTCACTCTCCTCGATCTCAACACGTACCTTGCCTATGGCGACGATGTTAAACATCTCTAGCTGGACTATCAGGCCACCCTCGATAAGCTACCCGGCTAGTATCTATGAACACCACGCCACCAGGGATTAAGGGATTAGCGGTTGCTGTTGGTGTTAGAGGTCATTGTACTCTTTGCCTAGTGACATTTGTGTTAGTTATTTTTTTATTGGAGATTATTGTTATATGTTATTGTTGTTATATATTATGGTTGTTATATATTAATATTCTAATTATTATTTATAGTAGCATTATTATGTATGTATTATTATTTTCCTGGGTATTATTATAATGTAGTAGTATGTAGTTTAGTTAGGTTTTATTATTAGGTATTAGTTTCTGCATGTATTATTCTGAGGTACATATTATATTATTGATAGGTAGGTATTGTTTTTATTTAAGTACTTGGGGATTATTATATTTAGATCTTATTATAATAGGGTGTTATATTATGATCATTAGTTAGTGATTATTTTATAAAGTATACATTATTATTATGAGTTATTATTTTTAGGTCTATATTATTATTATATTTTGTTGGAATTAGGTATTTATATTATTAGCTGTAATTATTATTATGTGGCTTTTATAAGGTAGGTATTTTTTTTATTATATATTAGGTAGTATTATCACGTATTCATATTACATATTTGGTATTTTGGTGGATATTATTATACGATATTATTATACGATAAGTTACTATTATAGATATTATTTTGCATATATTTATTATTGTAGTTATTATGGTTGAATTTATTATTATTAGGATAGTGATTATTGTGATCTTTTTATATCCGAAAGTTTATTATTAGGTATGTTATGTTTGTTATAATTAATATTCGTATTATGGTAGTGGTAGTATTATAGTCGTGTTTATTATTTAATTAGTTTTATTAGAATAGTTATTTCATAGGGATTATTATTATTTTGATTAGGATTATTACAGTAGGTATTATTTACATTTAAATATTTAATGGTAGAGTTATTATCAGTAAGATAATTATTGTTAAGGTATCTATTCGCTTTTTTTTTTGTATTATTATGTTTAGTATTATTAGGATTCTTATTATGGTCATATAGTGATTTTATTCTCGTCATTATTGTTAAAAAAAATAAATTTGGTGGTGCAACAGCTCGGAGTGAACCAGGACCTAGTGACTTACAACTCTCAACCATTCCTGTGTGTGTGTTACCAGGAACAGAGGGAACCTACAATTTTATGCCGATTCCGAACGGCTTATGAGCAGCACTTTCCATGACAAGAGATACTCTTGGAGAATTTGTCAATTCCTCGCAAGAGGCAGTACACCCCTGAAAAAAACTTTCTTGCAGCGGCTGAGAATCGAACTCGAGACCTTCCGCATGACAGTCCAACGCACTAACCATTATGCCAAGGGGTACCACATTATTGTTATCATATATTTATTATAATAGGCTGTTTCCCACAGTGGCTTAATGGAATATTTGTTTTTCCTCCCGTATTCTCATTTTTTTTTCTTTTTAAACCACATTCGTCGAGTCCGTCATGTATGGGTCAGCTCTCATAAGAATGTGTGTATTTTATCGAGCTGTCAGTTAAATCCGTTGACGTAACGGATGCAACGGATTCTATGGGTTGGCCCCTTGGGATTTCTTTCACATCAATACATGCAACCCCAATTACATGAAGTTTGAGTCGATGTTTTGGGATAACCAGCAAACACTCCCGGTTATTGATCGATCTACTGCTGCTGACGAATTAAACGCTAGCTTGAAATCTTCAACGTTGTGGAAATATGTGAAAACACTTTCTCTCACCGAAAATGTAAGAGTGTTATTGCAAAATGATCCAACAGCGGCAGAATTTTCCAAGCAATTATTGAAAATTGGAAATGGAGAATTGCTTCTTGATATTGATGGTCAAATAACATTGCCAAATAATTTTTTTTCGTTATCAGAATCGAATGCTGCGTTAATACAAAGTTGTGTTTTCTAATATTGTAAATAACTATCGAAATTATGATTGGTTAAGTCAAAGATGTATATTGGCGGACGGATGAATATGTACAAATAAAGATGTTATTAGTATCAATGTGGAAATTATGAACAAAATACCCGGTGCAAATCTAACTTATAAATCTATTGATACCGTCATGAATCCGGATGAAGTTGTCAAGTATGCGATCGAATTTTTAAATTCATTGGATTTATTAGGTATTCCGACACATTATTTACAATTGAAAGTTGGTATTCCAATTATAATGTTAAGAAATCTAAATCATCCAAGATTATGTAATGGCACCAGATTAGTAGTTAAACGATTAATGAATAAAGTTATTGAAGCGACAATTTTAACTGATAAATTTAAAGGCGAAGATGTTATAATTCCACGTATACCAATGGTTCCAACTGATTTACCATTTGAATTTAAACATTTGAACTTTCCTATTTGTATTGGCATGAGAGTTAATAAATCTCAAGGCCAAAGGCTTGAAATCTGTGGTATACATTTGGAACATCCAGTTTTTTCCCATAGTCATGGTTGTTCACGTTTTGGTAAACTATCCGCCTTATTCATTTATA
Source organism: Philhelius festivus (assembly GCA_963931855.1). Taxonomy (NCBI): domain Eukaryota; kingdom Metazoa; phylum Arthropoda; class Insecta; order Diptera; family Syrphidae; genus Philhelius; species Philhelius festivus. The sequence continues at coordinate 157,339,160 of OZ007554.1, forward strand.
CGACCAACAATGGAAAAACCAAAAATATTGTTTATCAAAAAGCATTTGAATACAAAATTTTCAATAAAGCACGTATAAAACAAATTACAAAAAATAATATTTTTTTTACGCCCTGCGAAGCGGGCGGGGGCTTTGCTAGTCATTTTATAATAAGATGAATGACGTAATAAGAAATCGAAATACGTACATATACCATTTTGAGAAATAACCCTACTAACAAACTTCAAGATCGTAACAATAGTTATGTTAAAGATTTATTCAGTCAAAAAATTATAAATGAATTTGAAAAGAAATGTGTGAAAACATACACTGCCAACAGTCATAAAATGTATGGCTTTTCTAAAATTCATAAAGAAATTTGGCCTTTATTACCAATCTGTTCTTCCACAAATATCCTTTGTTATTAACTTTCAAAAAATATATTGAAGAATCTCAATAAAATTACTAAAAATTCAAAATATAACGCAAAAAATGCCAAACATTTTATTGAAACAGTTTCACCAATAATTAAGGAAGAAAATGCAGTATATCATTTTAAATATGAAACATAATAATAAAATAAAAACAATATAAATAAGAATAATATAATTTAAATAATAAATGCTCATTTACATATACTTAGTTTTAAGAACTAATGTCGCTTTCATAGTCGGTTAAAGAATTGTCACCTGGATTAATTGTAATTGAATCTGAAATTGTGTCCCACGTCAGGTTGTGAGAAAAGTATTCTTCCTCAGTTCTTATGGCTTTTTCACACACTTTTCAGCCGTTATTTTTGAAAATTCTTCCTCTGCTAATTTTTGAACATCCAATAAATTGAAATTCACCACCTGCATGCTCCATTATCAGCCTCTTTCCCTTTGAAATTGGCGTCTTCAACCCACTGCTACTGTCAGCAGTCCAAGCCCGTGGCCTTGTATGTGAGCTATGAATATAGCTTTTGTCCAAATAAATGATATCATATCCTTTTGTTCTGTATTCCCGGATTTTTCTCTCAGATACTTCACTCGCATGAGTTTAATATCATTTCTTTCACAGAGAAGTTTCCGGTTGTTGAGTTTTTTTGTAGCTAAATCCATTTCTTCATAGAATCCTGTTGAGAGACGTAATACTTAAGCTAAACTCCAGATCTTCCTATACTCGTTGTCTCAACATTTTTAAGGATATCATCATTTTTCCCGCTGGTGGAAGTTGTGCATTATACGCCGAATAGCTGCGATGTCAAATTCGTCTAGTCCAGTTTTCCACTTTGTATGCTGCGCTTTTTAATTTGGTGACTGCACAACTCCTGTCTCTTCGTATTCCTTATTAATCCTTCTGTATGAACGTTCAGAAATTCCAGTAGTTTCCACTGTTTGCGTTGTTGCGTAACTCACAGGATTTTCAAGAAACGAATTCTTTGCTTCTTCCAGTTTGTCATTATATATCTTAACAACTATCTTACGCGCCTGGCTTCCAATAGGTTTTCCTTTTCTAAATGGATCCATTAAAATTGGTTGTTTTTTTTAAACTGAGTTGCAAACCAAAGCAAATATCATTTAAATACGTTAATTCCCTCAGATGCAAAAATTCATTCTTAAAAACTCGTAGGCAAAAATTGTACAAGCTCGTACACACTAATATGACTAATTAACACTAATCTACAATTAATCCCAACCCCACAGGTCAAAAAAAAATATACCAAATATACACAAACGCCATAAAATAAATATAAACACAACGCCCCCGGAACCTTTCTGTTACTAAGCCTCAAATCATAAAACATAGAAATAAACAATAATCCCTAAACTTTTTGTTATTACTCGTAATCCTATGTCGCAGCTCGCAGGTAGTTTTTTTCGTCTAACCTAATTGCATTTTGCAAAAGACTTATTTTTGTATTATAGGTGCACTGAAATTTGTCCCAATAATAAAAACAAAAATTATTAATTTTATTTTTTCGAAGTAAAGTTTACACTTAAAAATCGTTTCTTTTTATCTCACCAGTGATGAAATAGTTTTTTAGACATCAAGCTATGAAAGAAAAATAAACGATTATCATATCTTATTCAAAGAGAGTCCATCGCTGGAAATTCATTTCTATTTTACTGTGAGCGAAGCTATAGCTTGAACCAATTCTGTTATGCGCAGGTCTCTTTAAATTTCTGTGCTCTACTCTTTAATTCTTAAATAGAGAAAAATCACTGAAAAAAAGAAAAAAAAAGATTACATGCAGACGTTGTTGTCAATGACGCTGCTGCGATCATACTGAAGCACTTAGGAGGGTGAGTTTTGTTTATAGCTTCGCTCTCAGTAAAATAGAAATAAATTTCCAGTGATGGACTTTCTTTGAATGAGATATGATCATGGTTTATTTTTCTTTCATAGCTTGATGTCTAAAAAACTATTTCATCTCTGGTGAGATAAAAAGAAAAGATTTTTGGGTGTAAAGTTTACTTCGAAAAAATAAAATTAATAATTTTTGTTTATTATTGGAACAAATTTCAGTGCACCTATAATAAAAAATAAGTCTATTGCAAAATGCAATTGGGTTAGACAAAAAAAACTACCTGCAAGCTGCGACATAGGATTAATGACAAAAAGTTTAGGGATTATTGTTTATTTCTATGTTTTATGATTTGTGGCTTAGTAACAGAAAGGTTCCGGGGGCGTTGTGTTTATATTTATTTTTTGGCGTTAGTGTATATTTGATATATTTTTTTTTTACCTGTGGGGTTGGGAATAATTGTAGATTAGTGTTAGTTAGTAAGATTAGTGCTTACGAGTTTGAACAATTTTTACGTACGAGTTCTTAATAATGAATTTGCTTTGGTTTGCAATTCAGTTTAAAAAAACAATCAAGAATAATACATTGAAATACATTTAAAAGAAATTTTAATGGATCCATTTAGAAAAGGAAAACCTACTGGAAGCCAGGCGCTTAAGATAGTTGTGAAGATATATAATGACAAACTGGAAGAAGCAAAGAATTCGTTTCTTGAAAATCCTGTGAGTTACGCAACAACGCAAACAGTGGAAACTACTGGAATTTCTGAACGTTCAATCAGAAGGATTATTAAGGAATACGAAGAGACATGGATTTGTGCAGTCATCAAATAAAAAAGTGCAGCACACGAAGTGGAAAACTGGACTAGACGAGTTTGTCATCGCAGCTATTTGGCGTATAATGCACAACTTCCACCAGGAGGAAAAAATGATGATATCCTTAAAACGAGTCCAGGATGATCTGAGCTTAATTTAAGTACTACGCCTCTCAACAGGATTCTAAGAAGAAACGGAGTTAACTACAAAAAACAAACGCAAAACAACCGAAAAATTCTTTGTGAAAGAAATGATATTAAACTCATGCGAGTGAAGTATCTGAGAAAAATCCGGGAACAGAACAAAATGATATGACATCATTTATTTGGAGGAAAGCTATATTCATACCTCACATACAAGGTCACGGGCTTTGACTGATGACAGTAGCAGTGGGTTGAAGACGCCAATTTCAAAGAGACAAAGGCTGATAATGGCGCATGCAGGTGGTGGAAAAGGTTTCGTGAAAAACGAAAACGGGAGAATATTATGACAACATGAACTTCGAAAATTTCTGCAAATGGATATAAGAACAAGTTTTGAATAACTTGGAGAACCTTCAGTTATTGTAATGGACAATGCCTCGTACCACAATAAATTAGAAGAAAAACAAATTACTTCTGCTTTGTTTTTTTTTTTATAATCTACCCGCGCTCAAGGGATTAGGATTACCCTTTAAATGTTTCAACACAGCGCTAGCAAGAATTCCGAGATGATACAATGGCTAACCGAAAACAATATTCCGCATACTATACAGATGTTGAAATTTGAACTATATGAGCTAATAAAAGAACACCGAACTACACACAACCCAAAGCATAAGATCACCATTCACGGCATTGGACATGAGGTTCTACGTTTACCACCCTATCATATGGATGTTCAAAAATTAGCAGAGGAAGAATTTTCAAAAATAAAGACTGAAGACTGGCGAAAAGTGTGTGAAAAAGCCATAAGAACTGAGGAAGAATACTTTTCTCACGACCTGACGTGGGACACATTTTCAGATTCAATTATAATTAATCCAGGTGACGATACTATGAAAGCGACATTAGTTCTTAAAACTAAGTATATGTAAATGAGCATTTATTATTTATATTATATTATTCTTATTTATATTGTTTTTATTTTATTATTATGTTTTATATTTATTTCTGAAGTACAAATTTATAATAATTATTTTAGGGTAAAATAAATTCTTAAAAACTCGTAGGTAAAAATTATTCAAACAGGTCAAAAAATAATAAATACATATATCAAATAAACACTAACACCATAAAATAAATATAATCATAACGCCCCGGAACCTTTCTGTTGCTAAGCCACAAATCATAAAACATAGAAATAAACAATAATCCCTAAACTATTTGTCAAAGCAAAGTTGAGTTAGGCACTGTAAGATTTAAGGAAAAAACTTTACTCATTAAATATCTTGCGCACCATTTTTGTTCTCTTAAATCCTCTCTCTGCGCAACCGACCGTTGGCCAACTGAATTGGTTCAAGCTATACCGCCATCGCAGCTATATTTTCATCGCTTGCGATAGAAAGTATGCTCTCATCGCATACCATTCATCGCTTGCTTTATCGCAAGGAGAACTGTCATATTGTTCTGACGTACCCAAATTTAATTTAACAGAGTTTGAGTTTTGCGTGCGAAGAAAGCTTTTGTTTGGGGTTTACGTTTTTCTAACAAAATTTAAAAAAAAAATCTGATTTAAATTGTCCATAGAACTCGTTTATATCCATTAAAATTATTCACTACACTAAAAAAGTATGCGATGAAATGCCCAGCCACAAAAATCTGACAGTTCTTCTGCTCTCTGCTTTCTGCTTTGGCTATTGCGATTGCGATGGATTTATAGCTAGTGGAGACGGCGTGTTAAGGACAGGGAAATTGAGTTTTTTTACATTTAGCGCTCACAATTAGACGCAATAAGAGACAGTTGTTTGTTATCCTTTATGTTTTTATTCTTTGCGTAAAAAGGTTAATCTGTTGGTTCTAGGACTTTTAGTTACTTTTCAGGATATTTTAAAAAATAAAGAAAAGGGAGCAAGATTTAGACATTAGAAACCCGGGGAAGTTGCTCTTATATTTATAATTTTTGTTTAATGTAGACAATTAATTTTAAGAACAAGTTTACAATTCAAAAATTGCTCAACTAAAAAAATTGTTAAATTTCCTAACCCAAGTAAATTAATACACTTTCCAAAATAATAATGGTAACTATGTACCTATACCTATAAATATTTTGCAATTTTTATTTTTTCAAAGGGCTGTTACTCTGCGAAAAGTGGTCGTATTGGAATGAAACCAAAAGCGTTTTAAATATTTCTTTTTCTTGTTTCAGTGTTTCTAAAAATAAGAAATATCCATACTTAAACATTTTCAATTTTTATTTTTTTTTTAAATTGTCTTGAGATTATTTATGATTCAATAAAATTAATATAGCCTCGGATTTAAACCGTCTTTGACCACTAGTTTACATGTAAAAGTTGACAACATAATACATTGGGCAGTTTTGAAAACATGAATAAATTCGTAATAGATAATGGATAAATGGAATATGGAGATACATAATTGATTTTTTACAATTGACCATTAGCTTAAGAAAGTGGCGAAAATGATTTTTTTTGTATATATTTGCGTAAATATTTTTGTGTTTTACAAATGTTGGCTACTGGTATGGTTTTTTTTAAAACAAACAGATTATCAATTTTTAAATTGGTTGATCAACCGTTCGTTTATTATCTATTGTTCCTGAATATTATGTAATCATCAAAATAAAAACAATGATAAGAATTTTCATAGTTTTGCATTTGTTACATATCTTAGACTTGAAGTCCCCATCAGCGTTACCACTTCATGGAAAAAAGTCGAAGGAGATTTGAAGAAAAAAGTGAAGTAAATTCAGGAAAATCGAAGTAGATCTTAAAATGACTTTTTACTCGCTTTTAGACAAATTTGAGCTAGGAATTTTCATAATTTTTAATTTTTAATTTTGGTGCGGGCAAAACCCCCATTTATTCGGCTTAATACAAGCTAATTCTTAATCTAACTTAAAAACTAAGAACTTAAGCTAAGGTTAGTGAGGGGGAGGACGGTTCAGAAGCCGGAGTTTTAAGGAAGGAGTGCTCAGGTTAAAGTCGAAGAAGCATATGTTTAAATTAACAGCCCGTAGCATGCGAGAGAAAGGTTCGTTGGAGCCGTAAGAGGTTCGGTGGGTGGGTATATAAAAGAGACGAGGGTTACGTGTATTACGGGGATTAGTATTGAGAGAGATGGAGTTGTAGAGCGACATGCAGTCAACAGAACAGGAGAGTAGTCGATGAATGAAGAGAATGTCTGATATCTCTCTTCGTTCTTCCAACGTTAAGTTGACATTACAACACAAAACAAGTAATGATTCCGTCTGTCTTCAGCTCTGTACCTCAACCTGCAGCCTAGAGGAGAAATTGAAATGGTTTGTTTTATTTTAGCTCGGTTCTCTCCATACAGCCATTATGAAATATTATATTTATTTCGAAAACGGCTCTAATGCTTTTTTGAAAAAAAAATCATGTGTATACTGTACCAACAATGCAGTCCACACTTTGGTAAAAAAGATAAATGTTACTATCGGTACCTATCATAGAACCTTCTTCTTATTTTCTACTTTCTTACGAGTATTTGCGACTCTACCGATTTCGATCAAAATGTTTACATTGCAGATTCTTTGATTTTGGAATAATATTGTATACGACAAATATTTTCCTTAAATGCTACTTTTAAATAAGTACTTATAATTGTCTATACATTTCTTTTAATTCTAAAGAAAATTGTATATAAATATTTAATTTAATTTAATTAATAAAACTTTCTTTTATAAAGAATAACATTAAAATTACTATAAATATAATTAAATTTTAAATTAAAATCACATATGCAACCGAAATTTTCATAGTATTCGTGTACACATGAGTGTGTTGAGTTCCTATGCTTTTAACATTACTTATTTGTGTATTTTTATTGTGTTGACATTCTTTTTTGTTTGTAATTCGATGAATATCTTCTTCGTTGGATTAGAAATTACCTTTCGGACCGTTCACTAAAAGTAGTTTTGGACGGTTTAAAATCTGATATCCACTAAATAAATGCTGGTGTGCCCAGGGCTCCGTTTTGTCTCCGACATTCTTCAATATGTTAATAAATGATCTTTTGTCTGAAACTGTTGATCCGCTTAATTGTTTTGCTGACGACACACAGTGTGGAAAATGACAAATCTAGCGGAACTTAATTAATTTTTTTTCTTGCTTCAAATATATAATTAAAGTTAGCAATACGATTCATAGAAAACCGGTTTTTAATATGGCGTTAAAATTTTTAATCATCCATATATGTATTAACAAAGAGGTACCTCGCTGAAAGTGAAGCCTTTGTTTATATTCGAAAAAATCACTGAGTATTTCTTTGATCTTGCAATTAAACGTGTGTCTCAGTGATAAAAGTTATAAAGTATCAAAGTTTGGAAATTTATTTTTTAGAGTCCTGAACATCTTGCAAGGTAAGAATTAATGCATAACTTAAAATGTAAGCAAGTCATTTTGAAAACACAATTTGAGAAGTCTTAATTTGAACTTTTTTTTTTTTAAGTTGAGTTTTAAAAATGTATCCTCGTGTATCTTTCGTGAAATAATTTTTTTTATAACTGTTAATTCACTATCTATCAAATTGTGTGAAATTTGGCTTTGAATATTTGCGGCACTTATACATTTTAATTTATTTTTCAATGATATGTACAGTATGAAAAATCGTAAAATTTTTGAAATTTGGCATCATAATAGAATGCGGAATAGAAATAACGTCATTTATAACTATATAATAGAAAAACACAATGTTGAGATGGAAGATCAAAGCCTTAGAAGTCTAAAAATTTTTGTTTAAGCAAAAAAATAGAAAATGGAAGAGTAGCTACCGAAGGCTTCCAAGATTTCTAGCTGCAAATGAAACATGGCTTGAAAAGTAATTATCCCTTTCAGATAAATTGAATAAGTTGCTAGGATCTAAAAGGTCGACGAATCCTAGACGCCTAGACCGCGCAGTATAGGACGACCAGCGAAAGATTTTATTGGATTCAGAAATGTCCTTTTCAAGTTCCAATGTATCTGATGACAGTAATAATGACAATGATGATGGCGATGCTGTAGACGAAATATAAATTATTAAACAAATAAATACATAATGATATAATTCTCATATAAAACTACAAAAATATTTTAAAGATGTAAAGTTTTTAAGCTTAGATAAAAGATGTAATATCCAAAACTAATCAAAAATTTATTCATCTATATTTAGAATGGTCGTTTATCTTGGAAGTCTAGGCTGTTTATATAATATATATGTTTGTATATATAATTTTCTTTAGTTTAAAGCATGAGAACAATTAGAAGGACAAACTGCGCGTACAGCTAGTTTAATATTATAATGAATAAAGAGTAGTTAAATTTAACAGTTTGGTCCTAAAAACGATGTTTTATATTTTTGGGACAAAAATAAATTAAAAATGCGGATATTTCGTAAAAATTTCACGAAATTATAATAAAATATTCATTTTATGTTTTAAATAAGGTAACTAGATCTTTTATTATTAATTATTATTAATGTTTATAGTTATATTAAGTTTCCAAATGTCCCACTACAGTGCAAAAAACAGGTATGTTTTTAGAGCTCGTTTTTTTTTAAATTGACAAACTATAAAAATAATTGATGTTTTCAATTATTTTGTAGTTTTTTGTAATGAATACTACACAAAAAAATATCAAAAAGTTTGTTTTTTCGTGCATGTTATTCAATTTTGAAAATGGACCTATACCTTAGTAAAAAAAAATGGGTACTTTCAAAGCTCGGTTAAAAAAATATGATTTATGAATATACATATTTGCTGTTAAATTTCATTTCTTAGTAATTTATTATTAATCCTGCAAAAAGAAAATGACGAAAAAAAATAAAATATAAGCGCCATTAATATAATTCCGCTAGATTAGCGAAATCACACACTGTGCGACAGTTCCTTCGTTTTTAGATTCACATCTTTCTCTTTCGGATGTGGACTACCAACGGCAGCGTATGATAAGCTCATTTAATTCTGATCTTGACAGCATTGTCCAATGGGGAATCAAAAACCGTGTAGAATTTAATGCTTCGAAAACTCAATGATGTTTGGCACTTGCATCGAGGAGACTGAACAGCTTTCAGTTCCAGGTACGTGCATCACAGACCATCATTTGTGGAGTGATCACATGTTTGACGTAACCAAAAACGCTGCTAAGTGTTTAGATTTTCTCCTCCGATGCAAGAAGTTTTTTTACCCCTACTAATCTGGCTGTAATCCAAAGCTTGAGTGCAATTCTCACTGGGCAGAGAGCTCTAAACATGATAGGTGACCGTTGTTTAACTGAAACATTTAAATCTCTCGAGCACCGCCGCAATTTTCATAAATTCAACCGTAATACCCGTACTTCTAGGACTGCCCATCATTTTACCCTTGGGCTCAATTTCGGACGTACTGTCAAGTACAGTGATTCTTTTTTTAGCCGCACTAAACGAATCTGGAATACTTTACCCGGCTCAATATTTCCCACTAATTGCAATGTGCAGACATTAAAACCAATGTGTCGGTATTTCCTTTCTCATCCTATTCTACTTTCCTAATTTCTTGCACTATGTCTAACATTATAAGGGTATTCATAACCCCTTGAGTCGCGTATAATATAAAAAAAATACTACCTAGAGTGAAATAGAGAAAAAGAAGTAGACTTGGACTTTTGTTTTTGTAAAATTGAAGTAGGTTGAAACAGAAATTTTTAAAATGAAGTAGATTTCAATATTTTGCTGATGGTGCGAAGTAAGAAGTAGATTTTAAATATTTTGAAAAAAAAAAGTAGATCTACTTTAATTGAAGTAAAATGGTACCACTGGTTCCCATTAGCTGAAACAAATTTTGTAGAAAAAGTTTGTCAATTTTATTTCCAATAACATCATTGTATTTTAATTTTACTTTATATACTACTATACTACTTTTAAGCTTCTTTTTTATTTAGCAACCACTAAAAATACATTCTTCATAAAAACTGATCTTATTCAAGAAAAAAACGAATTTCATCAAGTAATTTCGAAATTATTCACAATTCGTCAACTACAAACGTAACAATTGGTGGTCGTAAGTAAAACGTGTTAGAAAAAAATTTTGATGGGCAAATATTTACAGATAACTGGCTAAGCTTTAATAAAAACGAACTTAATATTGGTTTTTCAAACATGTCAAAATCTTAATCGAAAAAAAAATGTGCACTTATTTTTACATCATTTTTACTTGCGATATAGGTACTATAGGGCAAGTTCTGCATTTGGAAAAAAAATCGAACTCGAGATTTTGATCAAAGTTGACATTACGATGATAGCGAAAACGAATAAAGTGGGTCCGGCAATTCCGTCTGTCTGTCTGTCTGTCTGTCTGTATGTCTGTACCTCAATCTAGAGCCTAAGCCACTGGACCTATTTTCTTCAAACTCGGTAGGTAAGGGTCTTCGGTGATTCCCTAGAGGGGAAATTGAATTTTTTTTTTTAGCTCTAAAACTAACGGTACCCCCCATACACCCGTAATGTAAAATCTTATTTATCTCGAAAACGGCTCTAACGATTTTGATAAAAATAATTAGGTGTGATATTATGGACATGGACTACGTTTTGGTAAAAAAAAATTTGGGGCAAAATGTTATTAACGGTACCTGTCATAGAACGGTTTTTTTGATTTTCGATTTTCTCATTAACGGCTCTAACGATTTTAACCAAAAATTTTCAGCAGGAGTCCCCCTAAGTTTAAAATAATATTGTATATAAAAATATACAAAAAATTATTTGTTGGGATTTTTTAAAAAAAATTTTTTTTGAAAAATCAATATCTTCAAAACCTATGAACGATTATTTTTTGAAATTGTTTCCTAAAATCAATATTATTAAATACTTAAAATTCGCATCCCACATTTTTTTCTTGAAAAATTTTAAAGAAATTTCTTATATAAAAAATGTATTTATTTAATGATAAAACGATTTTTTTTTTGACACCAACAATATTATTGGAAAAGTAATACTTGTTTTTTTTTTACAAATTAAAAACTAAGTGATAATTGTGAGAACTATTTATTTAATCATACCCTATACGTATACATTCCAGTCTACACTTTGAATTATCTTATTAATGTAATACATAACTTTTTGAAGACTCTCACTGACTAAACATTTACTGATATGTACTTGCCTTTTTCATTCTGTCATTAAACGTTCATCGTTAAAGATCGAGTTTGTTTTTCTTATCTCTGCTCATCAGGTTATGGGCCCAGAGAGTTTATAAAAAAAAATTGTCGGAAAGTACCTGATTGCGTTTTTTTTGCCGAAGTGAGGCATTGGTACAAACGTGGGAATCGATGGTATAGATATATTTTTTTCGTGGGCGAAGCATTAGTTTTGTATGCTAAATACAATTTTAAAAAAAACGGGAGAAAGGAGTAAATAGGCAACAACGAAACGTTGCGGTTTTTTTTTCTGTAAGATCATTCGATGTCGATAGTACATAGGGATTAACGAACAGAACAGTTTAATCTTGCGGTTTTTTTCCTTGAACAGCGTTTTTATAACGGGTACAAACATTATTCAGTTAGCCTATCGAATTTTTTCGTTAAACGAGCATGGAAAACGACTCTTCGTTTAAGATTGACAAGCTTCTGAATGCAAGTGGCTGGTCCGGTTGGAAATTCCAGATGCGAATCTTGCTCAGCGCAAGCGATTTGTTTGACACGTCATCTGGAATCACAACGAAGCCAAGTGATGTAACAAAACTGGCAGAAAGCAGATGTTTTGGCGCAAAAGCAGATAATTTCAACGATTGGGCAACAAGCCATGTTCCATATTATCAATTGTGAAACTTCCAATGATATGTGGAAAAAGCTGCACAGCGTGTACGAACAAAAATCTGACTCCGGTATACATATGGTACAACAACACTTCTATAGTTGATAATATGGCGTGTCACATTTCTAAGTTGGAAAACATCGTGCAACAGCTCAAGGATCTAGGTGAACCTATTTCAGATTCAATGGTGATAACAAAAGTATTAATAATAAGTATTATTTCACGTCTTATGATCGAAGAGCCCCGAATGTTATAACAGGAGGAATCAGAATCGAGCGAAGCCTTAGTTGTAAACAGGTGCAGACGTTTTAGGAGCAACAACTAACAAGAAAACAAAAAATCTTCAGCTAAACCTGGAAAATGTTTTCTATGCAATGAAAGGGGTCATTGCAAGCTGGATTGCCCTAAAAAGAAGGGTAATGTCTGTAAATCTAAAAAAACGAGTGAAGCTTTTGTCAGTGAGGTGATGTTATCTGAATGTGAATGCGACCACATGTCGAACAAAAGATGTTGGTTTAGTCATTATGAGGCTTTGGGTGAGGCTATCCCCGTAAGAGTAGGAGATGGTAACGTAATCTATGCACATGATAGGGGAACTATTGAAATATTGGCTTTTGATGGAAATAAATGGAATAAAAAGCAGTTAATCGGTGTACTATTTGTGCCAGAAATCCGACTTAATCTTTTTTTAGCTGGTAGCGTATTGGCCAAGGGTTTTAACTGTGTCTCAAACAAAAATCAATTTGAGCTGAGAATGGACGATCGAACGGTGGCAGTCGGAGTCCGTAAAACAAAATTCTTCAAAATGATGTTCATGTCATGTCGGCAAAAAGATGTGTGAACAAAGAAGACGGTACTGATGATGGTGGTGTTGGTCTCATTAGGAATGGTGCTCAAAAGGTTTGTGATGCCAATGTTGCTTCTCGTCAGTCGTTAAGATTGTGGCATGAGCGGCTGGGACACCAGTGTGCGTCACATGTGAGGAGTTTCCTAGGAGCTGCAAAAATCGAGTATGAAGATAATTTTATATGCGAGGGCTGCATTTATGGAAAAGAGCATCGAGCGGCTTTTCCTCGGAGCGAGAGCAAGGTAACGAAGTGTGGAGAAATTGTGCATGCCGACGTCTGTGGTCCCATGCAAGAGACGTCACTTGGTGGTTCGAAATATTTTGTTCTTTTTAAAGACGATTTTTCCCATTTTCGTACTGTATATTTCATGCAACAAAAGTCAGAGGTAGTTAAGTTTTTTAGTCAATTTATGCAATCCGTTAGGAATGAGACTGGTCACTGCATCAATATCTTGCGAAGTGACAATGGCCTGGAGTTCGTCAACAAAGGTATGGAGCAGATTCTTAAAGAAAACGGTATTCGTCATCAGCGTATTGCCCCATATTCACCGCAGCAGAATGGGCGTGCAGAGCGAGATATGAGAACTATAGTCGAGGCAGGACGAGCGTTAATTTTCTCATGTAACATAGGACTCAAGTTTTGGGCGGTGGCGGTAAATACGTCAGTATATGTGCTAAATCGCACAGGTAAGAGTTCTGTCGTTGGTAAAAGTCCTTTTGAAATTTGGTTCAATGCTGAACCAAAACTTGATCATCTAAGAATTTTTGGTTCTGAGGTTTACGTACACGTACCTAAAAAGAGGCGCCAAAAATGGGATGCCAAGTTCGAAAAATGTTTATTCGTAGGTTACGCTGACAATGTCAAGGCATATCGCGTATGGAGTTCATCCCAAAATAGAATCAAAGTCTCTCGAGATGTTATCTTCAAGGAATGTGTGAAAAACCCAAGAAGACCCGAAGCGATCGTTGAATTACCAATTCCCATAAAAGAACGAGATTTTCTTTCAGAACCTGAGGTAAAAGATGAAACCAGTACTGGTGTTGAATCAGATTATACTGATTATACTCGTAGAGCCCCAGAAATGCAAAGCGGAGGTGTGACAAAAGATAAAATTCAAGATAACAACCAATATAGAGAAAAACTTTGCAAATTGGATCCGGTAAACTACGTTTATTCGTCAGATTGTTTTTCATTTATAGCCGATTCTCAATAGCCATAAAGTTTTAAAGATGCAATCAACTCTGACCATAAACTCAAATGGATTAAGGCTATGGATGATGAGTATGACTCGCTGTTGAAGAATAAAACATGGACTCTGGTGGATTTGCCTAACAGTAAGAAGGTCATTGGCAGTCGCTGGGTATACAAGATTAAATACAAATCGGATGGCCCAGTGGATAGGTACAAGGCAAGGCTTGTAGCCAAAGGATTCATACAGCAGTATGGTATAGATTTTCGTGAGACATTTAGCCCAGTAGTGAAATTCGAATCAGTAAGGGTCATTCTCTTGATTACTTGAGTAAGGAATTCGATGTAAAGTGGTGCGATGCGGAATGTTTTCTGGGGCTAGAGATAAGTCGATATTCTGATGGAGCGGTGCACATTTGTCAATCGGGGTATGCTAAGAGAATTCTACAACGTTTCCATATGGAGGATAGCCATCCGGTATCCACACCATCAAGAAGTTCGTTTTCCATATCGCGAGGCGGTAAGAAGTTTAATGTATCTGGCCGTTGCAACACGTCCGGATATTTGTTTCGCACTTAACAATGCAAGCAGATATATGGAAAATCCTTCAAATCAGCATATAAAAGCTCTTAAGCATATACTTCGATACGTTAAAGGGACCATCTACTATGGCATACAATTTGCTTCAAATACAAATACCAATTTTTCTGCTTACAGCGATGCCGATTTTGCTGGCGATCTTGACACCAGAAATTGAACATCAGGCTATGTGTTCATGATGGGTTCTGGAGCGGTGTGTTGGTCATCCGAGAAGCAGAGATCGGTGGCCTTATCTACTCGTACTACCGAATCGGAATATATTGCAGCAGCACAAGCAGTAAAGCAGTTACTGTGGTTACGTCAGTTACTGCAAGAAATTTGGCCAGGCTCTCTGCGTAATTCACCAACTCTGCACGTGGATACCCAACGCGCAATAAAACTCATCAAAAATCTAGAGTACCATAGAAGGACCAAACATATCGACGTAAGGTACCATTTTATACGAGACAAGTTCGAGGATGGAGTTTTTTGTTTGAGCCAGTGTTGTTCCTCTACGTGTCGACTTTGATTGTCTACATTAATGCGTAGACAATTGTGTCGACAATGTACACAATGTAGACAATGTCGACTATGATGTCGACAAAGTAGACAATGTACACAATGAAGACAAAATATGCCAAGCCAATCTGTCATCTGTCATTCTTGATTTCTCTGTCACATTGTTTACTTTATTTAAGAAAATTTCAGGTGTTAATTTGGGATTTTATTCAAATATTGAGTCTTTGCAAATAAAATGTGTGTGGTCGACAAAAAATAAAGGTTTCGGTCAACTGGGTTTTCTTTTAGTGAAAAAAATAACAAATATGTAGCATATTGTAGAGTGTGCAATAAAAATCTACAAAATACTGCAGAAAGCCGTATTCGCAGCAATAAAAATTTGCCTGTAAGCCATCCCAATCACAGTATGGCGATAGTTGATTTATTCTGTATGTTATTCATAATAAGTTTTTTTTCTTGAAGACTACAGGTTTCGTTTCTGTGTTCAAATAAATACAATTTCAGAGTGAAAGATTGAATCAATATAAAATTTGTTTTAATTTTATGATTTATTAGACGAAACATAATAAGAAAAATTGAATGTCTTCGTTGTCTACATTGTTGACATTCACACGTAGACAATCGTGAATTGTATACGTTAAATTGTCTACAAGTAGATAATCGTTTAGTCTACATTTTTTGTCTACATGGAACAACACTGGTTTGCGTTATATTGCCACAGATGAGCAGCTTGGGGACATATTTAAGAAAAAGCCTACCTAAAGAAAAGTTTGAATTTTTTCGTAATGCAATTGGCATTCATTCTAGAATTAATTAAAGTTTTTTTTGAATAAAAGTGGGAGTGTGAAAACAATTTATTCAATCATACCCTATACGTATACATTCCAGTCTACACTTTGAATTATCTTATCAATGTAATACATAACTTTTTGAAGACTCTTACTGACTAAACATTTACTGATATGTACTTGCCTTTTTCATTCTGTCATTAAACGTTCATCGTTAAATATCGAGTTTGTTTTTTTCTGTTTTTTTGCTTGGGTTTTTTGTTTCCTTTGTTTGTTTTTAAAGGCATTATACCTTTGCAGCTAGGTTGTTAAAAAAAAATTTTATAGGTATGTGAAAAATAGATTTGCATAAAAGAAACACGACAAAAAATAACAGTAACGAGAGTTTTATCAATCACCATGACATATTGAAATAAAGGAGAAAACTCTTCCTATGTAAAACCAACAAAAATACATAAAAGAAGCGCACTTCCCATCCCGGGTAGAAAATTATCTAGGAAACACTATCGAATAGCGTGGCCCTAGCTAGATTGGCCATTATATAGTAAATCCTATGCTGGGCCTAGACAGATGTAAGCCTGGCGGATCTTGACTAATTTATGCTTATCCTGGCTTTATATTGAACCTGGCTAGAACTGCCTATTTATTGGCTTTTCCAGGAGTATCTTAGACTGGGCCTAGATATTTTTAACTTGATGTAGCCTAGATATGAAACTTTTTCTTGGCGATACCTGGGCTATAGATAGTATCGCCTCTTTATTGGCACTGTAACAAATAAACTACAAGGGACCTGGATAGTTTTTACTTGGTGTAGCCTGGATAAGGAATTGTATCTGGGCGTTATATTGGCCTTAGCTAGTGTCGCCTCTTTATAGGCGTTCTCAGATTTTACTTATACTGGGGGTAGATAGTTTTTACTTGATGTATCCTAGATTTGAAACTTTTCCTTGGCGATATATTGGCCGTAGATAGTATCGCCTCTTTATTGGCATTGTAACATATAAACTGCAAGGGACCTGGATAGTTTTTACTTGATGTAGCCTGGATAAGGAATTGTATCTGGGCGTTATATTGACCTTAGCTAGTCTCGCCTATTTATAGGCATTCTCAGATGTTACTTACACTGGGGCTATATAGTTTTTGCTTGATGTATCCTAGATGTGCCTATACATATGTCTCTATAAAAGGCTATCCATTATCCTTCTAAAAACATAACTTTTTTGTTTTGGTCCTAAATCGGTATTTTTCAGATTCTTTAATACGTATTTAAGTCTTTTAAACAGTATAATTAAAAGAGAGTTATTTGAGTAGAGCTTTGAGACACGATATTTTATATATCACAGTGGCGCAATAGGTAGCGCACAAGCACGGCAAGCGAGAGGACTCGGGTTCGAATCTCATTGGAGGTAAATTAAAAAAAAAAAAAAAAAAATTCTTTCATTCCAGCAAAAAATCACTTAAAGAGTCGAATATAGGGAGGCAAAGAAAAATGAAAATATTCAACAATAATAAAAAAAAAAAATTTTTTTTTTTGTTTCTAATATTTTTTTAAGAATTGCCGTAGCTCTTGTGCTACTTGTGAAGACCCATCTAGGGCCCATATAGGAACATCTAGCAAGGCCCATTATATACAAAGCATTAACAAATTAGCGAGGGACAAGCTAGATACTGCTCGGTAGGGCCATGATTGAAACTAAGAAAATCTAGCTGGGGCCTTGGCATTATCGAGTCGAAAATTCTACCCGGGATATTCTTTCTACATAATTTGGCATACCTCCCAATTTCACCATTCTTCTACCAGTGGAATACGTTACCACCGAAAACAAAAAGTAATCGAATTTTCCTTCTTAACTTATTTATGTAAATATGTTCATACGTATTTAGATTAAAATAGATACATACCTACATACATACATAATATTTTGGCGCTATCCACTTGCCATATCCATTGGTTGTTGCGTATTCGCTTACAGTGAAATGCAATTTGCATTCATTCACAGGATTAACCTGTACTTATCTAATACATATTTGATACATCCATTACCTACCTACGCAAAATTAAATCAAAACAATCCTTACGATACCAAATCAAATCACTTCGTTGCACCTCTACATTACTATGAACCTACTTATCGGAAAAAAATACAACACAAAATCTATTTATACTCTGTCCAACAAAAATTGTCAGTACAGGCCTTATGGGAGAGCTTTTTCTAAAGCAGTGGCGCCTGCTGCACCCTCACTACAATGCGTTAGGAAAAATGCCACTAAAAAAAGAGCAAGCCACTGACTTTTCTTAAGGAATTGTTGTTGTAAGTCTTTGCAAAAAGTTGTACACCCCAACATGACCGTCGTATCCCACTGCTGATGAAGTGATGAGATACTGTCAAGAGTGTCAAGTGTCACTCAATATGATCGTGCGCTCTTTATCTACATCAAAACAGAGTTACTCTTACTATTATCACTCTCAATTGCAAGCAAGGAGCTTTTTCAGGGGTTTTTATTAAGGAGTTTTTGGGATTCGAAGCTTTTGAGAACACATTTTAAGAAGATGAGTATGTTGAGTGTTGTCGTATTGCTTTTCAACTTAAAAAAAACGCGCCTATTATCTTACCGCTTGGTGTTGTGGGAAAAGGTAAATTGAATATTGTTTTCAGTCGTTTTGAATCGGCAGACGGTAGCCCTACGCGTTTTTTACTCTCATTTGCGGCGATTTTTAATGTAAACTACGGAATCCCTGTCAGAGCTTTAAAAGGCGACACACTTATGCATGGCAATGGAACCAGAATGAGAGACAAACGTCCTATCTTCCCTGTACTGACGATTTTTGTTGGACAGAGTATAGAGATTTATATGCATATGACATGTATCTTATTCTATACACAACACCGCAGATTTTATTTCTTCCATCATGTACACACCCTTTGACAAAAAAAATGAAGATCACTATGCATCGCAATTTATTACTATGTGTGTACCTAAAATGGCTTCCCATAGAAGAAATGAAGTAGAAGTGATGATAGATCGCAAATAAAAAAATACAAAAAAAACAAAATTTATGACAGCGAATGTGTGATATACCTACCTACTTGTATTTTTTTTATACATACACAAAGAACATTTGTCCACCCTACCTACAACAATGTGGAATGGTCATTGCATCATATATGTACCTACTAAAAAAAATAATTTCTAACACGTTTTTTTATTTCTCTGTTCTGGTATACGAGATGCAAGATGACAAGTCATAAACAAGAATAAAAAACTAAATGAGCAAAAAAAAAATAATCAAGAGAGTGGATGGGCGGAAAAAATTGTTTTGCACAGAGAATAACAAACATTCTCTTTCAAAGGGCTAATATTGCAGTGGAATTCTTGTGAACTGAATCAGACCAAAAACATAAATGTTAAAAAAAGAGCCAAGTTCTCTGTGTAACAAGTCAGCCGTGAAAAGTACTGAGATCTAAAAGTACGCCAAGTTCTTACTTCATGAAGGTTTAATACCGAATATTTAAAGTAGAATAATATTGAAACAGCTACAATATGTAATAGAGAAATTTTATTATTTAATGACTAGCTTCCCCGGCAGACGTTGTTCTGCCCTTTTTTTCTAAAACAACAGTAATAAAACATATTTAGGAGTGATCACTTTTCATATTTATAGATTTATGTCTCCATGATAAACAACGATTACTTACAATTTTAACCTTCCGATCACAATACATTTAAAATATACATACACCACAACAGGGGTGGCAGAACACCCCAGCCAGGAATAAATTTAAAAAAAATACTTTCGAGGACAACATAAAATTTTTATTCAAACACAACAATTCATATACTTTATCAGAAACAGAAAAAACTTAATTCATTAATAAATAAACATGTATGTATATATTTACAAAGAAATAATAAGTTAAGTACAATTTAAGCATATCTCTTTTCTGTGTTCAGGGCATACAGGACATTTGCATTTGCCCGCATAGGGCCAGTAAGTTAGTTTTAAGTTATTGGATAATTAGGCTAGTTTTTATGAATTTTTGTCTAGCTTTAAGATAGTTTTAAGATTGAATTAAATAAAAAATGAATTAAAAAAAAAAAAAAAAACATTTGCATTTAAGACACGTAATCTTGCTTTTCCGGTCTTGTTTCCTTAGACAAATTGCACATCGCGATTGCTTCTGCTGTTTCGGAGGGGGCTCACCTTCATTGGACTCCATGGGGTGTTCTTCAACCCCCTTTATTCCTTCAGCTTTTCACATACATGGAACACAACATGGGGTGATATACAACCCCAATGCATACCTTTTGCCCTCGCACTCAAAAAATATAACCTATCGCGGGGGCTACTCATCAGCAACTGACACCTGAGATATTAAACGACAAATACATAGAATGACAGAAAGAGGAATAAAGAAAAATCAAAATTATAGTTAAAATAAAAATGCCTGGGGTGGTATAGCACCCCTGTTGTGGTCGGAAGGTTAAGTGTCCTATTTTGTCAATTGCAAGACTTTAGTAGTAGCAGTAATCATAATCTGGTATTTTCAATGTAATGCCTGATCGTACATGATATTTTTTGTTTGATTACCTGGCGCGAAAATAAATGAAGCTGTTGGTTTTCCCACGCAAGACACGGCATTTCTCCGCTTTAGCTCAGCCGCCATCCCTGGAGATACAAATATCTGAGACAACCCCCAACAGTCTCAGAACATCGTGCCACACATCTTTCCTATCCTTCTTTCTCTTCATTAACTTCACGCCCGCGCTGTGTTGAAACATTTAAAGGGTAATCATAATCCCTTGAGCGCGGGTAGATTATAAAAAAAAAAAAAAAAAAAAAGCAGGCAACATACAACTGTCCATGAGAGAAGCATGGGTTTTCCAGATTGACGCCGCCAACACTCAACGACTGACCCTGTGATTTATTTATAGTCATAGCGAAAGCAAGCCGCACTGGAAATTGCAGTCGTTTAAATTCAAACGGTACGTCAGTTGGTACCATTGGGATGCGTAGTATCAATACATCCTCTCCCTTATATTTTCCCCTCAGAATAGTTGCTTCTATCATATTGTTCATTAATATTTTCACTGCTAACCGTGTGCCGTTACAAAGTCGCGGTTGGTTGATATTTCTTAGCATTATGACCACCGATCCTACTTTTAATTGAAGATTATGGGGAGGTAACCCCGGCAAATCCAATGTGTTTAAAAATTCTGGTTGATAATTGACGACATCATCTTGGTTAGTTGCGCAATCAATTGATTTATATGTCCTTAATTCAACGGAAATTTCATTTTGGATTTTGAAATTTATTTCATTTACATCCGTGTTTTTGGCAGCTAATATAGCTCGTTCACTCAACCAACAATGATCTCTGTAATTTTGAGCTACGTTTGGGAACACCTTTTCTATAAGCTCAGTTTTTGATTCTGTAGACTGCCAAAATTGACAGGAAATGTAATGCAGCCTGTCATAACATCTACAGGGATTTTACAATTACCAATGTCAATGAGTTGTTTTGAAAATATTTCTCCAGATCGATCATTTTGTAATTCGACACGCATATTCTTGCTCAAATTTAGTACCTTAACTTTTGTCCACAAAATGGACGACTTCAAACATGCATTCAGTTCATCTGCTGGTGTAGACCGTGGAATACTGGTAATGTTTGACGAAAATCTCCTGCTAACAAAATCATCGCTCCACCGAATTGGTTTTGATTGCTTCGCAGATCTTTGAGAGTTCTGTCTAATGCCTCCACAGACTTTTTATGTGCCATCGTGCATTCATACCATACTATCAACTTGTATTGCTGCAAAACCTTTGCCATTACAGAGTTCTTCGAAATGTTACAAGTCGGAGTTTCGTTGCTTTGAGTATTCAATGGTAATTTTAGCGATGAATGGGCTGTTCGACCGCCTTCCAACAATGTAGCTGCGAGGTATTTTGCTGGGGCGAGTTCAGGTAACGGTCAAACTGTCAAAAGACATATGACATTTCATATGTATTTCTTTTGTTGTATTTCTTTTGTTTTCGTTCATTTTTAAAACTTATTTATAACAAATTTAAAGTTTTATCAGAGCACAAAATTATTTTGTCTGTCTTTTAGTTGTCAACAAAACAGTTGACAGCCCTTGGGTGTTTTTTGAAAACCGAAAACCTCAGTTTTTGTTGACAACTCTGAGGGTTGTAAAGAAAACCTGGGACGCGTTGCTCGTGTTTGTAATATCCTAATCCTTTCAATTTCATTTCGCTCTTCACGTTGCAGTGAAGTCCGATTTGATTGAAAATAAACTTAGTTTCTAGCGTTTCGATTTCTTCGACTCAAATTGCTGCGCCCGCGTGTAATAGGCGGCATGGTTCTAAAAGCAAACACACTCTACAAATAAAACCACAATTGGTTTTCGTTTTTATTTATATAGATTACCTTTATTTAAGTTCTCTTATTCTCGTTAATTTTGTTGTTTGTTGTAGAATTATTAATTATTATTTAAATGAAGAAATTATTTCCTTAGCTATACAGTTTTCTTTTATTTTTTTTTGTGAGTCAGTGTATTTCAATTAGCAAACGATTTTTTGTAACACTTAACTTTCACACACCCACAATAAACGTTTTTTCTCTCCATAAGAACCTTCCATGAACCTTAACAAAAACTTAAAAAAAAAATTAGGCGAATTGGTCGAGCCGTTCTTGAGTTTAACGCTTAGCAACACATTTTGCGGTTAATTTTTATTTATATATATTATTATATATATAGTTTTTAAAACCTTTCGAATTTGGGCATAAAAAAAAACTTGCCAAGTAAGCCCATCAAATTTTAGTCAGTAATCATTAAATAATAAAATTTCTCTAATACATTGTAGCTGTTTCAATATTATTCTACTTTAAATATTCGGTATTAAACATTCATGAAGTAAGAACTTGGCGTACTTTTAGATCTCAGTACTTTTCACGGCTGACTTGTTACACAAAGGCTTTTGTATAGAAGAACTTGGCTCTTTTTTTAACATTTATGTTTTTGGTCTGATCTCACTCCTTTTTGCAAAGATTTTAATATTTTGCCATGTCAAAATCTCGAAAGATACGGAAAGATAGAAGGGTGTACTCAACTTAGTTTAAAGCTTCCTATTTCTTTTGGTATATTTTCTTTTTGTTATTGGTTGTTTTGATTTGCGCTTTAATTATTTCTTCTTGTCCTGGCAAGATACCTAACACTAGCATACCTACCTTAATTACAGCAATTAGAAGTGCTCCATATAAATTAAACATTTTCTCAGAAAGTGGGTGGATACCACACCCCTGAATAGAAAACTTCAAATTTTATATTTTTTTCTTTGTATGCAATTTAAGTCCTACCACTTTACCAAATTTCATGGTTTTACAGCAGTCGGAAGTGCTCAATTCAACCAATACCAATTTGGAGAAAGTGGGCGGATACCACGCCCCTTGAATGGAACATCTCAATTTTTATTTTTGGTCCTTTATATGTATTTTGAGCCCTACCGTTCTACCAAACTTCATTGTTCTACTACAATCGGAAGTGCGCCATGTATAATTTACATCAGTTCTGAGGAAGTGGGCGGATACCACGCCCCTGAATAGAAAACTTCAAATTTTATATTTTTTTCTTTCTATGCAATTTAAGTCCTACCACTTTACCAAATTTCATGGTTTTACAGCAGTCGGAAGTGCTCCATTCAACCAGCTTAGCAAATATTCGGAATTTCAAGTTTATGACTTCATTGGTACTGAAGATAGGGAGGGGTCAAAAGTCGCCTGAGTTTGTTCCTGTAAATGGGTGTAGTGCCAGAACTTGGCTGGGCACTACCGTGCCCTTTGATATAACTTGTGTGCGTGTGCAAGCAAATATGTTGTTAAAAAATGCAAAATAGACCTCTTTTATAAAAAAAATTAAAAAAATATTGAGTGAAAGAAGTATTTTGTATTTTTAAATTTAATAAACAAAATATCAAACAAATTTATAAAAAATATGTGAGAATTGTATTGTCAATACTTTTAGACTTTTAGATGAGTTTTATTTAATTTTAAAGACACATACACTGTTCAGGGAATATAAATCTTTGATTAAAAAAATATTTCCAAAAATTAAAAAATATAACTCTCAATTTCCCAGGGTAGGGAACAAAATATTTGCAAAAAAATGTATATTTTTTTACTTTTGTTAGTAAAAAGTTACTGTAAAAATTTAAAAAAAAATATTAACGTAATTGCACATATGCACATACTTATTGGCTTTGTATAAGAGTGAATTTGACTTCGTTATCTTTTATACTTATGAAGTTTTATCCAGTAGAGCATTCATACCACTATGCAAATTTACTTCGTTTTTCATAGTTTTGTACATTTTTTTTTTTGAATACATAAGAAAACAGAATTAAAACAAAAGACCGATACGTTATTTAAGGATATGTTGTTTCTAAAAAAAAATATAAAAAAATAAAAAAGTAATATTTTCGGAATTTCTTTAGCTTCTCTATAAAAAAAAATATTAAAATCTGTCATGCCGATGGCTCTATGGTACATGGTAGGTACAGTCAGTAATATCTTAATTTATTTTTTTTTTGTAATAAATTATAGATCGTAAAAATGAATGGAAGTACAAAAAATTATCAAAATTCACAAGAAAAATAGTTTTAAGGGGGGTACCAAAAATATCCTTTTTTTTTGGAAAATCGACCGAACCGCTTAGGCTGTAGACGAGCAGACAGACAGACAGAATTTTGAAACCCACTTTTTTCGTCTTCGCTAGCATCGTAATATCAAATTTGAGTTCGATTTTTTTTACGAATGCATAACTTGCATTATAGTACCTTCCTATAAGTCCCAAGTAAAAATATATAAGTTGATCAAACGACAAAATTAAAAAAAATTCAGCAATCAGAAATATAGTTTTTTGGAAGCATTGATAAGTGGAAGGAATTTTTGGGACAGACAAAAAGAGCCTTTTTTGAAAAGATTCAGAAAACATTGTGCAAATCTAAAAGACAATGGCTCAAAATTTTAAACAGTACTCCTTTAAGCAACAAACCGGCTCTACTTAAAGCAGTCGTTTAGCTTGGAGCATTCTAACTAACGTTGGTTTTACAACAGAACCTAAGCAAATTTACGTTGAACAACCCTTAATTTGACAGATACATAACTCAAACACAATTACATAAACAACAAAAAAGAACAGACAAATTCAAACCAAACAGTTATTTGCCGAAAAAATTACATTTTATATACTACCTCGGTATAGATTTTGATTGTTTATAAGTTATTTACATTATCTTAGATAGAAATGAAGTGTATATCGCTAATTCACAACAACTCAATTTTATTGTTGCAAGGTGCAAATTCATTTGGCCAAAACTCGTCTTGGCATGAATGCATACATAACATTATGAACATTTGTATGTACAGATTTTTTGTCCATCACCCACGGCGCCGTTGAGCAATTTTGTACGATTGTTTCGAATTTTTAATATTCAGTGATTCAGTCTTTTTACAAAGCAAATCTTTTACAAAATCGAATAAAATATAAGTAGCCATTTTTACTTCGATTCACTTTGGTATGAACTGACCATAGTCAATATGAATAAATTATACTTTTAAAAAATAAAGTAGCTATTTGCTGATGTTAAAGTTAGACGAGCTCTTTAACGTTTAAGTATGGTTTGTGTCCTCTGAAATTAACAAAAAGTCGATTCGCGTTTTATTCATAATATTTAGAGTCGACTCCCATTTTTAAAATTGATTTAGAACAGGTTTTAAATGTTTAAGATTTTGCGCAAATGAACCTGAAAAAATCGAGTGTAGCACAGCAGTTCCTGGACAATTATCATAATTAAAAAAAATAATGAATTACATTCATTTGAGTATCTACATTATATTTAAAAACAAAAGTTATTTAACGAATAGTGACGATGAACCAATAAAAGATCGATATTTCAAAAAGTTTTATAACAGATTCTAAATTCACTGTATATTTTGTAAATTTGTTAATGTACTTACATTTATGTAGTTACATAGCTAGTTTTTAGTTTATATTGAATATTGTAATACTTGTCAAAAATGTCTATATATTTTTTTATTAAGATAGAAACATACTAGCTTCCGACAAGCAAATAAGTGGCGCAAAATTTTAGTTGAATTAGTAGGTACGATGTTAAAGCTGGTTTAGTATGAAACTAGTTTAAAACAAAAATTTTGCAAATTTTAATCGAATTTAGCATCATATTTTCTCTACCCTTTTATTAAAGTTAAAATCATCAAATACCTATTTTATTTTCTTAGTATCGTGCTATTTACAAACACCACAAAAGGTCTGTTTACTTAGTTTTTTGCACGAACTGTCATTGATTTAGGTGTGTTCAGAAGCAATATATTTAGAAAATTGGGTTAGTACAACACTAGTTAGAAAATGTTTAAAATTAAGAATGAGTTATTAATCTACTTTAAAGTTAGCAAATTGTTAAATTAAATTACCTTAATAATAGGCTGTGTGTTTTTAACTTCTTAAAAATAATAGCGCAACATTTTAAACAGTCTATTATTAAGGTATTAATATGATATTACTTAACAATTTGCTAACTTTAAGGTAGTTTACTAACTCATTCTTAATTTTAAACATTTTCTAACTAGTATCGTACTAAAGCACTTTTCTTAATAAATTGCTTCTGAACATACCTAAAAGAATGACAGTTTACATTTTGTTTGATCAATCCTCTGATCTACAATTTCCCATAGATTCCCTATGAGGTTGAGATCAGGGGATTGCGCTGGCCACTTCATAGCCGTAATATTACCTACATTAAGCCAATCCTTCACCAAATTAGCGGTATGTTTCGGATCGTTGTCATGTTGGAAGATCCATCGCAACGGCATATTCTCCTTTGCATACGGAAACATGACGTTTTGAAGGCTTTGCTGGTACATGAAACGATCCAATATACCACTTATCTTAAGAATTGGCCTGATCCCTTGACTGGAAAGCATCCCCAGACAATAATGTTCCCCCACGGTGCATGACAGTTGCCTTGGTAAATCGAGGATTGACGCGTTCACCTTTCGAGCTTCGTAGCGTACGAAATCCGCCCGATCCTTTTAACTTAAATTTTGTTTCATCTGAGAATAGAACCGTCTTTCATTTTTCCCTAGTCCAGCTAAGGTGCGTTTTGGAAATTCTAATCTTGCACGTCTATTTTTAAAGGAAATAAATGGCTTTTTTACAGCACGAAGAGTCGACCAGCCTCTATCAACCGCTCTTCGCTGGATCGTTCTGCAAGAGATTTATAAGTTTATTTCTTTTTTTATTTTTTTAGAGGTAATTTATAAGGGTCCTTTTTTATCAGCCTCATTATTCATTTATCGCTATGCGACGTGATTTTTCGGTAGCATTTAAGAAGTAAGCTGTAAAATTCGATAACTGTAAATGGACATCACCTATTAACATTATTTTTCATACATATACACACGAAAGTCGATGGCAATGGAAAAAATACAATTATGTAGGTATACACTGATATACCTAACCTAACCTAAAAGTTCTTCCTTTTTCCAACTACATCTTAAGGAAAAAATATGTTTTTAAAAATTTAACTAATAGATTAAAGAAATGTATTCTTTGGAATTCTATTTGCTGATCTATGAAGACGAGAGGCAAATGAAACAAATTATAACAAACAAAAATACATACATACGTAGGTACCTACTTTATATCTCATCTTCAAAGAGGTTTGAGAAACACAAATTAATTTTTCATAGTTTTGGACAGTTATTCACGAAGCAAGAATTTCATAAAAAGAAATACGGAGATTCCTAGAAATTTTATGATGATTTAGGACTGGATTGTACTGAAGCAAATTTTATCTCAGAATAAATATACATACTAACATAAAATTGTATAATGAAAAAAATTTTGGAGGATTCTTCAAATCACAAAAACTTTAATTGCGTTTTTTCCGCAATACTTTTGTCTTTATAGTATTTAATAGTATAAGATAAATTACACAAGTTTAAAACATTTGGCCGATCTTGAAAATTTCCATCTAAAGTTAGTATAGGTACTACTTCTGTCCATAAAGTTGCATTTGAAGTTTTTCAAGTATAAATATTCATTAAACTTGGAGAAATCTTTTATCCAAATTTTATCAAAAGGCGGGTTGATTAAGTCAAACGAAACTAAGAAATTGCAAAATGTAGGTCGTGAAAAAAATATTTTTAAAGTTACAGTTACTGATGTGGAAATGTTGTGGTTCAACTCTTCATAGGGGGTCTGCAGCCGAAAACCAACTCGTGTATTCGCTTCCGGTTCGGCTAGTATATTTAAATAAAGTATGCAAGTAGTCTGTTCTGTTCTGAAAATCAAACTGCAACTTTATTCATAATAATTTACAAAGGTTAGGAACTTACTTACTTACTTACGATGGCGCCACTAGAGCGTGGTGCTCCTGGGCCTTGCTTAGTATGCCCCTCCAGCCGACTCGATCGCTAGCCTGCCGTCTCCAATTTCGCACTCCAAGTTGTCGGAGGTCTCCTTCTACTTGGTCGCTCCATCGAAGATGAGGTCTACCTTGGCTTCTGACTCCCTCGGGTTTGGCGTTGAAGACTTTACGAGCTGGAGCGTCGTTGTCCATTCGCTCTACATGGCCCAGCCATCTTAGTCGTTGAATTCGAATTTTTCTGGCTAGGCTTATGTCGCTGTACAGTTCGTATAGTTCGTCGTTGTATCTTCTTCGCCAAATGTTGTTTTCTCGATTTACGCAGACAGGACCATAGATCGTATGCAGAACTTTTCTCTCGAAGACTCCAAGTGATTTTTCATCCGATTGGGAGAGGGTCCATGCTTCTGCACCATATAGCAGGACCGGGATGATTAGTGTTTTATAGAGTGTCACCTTGGTTCTTCTCGATAGGGCTTTATTCCTCAATTGCTTACTCAGCCCAAAGAAACAGCGATTAGCAAGAGTTAGTCTGCGTTTGATTTCGGCGCTGATGTTGTTGCCTGAGTTTACAGCAGTGCCCAGGTAGACAAATTCACTGACTACCTCGAAGTTATACCTATCAATGGTCACGTTCTGACCCAGTCGGTAGTGGGATTGGACTTTTGTTGATGAAAGCATATACTTCGTCTTGCCCTCGTTTATTTTCAGTCCCATTCTGCTTGCTGCTGACTCCATTGTAGTGAATGCACCGGTTACTGCTCGCTTTGTTCTTCCTATCACGTCAATGTCGTCCGCAAACCCAAGTAATTGTGTCGATTTATTGAAGATGGTGCCTGATGTGCTTGCATGGGTGTTTCGTATGACATTTTCAAGCACAATGTTAAAACAGCTGCATGACAGTGCGTCACCTTGTCTTAGCCCTCTGGTGGTTTCGAAGGATTCAGTGAAGTCCCTACCAACTTTGACGGAACAGCGAGCATTTTCCAACGTCATCCTGATAAGGCGTATCAGTATAGCAGGGATTCCAAAGTTGGACATGGTACGATAAAGTTCAGCTCTATTAACACTGTCGTAGGCTGCTTTAAAATCGACAAACAGGTGGTGGGTATCGATGTTATATTCTTGGGTTTTTTCCAGGATCTGGCGCAATGTGAATATTTGGTCAGTTGTAGATTTTCCAGGTCTGCAGCCGCATTGGTAAGGACCTATAAGATCATCAGCAAAGGGCTTGAGACGTTCACATAAAACGCTGGACAGGATCTTATAGGCGATGCTTAAAAGACTTATACCTCTATAGTTGGCGCAGAGTAGGCGGTCTCCTTTTTTGTGGATCGGGTAGATGGTACTGAGATTCCATTCATCGGGCATACTTTCCTCCGACCATATTTTGCAGATGAGTTGGTGTATGCTCCTGACCAGGTCATCTCCAGCATGCTTAAAAAGCTCCGCTTGTAAACCATCGCATCCAGCTGCTTTGTTCATCTTTAGTCTGTTGATGGCTACTTTGATTTCATTTTGGTCGGGTGGATGTAACTCATGGACGTCATCTAGATTCGCTGGTACAAGTTGATTTTGGGCGGGATTTTGACTGTCATCGCCATTAAGCAACTGGTTAAAGTAGTCTCTCCAGATGGCTAACATCGCCTGCGTTTCCACTATGGTATTTCCATCCTGATCTTTGCAGGGCCCAGGGCGGTTTGTGAAACCTGATGTAGACTGTTTTACTTTTCTGTAGAAGTTCCGCACCTCTTTTCTGCAAAAACATCTCTGCATCTCCTCGACTTCGCGTTGCTGGTGCTCTTTTTTCTTCCTCCTGAGTAGGCGTTTCTCCTCTTTTCTTCGCTCAACATAGAGATTTCTTGATGCTCTAGTATCTCTCTGGAGCCACGACTTGTATGCCTCCGTTTTGGCTTTGTTTGCCTGAGCACATTCGGAGTCGAACCAGGGGTTTCTGGCGGGAAGGCGTGAGAAGCCCAACACCTCTGACGCAGCACTTCTTATAGCTTGTTGACATAGCTGCCATTGTTCTTCCGGGTTCATATCATCAGTCGAAGGATCTCTCGCAAGCTCAAGGGATACGCGGTCGGCATAGGCAGCGGCGGTCTCTTCCGATTGAAGTCGTCCAACATTGAATTTCCTCGGCGTAGTCGGTGTTCGCGTAAGAACTTCCATGGAGATTCGTACTCTAAGTTTGGCACCGACTAGGTAGTGGTCCGAGTCGATGTTTGCTCCTCGGAAAGTACGGACATTCATAATGCTGGAGGAGTGTCTTCCATCAATCGCAACGTGGTCGATTTGGTTGCAGGTTCGACCATCTGGGGATCGCCATGTGCCCTTGTGGATGTCGAGACGTGGCGAGGAGCTCATAGAAGCTTTCTTTGGTAGCGTCATCTTTCTCTTCTGTAGGGGCATGGGCGCTTATTAGGCTTATATTGTGGAATTTGGCCTTAATGGTTAGGAACTTAGGAGAAGTATAATGCTTACAATATAATACATTATAAAACGTACGAAGCTCTACGAAATCCGCAGTTCCAACGCTTGTCTTCAATAACACTACTGTTGTAAATTCAATAGACGAAACTAATTTGCTTGCAGCACAGTTTGTTGTTAATTATACGCTACGACATGACTCCTCCTGTACTTGAGAGTTTAAACGATTTTATGGGACGTATCTTCTTTCGCACTCGTGCAGTTGCTAGAGTACTGAAAGATCTTGAAACTCCCAAATCCGCTGGCCTTGATAGTTTCCCTGCTATTGGCTTTCGTAGCAATAGGTCCACTGATGATCTGGTGGTACATCTCATCGAATAGTGCAATAATTCTTTACATCGTTTCAAAGAAAGTAAATTTATTGCGCTTGATATTTCAAAGGTATTTGATAGAGTTTGGCATACAAATCTCTTATCGAAAATGCGTGCAGTTGGTATCATTGAATCTCTTCTTGGTTGAATTAGATATTACTTTTTGGACCGTTCACTATACGAGTAGTATTGGACGGTTTCAAATCTGATATCCATATGATATACGCCGCGGCGTTCCGGTGCTCCTCAGGGCTCCGTTTTGTCTCCGACACTCTTGGATACTTATGTTCATAAATCATCATTTGTCTAAAACTTCTAAACTACTAAATTGTTTCGCTGACGACAGTATCCTCAGCAAATTAGCACTACCACCCCTCAAAATAGGGTAAAATGAACTCTAAAAAGAAAAAGGACTGTGTGAATAACTGTCGTAAATTTGTCGTTAGGTATAAAAAACTATTTTTATTATTGATAGCTTAATAGTTACTGATGTTTGGGCACGCACACACAGCCAATGTGCTTGCACTACAGTTGAAATCATCTGGTCCATCGAAATTAAAACATTTTCACCAGAAAAAAACGATTTGATACCACTGTCTATTCTATGTTATGGTACTCCCGACCAAAAAGAGCGAGGATGCTTACAATTCTCGATAGCGACTGTTTTTTTTATTTGTATTCTTTTAAGATGTTTTGCTTTCCCTATTACTCGGTGTCGGTGGACGTGAGCTACACTTGCGTTTAAACGAGCTGCAGAGTGTTTAAAAGTTCTAAAAGAATTCTCCGCTCTTTTTAAGCCGTAAGGGCTTTCGTAGCGGGATTTTTCTTATTTTGTTCATAATTTGATGGATTTTTTAGAAAATTACACATAACAGTTTAAATTCCAGAGATTTTTTATGCTATCTGCCCGGTTGTAAGATAGTTAGGCGAATATTTGGCGTCGTGAGGACATTTTGCCTTCACTTAATTTTCTGCCATAGACAAAACAAAATAAGAATAAATTATAATTATTAATTAATTGCTTGTTTATCTATTTATTTCTTTACTTATTTATTTGTTTATTTACTTTTATTTATTCAATTATTTATTTACCTATCTATTTATTTGTTTAATTATTTATTTATTCATTCATTTATTTATTTACTTACTTATTTACTGCTTATTTTCTTTTTTTTTTTCATTCATTTATGGATCTATCGATTTATTCATTTATCTAATTATTTATTTAGTTATTAAATGATTATTATTTAAACAATTGCATATTGCTTATGTTATTAATTTTGTGTTGTTTACTTCTTTTGTTTTTTTTTTTGTTTTTTGCATTTTTAGAACCTAATAACTCTGTGATATTAGATATAAGTTTAAAAAACAAATATAAAATATATATGTATATATTTATGTCATCTTTTGCTGATCACAGTAAATAATTTTTTTTTTTTTTTTGTTTCTTATAATTCTTAAATAGGAGGTTTTCATGACCTTTCCTCCTCAAACTAAATAATTCAAATAAAAATTAATTGTGTATAAGTTATAATATTTTTTAGAAGTAAGGTAGTTCTAACCATAACTCTATGTAAACTGGGCGATTGCAAAAATGTAATAATTGTAAATTTTATAAGTGGTCAATAAACATACATACATACAATTCTTCTCTTATCTCATATATTTTTCTAATGTTTTTCTCTAAGAACACAACAATGGTTGTGGCGATAGCTTTTTACATACAAGAGAAAATCAAAGTGAACAAGATAAAATAATATTAAATATTGAGTTAAGTTTATTTAATTGATCGGCAGTGTATTTATGTATACATAATGTACATACAAAATAATTTTAATTTTGTGTAGATAAAAAATTCAAATTTTAACCGACTATATTCCTTATGTATTCCGCTCTTTTTCAGTCATACAAATGTCTTATACAATGATTTTAATGAAGTTCCCGATGACATTTTAGTAGACTTAATGGCTCGTTTTGGGCAGACAATTTTGAGAGCTCGAAGTGATCTAGAAAAGTGAGTAATTTTTTATTTATTTTAAAACACAAACCAATTGATTCACTTTTCTTCCATTCATTTATTACTATAGAAATGGGTAAGTTCAACGAATATAAGAGACTTTAAGGTAACGATGCGGTATTCATGTCAATACTCGCAACTAGTTTTTTTTCTTCTTAAAACTTGTTGTAGTTAAAGGAAACATTACCTTTTCTATTATATTCCCTTTTTTTTAGTAAAACGTCAACAGATTGATCAAATCTTTTATACAGATGAGATATTCAGCCTTATTTTGACATTCGATTTCACTAGAAAGTATGTCGAATTCGAGTAATTTGTATTTTCAGATTCGTACGATTAGAAAGTTTACTTTATCATTTATATTTCGAAAACTAAACAAATTTTCACTTTCGAATCGTTCGAAAGAAATGTTATTTCATTCTCGTTCATTTTTTTCTATCGAATAGATTCATAAAACATGTAAGTTTAGTATAATGTTAGTGATATGCATCCATTATCCTTCTCCTATACAACTGTTCCTCACCGT
The DNA here is from genome assembly GCA_963931855.1 of Philhelius festivus. NCBI lineage: Eukaryota > Metazoa > Arthropoda > Insecta > Diptera > Syrphidae > Philhelius > Philhelius festivus. The sequence goes on from OZ007554.1 coordinate 157,372,900, forward strand.
CTTCTGTTCTTATAAATAAAACAAATACCATTTTGATTTTTAACGTCTCGCTTGAATTTATCAATATTTTTATAAAACAACTTACAAGCTTTGTTCGTTGAGCCCTGAAGTGACCCTGGGGTCGCCCTAAATCGTTTTTTGAAAAACCTGAAGTCACCCTGGTGAGTAAATTTTGTGTTTTTTGAGACCTGGGGTCGCCCTGAACTCGCACTGAAGTAGATCTAGGTATTTTGCTGGGGCGAGTTCAGGTAACGATCAAACTGTCAAAAGTCATATGTATGTATGAGATTTCATATGTATTTCTTTTGTTGTCGTTTGGCGATTCGCATGTTGCATGTTATTGCTTGTATTTGCAATCAAATGCTTGTTGTACTCATCAGATGAAACATTCAGCAACAACGCAAAATTGTTTTCGTTCATTTTTAAAACTAATATATAACTAATTTCAGAGCACAGAATCATTTTGTCTTGCTTTCAGCTGTCAACAAAACAGTTGACAGCCCTTGGGTGTTTTTTGAAAACCGAAAACCCCAGTTTTTTTTTTTGACAACACTCAGGTACCCTAGGTAAAGCTGAACGAACGAACCAACAAATGGTAATTCCAAATTCAATTGTGACCAGATATGTGTAAAATAAATAGTCTTTGAAGTTGCCTTCTTTTTTTGTTTATCAATTTGGAAAACAATTTAGTTTACATGAAAACTAAAACATAAATCACGTATTTTATTATACAGAGAAGTTGTACCGTTATTTTACTTCTTTTGATATCAATAAACTTACCATACTGTTTTCTAAATGCTCCCAAATTTTAAAATGTCATACTTATTGATGTTTTTCAAATTTAAACTTTACCGGGCCGTTAGCACTACTTTATTTTTCTTAAATAATAAAGTATTATTTTTAAATTTTTAGACTATAATTTTTTTTTTAATAAAAATCATCAAAAAAAAAAACACAGTTTATCTGATTTAGTATGACTTAAATCAGATAGAATTGTCAGTAAATTTCAAACAGCTGATTTCGGAAATGAATTTCATTGAGGTTCATTTTATTCAATCATTCGACAATTAACATTTTTCGCTCAAAGTATGCAAAGTTTATTCGAATGAAAATATCTATTCTATCGAATTAGCTATTCGTTCGAATCTCAAAATAAGCATGATTTTATATCCACAATGTTGCAAAATTTCTGAATATTCTAACCGCTGTAGCACTTTTTCTTATTGTTTAGGAAAATGTGTATAATTATCACGACCCGCTGTGGTCTAGCAAAAGGGAAAAGTGTAGCTTTGACTCTTTTGCAATTTTACTATACCCTTGCAATAGTTAAATACAATGGTAAAAATAGCTTTGTTTTATTGCTCGCTAATTGTAATTTCGTACTGTCAGCTGTCATTTATTGCTGAAATTATGTGAACAAATAATTAAGTTGTTTGGTCTGTTGATGGCTTATTACATTCACGATCTATTAAAAACATTAAAATTTCGTAGTTTTTTTTAGACCTTTTCACCAGATCGACAATACCCTTGAAAGTAAAACACCACTTACACAACTTACACCTGTTTACTTATTTACTTAAGGTGGCCCTACAGACAAGGGCCTCAAATAAAAACTTCTCCACCTTGCTCGGTCCCTAGCTAGTTGTCTCCAGTTTCGCACGTCAAGTTGGTTGAGGTCCTCTCACACTTGTGTGCACCACCTGCATCTCTTTCTTCCCCTACTGCACCGTCACTCGGGGTTGGATGCGAAGGCTTTACGAGCAGGGGCATTTGGGTCCATTCGCTCTACATGACCTAGCTACCTCAGTCGTTGGAATTTATTTCGTTTTAATAGGTCGGCTTCGCTGTGCAGGCCGTATAGTTCATGGTTATATCTTCTCCTCCACTTTCGTCTATGCAGACGAGAATAAAGATCACGGAGAATTTTCCTCTTGAAACATCCTAAAGCGTTCTCATACACTTTCGACAAGATCCATGATTCTGCGCCGTACACAAGGACCGGGATGATGAGAGTTTTTTAGAGTTATACTTAAGGGTAGGTGTCCATTGAAAAAATAGGTTAGACTTTTGCGCTAAGCTGTATAACTTTCACAATTTTACGAATATTTCAATGAAATAAACGGTCATCGATTAGAAAAATGTTATTCAAAATACTTTTGCAGTTTTGAAAAAAATATAAAAAATTGTGTGCCCAGAAACTGCCACACAAGTGGAAAAATCATACATTTTAGTAAGGTCCTTATTCAAATGATAGGGAAATTCCGAAAATATTACTTTTTTATTTTTTTTATATTTTTTTTATAGAAACAACATATTCCCAAATCATGTATCGTTCTTCTTTTTTTATTCTGTTTTATTATTTATTCAAAAAAAAATATATAAAACTATGAAAAACGAAGGAAATTCGCATAGTGGTATGAATGCTCTACTGCATAAAACTTCATACGTATAAAAGATAACGAAGTAAAATTCACTCTTGTACAAAGCCAATAAGTATGTGCAATTACGTTAATTTTTTTTTATTTGTTTTTTTATTTTTACAGTAACTTTTTACTAACAAAATTCAAAAAATATACATTTTTTTACAAATATTTTGTTCTCTACCCTGGGAAATTGAGAGTTATATTTTTTAATTTTTGAAAATAATTTTTTAATCAAAGATTTATATTCCCTGAACAGCGTATCGTTCTTAAAAATTTAATAAAACTCATCTAAAGTTCAAAAAAATGCAATTCAATATGACAGTATTTGTAATGCATTTGCAAGAAAAGTATTAATAATACAGTTCTCACATATTTTTTTTTATTTTTGTTTGATATTTTATTTACTAAATTCAAAAATACAAAATACTTTTTTCACTGAATATTTATTTAATTTTATTTTTATAAAAGAGGTCTGTTTTGCATTTTTTAACAAAAAGTTCCTTTGCACACGCACACAAGTAAGTTTTCAGTTCACAAGAATGCCACTGCAATATCAGCGCTTTGAAAGAGAAGGTTTCGTATTCTCTGTGCAAAAGAATTTTGTCCGCCCATCCGCTCTCTTGATTCTTTTTTTTTTTTTTTTGTCTGGGCTTATTTAGTTTTTTATTCTTGTTTATGACTTGTCATCTTGCATCTCGTATTACAAGAACAGAAAAAATAAAAAAAAAACGTGTTAGAAATGATTGTTTTTAGTAGGTAAATGATGCAATGACCATTCCACATTGTCGGAGGTAGAGTGGAAAAATGTTCTTTGTGTATGTATAAAAAAGTATATAAGTAGGTATATCACAAATTCGCTGTCATAAATTTTGTTTTTTTGTATTTTTTTATTTGCGATCTATCATCACTTCTACTGTTTTTTTTTTTGTTTCTTCTATGGAAAGCCATTTTAGGTACACACATAGTAATAAATTGCGATGCATAGTGATCTTCATTTTTTTTTTTGTCAAAGGGTGTGTAGATGATGGAAGAAATGAAATTTGCGATGTGTATAGAATAAGATACATACATATGCATATAAATATATACAACAGATTTTGTGTTGTTTTTTTTCCGATAGGTAGGTTCATAGGTAATGTAGAGGTGCAACGCCGCGCCGCCGTGATTTGATTTGGTATCGTAAGGATTGTTTTGATTTAATTTTGCGTAGGTAGGTAATGGATGTATCAAAAACATATTAGATGATGAAATTGCATTTCACTGTAAGCGAATACGCAACAACCAAGGGATATGGCAAGTGGATGGCGCCAAAATATTATGTATGCAGGTATCTATTAATCTAAATACCTATGTACACATTTATATAAATAAGTTCAGAAGGAAAATTCGATCACATTTTGTTTTCGGTGGTGACGTATTCCACTGGTAGAAGAATGGTGAAATTGGGAGGTATGTCAAAGTATGTAAATAGAAAGAATATGGGAAGTGCGAGTTAACGCACGTGTCTGCAATTCAAACTTAATCGGAAAATCGCTGTCAAAGCATTTGGCGACAACCATCATCATCTTATGAAAAATATGCTTATTAAGCACGTCCGAAATATTAAATCTAAAACAAGTTCAATCATGCTTGTAATTGAATACTCCAGATGTCCAGATTCCTGAAGATGACATCACCTCAACATCACCCCATCCAGTTATTATTATTATTATAAACTATCCTTAAGACATGAATGTAATCTAGAATTTAGTCTCAGCTTGTCGATCAAAGTGATCGGATCAATAAATAAAGTTTTTTAAAACTTCGATGAGAAAAAGAAAATCTTAATTGGCGACCGTGACAGGACACCGATATTTTGAAACGCCAGAACAAATAAAGTATGGTAAATATCGAGTGTCTCGCGTTTTTAATTCAGTTAAAAATAAATCGCGAAAAATTTAACAAATAAGTAAACTTCCAAGAAAGTTGAAAAAAATAAAATATAAAAAGTATCCTAGAGACATAGGAAAAAATTTAAATTAATAAAGTACCCCACGAAGTTTTACCTTCAAAACTATTACGAGCTCAGGAGAAAATGTTGGAAACACATAATAGAAATAGGAATGTTAAAAATTACACACAAAACCAAGTTATTTACGAGAAAGTAGTAGGATGCAGAAATAAGCTTCAACCTAGATATAAAAAACAGAAAATTAAAGAAGATTTAGGAAACAAAGTTATTATTCATAAAAAAAACAGGATAGTTCATAAGGATAATATTAAAACTTGAAAATATTACTATTTCAGGAAAATGGAAATTACAGCAATTTTAATCACAATACTCTCAATAACTATGACTACGGCCGACATTATAGACTATACCAGAGAAAATTACGTGTTAATAGAAAACGGTGACGCCGCACTTTACGAAGATTATGGAACCTTATTCCATGTAACTCATCTTTCTTATTTTGAAAAAATATTAGAGGAAACAGAAATTGAAATAAATAAAAATTACCTTAAAAATACAATCATCGAAAATCATGAAGATGAAGCGCTAAACCCTAGTAAAGACATAGACATAACAATAATAAAATCACTTTTAGGACAACTTAAACTAACCAAAAGATTTAGAAGAGGCATAAATGAAATAGGGACTATTTGGAAGTGGATTTCAGGTTCACCTGACCACGATGATCTGATTTTAATAAATAATAAATTATCAGAATTAGTAAAAAACAACAACAGACAATTTGTAACGAATTCACAAATATTCGATGCAATAAAAAAATTATCAGAATCTCTATATAAAATAGAAAACGAAACAGAACTAAAATTAGCTAGGGAAAGAAATAGATTAATTCTTATCGAATTACAAAACGTAATACAAACTATAGCTTTAGCCAAAACAGGAACTTTAAACCCTGCCATATTAAATTTAAATGACATAAAAGAAATTACACAACATGAACATGGTACTTTGACAATAACGGACTTAATAGATGTTTCAAAATTTAAAATAATTCAAAATGAAGATATTATTGTTATTTTCATCAAATACCCTATTGTTGATAAAAATTGTAAATTGTTCGAAACAAGAGCAGTAAGTCAACCCGATGGGAAACTTTTAATAAACAAAGAAATTGCTAAATGTAATGAAGAATTTATAAATGTTAAAGATTGTAAAATAGAATTAAGATATACTTTTTGTAAACTAATTAACAATGTAACTTGTTTATCTGAATTGTTAAATAACAGAAATGCTAAATGTAATAAAATAAAAGAGAAAAATTTAAATTTAGAAATAATTAAAGATGGAGTGATACTTCTAACAGGAGAACATACAGTAGACAACGCAATAGTCAACGGAGTATATTTAATAAACTTTCAAAAAACAACAGTTATTGATGGAATTGAATACGAAAACCCAACAGCCATAATTCAAAATTACCTTAAAACTTATACTATTGACAAATATCAAGTCGATAACTATTTCGAATCCATAAATGATGATCTAAAATTTGACAACATAAACTTATTGGAAATATTACAAGAAGAAGCATCAAGCAGCCCAATCATTACATCATTCACATTATTGATGATAATAGCAGGAACCACATTGTGCATAATATACTATTTCAAGATGAGATCATCCAGAAGAATTCCTTCAACACAATTAGATGAAATACAAATAGAAGAGATACAATTAGAAGAAATACGTTTCAGTAATCTACTAAAAAAAGTAGAAGAAATGACAGAAGAAGCGGGACGTTCTTCTTAAAGGAAGAGGGGAGTTAACGCACGTGTCTGCAATTCAAACTTAATCGGAAAATCGCTGTCAAAGCATTTGGCGACAACCATCATCATCTTATGAAAAATATGCTTATTAAGCACGTCCGAAATATTAAATCTAAAACAAGTTCAATCATGCTTGTAATTGAATACTCCAGATGTCCAGATTCCTGAAGATGACATCACCTCAACATCACCCCATCCAGTTATTATTATTATTATAAACTATCCTTAAGACATGAATGTAATCTAGAATTTAGTCTCAGCTTGTCGATCAAAGTGATCGGATCAATAAATAAAGTTTTTTAAAACTTCGATGAGAAAAAGAAAATCTTAATTTGCGCCTCTTTTATGTATTTTTGTTGGTTTTACATAGGAAGACTTGTCTCCTTTAATTCAATATGTCATGGTGATAGATAATACTCTCGTTACTGTTATTTTCTGTTGTGTTTTTATTGTGCAAATCTATTTTGTACATACCAATAAATATTTTTTTGCAGCAACCTAGCTGCAAAGGTATAATGCCTCCAAAAACAAACAAAGGAAACAAAAAACCCAAGCAAAAAAAAATTGATAAAAAGTAAGCAAATAGAAAATACATACATATGTATATAATGCGTACTTCGTTTTCATTAGGCCACATGATGTAATTTCGTTGAAAATTTCGAAATGAGATAATTTTTAACAAAGGACAATAGGCAAGTCTGGCCCAGTTCTAATAAGAACGACCTTTATATAATATACATAACATATGTATGTTCATATATTCATTATCACTTAGTTTTTAATTTGTAAAAAAAAAAACAAGTATTAGTTTTCCAATAATGTTGTTGGTGTCAAAATCAAAAAGTCAAATTGTGAATAATTTCGAAATTACTTAATGAAATTGGTTTTTTGTTTTTTGAATGAGATCAGTTTTTATATAAAATGCATTTTTAGTTTTTGCTTAGGTAATAAAATAGAAGCTTAAAATTAGTATAGTAGTATACAAAGTAAAATTAAAATACAATGATGTTATTGGAAATAAAATTGACAAACTTTTTCTTCGAAATTTTTTTCAGCTAATGGGAACCAGTGGCACCATTTTACTTCAATTATAGTAGATCTACTTTTTTTTCCAAATATTTAAAATCTACTTCTTACTTCGCACCATCAGCAAAATACTGAAATCTACCTCATTTTAAAAATCTCTGTTTTAACCTACTTCAATTTCACAAATAAAAGTCCAAATCTACTTCTTTTTCTTTATTTCACTCTAGGTAGTATTTTTTTTATATTAAACGCGCACTCAAGGGGTCATGAATACCATTAAATTGTTAAACACAGTGCAAGAAATTAGGAAAGTAGGATAGGATGAGAAAGGAAATACCGATACATATTGGTTTTTAATGTCTGCACATTACAATGAGTGAGAAATATTGAGCCGGGTAAAGCATTCCAGATGCGTGTAGTGCGGCAAAAAAGGAATCACTGTACTTGACAGTACGTCCAAAATTGGGCCCATGGGTAAAATGATGAGCAGTCCTAGAAGTACGGGTATTACGGTTGAATTGTTTGAGGGGGAGAACGCAACTGCCTACTTCACTAGAGCATTGTTTATGAAAATTGCGGCGGTGCTCGAGAGATTCAAATGTTTCAGTTAGACAACGGTCGCCTTTCATTTTTAGAGCTCTCTTTTGAATTCTGTGCAAGAGACTTAAGAGGGTTTTTAGAACACCTACCTAGTGGGAATTACACTCGAGCTTTGGACGAATATAGGCCTTATAGATTACAGCATTAGTAGGGGTAAAAAACTTCTTGCATCGGCGGAGAAAATTTAAACACTTAGCGGCGTTTTCGGTTACGTCAAACATGTTAAAACTTCACAAATGATGGTCTCTGATGCACATACCTAGAAGCTGTTCAGTCTCCTCGATGCAAGTGCCAAACAGCATTGAGTTTTCGAAGATCATAATTTAATGAGCTTATCATACGCTGCCGTTGGTAGTCCACATCCGAGGACAAGGATGTGAATCTAAAAACGAATATGAAAAACTAAGGTTACTGTCGTCAGCAAAACAATTAAGCGGAGCAACAGTTATAGACAGAAACTGTCGGAAACAAAACGGACCCCTGGGGCACACCAGCATTTATTTTGTGGATATCAGATTTGAAACCATCCAAAACTACTTTTAGTAAACGGTCCGAAAGAAGAAGAAGAAGAGATTCATCGAAAAGAATGTCAACACAATAAATTAACACAAATAAGTAAGTTTAAAAGCATAGGAACTCAACACACTGATGTGTACACGAATCCTATGAAAATTTCGCTTGCATATGTGTTTTCAATTTTAAATTAAACTATATTTAAATATATTTTATATTTTTTATAAAAGAATGTTTTATTAATTAAATAAAATTAAATATTTATACACAATTTTCTTTAAAATTAAAAGAAATGTATTGATAATTTTAAGTATTTAAAAGTATACATTTAAAGAAAACATTTGTCGTATACAATATTATTTCAAAATCAAAGAATCTGCGATGTAAAAATTTTGATCGAAATCGGAAGAGTCGCAAATGAAAAAGTAGAAAATAAAAAGAAGGCTCTATGACAGGTACCGATAATAACATTTATTTTTTACCAATGGACTGCATTGTTGGTACAGTTATCTATACATAATTTAAAACAAAAAGCATTAGAGCTGTTTTCAAAATAATTATAATATTTCATAATGGCTGTATGGAAGGAACCGAGCTAAAGTGGCTGCAGATTGAGGTACAGAGTTGCAGATAGACGGAATCATTATTCTCTTGTTTTGTAATGTCAACTTATGAAAATTCCCAGTTCAAATTTTTCTAAAAGTAAATTAAAAGTCATTTTAAAACCTACTTCGATTTTTCCCAATTTACATCACTTTTTTCTTCAAATCTCCTTCGATTTTTTTCCGGAAATGGTAACGCTGATAGGGACTTCAAGTCTAAGATATGTAACAAATGCAAAACTATGAAAATTGTTATCATTGTTTTTATTTTGATGATTAGGTACATAATATTCAGGAACAATAGATAATAAACGAACGGTTTGATCAACCAATTTCAAAATTGATAGTCTGTTTGTTTAAAAACACTTTTCCACTTTTATTAAATGAACGGTCAATTGTAAAAAATCAATTATGTATCTCCATAAATAGTTTCAAAGAATCCATTATCTATAACAAATTTATTCATGTTTTCAAAACTGCCCAATTTACCTTTTATGTTGTCAATTTTTACATGTAAATTAGTGGTCAAAGACGGAACCACTTTTTAATCTGAGGCTATATTTTTTTGCACTTATTAATTTTATTAAATCATAAATAACCTCAAGACAATGAAGCCCTTTAAAAAAAATTAAAATGGTTGACTATGGATATTTTTCATTTTTAGAAACTCTGAAACAAGAAAAAGAAATATTTAAAACGCTTTTGGTTTCATCCCAATACGATCACTTTTCGCAGAGTTACAGCCCTTTGAAAAAGACTCAAACGAACATTTTTATAGGTATAGGTACATAGTTACCATTATTATTTTTGAAAGTCTATTAATTTACTTGGGTTAGGAAATTTAATAATTTTTTTAGTTGAGCAATTTTTGAATTGTGAACTGTTTCCTAAAATTAATTGTCTACATTAAAAATAAATTATAAATATCAGAGCAAATTCCCCGGGTTCCTAATGTCTAAATCTGTGCTCCCTTTTCTTTATTTTTTAAAATATCCTTAAAAGTAAAAGTCCTAGAACCAACAGATTAACCTTGTATAAATACGCAAGGAATAAAAACGCTATCTACCTAAATGCGAAAAGTTTCAATTCACCTGCAACCAAAAATAAAACAGAAAACAAACCGTCTATTATTGTGTCTAATTCTGCGCAAAATTGAATGCAAAAAACTCAATTTCCCTTTCCTAAACCTCAAACAATTACGATTCACGAAAAATAATTTTTTCTACCCAAAATACAAAAGGAAAAAAAAATCTTTCATTTATCTTTTGCGCAATCCGAGTCAATTCAAAATCAAATGTTTGTGCGCTGCGCTGACTGTGCGGCTTGGCAGCTTGCCACTCGTGCCTTGTTCCCGTTTTCTGTTATTTTTTTTTTTATATTCTATTCTATCTTTCTCTATCTCTATGCGTGATGCGAAAAAAGAGGTATCCTGAAGAGACGAGACGAGGTAAATTTATTTTCTTAACACAAAAATTCTTAACTAAGAGAGCCATATTTGTACACCAATACATGTACACGTTTTTACATGAGATTTGAGTTTGCTTCTGGGGTAGACCTACCCTTAAGGGTAGGTCTACCCCAGAAGCAAACTCAAATCTCATGTAAAAACGTGTACATGTATTGGTGTACAAATATGGCTCTCTTAGTTAAGAATTTTTGTGTTAAGAAAATAAATTTACCTCGTCTCGTCTCTTCAGGATACCTCTTTTTTCGCATCACGCTTCATGCATAGAGATAGAGAAAGATAGAATATCAAAAAAAAAAAAAAAATAACAGAAAACGGGAACAAGGCACGAGTGGCAAGCTGGCAAGCCGCACAGGCAGCGCACAAGCATTTGATTTTGAATTGACTCGGATTGCGCAAAAGATAAATGAAAGTTTTTTTTTCCTTTTGTATTATGGGTAGACAAAATAATTTTTCGTGAATCGTGATTGTTTGAGGTTTAGAAAAGGGAAATTGAGTATTTTGCATTCAGCGCGCACAATTAGACAGAATAATCGACAGTTTGTTTTCTGTTTTATTTTTGGTTGCAGGTGAATTGAAACTTTTCGCATTTAGGTAGATAGAGTTTTTATTCTTTGCGTATGTATACAAGGTTAATCTGTTGGTTCTAGGACTTTTACTTTTAAGGATATTTTAAAAAATAAAGAAAAGGGAGCACATTAGGAACGCAAGGAATTTGCTCTGATATTTATAATTTATTTTTAATGTAGACAATTAATTTTAGGAAACAGTTCACAATTCAAAAATTGCTCAACTAAAAAAATTATTAAATTTCCTAACCTTACCTTACCTTAATACACTTTCAAAAATAATAATGGTAACTATGTACCTATACCTATAAAAATGTTCTTTTGAATCTTTTCAAAGGGCTGTAACTCTGCGAAAAGTGATCGTATTGGGATGAAACCAAAAGCGTTTTAAATATTTCTTTTTCTTGTTTCAGAGTTTCTAAAAATGAGAAATATCCATAGTCAAACATTTTCAATTTTTATTTTTTTAAAGGGCTTCATTGTCTGGAGGTTATTTATGATTCAATAAAATTAATAAGTGCAAAAAAATATAGCCTCAGATTAAAAAGTGGTTCCGTCTTTGACCACTAATTTACATGTAAAAATTGACAACATGAAAGGTAAATTGGGCAGTTTTGAAAACATGAATAAATTTGTTATAGATAATGGATTCTTTGAAACAATTTATGGAGATACATAATTGATTTTTTACAATTGACCGTTCATTTAATAAAAGTGGAAAAGTGTTTTTAAACAAACAGATTATCAATTTTGAAATTGGTTGATCAAACCGTTCGTTTATTATCTATTGTTCCTGAATATTATGTACCTAATCATCAAAATAAAAACAATGATAACAATTTTCATAGTTTTGCATTTGTTACATATCTTAGACTTGAAGTCCCTATCAGCGTTACCATTTCCGGAAAAAAATCGAAGGAGATTTGAAGAAAAAAGTGATGTAAATTGGGAAAAATCGAAGTAGATTTTAAAATGACTTTTAATTTACTTTTAGAAAAATTTGAACTGGGAATTTTCATAAGTTGACATTACAACACAAAAGAATAATGATTCCGTCTATCTGCAACTCTGTACCTCAATCTGCAGCCACTTTAGCTCGGTTCCTTCCATGCAGCCATTATGAAATATTATAATTATTTTGAAAATGGCTCTAATGCTTTTTTTTTTTAAATTATGTATAGATAACTGTACCAACAATGCAGTCCACACTTTGGTAAAAAATAAATGTTATTATCGGTATTTGTCATAGAACCTTCTTTTTATTTTCTACGTTTTCATTTGCGACTCTTCCGATTTCGATCACAATTTTTACATCGCAGATTCTTTGATTTTGAAATAATATTGTTTACGACAAATGTTTTCCTTAAATGTATCTATACTTTTAAATACTTAAAATTATCAATACATTTTAAAGAAAATTGTGTATAAATATTTAATTTAATTTAATTAATAAAACATTCTTTTATAAAAAATAACATTAAAATTACTATATTTAAATATAGTTTAATTTAAAATTAAAAACGCATATGCAAGCGAAATTTTCATAGGATTCGTGTACACATCAGTGTGTTGAGTTTCTATGCTTTTAAACTTACTTATTTGTGTATTTTGATTGTGTTGAGATTCTTTTTTTTTTTTTTGTAATTCGATGAATCTCTTCTTCGTTGGATTAGAAATTACTCGTACCTTTCGGACCGTTTACTAAAAGTAGTTTTGGACGGTTTCAAATCTGATATCCACAAAATAAATGCTGGTGTGCCCCAGGGGTCCGTTTTGTCTCCGACAGTTTCTGTCTATATATATATATTTTGCTGACGATAGTAACCTCAGCTTTTCATATTCGTTTTTAGATTCACATCCTTGTCCTCGGATGTGGACTACCAATGGCAGCGTATGATAAGCTCATTAAATTATGATCTTCGAAAACTCAATGCTGTTTGGCACTTGCATCGAGGAGACTGAACAGCTTCTAGGTATGTGCATCAGAGACCATCATTTTTGAAGTGTTAACATGTTTGACGTAACCAAAAACGCCGCTAAGTGTTTAGATTTTCTCCGCCGATGCAAGAAGTTTTTTACCCCTACTAATCTGGCTGTAATCTATAAGACCTATATTCGTCCAAAGCTCGAGTGTAATTCCCACTAGGTAGGTGCTCTAAAAACCCTCTTAAGCACAGAATTCAAAAGAGAGCTCTAAAAATGAAAGGCGACCGTTGTCTAACTGAAACATTTGAATCTCTCGAGCACCGCCGCAATTTTCATAAACAGCGCTCTAGTGAAGTAGCCAGTTGCGTTCTCCCCCTCAAACAATTCAACCGTAATACCCGTACTTCTAGGACTGCTCATCATTTTACCCTTGGGCCCAATTTCGGACGTACTGTCAAGTACAGTGATTCCTTTTTTAGCCGCACTACACGAATCTGGAATGCTTTACCCGGCTCAATATTTCTCACTCATTGTAATGTATTTCCTTTCTCATCCTATCCTACTTTCCTAATTTCTTGCACTGTGTTTAACATTTTAATGGTATTCATAACCCCTTGAGTGCGCGTTTAATATAAAAAAAAATACTATCTAGTGAAATAGAGAAAAAGAAGTAGATTTGGACTTTTTTTTGTAAAATTGAAGTAGGTTAAAACAGAGATTTTTAAAATGCGGTAGATTTCAGTATTTTGCTGATGGTGCGAAGTAAGAAGTAGATTTTAAATATTTGGAAAAAAAAGTAGATCTACTATAATTGAAGTAAAATGGTGCCACTGGTTCCCATTAGCTGAAACAATTTTTGAAGAAAAAGTTTGTCAAATTTATTTCCAATAACATCATTGTATTTTAATTTTACTTTGTATACTACTATACTAATTTTAAGCTTCTATTTTATTAAGCAAAAACTAAAAATGCATTTTATATAAAAACTGATCTCATTCAAAAAACAAAAAACCAATTTCATTAAGTAATTTCGAAATTATTCACAATTTGTCAACTACCAACGTAACAATTGGTGGTCGTAAGTAAAACGTGTTAGAAAAAAATGTTGATGGGCAGATATGTACAAATAACCGGCTAAGCTTTAATAAAAACGAACTTAATATTGGTTTTTCAAATATGTCAAAATCTTCATCGAAAAAAAAACAAAAAATGTGCCCTTATTTTTATATCATTTTTTAATTTTGACACCAACAACATTATTGGAAAACTAATACTTGTTTTTTTTTTTACAAATTAAAAACTAAGTGATAAATGAATATATGAACATACATATGTTATGTATATTATATAAAGGTCGTTCTTATTAGAACTGGGCCAGACTTGCCTATTGTCCTTTGTTAAAAATTATCTCATTTCGAAATTTTCAACGAAATTACATTATGGGGCCTAATGAAAACGAAGTAGGTATTACATATGTATGTATTTTCTATTTGCTTACTTTTTATCGATTTTTTTTTTGCTTGGGTTTTTTGTTTCCTTTGTTTGTTTTTGGAAGCATTATACCTTTGTACAAAATAGATTTGCACAATAAAAACACAACAGAAAATAACAGTAACGAGAGTATTATCTATCACCATGACATATTGAAATAAAGGAGACAACAAAAAAAAAAATAAAAGAAGCGCACTTCCCATATTCTCTCTACATACTTTGACATACCTCCCAATTTCACCATTCTTCTACCAGTGGAATACGTCCCCACCGAAAACAAAATGTGATCGAATTTTCCTTCTGAACTTATTTATATAAATATGTACGTAGGTATTTAGATTAATAGATACTTGCATACATAATATTTTGGCGCCATCCACTTGCCATATCCCTGGGTTGTTGCGTATTCGCTTACAGTGAAATGCAATTTCATCATCTAATACAAAAAAAAAATAATACATCCATTACCTACCTACGCAAAATTAAATCAAAACAATCAAACAATACCAAATCAAATCACGGCGTTGCACCTCTACATTACCTATGAACCTACCTATCGGAAAAAAAACAACACAAAATCTATTGTATATATTTATATGCATATGTATATGTATGTATCTTATTCTATACACAACATCGCAAATTTCATTTCTTCCATCATCTACACACCCTTTGAAAAAAAAAAAATGAAGATCACTATGCATCGCAATTTATTACTATGTGAGTACCTAAAATGGATTTCCATAGAAGAAACAAAAAAAAACAGTAGAAGTGATGATAGATCGCAAATAAAAAAATAGATACAAAAAAACTAAATTTATGACAGCGAATTTGTGATATACCTACTTATATTCTTTTTTATACATGCACAAAGAACATTTTTCCACTCTACCTCCGACAATGTGGAATGGTCATTGCATCATATACCTACTAAAAACAATCATTTCTAACACGTTTTTTTTTTATTTTTTCTGTTCTTGTAATACGAGATGCAAGATGACAAGTCATAAACAAGAATAAAAAACTAAATGAGCCCAGACAAAAAAAAAAGAATCAAGAGAGCGGATGGCGGACAAAATTCTTTTGCACAGAGAACACGAAACCTTCTCTTTCAAAGCGCTGATATTGCAGCGGCATTCTTGTGAACTGAAAACTTACTTGTGTGCGTGTGCAAAGGAACTTTTTGTTAAAAAATGCAAAACAGACCTCTTTTTTAAAAATAAAATTAAATAAATATTGAGTGAAAAAAGTATTTTGTATTTTTGAATTTAGTAAATAAAATATCAAACAAAAATAAAAAAAATATGTGAGAACTGTATTATCAATACTTTTCTTGCAAATGCATTATAAATACTGTCATATTGAATTACATTTTTATGAACCTTAGATGAGTTTTATTAAATTTTTAAGACCGATACGCTGTTCAGGGAATATAAATCTTTCATTTAAAAATTATTTCCAAAAATTAAAAAATATAACTCTCAATTTCCCAGGGTAGAGAACAAAATATTTGTAAAAAAATGTATATTTTTTGACTTTTGTTAGTAAAAAGTTACTGTAAAAATAAAAACAAAAATAAAAAAAATATTAACGTAATTGCACATACTTGTTGGCTTTGTATAAGAGTGAATTTTACTTCGTTATCTTTTATACTTATGAAGTTTTATCCAGTAGAGCATTCATACCACTATGCAAATTTCCTTCGTTTTTCATAGTTTTGTATATTTTTTTTTGAATAAATAATATAACAAAATAAAAAAAGAAGACCGATACATGATTTGAGAATATGTTGTTTCTATAAAAAAAATATAAAAAAAATAAAAAAGTAATATTTTCGGAATTTCCCTATCATTTGAATAAGGACCTTACTAAAATGTATGATTTTTCCACTTGTGTGGCAGTTTCTGGGCACACAATTTTTTTATATTTTTTTCAAAACTGCAAAAGTATTTTGATTAACATTTTTCTAATCGATGACCGTTTATTTCATTGAAATATTCGTAAAATTGTGAAAGTTATACAGCTTAGCGCAAAAGTCTAACCTATTTTTTCAAGGGACACCTACCCTTAAGTTGTTCGAGAAAAGATTTTGCTACTTAATTACCTTTATTGTCCAAAAAAGCAATGATTGTCAAGAGTTATTCTCCGTTTTATTTCAGCACTGGTGTTATTGTGGGTTTGTTTTGGGTCCTTCTCCTTTTTTTTCTTTTTAATAAGTCACTGTTCTTCTCTTCTCTTCTGCTTGTAGAGCTCACGAGCAGCTCTAGTCCTTCTGTGCAGCGCCGCTTTATATGCCTGTTTATCTGCATGTGCTTGTCGGCACTCATCGTCAAACCAGGTGTTCCGTTGTGGTGATTGTGTAAAACCCAAGACGTCAGAACTGCCATCTCTTATGTCTGCTTGGCAATGTTGCCACTGGTTCTCAATACTTGATGCTGGCATTGCAGCATAGGACTTCTTAAACGGTTGTTAGAGACTCAATCGCATAAGGATCTGGCGATCTCTTGAGATTGTAGCTGTCCAACTTCGAACTACCTCGTTTTGGCTTGGATCGAGATATCCACAGCAGAACCTTGGCTACAACGAGATAGTGGGGTGCGAATCGATCTTAATCCTTCTGAACGTGAGGCTGAGGCCATCCTCTATACTGGAGACGTGCCTTGCGTCAATCGCAATGTCGTCAATTTAGTTCACGGTTTGATCAGATATCTCCATGTCATTTTGTGACTATCGAGATTTTTGAACTGCGTACTAGCTACCAGAACGTCCCGTCCCACAGCGAAGTCGATCAGCCTGAATCAGTAACCGTGAGTGATGTTATACTGTCTATATCTTACAACCGAACCGTGTCACCAAAAATGTCTTTTCTTCCTTAAAGTTAAAAAATAAATTTCAATAATCCAGCAGCTCGTAAAATATGCCTTCGGTGTCTTCATCTTTCTCCTCTGTTGGGGTTCGCCCCCAAAATGAGGCTTGTGTTGGCGAATTTATCCTTGATGCGGATCGTCATGAGGCGCTTGTTCACATAGTTGAAACTCAAGAGTTTTTGCCTTAGCATAGGTCCAACAAAAATACAAATCGATAGCAGCAGCCGCAAGATATTGCAGTCTTCTAATTTTCATCTCCCCGGCCTGTACCATCGCATTTCTTGGATTTTAGCAGTTTAGGTCTTCCGCTAATTGTTTGCTGAAGTTCGTTGTCCTTATTGTCCTTATTTCTTTTTCATGTTTCGTCATCAGTGAGTCCGTCGGTATCCGAGGCTTGATTTGCAACTTCCCCCTTCTCGTTTGCTACCCCCAACAACATTCCACTGGGGCTGGGACCCGATCTCCAGTTGAGGCACCCGATATTCACCTCCTCGCGGTGAGAGAGCAGGAGTCCATAAGCAGAGGTAGGTTCTTAGAAAAACCTGCAGACGCTTGTATTCTTTTGGGTACACGTGGCTACCATTTGAACATCACTTACACTTGTTTAGTTGTCGTTCAACAGATAAGACAAATTGCATCACGAAAACGAAAGAGAAGATAACGAACAAGAAATAGTACAACATTAAATTAAATTACGTATTACACTACTCCGTTGATAAATCTACGAAGTAGAGACACTCGAAGCACTGGCAGCTGAGGCCATCGGCTTAGACAATACAAAAGAGAGAGACACACAGAAGGAAAGAACAACATAAGAAATACATGTCAACAGCAGATGGTTGGTATTTGAAAGGTCCCCCATCCAAGTACTAAGCACGCACAGTGATGCTTGATTTCGCTGATTGATGGGAAGCGATCCTTTATCAAAGCCAAGGCCGTTGACAGAAATAGTACAAAGACCAGTATATTGCAAAGAAAGCTGCAACCATAGCTTAGTCGTTATGTACAAAAAAAAACCCTGAAATGAAAAAAAAAATTATTGTACACTTTTCTTTAAGTATTTGTTGCAGAAGGCCTTTAGGAGTATATGTGATGATTTTCTGGAAAATTGTGCAGGAGCTTAAGCCGCTATATTAGATTCAACTTAAAACTAGCCTTGTGAATAACTCAACCGTTTTTCAATTTAAAATGAAAAATTATTGAGTTAAAATCGATGCCCACTGACTGATTCTGAACTACGCCACTCTATCAGTACTTCTTCAATTTTTTTCTAGGAAAGTTTAGAAAATACAAGAATTTTCATGTGTTTCGAAAGAATGTTAATTCGATCGTGACCGATCAAACAAACATTCCTTCGATATTCTATATTCGGTATGTACAAGTACATATGCATATTAAGCCAATTCTTGAAAAAGTCCTAAATGAAAGTTAGTACTTATTTTCTTTACGGGCAATATATTTTGTCTTTAATTTGAAAGGGAATCAAATATGGCTTGTGAGTGATTTTAAAACAACATATTGGGGCTGTAAGAAATTTCTTCCTGTGTTAAAATTTATTGGTCAAAAGGATTTCTTGTGAAGACAAAAGAAATTGTAGAAATATGTGCGGGTGTGGTATGGAAATACTCAAATATTCTGTTTTATGTGCAGTGAAGACACTTTTAAAAACATAACTAATTCAATGATAATGGGGACGCAGGCAACTAAAACAATCCTGCGGAATCATTATCATTATTACACACTCCAAAAATACTTAAAATTAAGTCTATGATGACAATTATGGTTCTATGGTAGGTACAGTCAGTAATATCTTAACTTAAATTTTTTTTTATTGAATTATAGATCCTAAAAATTAGAATATTATTATATAAATATAAATTAGATAGAAAACAAAAATTCGAATCTCGAAAACTATTTTTAACATTTGTATGGTGGGTACCGTTATTTTTCGGTAAAATGAAAAAAACACACATATTGTAAAACGTATTAGGAAACTTTTAATTGTCAAGTTTAAAAAAGATCAAGCATGGGGTTTTCGAATATTTAGTTTTGAAAAAAAAAAAATATTTCTTTTTAAATCCAAAATATTTTTTTTGGGGAAATTTGAATATGCAATACTATTTACAATTTTGAATAAAACCGGTAACCGTTCTTGTGAAAATCAAAAACAAAAAAAATTGTTTCGAGGGGGGTACCATTAATAATCATTCGGAACATTGTTTTCAACTATAAATAAATATTAAATAAATGAAATTTTCAGGTGTTTTCTTAAAAAAATCTGTGGAACAGTTTTTGAGAAAAAAAAATTATTTATAAAATTTCTAAGAAAAATCGTATGACAGGTACCTCCCACTATTTTTGAGCTTAAAAAATGAAAGGAAAAACCTGGGTGGGGCTTAAAAATTATATCTACGAAGTTTAAAGAAAATCGGCCGAGCCGTTAAGGCTGTAATCGAACATTTTTGTCGTCTTCGCTGTCGTCATAATGTCAATTTGATCAAAATCTCGAGTTCGAGTGTTTTTAGGAATGTATTACTTGACTTATAGTGACTATAAGTCGCAAGTTAAAATAAGTGTGCTATTATGGACATGGACTACATTTTGGAAAAAAAAATACGGAAAAAATGTTATTAAGGGTACCTGTCTCATTAACGCCTCTAACGATTTTGACCAACATTTTTGTGCAGGAGCTCCTTTGAATATAAGATAATATTGTATATGAAAATATTCCAACAAATATCTTAAAAATAAAAAAAAAAAAAAACATTTTTTTTTTAAATTCAGTATCTTGAAAACGTGTGAATGATTAGTTTTTGAAATTATTTCCAAAAATCTATATTACTAAATAATAAAAATCGGCATCCTAATTTTTGATTTTTAAATATTTTAAAGAAATTTTGTATATGTATAAATAATATAATAAAACGATTTTTTTAAATTTTGCATTTTTTCACACTTTTCGAGAAGTCAGAGACTTGAACATTTTGCTCCAATTAAATTTATAAACAATTTTTAAATTTATAGATACTTTTACATAAGAGCAGGTACGTGCGATCGAGTCGTGCATTTTATTTTTTTTATTTTAATACGTTTGTCAATTTTCAATTTTTTTCACAACCATTCAAAAGTAACAAGAAGGAAAAAACGAAAAATATAAAAAAAACTATATTTTTTGGATTTATTTGATTTATTTCAAAGCAACCTTAAATTCACTAAACAAAACAATAACATATCAAATACTAAATACAACATATTACCTAAACAACAACACTAACATAGTAACGTTAGTAGCTAAAAGAATCGTGGTAACTTAAACAGAACAAAACAAACTTTCTCTTACTAATTTATAAACGCAATGTGTACAACACAGACCACACAATCAACTTGGTTTTGCCAAAAAACAACCTTTATACGAGTACCTTTTATGTGCCTTGCAGAAACAGAACTAGATGAAAAACCAAACAATTATTCACACCTAAATATGTGCCACGCATACTTCTAAAACTATTAGCATATTTAGCTTATTAGGGGGGTTCACATTCGCAAATAAGTTTGACAAATATGGTTTGATGAATATTTGACGGATTGAAACCATTTGCGTTCACATTAGTCAAACATGCTGTCAAACATCACTTCTCATTAGAATTCTTATCATTGCGCGGTGCACCAATAGATGAAATATTAGTTGAGCAAATTTTCTACCACTTTTTTTATTTGGAAGTCTGCAGAAAACTTATATTAATCTAATAAAATCCACCTGAATTACCGCTTTTGCATATATGACTCATTTTGATATATTTTCTTACGATATGCACAGCTCGAAAACTTCTCAAATATGCTTGTCAAACCAAAAAAATATCAAAATATTATCATCAAGCATGTTTGACAATCCGTTTAATGAAGCGTTCACATTTTCAAATTCGAGTCAATCAAACCTTATTTGTCAAACATATTTGAGAATGTGAACCCCCCTAATAAGTATCAACGTCCAACGCGAGATCATCTTGCTTAACTCATTCCGTGTGTCGTATCTCATATGTCGCACCTATGTGCATTGTTAAATACTGAATTTGTGCCAAAAAAGTAACGACATCGTGCTATACCCTGTTCAATTTATATTTGCAGTACAGGGAAGATAGGATATTTGCATTTCAGTCTGACCATTATTGAGTTCAAAAAGCTACATATATTTATTTTAAAGCTCTTACAGGGTTGCCGTAGTGAGCTTTTAAAATTGCCGCAAATCTCACAAAAATATCAATTGAATTACCAACTATTTATTAATATACGCAAATTTCATAATCAAAAACAATAATGACCTACATAAATTAAATCTATCTTTTTCCACACCACCAAGGGGTAAGATAGCAGGTGCTTTTTTTAAGAGTATCCCCAATAGGCCTTATTAACTTCCCATAGGGAGTTATTGTAATCGGTCCGATTTGTCAAATTGGAATTTTTGACATTTCTCGACGTTTCAAGGTCCCTAGAGGCTATATCAATCATTTTTAGAGAGATGTCTGTGTGTATGTGTGTACGTACGTTCGTACGTTCGTACGTTCGTACGTTCGTACGTCCGTACGTTCTGGTACCATTTTTCGTCGTCGATATCTCAAGAACGAGTAATGATTAGAGCTGTAGCGAATCGTATGTATTCGTTACTGAGTAACGGGTATTCAATGAAATACCAAATAACGAAACGCTACTCACAAATCAGAGTCGTTACTCGCACGATGTATGTCGTTACTTTTTTTGGCACAAATTCAGTATCTTATTAGATAGGCACGCAGGTACGACATACGAGATACACACAAATCAGAGTCGTTACTCGCACGATTTCGTTACTCGCACGATGTCGTTACTCGCACGATTTCGTTACTTTTTCTTGGCACAAATTCAGTATCTAATAACGCACGCAGGTACGACATACGAGATACACACAAATCAGAGTCGTTACTCGCACGATTTCGTTACTCGCACGATGTCGTTACTCGCACGATGTCGTTACTCACGCGATGTCGTTACTTTTTCTTGGCACAAATTCAGTATTACACACAAGATGCGCTTGCGTTGGACGTTCATACTTTCTGCACAATTTTAATGAGCAAAAATATCGATTTTTCGTTAAAAAAATTCAGATTTTGTAGATGTTATTTAATCCATCGAGATCTCAGCCATCCTCCAATGGAATTTGACAGTTTATGCCTTGATTGATGGGTAATATACTAAATTTTGACCTACTTAGAGTATTTCTTTCTAGATGCTTCCCAAAAGCCCTAAAATCGCAATTTTCCTGAACAAAAAAAAAATTCAAAAAATTAAGATTTTTCGGTTAAAAAATTTTGATTTTTTAGATGTTTTTTAATTCATCGAGATCTCAGCCATCCTCCAATGGAACTTGACAGTTTATGGCTTGGTTGATGGGTAATATACTATATTTTGACCTTCTTGGAGTATTTCCTTCTAGATGCTTTCCAAAAGCCCTAAATTCACAATTTTCCTGAACAAAAAAAAATCAAAAATTTTCGATTTTTCGGTGAAAAACTTTAGATTTTTTAGATGTTTTTTAATCCATCGAGATCTCAGCCATCCTTCAATGGAACTTGACAGTTTATGGCTTGGTTGTTGGGTAATATACTATATTTTGACCAACTTAGAGTATTTCTTTCTAGATGCTTTCCAAAAACCCTAAAATCGCAATTTTCCTGAACAAAAAATAAATCCAAAAAATTAAGATTTTCCAGAAGTTTTTCAATTTATTTTATTTATTTATTTATTTAAACAAACTTAGTATGACATAATGCTTCAAGATTTAATATCTTATAATAAAGCATAAAAAGATAAATTTACAAAAAAAAAATGTTTTACAGTATTTTAATTCAAATTGAAAGAGTGAGGAAAAATTATTTTATTTAAGAAATTAAAAATTAAAAAAAATTAAAAATAAATGCATTAATAAACTAACTATATTATTTAATTCAAAATAGTATTTCGCAATCAATTCAGCAATAAAAAGAAAAAGGAATAATAGATATTAATTGGCTTCAACTGTTGTGGGAAAAATGTGCAAGTAATCCTCTCTGCAACTCAGTGGGTGTTCGTGACCTCTGCAACTCAACCGGAAGAGTATTCCACAGTTTAATTGCTGCCACGAAAAATGATTCAATCAATTGGCATTTGAGATTTTTTGTACGTCTTTTACAAAAAAATAGACATGAAGCTTTATTTGAAATGTCTTGACATAGTAAAAATCTCTGAGAAAAAAAGATGCATTCCAGAACATCCCAGTACCAAACTTTCCAAAGCAATCATCGTAATGTCAACTTTGATCAAAATCTCGAGTTCCATTATTTTTCCAATTGCAAAACTTCCCCTAAAGTACACATAGCGCAAGTAATAAAATAATAATCATATAGTCAATTAAAGTACAATAAACAGTTACCAAAAAGACTATTATTCATTTGCATTAAATCCATGGGTTCCGAAAATGATTTTTGGGCAAGGAGTAATGTTTTAATTAAAAGAATCTTCTTATTTGGCTCAAATAAAACCAACCAACATTGCGTATGATTTACGTATTTCGTTACAGTAACGATACTCATATTTGGCTAATACTATAACGTGATACATACGAATTGTATTGGAATACCTAAAGTAACGATAGTAACGAGTAACGACATTTTTGTAACGGGTACTCATACCTAAAGTAACGTATGCATGCGGGTATTCATTTTGTCGTTACTTTTACAGCTCTAGTAATGATATCGACTTCAAATAAATTTTGTTTAATAGATAATAACTTCGAAAGAGGCTGAAAGGGCATTTATTAAAATTCAGTGAGTAGTTTTTTCACTATAACGGTTTTAAAAAAAAGTAAAAATTTTGGTTAGTTTCAAATATCTCACGAAAAAATAATGCTATTGATTTCAAATAAAATTTACTGTACTCATTATAAGGTCATACAAATTTGGTGTGAATTTGGAAAAAAATGAACATACCGTTATTTTGTAAAATAAAAAAAACTGAAAAAAAAAATTTCATAACCCAGATATTCTAAGAACGGAAAACAATTTGAAATTCAAAATAATTTTATTTTACGAAAAATAACGTGTTTGAGAACTGGTGAAAATTTAAAAAAAAATCAGTTTACAGTTTTTTTACAAAAAATAAAAAACTATATAAAATTCTATTGAAAATTGGTAAAAAATGTTTTTTGACTCAAATTTCTCGAGAACTAGTAGTGATATTGACTTCTAATTTAGTTTATTTTATACATAGTATAATTTTGTACAATTGGTAAAATGTTGACAAATTTTAAATTAATAGTTTTTTTTTTTAAATAAAAAAACTATTAAAAATTCTAGTGAAAACTAGTTAAAATTGTATTTCAAGTCGAATTTCTTGGGAATGAACACCGAAAGTGCCTTCTAAAGTGTGTTGTTTTATACAGCGATATCTTCCCGTAAGAATGTATACTAAGCAACATTTCTAAAATTGTTCACGAAACGAAAAAAACGAAGAAAGTTCTAGTTGAATCATAGTGCGCTAAGAGACAATTTTGGTTAAACTAAGTGACATCTAACAAATTTTTTTGTTGCTCACGACAATGAGATCTTTATTAATGTCGCTTAGCATAATTTTTTTGGCGGATAATACAAATTTCAGGGGGCAACATTATTTTAATGAGAAAACGTGGTAGTTGATAAATTTTTTTATTTGTACTCTAGTTTCCTTTTCATGCATAATAGGTTGGCGAAACCCAGGCCAAAACGTGGCCCTTAACATATAGTATATTTCCTCATCAAAAAGTCATTTTCGAAAAAAGGGTCGCTTAGTACATTCTTACGGGAAGGTATCGACATAATACAATTATTAACATATGGTTAAATTTTAACAAGTATCGAATTGACAGTTTTAACAAAAATATTTCGTTTTTAATTTTTTTTCAATTAAAATGTTTGGGACCGAAATAATAAAGTAATTTCTATAATATAATACATAATTTTATTTTTTTTTTATCAACTTAGTTTTTAGAAAAATAAGGTTGTTCAGTGGTACCCAAGTCCCACATATTCAAATTCCATTAATAACTATGGTAAAATTGAAGAAAACGTCGCAATATGTTTTTATCTTTTTGTCCATGAAAAAGATGTTAAATTCTACTCAAGGTTTTCTTAGGTGTAGGAACATAGATATATTAAAAAACACGGAAATCTATAATTCAGTATATAATATGTACCTACCAACCTTCGTAATTATTACAAGAAACTTAACATTTTAAATAGAAAAGTTTAAAATTAGTTAAACGCATTCTCTGTAAAAAAAACATAAAATGAGCGACTAAGTATCCTCATCATCAACAAAACAAAGCAAATTTCCTAATATCATAGTATGCCACAAGCATCATCGATTTTTAAAACAGGAGTCATTGTATATCCAGTGCAGATCACAGCCTTTCAATCCGGAAAAACTGCAACAACAATTACACTATGAAACCATCTACTTCGATCTTTCATCTACTGCTCTATGATCGAAGTATGAATACAAAATATCATACCAATTACCACAATAGATACAGTACCTGACCGAAACAAGTTAACGAGCTCACCAAAGGGTTAAATGTGCAACAACAACCACATTAGGTAACCCAAACCATCTTCTTCAATGGAGGTGTTAAAATACAAAAACAAACACATTACGGAACCGAGAACATGTCAAGGAGTGCATCAAATCTCTTCAAATCTCTTTAAATAATTAAAATGCTTTTCAATCTTAAAATAATGTTTGTTTGAATTTTACAGCTAAAGTTTGTTTCGCTGAAAATTTGGTTATCTGAAAAAACTAAATATAAAGTTTTTAAGACCACAAATGGGAAGTTATCAGTGTGGGTCGCACCCAGCCTCTTTTTTCTTTCAAGTTAAAAGTAAATCACAAAAAAGCTGAATTAAGTAAAAACAAATCACGTCATTGCTCCGATGCCGATGAGTAGTTGTGTTACTGCCATTTTTCAGCATCAACCTTCATAAGTCTCTCTAAAAGAAAACAATTGTATAACTGCGTTTTAGTTTTTAACTTTTTTTTCCATACATAAAAAAAGAACATAAAACATGAAAACAGAAAAACACCAAGTGTCAACACCTTTTTCTCTAAAGTAGAAATATTTGCTATAAAAAGCTCTAAAAAAGCTTAAATCCTGAAAGTTACATAACAAAAACCAAAGAAAATGCCATATCTATTAATTTCCATCAACTGGGCAATAGTAGCTCTGATTAAAAGTGTCAATACAATAAGGGTTGGTTGCAAATTTACTTCATCCAACAAAAATAGGCAGTTCACGTCTTATGGGAGAGCTTTTTCAAAATCAGTAGCGTGCCATATTTTTGTACCATACTAAATTGAAAGAACTCCTCCGTAAAAAAGTGTTTGCGCGCCCGTAAATTTTCGATTGCATCTGACGGAGACCCGACGGACGTCCTATTGACCGCACATCTGAGTGTGCAGTGTGCACTGAATTGTTGTGGCCTATGGCTGTTGCTGCTATTCAACCCCATTAAAATATATTGATGTGCATTCAGAGTTACCCGTGTCCATTTGGTAACTTGTTCATTTTTTTTCTTGGGTTTCTGTTGAGGTGCTTTTGATTTTAGGGCTTTAAAAAAAATTTTTTAATGATGAGTGTTATCGTGGAGTGTTTTCATCTTTTGCATTTATTTTAATACGTTAAAATGCAGTTACAAAATTTTAAGCTGTTTTCTTTGTAGATTTTCGTAGCGCGCGGTCAATTAATGTGAAATAAAGTATTTTTATTTTAAATAAATTGTATTTTAAAAAGGTGTTTTTTTTAAGTTTTGTGCAATTTCTGTTTTTAAGACGGATAGTTTTTTAAGAATCGTTTCCTCAAGTTTTTTTTGTGCAGTTTGTATTTTTAAGTCGTTTATTTTGTGCTATATGCAAGAAGTTCGAAATGGCTGCGAAGATTTCAAAAGACTTAAGTTCCGAAAAAAAAAGAAATTGTTGACGCGACAAAAAAAAATTCATAAAAATTTGAAAAATAAAAAAGAAGCTGTGAAGCAAGTAGCTGATATTTTGTCTGTAGGTAAACGAACAGTTTACAAACTTCTTAACGTAAACAGTACCAAAAGCCACAACTCGCCACAAAAAAAGAAAAACAATTTGTGCATAATTTTTTTCTTTCAAATAACGAACTTCCTACGCTGACTAAAGTACTGCATGAGGTAAGACGCAATGAAAACATAACAAAAATTAGCAGGTCTTCTCTGCATACGGTTTTGAAAAAAACAGGACTGCGTGCACTATCGGGAAAAGGTAAAAGGCTGATAAAACGCACATGGGAAGCTCTACAGATTTCGTAGATGGCGGGCTCCAATGTTTCGTTTCTGGTAGTAGTGAGGATTATCACGAAGATACGAATGCTGAGGTGTACGAAAAGTGGTTTAAAGAAACACTTACGCGCCTGGAGGCCAACTCAGTTATCGTTTTGGATAACGCATCATATCATTCTCAAAAGAAGAACAAAGCTCCATCGACTGCAACAAAAAATGATGACATAAAGATCTGGCTCCGGGCAAACAATATTTCTTTCGAGGATGATATCGTGAAAGTTGAGTTGTTAAGCATCATAAAGCATGACCCAGTACGAAACCTACGTCATCGACGATATTGCCCAAGCTGCTGGACATAAAGTGCTTAACCCTATAGAATTATATTTCGGCTCAAATAAAAGGATTCGTGGCAAGCCGCAACAAGTCCTTTAAGATGGCAGAAATAAAAACCCTTTTATCAACTACAATTAGCAACGTTGACGCTGATAAATGACATTGGTGTGTCCAACACGTCGAACAGGTGATTGGGCCAAAATGTATAGGTGAAGATAGCAGCAGCAGCAGTTAATTCTCGTTTGAATAAAATATTTTGTGTATATAGTTATTTAAAAGATGAATTTATATTCATTTTTGTTATACATACTGTATTATTATTAGGTAATCTTAAGGAATAAATGTTTTATTTTTGCTTTTTTTTATTTAAAATAGATTAGGCCTACTGCGGATGCCCTTCAAAAACGCGCCTTTTATCTTTCCTCATGGTGGTGTGGAAAAAGATAAATGTGTTTTAATTTTTGTAAACAAAACAATTACATAAATTAAAATTTCTATCTAAAAAAAGGGCGTTAACCCTACATACTATTCTTTCATATTTGGTTCTATTTAAAATAAACACTACGATAACCCTGTGAGAGCTTTAATGAAGGACAGATTTATGGAATCCACTGTAGCCAGAATGCGAGGCAAACGTCCTATCTTGCCCACACTGCCTATTTTTGTTGGACAGAGTATAGTTTCCTCTCTCATTTCACCCGGGGAGCAAATAGGTCATGGTGGGATGTACGTGAGCTCCAAGAAGATTACAGAAACAATTTAAATGTAACTCAGTGATTCTGGTTCTTATTTCAGAGGCAATTTCTTAAGTTAAGGTATATAAGAGTATATACTCTGTTCAATTTTCTGCTGCTTGCACGGCAACTTTACTTAAGAAATTGCCACTTTCTTGTAACAACGATCTCTATAATCAACACTTCAATCAACATTTATTTTATTATTTATTATTGTCAATTAGTAGGTATCCTTTATTTTCACAATATTACAAAATATAAAATGGCAACACTAAAATGTAAAGTACTCAACTTAAATGTAAAGTACTCAATGTATACTCAAAGTAAAACAAAGAAAACACTCAATCTGTTAAGCCTTATGTATCTGTGTCTGTGCAGAGAATAACACTCAAATGTAAATCTCAACGCATATGCGCAGTGAGTTTATAAATTTAGTATAAAACGGACTGCACAAAACAAAAATATTCATTCCAGCATTGTACAGCCCAACAAAACTAGTGACAGCAACATGGAAACCGAAGAAGTAGACAGTGACGAGGAATCTTCAACCACCAGTATTTTGGAGGAATCATGCACTGAAGAGGGTGATAGTGAGATCACCAGGTCGGAAGAAGATACCAGTGATTCTCCCCTACCAGAACAGAAGAGATCAAGCAAAGCATTAAAGGACAAGGGTACTAAGCGCATTCAACTGGAAAAGGACTCCTCAAAGAATCTTATTAAAGTGCCAACGCAAAAAAGTCAAAAAGACACTGCCACCAGCTTCATCATCATCAACAGCTTCAACATCAGAGCCACCAAGCCAACTCCAGCCCAGCCTACAAAGACATCGAAAGAATACACAGGAAACCCAACCAAGGCCCCAGGAATGCCACCAATTTTTTGCAGAAATACGAAGATGACTATAATTACTTATGGAAACAGAGAAGCCTTAGAAAACATCAAAACTTCCTGTAATCCAGGAAAATCCAGTTAAACTGTTTCACACCACGCGAGGATAGGCAGAATCTACTTCTTCTCAAAGGAATACACCATATGCTGCTATTGAAGTTGAGGACGAACTACGGATAGAAGGACTTCCAGTGGTCAAGGTATCCCACTTTAAAGCCAAGAAGGCACAAGGGAAAACCTATAACAATTTTGTACTAGGACTATCGAAGTCATGTGGCATTAACGAAGTCCACACAAAGACTTTAATAATGAACCAGAGGGTACACTGGGAGCGACTAAAAACCAATGACATCGTTCAGTCCCGGAACTGCCAGCGTTTTGGGCACGTTACCACCAAATGCGGACGCCAGTATGTAAGCGTCAAGAGTAAAGATGATCTGAACCCGGTCAATGCCAACGTAAGGAGAATACTGGGATGTTTCGTGTACCAACTGCAAAAAGGAAGGTCATTCAGCCAGTTTCAAGGGCTGCCCAATACTTAAGGCAAGACTCACCGAAAAAAAAAAAATATCAGCAGACAAAAAGGCATAACAGGTATTTGCTGCAAAATCAGCATGTTTGGTTACCCGCCCTGCACTCAGCTTTGCAGCAATGGTGAAAGGCGGTTCTTCGCAGAAATCAGCCAATTCCAGGAGCCAACAGCAACAACAGAAAACAACAGCAGCAAAGGTGATCACACCCCAAACAACAACACCAAGGAGTGAACCAACCAAACAAACAACAACCCCACCAACGAACCTGAACACCGAAGTCCAAAGGATTTTTGGATCCGACCTACTCACGGTCATTGGAAAAGCTCGGAGTGCAGTTCCATCGAACTATGCTCAGCTTAGCAAAGGTGAGAAGTCGGTGGCGCTGGCCACTTTCTTATTCCAAATAGGCAATTCAAGAAGCTCCGCATCTTGACGTAAAATGTCAATTCATTGTACAGCCTTCAGAAGAGGACGACATTCAATTTGTGGATGAAAAACAACAACCCGCACATCGCTCTCATCTGTGAGACCAACGTCACCAGACGCAACAAAATCTACATGGCCGGCTTCAAAACCTTCCGAAAGGACAAGGTTGAGGGCCATAGAGAGACAGCAATCCACGTAAAAAATAAGATTTCCCACAACATCACCGAAACTAACATCACAGGTCTCACAAGCAGCGAAGCCACTGCCGTCACCATTGAAATTGGAAAAAAAGAAACACTCACCATAATCATTGTCTATTTTAAGTGCCACTTCAGCATGAGAATAATTCATATTGACCTCCAAATTCTCACCGGTGTCCTCGGGAGAACCACATATGGACTAATCAGCGGTGATTTCAATGCCAGGCATTACATGTGGCTAATTACTACGATCTCACCTGAGGGCAAGGCGATTGTTGACTGGCTTGAGGCCAACCACGAACAGCATTCCTTAGTCTTCGTTTCACAATACAAACCAACCAATCCCAAAACATCATCGACACATCATTTTTTATTTCTACATCTAATTTGTCTTGTATATTTCCAGAACTCAGGAACTACACCTGTTCAACAATACCCGGGGATTCGGATCATGAAGCTGTTCAGCTTACCATCAAACTGCAACAACCCATCTTCCTGACGACAAAACCAACTCAGCACATCATCAACTACAGGAGAATGGATGTAGAAAGATTCCAAAGAGACATTGAAGCCACCATAAGGCTGCCACACCAAAACAGGAGTCTGCAAAATAAAGAAATTGATACAGCTATCAGCTGTCTGGAAACGGCTGTTTCTAGTGCGCTGGACATCCTAAAATAGCCCAAAATGTCAAGGGACTGATACCAGCACCTTCCCGAGTATATCCACAATCTTTACACTTATCGACAAATGTTAAGGAAACATCTTCAAAGGATACACCAGCGTGAACTGAACACAACGAACAACAACTATCAGATAGTATGGAGTGAACTTAAATGTGCCAACATTATGTTGCTGCAGGCCTAAGAAATCAACCAGACCAAATGGAATATCGAACTTTATTATTAAGAGGATGCCAGAGACAGTTCTGATCCTTTTAACTATCAACTTAGAAACAGTGTCAACAACAAGAACTTCTTCTCCAAAAAATGGAAAACTGTAAAGGTCGTGGCGATCCCGAAGAATGGTGTCAGGAACATGATCTCAAACTATAGGCCAATATCGCTCCTCAGCAATCTAAGCAAGATTTTGGAAGAGCTGATACTAAGGAAACTTAAGAAGTTCTGCAGCGAGAACAACTCAATACCTGACATGCAGTTTGGCTTTAGAGAGAAGCACCCTACATTACACCCACTCCTGAAGTTCCAGCATGATACCACCATAGCTCTCAACAGTCATCGTGTAACCGTGGGATGCTTTCTGGATGTCGAGAAAGCATTCGATAGCGTCTGGTTAGACACTTTTATACACAAACTATATCTGCTACAGCTACCCCCGCCATTAATAAAAATTATTTTTCTGTTTCCTTCTTCCAAGAACTTCTTTGTGCGATCAGGAAACTCCTCTTCAACTATGAAGAACGTCAAAACCGGAGTCGCTCAAGGTTCAAAACATGGCCCCTTCCTCTACAGTCTGATGACATCAGACCAGCCCATCCCAACCGGTTGTGACAACCTGCTGTATGCTGATGACTCACTTACATATGCAACCTATGCAACACTAGTAGCTGTCCGGAAAGTAGAGGCTCATATCAACAGACTGTTTCATTTAAAAAAAGGGGGCATCAAAATAATTACTGACAAATCGGAGCTTGTCTAATTCAGGAGACCTCGTGATGGCAGATCCCGCTCAGCAAGCACCTGCAGGAACTTAGTTTTCAAACTTCCAGATGGATCCACCATTGCAGCCAAAAAGAACTTCAAGTTCTTTTGGGTATCAACTTCAATGAGTTGCTAAGGTTCAACCTACACTGAAGAAGTATACTCAGAAAAGCCAACGGGACATTCCACCGGCTACACCCTTTGATGAGGAGATAATCAGGACTTAGCCAACAGACGAAGGTGCTCATTTACAAACAACTTCTAAGGCTAGTAATCAGCTCTTGTTTTCCAGTCTGGTTCACGGTCTCAAAAACACGGTTTAGATGACACAGGGTCAGCTTACCGCCACGGCTAAATGCCAACACTTTTACCAAACCAAATGCACCCCGAGAACATCAAAGTCACCCGAACTATAATATTAAGTTGACATGCAAAATATAAATTTATATTCTTTAAAATTAACCCATTGTAACGAGTGATTTTTTAAGAGCTATCGGAAATTAAAAAAAAAAACACATACAATTCAGAAAAATGCATGAAATCTTTATTTGAATCGATAGTACGGTCGATATAATTTAATGTTTGAAGATTATTTCTGCAAATGTTGGCCGCGGCTGCGCCTCAAATGGTCCATCCACTTAGTCCAATTTTGGCATACTCTTTCTAACATTTCGGCTGGTATCTCACGAATAGATGCTTCAATATTGGCTGCCAGTGCGTCAATCGAAGCCCCACATAAAAATAGTCTAGAGGCGTTAAATCGCACGATCTAGGCGGCCAATTGACCGGCCCCAAACGTGAACAGTTTCACCGAACTTGCTCTCAATCCATTGTTACGCGTGTTGTGTAGCATATGGCACCGTCTTGTTGAAACCACATGTCATGCAAGTCAAGCTCTTCCATTTTGCGCAAAAAAAAGTTTGTTATCATCGCACGGTAGCGCTCACCATTCACAGTAACGTTACGATTCGCATCATCTTTGAAGAAATACGGCCTA
This sequence comes from Philhelius festivus, assembly GCA_963931855.1. Taxonomy (NCBI): domain Eukaryota; kingdom Metazoa; phylum Arthropoda; class Insecta; order Diptera; family Syrphidae; genus Philhelius; species Philhelius festivus. The sequence goes on from OZ007554.1 coordinate 157,406,277, forward strand.
ATGATTCCGCCAGTCCATAAACCGCACCAAACAGTGACTTTTTCTGGATGCATTGTTTTTTTTTTAGCTCGGTTCCTTCCATACAGCCATTATGAAATATTATATTTATTTCGAAAACTGCTGTAATGATTTTTATAAAAAAAATTATGTGTAGGTCAATAATTTGGTCAAAAAATATGTTATTATTAGTATTATTATAATTTATTAAACTTTAAACTAATGTACACTATAATACTTACAGCTAGCTACCTGAAAGGGTACAAATATTGTTTAAACTAAGGAATGTAAATAAAAAACTTAGCCATGTGGGCGATCGGGAGAGGTCCAAAAAGTTTAAAACTTTGGAAGTTAGCATCAGCGTTAATCGGCGATCTGATTTTAGGCAGAAGACATGATGTGAGATGATTTCTTCTATCTTCAATTGATGAAAAACCTCCTTCTGCGATCAGATTTTTTATTGGACTGGATCTGAAGGCTTTATGGCCAAATCACAATCTCGCGTTCGTCGGTCCGGCGTTAAATGGGCGTTTGATCGTATATACGATTTTGTGTGTCAAAAAGCGCGACCGTAGCATTTGTAAAACGAAATTTAGCTTCAAACCTCGAGCGTTGACTGACATTTTCATGACATCTTTGATAAGTACCTACTTAATTGTTATATTCCAATGAATTTTGTTACTGTTTATTAATTTACAAGGTATATAATATTGTGTATTTTAAATTTTGGTCATTTAAAATAGTTAATTTGTAAAGCTATTTTCTTAAACAAGAGATGGATATGGCCGATATGGATGATCTTAATGACCTCCTTGACTTTTCTTTGTTCGGTGTTGTGAGCTATGCTGGGTATGAGGCATTTAAAAACGACCAAAAAAGAGTAGAAAGGCAGCGATGGGTTCGGGAGCTCAATTTAAGCAGAGACACTGATGGATTCTTTGCTCTTAATTATGATGCAATGCAAAAGCATGATCCAGATTTTGATTTAATTATTTATAAAAAAAGAACTTCAATTACTTACTTCTTATTTCACTTCAATTTTCAACTTTCAAAAGAAATACAAAATACGGCCGACAATGAACTGTCAAACGCCCCACCGAATAGAAAATAGATCTACTTTTGCTTTGGCCTGGCGTTGGTCTCACGTTTACGATATTACGATATAAAGCGGTCGCAACGCCGGAGGTAACATTTCAGATTGCCTCATAAGAGTCTATTGTTTTTATTCAAAATGTCAAAGCCCGACCGACCAACCGCGAGATTGTGGTTTGGCTATTAAGACTTTGTCTGATTGCTGCGTGGTATGTTGAATAAGGGATTTGACGAATTGATTTACCACACTTGCCGTATATTATGAGTCCATAATCTTTTCGATACAATTAATAGCTTTGGTTACATTGATCAGAGTATTTACATGAATGAAACTGTTCTTAAATAATAGATATTTTATAATATTTTGCATAGCAAATAATTTGATTCTTAAAGCTAAACAATGTTCCTTAAAGTTAAACATATCGTCGGTATCCTGCAAAAAGATCTCAAGTAACATAATTGTGTTTCTGAGTTATTAAAGATTTAAAGTTTATGGCCCCTGGAAAAATCATTAGGTAGTTTCGATTTAAAAAACGATATTTAAATCTGATAGTTAAACTATTTATAAAAAAGATGAAAACAAAAAATTTATTCAATTCAATTTATTCAACTTCTTTTTATACTCGTACAAAAATGAAATGAATCTTGGACATAGACCTTTTTTGCATGGAAACTAAATTTTGTATGGACATGGGTTTTTTTATGAAAATATTTGTTTGTTATTTTTATTTTAAATTAATTAGCCTTGCTCTGATTCGGTATCATCATTTATGTCGGGTTCTGGGGCCTTATTTTTGGTGGTTTCGTTTGTTTTCAAGCTTTTGTACCAGTGATGAAACTTGTTCGGAATGGCTCTGACTTGCAGAGATTAAGTAAATCTTTTTACTTTTCGATACTTATAGGAAGGCTGCTTTTATACACTTTTTCGATATTAACCTCTTTTAAATCTATGGGCCGACCTTTACCAAAAACACGTATTTCCCTATAGGTTTCATTGTGGTATTTGTACTCCATAACACCAGGTTTAAACTTTTAGTACCTAAGAGATTTTACTTTCAACCAGTTCACCTTATCTCCGTTTTCGCAAAAAGCATCGTTTGGTACAGCAGCGTTGTAGATGGTTAAATTGTATACACACATTTTTCGGATGTGAGTGGTATTAGTGTTTCTGCGGTAGATCGTGGTGCTTCCATCATCATTGTCGCTTGATTCGTTGTTATTTTCAGGAATATAGTCAAGGTCATCGTCATCGTCATTGTCTGAAAAATCTTCGTCAAGGCTTGATTCATCCCATTCTTTTTCAATTTTCTCCTTACTGCATCCAGCAATTGTAAATTTATGATTCACATCATCAAATGATTTTTTTAAAGTCTGGAAGTACCATTTGAATCTGTGGAATTTACAGTTATGGAATTGCTCCAATTTATATCATCATTTTTATTTGAATGTCCTAAATTGTTTCCTATTTTGGCATTAAATAAAAAAAAATACTTTTGGCACTAGGGTACTAGCTATATACTAAAACAAATTGATTACCTTTTTTTAATCGAAGTTGAAGAAGAACAGCACTTCGGCTTGAGGAATTCATTTTTTAAGGCAACGTTAAAAGCTCAAGCTTTTCACATAAATAACTTTCAATAATGATCATTTTCCTAAATGTAAATTCAAAGCGAATCATAGCAAATGTATTGGGAAATCCCTTTATAACAAATTTTGAAGTACGCTATGAAATAGTTTTGTTTTCTGCTGGGTGAATTTAGTATTTAGTATTTTTAGTATTTATTTTATTTCATGGTCTGCTTACACTGTAAGATATTATTATCTTATTTATAGTGAAGCTTTATAATTGTACAAATAAATCAAATAAATAATGTTGGATATCTTATAATGATACAAATTTACAAATAAAGTTTTCAAGTTCAAAAAGAGAACAATAATTATCTAGATTTTATATGTTTTCAAAATGAAGTTTAAGTTCTTTCTTCAGTAGAATCATGCTATTTATACTTCTTAATTGATGCGGTAGTAAATTCCAAAGACGTGTAGAATTGACAAAACACTGGCGTTCAGACGTCATACAGCTAAAGCGAGGGATCAGTAAGTGTCCAGATCTGCTTGAATTTAAGAGTGACATTTCATTGTATAGATCAATAGGTTGGTGAGTTAAAAGTATATCCGAAAACAAAACTAGAGATCGAAATTTGAGTAGGTTTTCAAAAGACATTCCAAGAAAGCGCGATACATGTTGCGAAATATTCGAAGCGGCGTAGTCCATGGACGTATCGTATTGCATTGTGTTAACGGAGAGACTCCTTTGTCTCTACGAGTATAGAATAATAGCCAGGGTACAATACCGTGACTTATTTTAATTATCGTGAAATCGGTTCATGTACCAATTCACAACTATTTTATTTGATTCCTTTAGTATTAGCCACCTTACCACTGGTGGGGGGATAGCTAATACAAAATAACAACACTTAGTTTGGCGATTTTTGTTGGAATGATTTATTGTCCCAAAATCGGGAATATTTATACTTAATACTATCTTACGTCAACAATAATTATTTTACTAATACAAATTATGCTTGTTTGACAAAATATAAATTATACAAATACAAATTATGCTTGCATTACAAAATGCATTAATAATATTGACAGTTCGAATGTCGTATACGCGAAACACATGCCAGTACTACACCATTGGTTTGTTAACCTGCAGTGGCAGTTCAAGGTGAGTTCTCTTTTGGTTGGGCATTATGTTTCGCGCATCCGGCATTCTTGTCGTTTAATGAACTTTACTATGCTGTGGCATACTGAATGTATTCGCATTGTTTTTATGATATATAAAACCTACACTTATTTTGAGGTAGGTCGCGATTACATTCAGTATGCATTTTGATTATGATGTGCATAAGGTTTTTTATTATTTCTGTTCGTGAACACATTGTTAAATGCAACAGTAAGTTTTCTTTTACTTTCGTGATCTAAACTGCAAAAAATTTCACAGCCGTAAGTAATAAGTGGAGTAATAAGGGTTTTAACGAGCAATGTTCGGATATTTAAGGGGGTATAGTACTGTTTTACCGACAATATAAGCAACGTGGTTTTTCCAAGTAAGGCTGCGATTAAAGACAACACCTAAGTTTTTAGCCGATTCTACATATTCAATAGGTGCTCCGTTTAACAAAATAAATGGGAAATAGGATACATCTATCTTACTTTTTGAAAGCAATAAACATTTTGATTTTTTCGGATTCAGCATTAAACTATTTTGGTGTGACCAGCGTGAAATATTTTCTAGATCTTCATTTATGCTAGTAACAAAGTGTTCAATAAGTCCTAACGGACAACTATAAGGTATAGCTGAGCATCATCAGCATATAATCCGATCGAGCAATATTTTATAATTTTTGGAAGCTCATTAATGTATAGAGAAAAAAACAATGGGCCAAGTATAGATCCCTGGGGGAAACCACTTTTATTTAAAACAAAATTCGAGAGTACTCCCTTATATTCAACCGCTTGCGTTCTTTTGGAAAGATAAGAAAAGACCAGCTTGACTGCGTCTGAGGAAAAGTTATAAAAACCAGAGAGTTTTTCGCAAAGAATAGAATGATTCACCATGTCGAATGCCTTCGAAAAGTCGAGGAGTATTAAAAACGTTACATCATCATTGTCTATGGATTTTCGTATGTCCTCCGAAACACTAATCAAAGCAGTAATGCAACTATTTTCCTTACGAAATCCGGATTGCTTTGACGTCAATATAATTTCGCGCTCAAGGAATGTACTTATTTGTTTCTCTATGATTTTTTCAAACACCTTTGATAGAAATGACGATATCGAAATTGGCCTAAAATTATCTTCTCTCGGTGTTTTTGGAACAGGTATTATTTTTGCCATTTTCCATTGCGTAGGAAATTCGTTAGTAACTATAATTGAATTAAATATATGGATTATATACGGCAACAATACAGGCAGGAGAAGTTTTAAGAACGAAGGGTGCATTTCATCCAATCCAATAGCTTTTGATTTAATTGAGAGGATTCCTTCTACCACATCTTGGGCAGATATGGTAGAAAAGCGGAAAGAACTTTCAACAATGGAATCGCTATCATTAGCAGAAAACAAAGTTAAAGGTGTGTAAGTATTTATGGAGTTACTCGATGATACAAAACTTTGGTTCAGGACATTTATATCTATATCTTTATTCAAGACGCCTTTAGATTTTCCAACACCGATCATCTTCAGATTTTGCAAGATTTGTTTGCAGCTCAATAAATTATTAAAACGATTAGAGTATAATGCAACCTTTGCATTACAAATGGCTACTAAAGTTCTGTTGCGCAGAGATCGATATTGTAGATGAAAACTATCAAGCTGAAAATTTTTCCATTGTTTGTAGGCAAGATAACGATTTCGCATTAACGATTGAATTTCATTGGTGAACCATGGTTTGTTTTGGGGATTACAAGTTTTTGTTTTCAGTGGCACATGCATTTCAAAGAGTCTAAACACATTACTGTTCAGATACTCTACCTTATCGCTAGGTGAGGCCTTAGAAAAGATAAAGTCCCAATTTATGTTATGTACTTCAAATTGAAATGCGGAGTAGTTGATGTGTCTGAAGTCTTTGTATTTAAATATTTCAGTATGTATCTCAAATTGAAAATCATACGTAAGGAAAATTAAGTCATGCAAAGAGAAATAAAAGCCGGTGCCAACAATTGTTCATAAAATACAACTCTATTTTTGTTACTGACTATAAAAAGATCCAATAAAGTAGGCTCAAAATTAGAGAAATGGGTTGGGGTAGTGGTATTTACTGACTGTAAATTAAGAAAACTGAGTTCATCCACTAAAGTATTCCGAACAAGGAGATTGCAGTTGAAATCACCACATAATATAACTGATGGATAGGAAGCGGATATTTGTTCTATGATGGAGATAAGTAGTGAAAAGCAAACGTTATGGTTAGGTCTATATACAGCACCAAGTAGAAGCTTTTCTAAGCCGTTAAATATCTCTATGAACAAAAACTCAATTTGACTATTATGAGAAGAGGAGCATTTTACCTTACATTGTATACCTACTCTTACATAAATCGCAACTCCACCACCTCTGCAACGTTTCCGATCACATCGAAAAAGTTTATACCCATTAAGTGAATACAATAGATCATTTAAATCGGCAGTTAGCCAGGTTTCGGATACACAAATTACGTCAACCTGAGTATTTTGAAAAATGTAACGAAACTTATCTATCTTTATCATCAAACTTTGCGCATTAATATGACACACACGAAAACCAGTTTGCTGTCTACTCAAAACGTTAATCATAGTACTTAAATTACTAGAATTCATTTTAAAAGAAAATGAAAGAAAAATTATACTAATTAGCACAACCCTAAGAGAAAAGTATAGAGAGTAAAGAAGAAAAGAAAGATAAATAGGAATATTAGGAATATTATGGAAGAGATGCTGGAAACTTGACCGTTTTTTTAAGGCAATCTTTGTGAAAAACCTCTTGAATTTCTAATGACTCGTTTTCGTTCGTCGCCCACGCAAACTTCAAACCTGGACTCATCACTCCAAATAACGGACCGCCATTGACTTAAAGTCCAGTTTTTACGTTGTTTGGCCCACTCTAGCCGCTTTTTCTTTTGTTTAGGTGTTAAAAGTGGTTTTTCTTTGGCCTATGTTTTTAACGAATTAAAATTGCTCTAATTTAAATAAATCTAAAACAAACCTTATAAAATTTGTATCTAATTTTTTTCATAGTCCGTTTGCAAGTGTCGACCGAAACACTTTTTTTTTATTCTTTCCCTCCATTGAACAGTTATTGCAGCGGCCGTTTGACGTGGATTTTCTTTTATTATTTTTTTTTAAAACTCGGCAATCTCGAGGTTTTGCAATTGGTGGGCGTCCCGTTTTTTAACCGATCTCCATATTTCCACTATTTTTGAGCTTTTAGATAATGTTTCGAATTGATGAGCGCGGTAAATTGAATTGTTTTGCGATTTTATAGCTCGATAATCCCGTTTCGAAGGCTTTATTTATGGATTCCCTAAGGTCTCTTAATATTGCAACGCCACGCACCATGGTTGACATTAAATTGTTGCTGGCTTGCATAAAACAAGAGATCAATAAACAACAAAACAAGTGGATGTCGTTTTTTTAATAACGGTTAACTGAAAATCTATTTAAATCTTCATAGGCCAACTATTTTGCATCCCAGAGAGAGTAGTCCAACTATTATGCTCTATCTTTGTTTGAGGGAATGCAAACTGGAGCGATATGTGCTTTCTCGAATTTAGTTCTGTTTGGTCTAATTTACTTATTAAATGTAATTTATTACATCGACAAAAAAAAAATTAAAAAACAACTGCTTGGGGACCAGAAAATATAGGCACATAAAAAATGTTAATTTCTTAATTGATGAGTAGGCCAACTATTTTGCGTTTGGGTCGTATAATGTCATTTAGACATTGAAGAGAATCAACTCGCTGAGCTTCTGATTGTTGTTGTCGTCTGACGTATACATTTCCACGGTATGAGAAAGTTGATGCGATTTTTTCTTTCTTCTTAAGACCAAGAGCATATTTCATTATTGAGTGGTTTTGTTTCGTAAGAGATTCGTGAATGTATATGGAGGCATCAGAGTCTAAGCCACAGTCACGCAAACATAGTTGTGACTCTTTCTTTTTGCAAAAAAGCGCAATGGATTTAAGAAAATAGTTTTTATCATAGGGTGATTTAAATTTGATTATTATAGGTGGGTCTGTGTTATTCTGAGAGCGGATGCGATAAATGTTATTTAAAGTTGGAACTTTAATGTCTATTGTAACACACAGATTGTTAAACAAATTTTTAAGATTTCCGTCAGGAGTATAAGGAATTTTATGAATTAAAGCGTCAGCGGCAACGGCTTTATTCTCTTGAGCGTCAATAATTGATTTAAGTTCCGATATTTGGGTTTTAAGAGCATTATTATCAAACACTGCCGATTCGATTTGATTTTTAAGAGCATTATTATTAATAACTGTCGATTCGATTTGAGTTTTTAGAGCACTATTATTAATAATTTTCATCTCAATTTCAGTTACTCTTTCATCGATTTTGGCAATGTCAGATTTCATTGAAGTAATTTAAACATCAATGCTTTCAATTCTATTTAATATTCTTTGTTCCGATTCGGTAATTTTAGACGACAAGAGATTAACAATCAACTCACTTTGTTTCGTGCATTCCTCTATTGACCCTTCCATTTTTTTGTTTTTTGTATTTTTTGCGGTATTTACGATGGTTAAAGGGGTGCTAGGTGAGGAGGATGGATCTTGTTTAAGAGAGTTCGATCTCGTCTTGCTTGACATTTGAGTTAATTTTTTTTTTTTTTTTTAGGAATTAGCACACAATTTTTACTTTTATATAATTTAATTCGGGTAATGTTATGGTTCTAAATTTGCAATCACTATTTAATAGGGAATTTTATTTGTACTGCAAAATGCACAGGTACATATAAATTTAACTTATTATTCGAGGAAAAATTGGGGACACCAGGAGCCGAAAAGAAAACACGTCTACTCAATCGCTAACATCGCTCCATTTTCTTTGAATTTGAGGACTTGAGCTTATTTTGCATCAAAAATAGAGAACAAAGATTTGAGTAAAAAAGACTCAAGTCCACTTGTAAGTAAGCAATTTCTTACTGTTGCGAACAGAGCTTTATACTCCTACAGCGCCATCTGTTGAGAATTGCATATCTACTTATGGAAGGAACAAAAAAAGCTCTTTTAAAATGTCATATGTATTTCCCCTTATTCCAAGTAACTAGAACATTCTAAACAAGAACCTTCATATGTATTTAACCTTATTCCAAGCAACTAGAACACTCGAAGACAAGAACCTTCGAGAACAACTAATTTGAGCATAAAAGGGAGTGTTCACGGTGAGCGGAAAACAGTTGGCTTTTGACTATGAAAATGTGCTTATTGGATTGTGTTATTAGGCAAGTGTGATTTAAATTTGAATAAATAAATTAATTAAAGTTGATTATAAATTGAGATTTATTGTTTTGATTTGGAAAGTGTAAATAAAAAAGAAATACTAAAAAGAGTAATAAGTTTTATTTAACGAACCTAGCAAAAATATTACATTGGTGTCAGAAAAGTGGAATAAAACTTATTGTGCAGTGAAGTGTGCGGAAAAAAAAATTAAATAATAATAAAATGAGCAAGTTACTAAAAGAGCTCAACTGTAATGAGCTGAAAAGTGAATTAGGCAAGCGAGAACTTTCTGGAGCAGGATCGAAAAATTAGCTTGTTTGCGTTTGGCCGAATATTTGAAACAACAAAATGAAGACTCGGACACTTTCTTCTTTGAAGCTGACGCTGAGGAAGCAGACGTAAGTAAAAATGTAGATGTTTAAAATATGATTAGCCTTCTGCTTGAACGTTTCGAAGAGCAACGAAATGAACAAAAAAAAGAACAAAAGAATGTTTTCGAACGTCTCGAAGAGCAACGGAATGAACAAGAGAATGTTCTCGAACGAATCGAAGAGCAACGAAATGAACAGAAAAACGAACAAAAGAATGTTCTCGAACGCCTGGAGAAACAAAAAGACCTTCTCGAAGAGCAGAGAAACATGCTAGAAGGCAAGCTTGTTAACATCGAGAATAATGTATCTGCACTTGATGGACGTGTTTCATTGCTGGAAAATCAAGTCGACAACAAAATGGAGACGTTTTCAAAAGAGTTAGATGAGCGTGTTTCATTGCTAGTCGACAACAAAATGGAGACGTTTTCAAATTGTTAGACCGTGTTTGAAACATAAAGATTCGGGAAAGTTCTGGGGAAATTTTGAGAAAAAAAGAGATGCAACCTCCTACCTTTGATGGACAAACTTCTTGGTCAATATACAAGAAGCAATTTGAGGCAGCTTCCACAACAAATGGCTGAGATGAGGCTGACAAGTATATAGCCTTAACCCTTGCTCTTAGAGGTGCAGCTGCTGAGTTATTGCAAACCATACCAGCAGATAAGAGCAGCGACTTTAATTTCTTGGTTGAGGCTATAGACAAACGCCTTGGCAATAGCCATATGAAAGAAGTCTTCAAAGTACAACTCAATTCCAGAGTTCAGAAGAGGGGCGAAACTCTACAACAGCTCCAAGCGGACATTCAAAGGCTTGTTTATCTTGCATATCTAGATGTTGGAGAGGAAATCTGTAACCAGTTTGCAGTTGAGGCATTTGTTCGCGCCATTTCCGACATACATCTTCAAAGCGCCGCGCCGTGCGAACTGCTGGAGAACGAACGCTTTCGGAAACATTAGCGTTTGCTCTGACAATAGAAGACGCAGAGCAAGCATTTCACGGACTACATCGACTTAGAGAAGCCATCGTCGAAGAATTCTCATGCTGAAGAACTGATGTCCAAAGAAACCAACAAAACGGACTTGCAAAGTGCTGGAATTGTAACAAGACTGGGCATTTACAGCGTCAATGTCGATTACCACCAAGAAGAGCTTGTCAACATTGTGGACACGGAGTTTCAAACTCAGAAAAAGGTAACAATAACACCAGTGTTACTTCCCGAACAGTTTCCCAACAAGTAAGAACTAACTTAGAGGGTCAGAAGCTGGTTTCTGGTATCGATAGCCCCAGAAACACCATCCAGGTCTCTCAAACTAAGCGAGACAATAGAAGTCTGACTGTAGAGGCAACTTTAAATGTTCGTGCGAACCAGTCGTGCATTTTATGTATTTAAAAAAATATAAGCCAGTTAGTGCAACAAACTCGGTTATTGTAACTGCCTAAATTTCTATTAGTTTCGTAAATGGAGTTTGTACTGTTGATCCTAATAATGTACTGTACACATATTCATATATTTTTTTTTTATTTTATTTACAAGTATTTAAGGTACAAAACATAAAAAACTTCCTTTTATTCTATATGCCATGATTACATTCTATATTTATATTTACTTAATTGTGGCAACCATGGTCACAGATTTATATTTTTTCATACAAATATATTTTCCTTATCCTCACAAAACGTCACATATACATACATCCATGAATATAATTTTCTCATTCTGTTATTATTCCTATTTTTTCTTTCTGCGCACATTCTCAACACAATTTTTTTTTTCTCATTCTTCCATTATCTCTACACCAATATTTTGAAGTCTCCAAAATTTAGCAGAGACACATTTAGCAAATGGGGTCCATAGCCTGAAGATACCGCCACAATCGTTCGACTTGTCGATATTACTATAAGATATAATACAAAGGTATAAGATACAGACGAGAAGCAGAATGGAAAACTTAAACTTATTCGTTGTTTATTTGGCAGATAGTTATTTGTGGATTTTCTAAAAGGGAAGACGGTAGAAATCGTGTTATATGGACGCCACGCCACTGGTGTACACTTAGCTTTAGCAAGAAAACAAATCCGTTGTCAATACACAAAAAAGATATCAAATTTGTTGTTTTCTTGCCTCCCTCGAACTTTCATAAGCCAATTATAATTTCTCTCATCACTCTGTTATACTGCATTTCTTCTTTTTTATGAAAAATCTCAGGTTCATAACCCAGATAACCACACCACTGTCTACGTTAGTTATTTGTGGATCCGCCTAAAAGCGATACAGCCGATCGTGCCCATGATTTCATGTACAATATCACATATCACTGTTTTAAATTGTTCATCTTGTTAATCTAGTAACTTAATCTGACTCTCATCTCAACCGCTAGATGTTCTGAGTCACTATCGTGTGTCTCACAAGAGAAGGATATTCTTAAAGTTGGAAGTATTAAGAAGAAGTCCAGGAAAGACGGGGTTCTTGGGGGCCTCTATTGAGGGTTTGTCTTACAGAAAATTCACCATTTCTTATCCTCGTGTAGCCTCCTGGTGTCCAGCCAGAGTGCCGTGCATTGCAATCACCTCCAAGTACACAGTACATATGTAGGTTGGCTAACCAGATTTTTGATGGCGTTGTGACCATGTATTACCAAGGCCAATTGACTTGAGCGTAAATATATGAGATGGAATTGGAAGCCTTGGTAATACATGGCCACTTGACTTGAGCGAAAATATACATATGAGACATATGAGATGGAACTGGAAGCAGTATTAGACTGAGAGCCCACAGCAATTTTTGGGTGTGATTGATAACAAAAAAGAGGCTGGGTGCGACCCACACTGATAACTTCCCATTTGTGGTCTTGAAAACTTTATATTTAGTTTTTTTTTTTCAAATAATCAAATTTTCAGCGAAACAAACTTTAGCTGTAAAATTAAAACAAACATTATTTTAAGATTGAAAAGCATTTTAATTATTTAAAGAGATTTGAAATTGAGATTGTTGAATTATAAGTTGTTTCAAAATGTATTATATTACAGAAATTATTTTATTATTTCGGTTCCAAACATTTTAATTGAAAAAAAATTTAAAAACGAAATATTCAAATATAAATGATATGGTTTGGTTATTGATGGAATGGTACTTACAAAATATATCCGCTCTAAAACTAGATATACGAGTATGTCAAATATAAACCATTTGTTAGAAATTGTATAATGTATAAAATTAAATAATGTCAAAGTCAATATCATTGTTCGTTCTCAAGATATTCTAGTCGAAAAACAAATATTACCACTTTTTAGTAGATTTTTTTTATATTTTTGTTAAAACTGTCAACTCGTGATGTCACTTAGTTTAACCAAAATTGTCTCTTAGCACACTATGATTCAACTAGAACTTTCTTCGTTTTTTTCGTTTCCTGAACAATTTTAGAATACATTCTTACGGGAACGTATCGATGTATAAAACAACGTACTTTAGAAGGCACTGTGTTCATTCCCTAGAAATTCGAATTGAAAAACAATTTTAACTATTTTTCGCTAGAATTTTTAATAATAGTTTTTTAGTTTAAAAAAAAAACTAGTAATTCAATATTTGTCAACATTTTACCAATTGTACAAAATTATACTATGCATAAAATAAACTAAATTAAAAGTCAATATCACTACTAGTTCTCGAGAAATTTGAGTCGAAAAACAATTTTTACCAATTTTCAATAGAGTTTTATATAGTTTTTTATGTTTTGTAAAAAAACTGTAAACTGATTTTTTTTGAAATTTTCACCAGTTGTCAAACACATTATTTTTCGTAAAATAAAATTATTTTGAGTTTCAAATTGTTTTCCGTTCTTAGAATATCTGGGTTATGAAATTTTTTTTTCAGTTTTTTTTATTTAAAAAAATAACGGTATGTTCATTTTTTTCCAAATGCATACCAAATCTGTATGACCTTATAATGAGTATATTAAATTTTATTTGAAATCAATAGCATTATTTTTTCGTGAGATATTTGAAACTAACCAAAATTTTTACTTTTTTTTTAAACCGTTATAGTGAAAAAACTACTCACTGAATTTTAATAAACGCCCTTTCAGCCTCTTTCGAAGTTATTATCTATTAAACAAAATTTATTTGAAGTTGATATCTTTACTCGTTCTTGAGATATCGACGACGAAAAATGGTACTAGAACGTACGGACGTACGAACGTACGAACGTACGAACGTACGAACGTACGAACGTACGTACACACACACACACAGACATCTCTCTAAAAATGATTGATATAGCCTCTAGGGACCTTGAAACGTCGAGAAATGTCAAAAATTCCAATTTGACAAATCGGACCGATTACAATAACTCCCTATGGGAAGTTAATAAAATGCACGACTGGATCGCACGAACTTGCTCTTATGTAAAAAGTACTTTGGAATTTAAAATATATTTTATAAATATAAAACATGGATTTAATGAGATAAAAATGTTCAAATGTATTTGAATTGCCGCCTGAACTCCGGAAAAGTATGCATTTACGCAAATAAAGTTTGAAAATTGTTTTATTAAAGTCATTTTTTATATAACAAAGTTCTTTAAAATTTTTCTAGAACAAAATTTGGGATGCCAATTTTAAGTGCTTAGTAATATAGATTTATGAAATAATTTCAAAAAATAATCGTTCACACGTTTTCAAGATATTAATTTTTCAAAAAATAAATTGTAGGTAATTTTTTTTTTCAAAAAACAAATATTTTTTCGAATATTTGTACATAAAATATTATTTTAAACTTAAGGGAGCTCCTGGTGAAAATTTTTGGTTAAAATCGTTAGAGTCGTTGATGAGAAATTCGAAAATCAAAAAAAAGGTTCTACGAGTATGACAGGTACCGTTAATAACATTTTGCTCCAAATTTTTTTTTACAAAAATTTAGTCCATGTCCATAATATCACACTTAATTTTTTTGTATCAAAATCTTAGAGCCGTTTTCGAGATAAATAAGATTATTTATTACGGGTGTATGGGGGGTACCGTTAGTTTTAGAGCTAGAAACAAAATTTCAATTTTTCCTCTAGGGAATCACCGAAGACCCTTACGTACCAACTTTGAAGAAAATAGGTCCAGTGGCTTAGGCTCTAGGTCGAGGTACAGACATACAAAAATACGGACATACAGACAGACGGAACTGTCGGACCCACTTTTTTCGTCTTAGCTATCATCGTAATGTCAACTTTGATCAAAATCTTGAGTTCGATTTTTTTTCCAAATGCAGAACTTGCCCTATGCTATAGTACCTGTATCGCTAGTAAATTAGGCAGCCTTCTGCCTGCAAGACGCGATAAGAATAGGGTATGTCTTGCACGATGAAGGCCGCCTTCATAATATCTAGGACTTCGATATTTGAAATATATGTATATGTTTTATACCGAAAAGGTTGAAACTTTCTGTTTTAATTATTAGGTGCTGAAGTAAGTTAACAATACAAACTTTGAGTCTTAAGCATTGTTTTAATTTTAAGATTATGTACTTTATTGTTAGATACATCTATTATAAAACAAATAGTGAAAAATTAATTTCTAAAAAATCGTATAATAGTCGAACCCGTTTAAGTGAAAACCTCCCATTCCCAAAAATTGGATTATTTTTATAATTACCTACCTTATTTAAAATAATATGTATGAATGAATTAACACACAAACTAACTTAATTATAAGTATTTAAATGTAATTTTTTGTCAGTTAGTCGAGATTCGCTTAAGTGAAATTATTGTTCAGTTATTCGAAGTACTCTTAAGCGAAAAAATAGTAATTAAAATCTTTTGTCTTTTCATTTAACGGGGTTGACTGTACCATTAAATTATATATACAAAATATAATTATTTACATTCATCAATTTCTTTGTCATTTCAGTTCGAAACGTACAGTAGATTTTGGGCTTGCTCGTGGTTTTTCGGGGACACAAGAAGCTAAACATCGAATGGGTCTAGCTGCAGCGAACTTTCCAGGCGGCCCAGGAAGAAGACGACGCTCAGAAACAGAAGCTTGAATCAATGAAAGAAATCACTGAGAGTATCTGTTTTGTTTTATTTGAGTTTGTTTGAGATCTAATTGATGATGGAAAATGTAATATAATAAATTAGTAGGAAACTTTCAAATATTAGCACCAATATTATTATTAAAAAAGTTTGTATTACTATTCAAAGCCCTTGAAATAAAACGTTTTGTTATAATTTTTCATAATTTGAATTTTTGTGTGCTTTGGGAAGAAAAAAAAACTTTTGTAATAATTATTTAAGGAAATCTAACGACCCAATATATTATATTTATAATATTTCTTATAACTTATCTAAAAAATTATTATTTCTCCTCTTGCGTTAGTTTTTAACACTAGAAAACTAAATTCTATTACATATTTAACTAAAGTTGTAAATTAAACGTACCCACATTGTAAGATATCAGTTGACCATTGCTAAAAAATGGTATTAAATTTTATAAGTTTTTGGATTTATTAAAGTTACGAACTTATAAAGTTATTAACGCAGTTCTTCACAAATGACATACTTATTCAATATTTGTACAATGTTTAACAATATATTAATATCAGATATAAGACACATATATTATTAAAATAAAAACAATTTAAACAGATGCTTAAGATAAAGATAATTTTTGTTAAACTTAGAATAATTTGAATTAAAGGCAAATGAGTCAACTTTCATCCATTTCTCAGTGCGTCTTGAAGGATTGTCATTGTCTCAGAAGAGTTGAAAAACTTTTTAGCAGGGTCTGGAAATCGAAACCCAAACGTTCTGTATAACAGTAAAATGTATTCACCATCACGCCAGGTGATTAAACTTAAGGATATCTGTTCCTTGAGAAAACATTTTTGGAGTTCTGTTTTATACTGTAAAGCGTTCACAATTTTCAATATACTGAACATTTGTATGAAACAATCGATTGTAAATAGTGGCGTAGCATAAGTTTTTGCACCAATTTTTTCCACCCTAAGTATTTGTTTGAGTCTTCAAAAATGGTAACCAAGTACCACGAAAATGATTTTAATTTTTTTTTTTTTTTTTTTTTTTTTTTTTTTTATAATCTACCCGCGCTCAAGGGATTATGATTACCCTTTAAATGTTTCAACACAGCGCGGGCGTGAAGTTACGGAAGAGAAAGAAGGATAGGAAAGATGTGTGGCACGATGTTCTGAGACTGAAGGATGTTGTCTCAGATATTTTATCTCCAGGGATGGCGGCTGAACTAAAGCGGAGAATGCTGTGTCTTATTTCAATGTCGTTTATAATTCACATTATTTTATTCGTGTTCATCCTTGTTGGGCATACTAGTTTAATTCAATTACATGTTGTTAGTGTTATGCCTGAACAACATGCAATGAATAAACCAGCAACCCATTGATGACAATTTTTAGAAGGTTTTTTAATGGAATTAAAACGACATAGACGACGGCAGGGATCGAACCTGTGATCATGAGGTTCACAGGCGAGCACACATCCATCGCGCCACGGCCACATATATGGTACAATAAATAGAAACAAATGATAAAATATGAAAAAAAAATCGTAATACGACAAATCAGCTGTTTATTTAAACAGTATTACAGTTTTTAAGCAGCTACAAGGACATCGGACAACTTACCAGCTCTAAAAAATTACCACCTTGTCCTTATTAAATTAAAAAAGACCCTGGTGCAGAAATTACTTCAAAATAAAACGCACGACTGGATCGCGCATACTTGCTCTTACGAGTATGTACAAGTACCGTGGAATTTAAAAATGGTATATATTTGAAGAAACGTGGATGTGATTACAGAAATGTTCAAATGCCGTCTGATTATGAATATGAATTTAAACAAACATTACGAGTAATTAACTAACTTTTTATATACGATATTTTTTTTTAAATATTACTAAACAAAAATTTTGTATGCCAATTTTAAGTTGGCATTTAATAACAATATTTGAAAAATAATGTAAAAAAATAATCGCTTACACGTCTTCAAGTCACTGGTTTTTTCAAAAACTTTTATATACCATATTATTTTCAAGCTTCTGTATAAAATTTTTTATCGGAATAGCTAGAGCTGTTGAGCTGTTGAAAAGTTCAATGATAGATCTAACGGTCTAACAGGACCGGGGAGGTCTAACAGGTATAGTTATTAAAATTTATGTTTTTTAGTTTTTGTTTTACCAAAATGTATACAATGTATACAATAAGTTATCACAATGCACTCGGACATTGACCCAATATAAAGACAGCGAATCATATTAGATTCGCTGAGTCAACATATTCACGACTGAACCTGTTCCCACAGTCCGAGTGCAATAATATTATATTACTCCACATGCCGTTGCCGTTATGTGAACTTGCATTGGTCTATTTCAGGAGTCAGCGATTCGCACCGTGGGACCAATAACCCTACCTGCATGGTAGGACAATTGGGTGCATAACTAAAGCAGTTCATATTGGACCTCCGAAACGATTAGACCTTTGGCAATTTACTAAAACTATCCTTGCATTAATAACTTGTACTAATACTGTAAGTCGAACCGTTAGGCCGGCCCCTCGGGTGTCGGTGTTTGCGTTTTTTTTTAATATCCTCGCGAAGGATATCATTAACTCAATACTACACATAATTTCTTAATCAAAATTTTAAGTTGATAATCTTCAATGTGTTTGCAACGTATTTAACTTCCAAATACATATCAGCGTAACTTCATATTAAATTTAATAATATCTAAATTGAAATTCTAATAAAAACAGGATAAGATATTTTTTTTTTTGCAATTCATTTTCTTTTTAATGATTTTTTTCATTAATCCAAACATACATCAATACATGCATTTTCTTTTGCCAAACCACTATATGGCCTTATTGCACTGATGTTTTTATAAAATTATGATAAATTAATATTCTTTATTTATTAAATGAATTAAGTGATAAATTAAATATATAATCTATATTTTTCTTATACTCGTACAAAAATTTTTGTAAGTAAACGAAAAAAGATCGAATTTTAAGTTTAAGGAAAAGGGTATCATTTTTAATTAATTTTAAACATATCCTTCAATTTCCCGGTGAAACCCGCTTCCTTTTTGGTACCAAGAAGTTAATGTAAAAATTAAATAAAAAAGATTAAAGTAACTATACATGCATGTCTATTGGCTTCGTTGAAAAGTTAATTTGGCTTCCTTTTCCTTATAACTTTAGAATTTACATCAAGGAATGGGATTTTGATCATACTGTCTGTTTCACTGCTGCCTAAACCGCACGGCCGACTTTATTTAAATGTGGTTAAATTGTAAGATATCAGTTGACCATTGCTAAAAAATGGTATTAAATTTTATAAGTTTTTGGATTTATTAAAGTTACGAACTTATAAAGTTATTAACGCAGTTCTTCACAAATGACATACTTATTCAATATTTGTACAATGTTTAACAATATATTAATATCAGATATAAGACACATATATTATTAAAATAAAAACAATTTAAACAGATGCTTAAGATAAAGATAATTTTTGTTAAACTTAGAATAATTTGAATTAAAGGCAAATGAGTCAACTTTCATCCATTTCTCAGTGCGTCTTGAAGGATTGTCATTGTCTCAGAAGAGTTGAAAAACTTTTTAGCAGGGTCTGGAAATCGAAACCCAAACGTTCTGTATAACAGTAAAATGTATTCACCATCACGCCAGGTGATTAAACTTAAGGATATCTGTTCCTTGAGAAAACATTTTTGGAGTTCTGTTTTATACTGTAAAGCGTTCACAATTTTCAATATACTGAACATTTGTATGAAACAATCGATTGTAAATAGTGGCGTAGCATAAGTTTTTGCACCAATTTTTTCCACCCTAAGTATTTGTTTGAGTCTTCAAAAATGGTAACCAAGTACCACGAAAATGATTTTAATTTTTTTTTTTTTTTTTTTTTTTTTTTTTTTTTTATAATCTACCCGCGCTCAAGGGATTATGATTACCCTTTAAATGTTTCAACACAGCGCGGGCGTGAAGTTACGGAAGAGAAAGAAGGATAGGAAAGATGTGTGGCACGATGTTCTGAGACTGAAGGTTGTTGTCTCAGATATTTTATCTCCAGGGATGGCGGCTGAACTAAAGCGGAGAATGCTGTGTCTTATTTCAATGTCGTTTATAATTCACATTATTTTATTCGTGTTCATCCTTGTTGGGCATACTAGTTTAATTCAATTACATGTTGTTAGTGTTATGCCTGAACAACATGCAATGAATAAACCAGCAACCCATTGATGACAATTTTTAGAAGGTTTTTTAATGGAATTAAAACGACATAGACGACGGCAGGGATCGAACCTGTGATCATGAGGTTCACAGGCGAGCACACATCCATCGCGCCACGGCCACATATATGGTACAATAAATAGAAACAAATGATAAAATATGAAAAAAAAATCGTAATACGACAAATCAGCTGTTTATTTAAACAGTATTACAGTTTTTAAGCAGCTACAAGGACATCGGACAACTTACCAGCTCTAAAAAATTACCACCTTGTCCTTATTAAATTAAAAAAGACCCTGGTGCAGAAATTACTTCAAAATAAAACGCACGACTGGATCGCGCATACTTGCTCTTACGAGTATGTACAAGTACCGTGGAATTTAAAAATGGTATATATTTGAAGAAACGTGGATGTGATTACAGAAATGTTCAAATGCCGTCTGATTATGAATATGAATTTAAACAAACATTACGAGTAATTAACTAACTTTTTATATACGATATTTTTTTTTAAATATTACTAAACAAAAATTTTGTATGCCAATTTTAAGTTGGCATTTAATAACAATATTTGAAAAATAATGTAAAAAAATAATCGCTTACACGTCTTCAAGTCACTGGTTTTTTCAAAAACTTTTATATACCATATTATTTTCAAGCTTCTGTATAAAATTTTTTATCGGAATAGCTAGAGCTGTTGAGCTGTTGAAAAGTTCAATGATAGATCTAACGGTCTAACAGGACCGGGGAGGTCTAACAGGTATAGTTATTAAAATTTATGTTTTTTAGTTTTTGTTTTACCAAAATGTATACAATGTATACAATAAGTTATCACAATGCACTCGGACATTGACCCAATATAAAGACAGCGAATCATATTAGATTCGCTGAGTCAACATATTCACGACTGAACCTGTTCCCACAGTCCGAGTGCAATAATATTATATTACTCCACATGCCGTTGCCGTTATGTGAACTTGCATTGGTCTATTTCAGGAGTCAGCGATTCGCACCGTGGGACCAATAACCCTACCTGCATGGTAGGACAATTGGGTGCATAACTAAAGCAGTTCATATTGGACCTCCGAAACGATTAGACCTTTGGCAATTTACTAAAACTATCCTTGCATTAATAACTTGTACTAATACTGTAAGTCGAACCGTTAGGCCGGCCCCTCGGGTGTCGGTGTTTGCGTTTTTTTTTAATATCCTCGCGAAGGATATCATTAACTCAATACTACACATAATTTCTTAATCAAAATTTTAAGTTGATAATCTTCAATGTGTTTGCAACGTATTTAACTTCCAAATACATATCAGCGTAACTTCATATTAAATTTAATAATATCTAAATTGAAATTCTAATAAAAACAGGATAAGATATTTTTTTTTTTGCAATTCATTTTCTTTTTAATGATTTTTTTCATTAATCCAAACATACATCAATACATGCATTTTCTTTTGCCAAACCACTATATGGCCTTATTGCACTGATGTTTTTATAAAATTATGATAAATTAATATTCTTTATTTATTAAATGAATTAAGTGATAAATTAAATATATAATCTATATTTTTCTTATACTCGTACAAAAATTTTTGTAAGTAAACGAAAAAAGATCGAATTTTAAGTTTAAGGAAAAGGGTATCATTTTTAATTAATTTTAAACATATCCTTCAATTTCCCGGTGAAACCCGCTTCCTTTTTGGTACCAAGAAGTTAATGTAAAAATTAAATAAAAAAGATTAAAGTAACTATACATGCATGTCTATTGGCTTCGTTGAAAAGTTAATTTGGCTTCCTTTTCCTTATAACTTTAGAATTTACATCAAGGAATGGGATTTTGATCATACTGTCTGTTTCACTGCTGCCTAAACCGCACGGCCGACTTTATTTAAATGTGGTAGATAGCATTTTTAAAAAAATGTTTTTGGATTCTTAAGTTCTTACGATCTATAATTTAATAAAAAAAATTTTATCTAAGATGTTCATGTTGATTACAGAACTCGAAGAATCTTACTCCATTTTGACCTTCCGCTGTAAAACTTAATTATGAAATTCGTCGGATGAACTACATTGTCGATTCCTAAAATTGCCTTATCATTTATGAACTTTCCCATGCACACTGTCAGTTAGAGGCATTCAAACATCAAATACGCAATAAAACGTGTTGTAATGTGTAAACAAAGTGATAAAGTGAAATAATTTAATTTATTTATTTAATGAATTTAAAAATAAGTAAAAGATGGATTCGATTGTTTGCTCCTTTTTCCTCAATTTTCGAGACCAGGGCCCGTTTCGTGTAACAGTAAAGTGATCACTCAATTAATTGATTGTCATTTTGACAATCGCTCTCTCTATATTTCTTTATTGATATGATAGAGACAGCTATAGTCAAAAAGACAATCAAAAAATTGACAATCAACTATCACGTCAGCCGATTCCATCCCAGTATGCTAAAAGAACTAGATTTGATTTGCGTAGTATGGCTCAAAATATCTATACGAAATCCCAGACGCACTGTAAGTCCAATTTTTTGGTTTTTGTTCGTTTCTAGTGACTATAACTTTACATCATGTTTAGTCATTGAGATACCTTTTAAGGAATCGAAAGCAGAGATTTGGTTTCATATAAATCATACATTTTCTTAGTTTACTTTTTTCTATTTGGAAATCTTCTTGAATGGTGAGCCCATGTCATTAAGCGCATTTTGATGTCGCCCCAAAACTCTTGTTGCGGCTCAGAAGACTTTTTTCATAGAATCTGGCTGTGTCCGGTATCCGGTTGTATCTTCATCACTTCCACCATTTCTCTTAATTGCTTCCGATTAATTGTCTGTTTTCTATAAGAAAAACACTTAAGCTTTCATTTGACTAACATTTTTGTGCGTTCCATTGTTTATTTTTTTTTTTGTTTCGTTTAGTTAAAAATTCACTTCAGATTCGTGTCAAAACTGCCGCGAATGTACAATGATAGAAATTGTATGGCGAATGGGTTGCGAATTTAGTAATACCAGAATAGTTGGGGGTATAGAGCATGTTACCGATATTCGTTGATCTTTCTTTCGTCGGATTCACTAATAACAAAAGTTTGGAAATTAATTGAAACTGTCACTTTAGCTCATTCCCCGAATTCTGTAATACGAGTAGGGGTGATTACTCACTGTACCTACCATAAGACCATTTTTTTCGAATTTCTTAGTATCGGCATAACGGATTTTAATGAAATTTTGTTTGATTCTAAAAAATTTAAAAACAAGCATTTCAGAAGAAAAAATATTTGTTTGAATATTTGAAAAAAAAATTTTTTTTGAAAATTCGGCATCTCAAAAACGGATCGATATTTTTTTTGGAAATTTAATTTTTATTCGTACAATAATAAAAACTATAACCGTATATAAACTATTTTTTCAAGAAACCGCTACATCAACTTATAACACAGGTATACACACATTTTGGTGCCGATACTTTTTAAACTGTTCTTTAGTAAATTTGACCTCCTGAAAACGAATCTGCAATCGGTTTTTGCCTAGCAGCTCCCGTTTTCATGTTATGGGGTAGGGTATTGCAAACCTGACACCACTTAGAAATACCCAAAATAATTGGGAAAAGAAGAAAGTAAAACATTTTTTCTTTGAAAATCCAAGCTCATTTAGTGATATTTACATATAAATATAAGAAAATAATAAAATAATAATTTTATTAACAAGATACTAGCGAGTACATTTCATATACAATATATTTTTCACTGCTGATTTGATGTACTGGAACCCAAGAAGCTTCGTTTTTTGCTTGATCTGCAATGTGTTTTTTTCGGACAATCTCTTAGCAGATTCCAGCAGTAACCTGCCATCATATGCGTATCCCACTTGCCCTGGTATCGATCTTCCATTGTCCTTATATCCTGGTGAAATCGTTCACCTTGCTCTTCACTCAAGTCTCCCAAGTTTTCAGGAAACCGGTCCAAATGATTTTGCAAGTAATGCACCTTGATGCTCATGTTGCATCCAAGCTCACGAAAAGCAGTCAGCATGTTCTGAACTAAATCCTTATAATTTAAAGCCTTCTTGTTGCCTAGAAAGTTTTCGACAACTGACACAAATGATGTCCACGCTTTTCGCTCTTTTTCATTCATAGATTCAACAAAATTGGTGTCCTTTATTAACCGTCTGATTTGAGGTCCATCGAATATGCCAGCTTTTATTTTTTCAATGCTTAATCCTTGCATCTTTGTAGATATGAATTTAAAACATGATGAATCCTTATCTAGAGCCTTAACAAATTTCTTCATTAAGCCAAGTTTTATATGAAGTGGAGGCAGGATTATTTTATTCCGATCAACCAAAGGCTCATTAATAACATTTTTTTCTCCAACAACCATGTTCTCTCTTTCAGGCCAGTCTTTTTTTACCCAGTGATCTTGTTTAGCTCTGCTATCCTAAAGGCACAAGAAGCAGGTATATTTTGTGTATCCACCCTGCTGTCCAAGGAGAAAGTTAACCATTTTCAAGTCAACACAAATGACCCACCCATGTTCGTGATACTTAATCTTTTCCAAGACTATAGCTATATTCTTGTACTCTTCTTTCATTTGTATTGTAATGTATGTATTGTAATGTAATGTATTTGTATTGTAATGTTTTACCAAGGGTTCGTAATAAATAAAACTTATTCACTTTGTTTAAAACTTCCACTTATTTATTTCGTAAATAAAACACTTCACTTTTTTACAACCAAACAATTTATTGTTCAACATTCAAATATACCGAAACTAATTTTCGAAAACAATTTACTTATCTCTTTACAACCAACTTTACCTTTTCACTACGAGTATAAAAAACAAACTGTGTCCAGGTCGGCAACACAGTTGTCTTATATAGCAAAATTTAGGTTCTATTATTTTAATTATATAATTATAATTATAATTTATAATAAGATAATTATATAATAATTATATAATAATAATTATATAATAAGATAATTATCTTTCTATGGCAGGTAGAGGGGGTAATAATTACCCTTCTATGACAGGTAGAGGGGCTAATAATTCCCTTTCGAACATTCTTTCATATGAATTTCTTGCATATGAATTTTTTAAAGTAGCGTAAATTGAATATTTCTGTAACTCAAAAACTAGAGCTGCTAGGGAAAAATGGTTTTCAGTTTTGAAATCAGCGTTAGAAGTATAAATAAAATCAGCTGCAAAACTCAAGGCACAAAAAAAATTTTTTTTTTGTAGACCTGTGTAATTTTTGCTCTTTCATAAGCTTTTATTTGATTTAATCTCATGGTACCCTCTTTTAGGCCCGGTGCACACAAGCGTTCTTTTGACGCGCGGTACCGCAGCGTCACCGCCTTTGCGTCTTACAGTACTCACAAATGAATTGAGTGGTGCACACACGAGTGCGATGACGCTGCGGTATCGCGCGTTATTTTGCCTGTAAAAAGACTCGCACGCTGCGGTACCGCGCGTCAAAAGAACGCTTGTGTGCACCGGGCCTTAAGCTTCAACCGCAGTTGTCAGTAAGCGTTAGATGAGATCGGTCCATGTCCTCGTGCCGTCCTGTGCTTTTCGTCCGTTCGTTGTTTTGCTTTCGTTCCCGTCGCAAACGCGGCCAATAAATTAAAAAAAAAATAAAAAATCAACTAAATCAATAAAAACATCAACAAATATAAGCAAGCAAGGAAAAAACAAGAAAAAATTAATACCTATGTTAGAGCACAGTAAGTGACATTTTCCTTTTTCTATTCTTTTTTTACTTGCGACTTATAGGTACTATAAGGCAAGTTATGCATTAGTAAAAAAATCGAACTAGATATTTTGATCAAAGCTGACATTACTATTACTGTCTGTCTATCTGTCTGCCTGTTCAACTACAGCCTCACAACCTTGGTAGATATTTAACTTTTTGCCCCCACACGTTTATTTCTTTTTTTTTAAGACCAAAAATAACGGTCCCTGCATTATTTTCTAAATATCTTTTTATCAAAAACTATCCCACAGATTTAAAAAAAAATCAAAAAATTGCTAGGTAAGGGTTGAAATTTTTTTTCTAAAAAATGGTTATTTTTGATACCACCCTTGGAACCTTTTCTTTTGTTTTTGATTTTCTCTAAAACGGTACGACCGATTTTGATCATTTTTTATGTTGAGGCTCCCTAGCAGTTTGAATATTATTTTCCAATAAAAAAAAATTTCAATAAAAGTTTTTTTGGACTTTAAAAAAAATTTAATATTTCGAAAACCCCTCGCTCGATTTTTTTAAAATTTGATAAATAAAAGTTTCTTAATATAATCTACAAGATATGAGAAAAAAAAATATTTTACCTAAAAATAACGGTACCTTCCATACAAATAAAAAAAAAACTT
This sequence comes from Philhelius festivus, assembly GCA_963931855.1. Lineage (NCBI taxonomy): Eukaryota > Metazoa > Arthropoda > Insecta > Diptera > Syrphidae > Philhelius > Philhelius festivus. Next base: position 157,432,373 of record OZ007554.1, read on the forward strand.
AAGAAATTGAAAACAAGACATTACTGACTGTACCGTTTGTATATAAAATCTATAGTACTCTCATGAAGAGGAACGAACGGCGCGGCGCTCCGCCTGGACAGGCGTTTTCCCCAACTTAAGGCTCGGTCAAACAGAACGCGTTTTCAACGCCGCGTTAAGATTTTTTAACGCGACGGTAAGATTATTTTGACGCGACGTTGCAACTGCCGCGTCAGAGGACGTCAAACAGATAGCTTTCAAGCAATGAACAAACTAAACAATAATGCCTTAACAAAAATAATTTCAAGCAGCTCAGATTCGGAGGGGGAATTATATTGCTTCTATTTGCTATTTTATGAAATTCCCGTAAAAGAAAAAGAATTTGGGTAGGTACATGCCAATTAACAAAAAAAGAAGAGTCGCACATCTCGAAGGCCAACAAACAGAAGACCTATCAATGCGGCATTTATGATGAGAGACAAATTTGTCTCATATTTCAATAATAATAATTAAATATGTATGTAAAGCAATGTTCTCATACGATTTATCACCCATATCGTATAGACATTGGTAATTTCTCACCAATTCAATTAATTTTTCTATCTTGAAAAAATTTAAAATTCCTTTGACTGCCGCAGCGTTAGAAATAATCTGTAATTTCACACAACGTCGCGTTTCACCGCCGCGTTGCAACGCCATGGTGAATTCAACGCCTTAAAGGCTCGGTCAAACAGAACGCGTTTTTACGCCGCGTTTCACCGCCGCGTTCAAACGAAGCGTTGTATTACATTGCAATACATGTCCCATGTCACACTGAACGCGTTTTTGACGCCGCGTTGAATTCACCATGGCGTTGCAACGTGGCGGTGAAACGCGACGTTGTGTGAAATTACAGATTATTTCTAACGCTGCGGCAGTCAAAGGAATTTTAAATTTTTTCAAGATGGAAAAATTAATTGAATTGGTGAGAAATTACCCATGTCTATACGATATGGGTGATAATGATAAATCGTATAAGAACATTGTTTTACATACATATTTAATTATTATTATTGAAATATGAGAGAAATTTGTCTCTCATCATAAATGCCGCATTGATAGGTCTTCTGTTTGTTGGCCTTCGAGATGTGCGACTCTTCTTTATTTTTTAATTGGCATGTACCCAAATTCTTTTTCTTTTACGGGAATTTCGTAAAATAGCAAATAGAAGCCATAATTCCCCCTCCGAATCTGAGCTGCTTGAAATTGTTTTTGTTAAGGAATTATTGTTTCGTTTGTTAATTGCTTGAAAGCTATCTGTTTGACGTCCTCTGACGCGGCGGTTGCAACGTCGCGTCAAAATAATCTTACCGTCGCGTTAAAAAATCTTAACGCGGCGTTGAAAACGCGTTCTGTTTGACCGAGCCTTTGTCTCGTAGAGTTGCGGAGAGTAGGGAAAGTCGTGAATCAGGAAGGGGTAATAACATTTTCGGTAAAAGCAAACCGAAGGTGCAGAACAAAGCGACAACAAGAAAGCTATTTTCTGTTTTCTTTTTATTAATTTTCTATACAAATAAGTATGATGTTGCTTTTTTTGCTTCACGCATAGAGAAAAAAACGATACATTGTTAGAATGAAGGTTTGTTTTTTTTCGTTCGCATTGACATATAAATGTTGGAGGAAATTTAGGATTTTCATTCAAATACACGAACTTTTAAACAATTATTTTGTATAGATAGATAATTATTTTTGTAAGCACATTTTTCAAATGCAGAATTTTTGAAGGGAGAATTTTTAGAATTAGAATTTTGAGAAGTAGAATTTTTTAATACAGAATATTGGGAAATAAAATTCTAAAATACAGAAGAATTATATTAAAAGCTAAAATTTTGAGAAGTAGAATTTTGAAATGCAGAATTTCGATAAGTAGAATTTCAAAATGCAGAATTTTGAAAACTTTAATTTTAACGAGTAATATATTGAAAACTAAAATTTTATCAATAAGAATCTTGAAATTCAGAATTTTGAGAAGTAGAATTTCAAAATATAGAATTTTAAGAAGTAAAATTTTACGATTCAGAATTTTGATAAGTAGAATTTTGAAATGCAAAATAAGGAAAAAAAGAACCAACCAATGGATTGTATGTGTAATCGTATCCACTCAAATAAATATGTTTTGAATCATAGTATGTATTTTATTAAATACGTAAGTATCTATGTATCTCATAATAAAAAATTACTATAGATTTTTCAAAATGACTTTTTTCAAAAATAAATGTTTGTTGGAAAAATCTACGGCACGAGTACGATAACTTGGCCGCCAAGATTTGATAACGGGTTTTTGTAGAGGGGTCAAAAACAAGCAATTTTTACTATGGGAGGGGGGGTCTATCTCCCCCCGTTTAGGAGGTAGGGGCACTTTTAAAAAAAATGATTTAAATTGAAAAAAAAAATATTAAAAAACAACGGCAATACTTACAATAAAGTCCTGTACTGCATTTGAAAGCCAAAAGTTTGTTCTATAATTCTCAATTTAAATTAAATTACTTTTTCCAATGGTTTTTGAGAAATTTGCATTTAAAGTCCAAATTTTGATAAAAAACGTGAAAAAAAAGTTTAGACCGATTGTTTTCAAAATTGTGAAATGAAATTGTAAATAAGCTTATATGCGTTCCATGTAACTATCAGTTCTTAATCGAACACAAAAAACCGCATGGTTCTATGTCTTCTAGTTTTTGAAAAAATTGAAATTAACTAAAACTACTTTTCTATAAAATGTTTGATATTTTTTGCTTGCTTACATAAATATACAAGTGCTAGCTTCCAACATTACAATATATAAACAGTAAAGTATGTATGCAACCCCCCTGCTTGGGCACACTATAGGATTTGGGGTAGGTGCGAGGTTGGGTGCATGCAAAGTTTCTTTTGCATTCACAGAATCTGGTATTTAAAAAAAAATCAAATTTATTCTATTTATCCAGTGTCCACTAAATACATATAAAATACAATAAACGATCTTGAAAACCAAAACAAACTTCCGACCATGTTCACCCATACATGGCACTATTTTTCTATTGAAAATACTGCCTAGAAAGGAAATATAAGGACGATTCGCAAATAATAGAGTTTTTATCAGATGTAAAAAAAGTTTACCCTTGTTATACCGATGGTGATATATGTGAGGGTTTACAGTTAAAAGACATCGATCCTCCCACCCTTCAGAGCGAAAATTTAGAAAGTGTTTTACCGCCAAAACATCCTCGGCTTCCCGCCATAAAAGAGTAACTCAACGAACTCGACAGTTATAGTACGGACGATGGCTTTATTGACGAGACTTACACACCTTTTTAATACATTTTGACCATTTTTAACTAACTATGACTGACTAACTCCTGACTAACTGACAAAATAACTGACCCAGATGCAATTCTACCTCCTCATGGTGCTAAATGAATTGCGGTACTGAACTAGAAAAGATTCATTATGTTTATTAACATTAATCCTTAAAATGGAATCACCGTCACCACCAAAAATCAAAAAAAGGAAAATTTGGTAATTTTCGATTTTCTCAAAAACTAGAAGACATAGAACCATGCGGTTTTTTGTGTTCGATTAAGAACTGATATTTACATGGATCACATATAAGTTAATTTACAATTTCATTTCAGAATTTTGAAAACAATCGGTCTAAATTTTTTTTTTTCACGTTTTTTTTATCAAAATTTGGACTTTAAATGCGAATTTCTCAAAAACCATTGGCATAAGTAATTTAATTTAAATGCACGATTATAGAACAAATTTCCGGCCTTCAAATGCAGTATAGCACTTTATTGTAAGTGTTGCCGTTGTTTTTTTAAATTTTTTTGTTTTCAATTTAAATTATTTTTTCTAAAAGTGCCCCTACCTCCTAAACGGGGGGAGAAAGACAACCCCCTCCCATAGTAAAAAGTGCTTGTTTTTGACCCCTCTACAAAAACATGTTATCAAATCTTGGCGGCCAAGTTATCGTACTCTCCCCAAATCTACAAATTGCAACCGCTTTTTATATATGGGGTTTCTTTTATCTTTTTCAATATGCAAATAAAAACTATTCCATTTTAATCTTCAAATAAAAATTCTTTGTGGTTTCAAAAAATATTATATGTAAAAAGAATGGTTAAAATTATGATTTGCTCGAATTTAGAAGAAATATCAATTTTATAAATAAATAAGTTCACTATGAAAGAAAACAGTTATAACTTTTTTTTGTTTTAATGAATTAACAATTTCCAAATTTGATAAAAATTCGTAGACAAACATTAAAAGAAATATTTGTTTGTTCAAAATCGGCACGCCAAATATCTTATTTTTTAATTTCTTACAAAATATGCGGAAAAAAACTATTTTTTGTGAAAAAAGTTTATTTTTATTTAAAAAAAAATTCATGTGGGTTGCATCAATAAATTTTTAAAATTTACTAACCAAATTTCCTTTGAACAAGCGATTAATTTTTTTAACGTATTTAAGACATTTAAGAGAAAATTTAATCAGCTTCAAGCAATTTATCATCTGTTCTATAGGGCAAGTATTAGTTTCAGGTAACAAATGTTTTTGTCATATCTTCCGTCAGTTTCTGCGTCTATACGTTCTCTGTCTCATTTTTGAGCTATTGAATACTGAAAATAAGACCTAGTTAAAGCTTTCTAGACAGGTCGAACAAATCTTGAAATTTTTGTAGCTTTATCTAAAATATTCTAGTTTAAGCTATTTTTATTCACATAAATTAAAGCTTAGGCTTGGAAAACAAGCTAAAACTAAATGAACTTAGCGTTGGCTATTTTAAAATAGCTACTAGTATCACTAGAAAACATCTTTAATTAGCTAGCTTAAGCTTATTCTTATTCAGTAAAAACCAGCTTTTACTTAAAAATCCAAGTTTTAGATTTAGCTTTTTTTTTTTTTCTTATTAATCTTTGTGGATTTTTGTTTTTTTTTTTTTTTTGCAGATACATGAATATAATGTAACAAAAGAATTAATTTTGAATTTTATTGATAAGTTCTTATTAAAAAATTAATATAAAAATAAAATTTAAGTTCCTTTATTCAGTAAAAAAAAAATTATATCACTGTTAAAAAGTGCCCCTTCCAACTTTAAAACTGCCCCATACATGGGGCACTTTTGAACATAAAAACCTATATTGGTTAGAGATAAAAATTCAATATAAATATTTCGTTGAATGGACCAAATATTTTTATAAATTGAACGTCAATACCACTGTTCCATGTGAGTTAAATATCAAGCCAATTACTCGAATATTTTAGGTTTTATCAGTCTGGAAAGCAAAAAGTGTTCAAATGTGTCCCACTCTTTCCTACCTATAAGATTTTCTTAAAAAATAATTGAATTATTATGTACGTAATTGCAAAATGCATCTAATGTAGGTAGTTCACCTAGTTCATTGCAATTATTAACTTCCCATAGGGAGTTATTGTAATCGGTCCGATTTGTCAAATTGGAATTTTTGATATTTCTCGACGTTTCAATGTCCCTAGAGGCTATATCAATCATTTTTAGAGAGATGTCTGTGTGTGTGTGTGTACGTACGTTCGTACGTTCGTACGTTCGTACGTTCGTACGTTCATACGTTCGTACGTTCGTACGTTCGTACGTTCGTACGTTCGTACGTTCGTACGTTCGTACGTTCGTACGTTCGTACGTTCGTACGTTCGTACGTGCGTACGTTCGTACGTCCGTACGTTCTCGTACCATTTTTCGTCGTCGATATCTCAAGAACGAGTAAAGATATCGACTTCAAATAAGTTTTGTTTAATAGATAATAACTTCGAAAGAGGCTGAAAGGGCGTTTATTAAAATTCAGTGAGTAGTTTTTTCACTATAACGGTTAAAAAAAAAAGTAAAAATTTTGGTTAGTTTCAAATATCTCACGAAAAAATAATGCCATTGATTTCAAATAAAATTTAATGTACTCATTATAAGGTCATACAGATTTGGTATGAATTTGGAAAAAAATGAACATACCGTTATTTTTTTAAATAAAAAAAACTGAAAAAAAAAATTTCATAACCCAGATATTCTAAGAACGGAAAACAATTTGAAACTCAAAATAATTTTATTTTACGAAAAATAATGTGTTTGACAACTGGTGAAAATTTCAAAAAAAAATCAGTTTACAGTTTTTTTACAAAAAATAAAAAACTCTATAAAATTCTATTGAAAATTGGTAAAAATTGTTTTTCGACTCAAATTTCTCGAGAACTAGTAGTGATATTGACTTCTAAGTTAGTTTATTTTATGCATAGTATAATTTTGTACAATTGGTAAAATGTTGACAAATATTTAATTAATGTTTTTTTTTTTCAAATAAAAAAATTCTAGTGAAAACTAGTTAAAATTGTATTTCAAGTCGAATTTCTTGAGAATGAACACTGATAGTGCCTTCTAAAGTATGTTGTTTTATACATCGATACCTTCCCGTAAGAATGTATACTAAGCGACATTTCTAAAATTGTTCAGGAAACGAAAAAAACGAAGAAAGTTCTAGTTGAATCATAGTGTGCTAAGAGACAATTTTGGTTAAACTAAGTGACATCTAACAAAATTTTTTGTTGCTCACGACAATGAGATCTTTATTAATGTCGCTTAGCATAATTTTTTGGAGGATAATACAAATTTCAGGGGGCAACATAAGTTTAATGAGAAAACATGGCAGTTGATAAATTTTTGTATTTGTACTCTAGTTTCCTTTTCATGCATAATAGGTTGGCGAAACTCAGGCCAAAACGTGGCCCTTAACATATAGTATATTTCCTCATCAAAAAGTCATTTTCGAAAAAAGTGTCGCTTAGTACATTCTTACGGGAAGGTATCGACATAATACAATTATTAACATAATGTTTAAATTTTGACAAGTATCGAATTGACAGTTTTAACAAACAACAACTTATACATCAACAATCTCAATTTCAAATCTCTTTAAATAATTAAAATGCTTTTCAATCTTTAAATAATAATGTTTGTTTGAATTTTACAGCTAAAGTTTGTTTCGCTTAAAATTTGGTTATTTGAAAAAATCTAAATATAAAGTTTTCAAGACCACAAATGGGAAGTTATCAGTGTGGGTCGCACCCAGCCTCTTTTTATTTTTATTCTTATAAATTACACCAATTAATATACTTTTGAAGAATAACAAAAATAATAATTGCAATCAATATAGGTAAGAAAGAAATATTTTTAAAAATTGGTGTTATTCACAAATTTAAAGTGATTTATTTCAAAAAAAATATATTTTTTAATGAAGAAATGTACAAGGTTTTTATTTTCAACAAAAAAAATTAAAACAATTATTCATAACAAAAAGAAATTAATAACAACAAAATAAACCTCTGAAACTCCTACACAAAAGTTCGCGTACAGCTGTAACAGAAATTGAAAAAAGTTAGTTAATATAGACAAATAATTATTTTGTTATTACTTTCGCTGTTAATATTTGGTCGGATAACTTTTTAGCCTTATAACTTCTTTCAAACGGGGTCCTTATTCGGAATTCCAAAAAATGCATTTTTTTAATGAATCGATAAAAAAAGTGTGCTGTTGATAAAAAACATCAAATTATGGGCCGGATGTAGTAAAACACGTATTTTAAGTAGAATATAGCACTAAAATCTTTATTAAAATTCATTAATTAACAACTTGAAAAATATAATTTAATTTCTTACCATTGTGCAATAAGACACCACCCGTTTGCTCCAAGGGTTAAAATAAAAAGAATTAAGTAAGCATTAATGAATATAGGAAATGGTTAATTATTGGCGAATGTATTGAATTCTTAAAGAAAAGATGATAGATGTCAAAAGTAATAAATACATGAAAATCGTTAAGTTTATCGTTCGTAATGGGCAGCTTACATCGTAACAATGGAGGAGAAACACTTTTTTATGGAAAAAAAGTGAAGTATAAAAAAATTAATATAGGCCATAGGGTAAATTCAAAGCTTCTTTAAATCCAGATTCTGTAAATGCAAAAGAAACCTTGCATACACCCAACCTCGCACCTACCCTAAATCCTATAATGTGCCCAAGCAGGGGGGTTGCATACATATCTCAATGTTTATATGCCGTAATGCGTAAGCAAGCAAAAAAACAAATATCCCATAAAAAAGTAGTTTTAGTTATAATACTGTGGGTGGTCCGCTTATACTTCACTTTTTTACCATAAAAAAGTGTTTCTCCTCGATAATTTTATGTTTTTTATCAACAGCACACACTTTTTTATCGATTCGTTAAAAAAAAAGTTCACTGGGGGGGGGGGGCGGAGTTCCGAATAAGGTCCTCAAACGGTTTTGCATTGACCCTACCAGTTTTTCCTTATAAGAACTATTGATCTTGCTGCATTCAAGCAACAAGGCTTCTTTTAACTGCGCCTTTTTGCGGGTATCGTATGTTCGGAATTTTTTTAACTTCCCATAGGGAGTTATTGTAATCGGTCCGATTTGTCAAATTGGAATTTTTGACATTTCTCGACGTTTCAAGGTCCCTAGAGGCTATATCAATCATTTTTAGAGAGATGTGTGTGTGTGTGTGTGTACGTACGTTCGTACGTTCGTACGTTCGTACGTGCGTACGTTCGTACGTCCGTACGTTCTGGTACCATTTTTCGTCGTCGATATCTCAAGAACGAGTAAGGATATCGACTTCAAATAAATTTTGTTTAATAGATAATAACTTCGAAAGAGGCTGAAAGGGCGTTTATTAAAATTCAGTGGGTAGTTTTTTCACTATAACGGTTTAAAAAAAAAGTAAAAATTTTGGTTGCTATTGATTTCAAATTAAATTTAATGTACTCATTATAAGGTCATACAGATTTGGTATGTATTTGGGAAAAAATGAACATACCGTTATTTTTTTAAATAAAAAAAACTGAAAAAAAAATTTCATAACCCAGATATTCTAAGAACGGAAAACAATTTGAAACTCAAAATAATTTTATTTTACGAAAAATAATGTGTTTGACAACTGGTGAAAATTTCAAAAAAAAAATCAGTTTACAGTTTTTTTACAAAAAATAAAAAACTCTATAAAATTCTATTGAAAATTGGTAAAAATTGTTTTTCGACTCAAATTTCTCGACAACTAGTAGTGATATTGACTTCTAATTTAGTTTATTTTATACATAGTATAATTTTGTACAATTGGTAAAATGTTGACAAATTTTAAATTAATAGTTTTTTTTTTTTAAATAAAAAAACTATTAAAAATTCTAGTGAAAACTAGTTAAAATTGTATTTCAAGTCGAATTTCTTGGGAATGAACACCGATAGTGCCTTCTAAAAGTATGTTGTTTTATACATCGATACCTTCCCGTAAGAATGTATACTAAGCGACATTTCTAAAATTGTTCAGGAAACGAAAAAAACGAAGAAAGTTCTAGTTGAATCATAGTGTGCTAAGAGACAATTTTGTATTATTTATTTATTTATGTATTATTTATTTATTTACGCTAAATACTAACGCTTAGTTAACAAACAAAAACTTATAACTAAATATAAATGATTTATGTAATACATTCAAATTTGTAAAGATAAGTTAAACATTAGTGATACAACAACAAACACAAAATTAAGAATTTAAATAATGTGAGAAAAAACTAATTTTGAAACTATGTATTGGATTTGACATTTTGATTTACAGAATTTAAAAGAAAATTATTATCATTATACATATATGTTTATTAACTGGTTAATTGGACTGCTACAACCATAATTTGATCGGCTAAAGTTTGTTCGAATCGGAACTCGATTTCTTAAATTATTTAGGCTAACATTAAAATGAAAACGACACAAAACTGATGGTGATGAAATGGATCCATTTAGAATTCCAACAATGAAGCAGAGTTGCAAATACTTACGGTGATTAGTAAGCGTTGGAAGACTTATAAGTTGTAACCTGTCAGAATAAGGAGGCAAAGCTAATTCATGTGGCCATGGGAGAAAACGCAGTGTAAACCTTAAGAACCTTCTTTGAATTTATTTGTTCAATATTTAATCACTGAACGGAACGTGGTTTATTTGTAGTCTAATTTTCAAATGTTTTTTAGATTTTTGATCTTTATAGACCGCAATTTTCGATAAATTAATAAAAACACAAACTAATTTTTATATTTAACTGTGTCTTTATTAACAATTTTACATTATCATATGCATTTCGAGCACATAATTGTGTGCTCATCATCAGCGAGCGCTTAGTAGACACTAAATCAAGACAAATTAAAAGAAGGTATAAAACACAATACAAAAAGAAAGAATAAAGAAAGTAATTTAAGAGAAACATTGATTTACATTTAACAAGAGCATAAAATAAAATAAAAGAGAGTTGACAAATTTTTATATTATGTAAGAATATGAATAAGTATAAAGGTTAATTTAACGTTTTACTAAATGAAATAGCGGTGAATCAATATTCTCTTTTTCTATGTTCATAAGATTTTTTGTTGTTGCTATATAGAAAGATTCATAAGCATCTAATTTTGCTGGGTTATTGACATTTTTGATGAGTTTTACATTTTCTTCGAAAGAGATGTTGTTATGTGGGTGAGAGTGGTCCAAATTGTAAGCGTGTGCGGCAATAGCTTTGGTGACATCTTTTTTCCTTACGCTGCGCAAATGCTCTTCAATTCGTGCGGATAAAGCTCTCCTCGTTTGACCTATATATTTAGCATCACAGTCAGAACAGCTGATTTCATATATGCCGCTTTTTTCTCCCAGAGGTACTGGATCTTTTGTTGTTCCTAGCTTTGAACGAAGTTTGTTTGTACTAGTATACACAATGTTCATGTTCTCTTTTTCAAAGCAATGTTTTAGTTTGTCTGTGACACCTGGCAAATATGTGAATGTGACACTATTTTGTTTCTCTTTTCTTGATAGATTATTTTGGCTAAATAGTGTCGAAAATTAATCTCTTTTAATTTTATTTGAGTGTTTTGATATAAACCTGTCAATTAATGATTTTTCAAAGCCATTCACATTTGCAATTTGAAGAATTCGGTCATATTCATTTTTGTACTCGGCAACGGACAATGGCAACCTGCATAGACGATAGATCATGGAATGAAATGCTGCGGTCTTATGTTGGTAGGTGCAAGATGAGTCATTCGTTATGTATCTGTCTGTCATTGTAGATTTTCTTCTTCTTCTTCTTCCTTTGTTTCGGCGCTGTTATGATCTCGATGTCGAGGGGATCATAACTCTCCCACGTATCTGCTTCACACTAGTGATCCGCCTGTGGGGTTCGCCGGGTTGACCTCAGAAATCGGCGGCAAGCCTCCCGGTTTTGTATTGTTCCATTTCTGAGGCCAACTGAATGCTGGTGTTTTTGCATTTGTTTGTACCAGGAGTGTTTAGGCCTACCTTTCTTTTTATTCCGAATTGGAACGTTGTATGATATTGCCTTTTTGACGGGGTTCTCAGGATCTCTCCTTTGAACATGGCAATACCAACTGAGTCGGTCGTGTTCAATTTTTTGGGAAATGGTATTCTTAACATGAAGGCTTCCTCGGATCTTCGTACTTCTAATTCGATCAAGCTTTGTAACTCCTGCTGTCATACGAAGCATCTTCATCTCAGCTGCCGTTAGCTTACTCTCATACTTTTTGTACATTGTCCAACATTGTGAACCGTATGTGAGTGCTGGACGCACAACTGAAGTGTAGAGCTTTCCTTTCAGCTTAGGGGGCATTTTTCGGTCACAGAAGATAGCAGAATTTTCCCGCCACTTCATCCACCCTACGCTTACGCGATGATTGATATCGTCATCACAAGTAGCTTCGTTATTTATCATAGACCCCAGATATTTAAACTTTTCACACTTGGGAAGCACTACTCCATTCAAATAAATGTCTGGAATAGGCCTGTGTGGATCAGAAAATGGGCAGCATAGGTATTCTGTCTTTTTCGCGCTTATGCGGTACCCACTTCCTTCTAGAACATCCACCCATACGTCAAGTGCTCGTTGTAGGGATATCGGGTCTTCACTTATGATGGCTCCATCGTCAGCAAAGAATAACTGATGCACTTTTGGATCCATCACTTTGCCTTCAAGCAGGTAATCAAGAACTGTAATAAAGAGCAGGGGACTCAAGACACTTCCCTGGTGTACACCTACTGTGATTTCGAATTCTTCGGTGACTCCAGCTGCGCATCTTACTTTAGTAACTGCTCCATCATACATGTCCATAATTATCCGCACATAGGTTTCTGGAACTCCTCGTTGCCTGAGGGCCACCCATATTAGATCTCGTGGTTGCCGATCGAATGCTTTTTCAAAATCAACCAATACTACATGCAAATCCTCCAAAGAATCCCGATGTTTTTCCATAATTATTCTTATACTCTGGATTGCATCCGTGGTTGACTTACCCCCGACAAACCCGCACTGGTCATCAGATAGCCTAATTATTTTTCGCAGTCGGCTACCCAAGACTCGCTCAACGATCTTCATGGTGTGTGACATCAGCTTAATCGAACGGTAATTATCACAGCTTCGAGTATCACCCTTTCCTTTATAAATTGGAAGAAGGTAACTTTCCCTCCATTGATTAGGCATGCGATCACCTCGTATAAGTTTGGAGACAAGAATCATGAGCCATCTAAGCCCGATGTCTCCCATCTTTTTCCAAAACTCTGAGGGTATTTCGTCTGGGCCAACAGCTTTTCCCTTTTTGGAGTATTTTACCGCCTCACTAACTTCTTCGACTGTGACGTCGGATACTTCGCTTAAGTTAGGTGAAGCTATTGGAAAGTACAGCCTTGGAAATTGTTCGTTTAGAAGTCCGTCACAATACTGTCGCCACCTGTGAAGAATTTCGTTGTCTTCCACAAGAAGTTGGCCTTGAGCATTGTTAATGAACTTTGGCGAACAAATCTCCTGGGCATTTCTTCTTCTTTGAGCGGCTATTTTGAAGATAGTTGCGCCCTTATTCGTGTTTTGCCGTAGCTCTTGAATAGCACCAGCTGTCGGGGTAGAAATTTCATCCAGCTCCCGATACAGGTTTTCTGTATTCTTTGCTTGAATTTGGGCGCACTTCTTCTTCGCTTCTTTCTTGCAGTTTCTATATTCCACTTCGAGGCGTGACTTTTGCTCTGTATCATTAGAGGGGCACTTCGACCAAGCCTTGAAAGCCATTTTCTTTTTACTTATAACTGATTTAGCTTCATCATTCCACCACCATGTTTCTTTGCCTTGTTGGTTGTGTCCTTTTGAAACCCCTAACAGTGTTTTGGCTTTTTCTTTGCAAGTTCTCTGTAGGAGATCCCACATACTTTGTGCTGTACTCTCTTCATTTCGAACTATATCGGTGTTGTTATACAGAACGTTTTGCATATTCGAAATGAAAGCTTCGCCTTTTTCCTTATCCAGATTATACCATTTGATCTTCCCAAAGATCCACAAACCAGGAGAAAAAATGAGAAAAATAGTTTCGTGTATTAATTCACCTTTTACTAAAATATCTAAATGGCTAGTTACTAACATCAAACAATATGGAGCATTTAAAGGTTTCGCCGTAAAAAACGCCTTTGATTTCGTTGACAAAATTAGGAACATAGAAATTAGAGAGTATGAAAGCATGGTTTCCTTTGACGTCTCCGCTCTTTTTCCTAGTGTTCCTATCGATGTAGGTATAGACGCTATACGTGATCACCTTCAAAATTGTGCAGTGCCAAGTGAACAAATTAACACCTACGTCACAGCGATCAAGTATTGTATGAAGTATAACTGCTTCCAATTCAGGGAAAAATACTATAAAAGTGAACAAGGTTGCAGTATGGGAAATAGCCTATCACCAATGGTAGCGGAAGCATTCATGTGCAAGTTTGAATCTGATTTACGAAGAGAGGGTTTACTCCCTTCAACTTGGTTTCGCTATGTTGATGACACTTTTGCTATCATAAAAAAGGATAACATTGAACGCACTCTCAATATTTTGAATAATCGTTATTAGGGCGTTAATTTTACTTTTGAAATTGAAAACGAAGTCGATCATACGTTAGCCTTCCTTGACTTAAAAATAAAACGAACAGGACAAAAGATCGAATTTGCCGTCTTCAGAAAATCTACAATGACAGACAGATACATAACGAATGACTCATCTTGCACCTACCAACATAAGACCGCAGCATTTCATTCCATGATCTATCGTCTATGCAGGTTGCCATTGTCCGTTGCCGAGTACAAAAATGAATATGACCGAATTCTTCAAATTGCAAATGTGAATGGCTTTGAAAAATCATTAATTGACAGGTTTATATCAAAACACTCAAATAAAATTAAAAGAGATTAATTTTCGACACTATTTAGCCAAAATAATCTATCAAGAAAAGAGAAACAAAATCGTGTCACATTCACATATTTGCCAGGTGTCACAGACAAACTAAAACATTGCTTTGAAAAAGAGAACATGAACATTGTGTATACTAGTACAAACAAACTTCGTTCAAAGCTAGGAACAACAAAAGATCCAGTACCTCTGGGAGAAAAAAGCGGCATATATGAAATCAGCTGTTCTGACTGTGATGCTAAATATATAGGTCAAACGAGGAGAGCTTTATCCGCACGAATTGAAGAGCATTTGCGCAGCGTAAGGAAAAAAGATGTCACCAAAGCTATTGCCGCACACGCTTACAATTTGGACCACTCTCACCCACATAACAACATCTCTTTCGAAGAAAATGTAAAACTCATCAAAAATGTCAATAACCCAGCAAAATTAGATGCTTATGAATCTTTCTATATAGCAACAACAAAAAATCTTATGAACATAGAAAAAGAGAATATTGATTCACCGCTATTTCATTTAGTAAAACGTTAAATTAACCTTTATACTTATTCATATTCTTACATAATATAAAAATTTGTCAACTCTCTTTTATTTTATTTTATGCTCTTGTTAAATGTAAATCAATGTTTCTCTTAAATTACTTTCTTTATTCTTTCTTTTTGTATTGTGTTTTATACCTTCTTTTAATTTGTCTTGATTTAGTGTCTACTAAGCGCTCGCTGATGATGAGCACACAATTATGTGCTCGAAATGCATATGATAATGTAAAATTGTTAATAAAGACACAGTTAAATATAAAAATTAGTTTGTGTTTTTATTAATTTATCGAAAATTGCGGTCTATAAAGATCAAAAATCTAAAAAACATTTGAACCTTCTTTGAATACCTTCAAGTCTGTGAATATGATTCGAGTAATAAGGGGCCCAAATTATACAACCGTATTCAAGGACTGATCTGACAAATGATACATATAGAGTTTTAAGGACATAAGGATCTTGGAATTCCCTTTCAAATCTTTTTATAAAGCCTAGTGTCTTATTAGCTTTTTTTACAATGTAGTTAAAATGGTCAGTAAAAGATAATTTTGAATCCAAAATGATACCTAGGTCTGAAAAGATAGACAATTTTTCAAGGTACGAAGAGTTTAACAAATAGTCATAGTTAAGAACATTATGTTTGCGTGTAAAACTCATTGTTTTACACTTGTCAATATTTAACGTTAAACGGTTTGTATTGCACCATTCCCATAGTCGATGTAGATCATCTTGTAATAATTCACAGTCCGTTAAGGTATCAACTATTCGAAATATTTTCACGTCATCAGTGTATATTAATGTCATTGAATTATTTAAGATAGAGGGGAGGTCGTTTATAAACAGAACAAATAACAACGGACCAAGATGGCTACCTTGAGGTACTCCAGAATTAACAATAAACGAATTAGAATAGTCATTTTTGAAGACAACACTATAATGTCTATCGGTAAGATAAGATGAAATCCACTCTATTAATTTGTCATGTAGTCCGATTTCCTCTAATTTACTCAAAAGTACTTTATGGCTTTTTTTGTCAAATGCTTTGCTAAGGTCTGTAAATACACAATCAACTTGTTGTTTTTTCTCGAAAGCGTCAATACAAAATGTTGTAAATTCGAGTAGATTTGTAACAGTAGATTTTCTTTTTACAAATCCATGTTGATTATCACAGAAAACCGAGGAACAATTAAAGGAAAGAACGTCACAAACAAGCGATTCAAACAATTTTGGGATAACAGACAGCTTAGCTATAGGACGATAGTTGCAGATAAAATGTTTGGGACCTTTTTTGTGGGTTGGTTTGAGGAACGCATATTTCCATAAGAGGGGGAAACGAGAACATTTAAACGATTGGTTAAACAGAATAAACAATGGGTATGAGAGTTGTTTTGCACATTTTTTTAGCATATATGATGGCAAGCCATCAGGACCAGGATTGAGGTTTTCGTCAAGTTTTAGAATTTTGTCAAGTATAGTAGATTCAGAGATTCTTAGGTTTATGTGAGCTAAGTGTGGAAACTGATAAGTATTAGTAATAACTGTTGAGCTATGTATAGTTTGAAAAGAGTCTTCATAGGCACTTTTAAAGAAATCAGCAAACATATTGGACAACACTTCAGGATTGTGACTTGTTTCTTCTTTATATGTCATGTTTGGAGGATACCCGTCAAATTTTCGTTTACAGTCAACATACTTCCAAAAATTTCGTGGATTCACCTTAAGTTCACTTTCAGTATTTGCAACAAACTCGTTATAAACACTATTTGAATAGATTA
Source organism: Philhelius festivus (assembly GCA_963931855.1). Taxonomy (NCBI): domain Eukaryota; kingdom Metazoa; phylum Arthropoda; class Insecta; order Diptera; family Syrphidae; genus Philhelius; species Philhelius festivus. The sequence continues at coordinate 157,448,974 of OZ007554.1, forward strand.
CAAATTCATTTCTGATTTCTAGATAGAGACCATAATCAACATCACTAAGTGACTGGCTATATTTTACCCAAGCCTTATTCCTTTTATTTTGGTTAATTTTGGTTAAACTAAGTGACATCTAACAAAATTTTTTGTTGCTCACGACAATGAGATCTTTATTAATGTCGCTTAGCATAATTTTTTTGGCGGATAATACAAATTTCAGGGGGCAACATTATTTTAATGAGAAAACATACAGAACTAAAATAATAAAGTAATTTCTATAATATAATACATAATTTTATAATTTTATTATCAACTTAGTTTTTAGAAGAATGTATGTACTGTACATATGTACGTATATGAATAAGGTTGTTCAGTTGTACCCAAGTCCCACATATTCAAATTCCATTAATAGCTATGGTAAAATTGAAGAAAACGTCACAATATGTTTTTATCTTTTTGTCCATGAAAAAGATGTAAAATTCTACTCAAGGTTTTCTTAGGTGTAGGAACAAAGATATATTAAAAAACACGGAAATCTATAATTCAGTATATAATATGTACCTACCAACCTTCGTAATTATTACAAGAAATTTAACATTTTAAATAGAAAAGTTTAAAATTAGTTAAACACATTTTCTGTAAGAAAAAAAAAACATAAAATGAGCGACTAAGTATCCTCATCATCAACAAAAAAAAGCAAATTTCCTAATATCATAGTATGCCACAAGCAAAACAATTACACTATGAAGCCATCTACTTCGATCTTCCATCTACTGCTCTATGATCGAAGTATGTATACAAAATATCATACCAATTACCACAACAGATACAGCTAAAGTTTGTTTCGCTGAAAATTTGGTTATTTGAAAAAAACTAAATATAAAGTTTTCAAGACCACAAATGGGAAGTTATCAGTGTGGGTCGCACCCAGCCTCTTTTTAGATTTGAAACTAACATCATGCAAAATAATATAAGGGAGCTTGTTTTCACAAACATTCAAATCAAGGACTTGAATATAAAAATAAGTCATAATCTTATAATGACCATGGTAGACGGAAAAGTTTGCTGTGCCTTGTCGCAATACGATTCCACCCAAAAATGCTATGTATGTAGAGCTACTCCAACGGAAATGAATCGAGATTCATTTGTTACACGTAATATAAATGAAGATATGTATGTACTCGTTTGGAATATCTCCCCTGCATTCTTGGATCTTGGATGGAGAACGAACCGAAAAATCTTTACCAGTCTCTCTATCCTTAGTATTACATGGTATTACAAGTATCTATATCTGGAGAACAAATTATTAAAACTTGTCTTCTGCCTTTGGGTCAACTAGTTGAAGAAGCTCAAGAGGCTAACAATAAGGAATATCGGCGAAATCGGGAATATTTCAGTCAAAAAACCAGCACGAAGGATACAAACCGAGATATTATTAACAGATTCCTCATTGCATCTGATCCACTGCTATCGAATAAATCTTGTTTTTCACGAATGAAAAGTCACAATCTTCCACCAGAAACTGCTACTTTTTGAACTTCTGAAGAAGGTAAAAAAAACTCAGATATAATGAATAAAGTTGATTCTACATAGTCTGTATAAAATTAAATTCAATATTAAAAAAAAATTAAATGTTCGATTTTTAAGCTTATTTTATTACTGTTTGCCTTTGTAAGGTACATGTCTACAGTTAATTTAAAAATTTGTATGTCTCTTAAGCCTAGTATACAGTTCTTTTTGAAGAAAAAAAATGAGTGGTGAAAAAAAATTTTTTTCTCATGAAAAAATTTCTGTAAGTTTTTTCCGTCAAAACAATGGGATGCACATTGTTTAGTGAAAAAAAATCGTGGTGAGCATAAATTTTTTTTTTCGATTTTGGTTTACAGTTTGGTGAAATGAAAAAAGTTGTTTTTCGGGAAAAAACTCTCCCATAAGAAATGCATTGGTTTTTTTTTTAGAAGAACTGTATACTAGGCTTTACTCTAAAAAGCTTTTTTCTAGTAAGAATAGACTACAAGCGATGTAACTAGCGGGATTAGGAATTAAGTTCCGCTAGATTCCGAAAATTTCACACTGTGCGCCGCCTGGACCAACTTTTTACGTAGAGTTGTGGAGAGTAAGGACAGTCAATAATCAGGAAGGGGTGAAAATATTTTCGGTAAAAGCAAACCGAAGGTGCAGAACAAAGCGACGACAAGAAAGCTATTTTCTGTTTTGTTTTTATTCATTTTCTATACAAATAAGTATGATGTTGCTTTTTTTGCTTCACGCATAGAGAAAAAACGGTGTATTGTTACGCTTAATTTTGTTCGTTCGCTGTGTTGTATTATATTGGAGCAAATGTAGGATTTTTATTCAAATGCACGAATTTTTAAACGGTTACCACTCAGAAGAATTATTTTGTATAGATAGATAATTATTTTTGTAGGCAGATTTTTCAAATGCAGAATTTTGAGAATTGGAGTTTTGACTATTATTCTGAAATACAGAACAATTATATTGAAAGCTAAAATTTTGAATTGTAGAATTTTGGAATGCAGAATTTTGGGAAATTAAATTTTAAAATGCATAAGAATTACTAAGTAAAATTTTGAAAAGCAGAAGTTTGAAAAAGGAATTTCGAAATGCAGAAAGCTTAGTAAGTAAAATTTGAAAAGCAAAATTTTGAAATGCAGAATCTTAAGAAATAAAATTTGAAATGCAGAAAACTTAAAAAGTAAAATTTTGAAAAAGGTATGTTGTTTCACAAAACAAACTGAAAAAACTATATCAATTTAACCAAGAATAAATATTGAATATCCAAATAATAGTGAATCCAACGACGATGGTTTAACAATATTAAACAAAACCAAAGCACTTCTCCACAGTAAAAAATCAATTTTATTTTCTGTAATATATATATAAATAGATTAGAAACCCTAAATAAAGAAAGTTTTAAGTAACTTACAATTTGGTATCTGAATATTAATTTTTAATTTCAATTTGCTTTGAGCAACTTAAAAAATATCCTTTTTTACAAAATCTAAATTTTAAAAAATAATTTCTATAAATACAATAATCGTAAGATTTTACCTCTGACCAGAACGAATGACTTTTTTCTTTTAACCTTTGTGTGCATATCATAGAGGTCAAAGGACGTGGATTTCATAATTTAACATTATATAATTTTCTGTCTCTTTCATGTGTAAGAAAGAGATGAAATTATTTAAGTTATTAACTAAATAACTAACAAATTAAACTTTAGTGTTGCCATTGAATAAAAATTTAAATAGCACTAAAATTTTACTGAATTATATTTTTATTGACTCGATGACAAGGTATTTTGAGAAGTAGAATTTCGAAGTGCAGAATTTTGAAAACATTAATTTCAAGTAGTAGTAGAATTTTGAGAAGTAGAAAAATGTACTTTGAAAAATAGAATTCTGAAATGCAGAAAACATAATAAGTAAAATTTAAAAAGCAGAATTTTGAAAAAGGAATTTTGAGAAGTAGAATTTTGAAATGCCAAATTTTGGGAAATAATATTTTAAAACGCACAAAAGTTAGTAAGTAAAATTTGGAAATGCAAAATTTTGAGAAGTAGAATTTCGAAGTGCATAATTTTGAAAACATTCATTTTGACAAGCAGTATATTGAAAACTAAAATTTTATCAATTAGAATCAATCAAAAAAGATTTTTTTCGAAAAAAAAATTATTTTCACATTTTTTACTTCTAATGGAAGAAAAATATATGTATTAAATGTATTTTTTTTTTTGGTTAATTTGTAATAAACTTCAACATCAGAAAAAAAAATTCGGCCAAAATAATTAACATAGCGATTTTTAAATGTGGCAACCATGTATTATTTTTTCATATTTCAACCTTTTTTTTAGAGGCATATACGAGTACATATGAATAGGTGTTTGAGCAGCATTATACATTAGGGTGTGTCACTTTTGAATGGCCGCAAAAAAGTACTCTTATTTTTAAATGTAATAGTGCTCAAAAGTTGTATTAGGGTCTGAGGTTTAAGAATATGTAAACAAAAATAAGATATCGTTCGTCTTTGGCTCGCTCAAATCGTTGAAGTTGAAAAAAAAAATTTAATTTACAGTACATTTTTTTTACGTATACTAAAAAAAAAATAAACAAAATGCAGAAAGAAGTTTTGTCTTTACAGAAAGATATACCACGATATTGTAGGTGGTTCCGTTGATTTTTAAGAATTTTTGTGAAAAAAAAACGATTTAACATAAAAAAATGAATTTTCTTCCTTCTTTTACTATTTAATAGCTTCTTTATCAAGTGTTCAATTTAAACAAACATAAGCTTAAAAGTGTTTTCTTGGAATTATCTTTCACTTAAAGGCTTAAAAATATTTTATATAATTTTTTTGTATCCACACGGCGCAATTTAAAACAACACATATTTCAAAAATCTCGAAAAATCAAATTTTTTTGGATTTCATCCTATTTTTGAGCGAGCCAAAGATATTAATTAAAATGAAAATTGTAAGCGCAGGATTTAATTTTGATAAGCAATGCAACTTTTAAAAGTTATTACATTTGAAAATACCATAGTTGAGCACTTTGACACACCCTATTATACATTCATTGCCAATAAATTTTCGCGGTTTTTTCTCATAGTCATTGTCTGTGCGATTGGCAGTGGTTATTTATTTTTTTCGAAATTTTATAAATAGTTTTTTTTCTTAAAAACTGTTCGACGGATTTAAAAATCCAAAAAAATTTAATTTAGTTAAAGCTAGGTAATGGTTAAAAAATTTTTTCCAAAAAATGGTTATTTTTGGTACCCCACATGGAACCATTTTTTTCTTGTTTTTCATTTTCTCAAAAACGGTACAACCGATTTCATTTTTTTTGCTAAAGCTCCCCAAAAACTTAAATAGAATTGTGTATTAAAATTTTCAAAAAAAAAAATTTAGGGTTTTTAAAATAAAATTTTCAAAACTCAATGGCGCAAAATTTTAAACAGTTCTCGTTTAAGGAATAAAAGCGGCTCTATACTTAACGCAGTCGTTTAGCTTGGAGACTTGGTCTAACTTTTGCATAATTTTAAACACGTTAGACAACTCTTCTAACTGATGTGGGTTTTACAACGGAACCTAAGCGAATTTGCGTTGAACAACCCTTAATTTGACAGATACATAACTCACACAACTACAAAAACACAAAAAAAAAAAAGTAAAAAGAACAGACAACTTTAAACCTGAAGTATAATTGTCAAGTAACTTCTCGTACATTGCTATATATAAGCAACGCTCGTGTCAGTTCTCTGAGTTCAGTTCGCTTCGTCAATCAGAGCACTTATTGATTATTTTATATAGCCATATAGTTGTATTAATAAATAGTATAACAGTGCACAGAAAACGGGTTTTATTTAGACAAGAGCAAACATCACAGTGGCGACGAGGAAAAAACGATAGAATAAACGTATAAAAATTAAAGTCGTGCGAAAAAAGAAAAATGTCTTTCGGTACTATTCCAATCTTTGATTGTGCTAAAAACTGTTGGGATATATTCTTAATAAGAATAGAACAATTTTTTCTGGCAAACGACATCGATGACGCTGCAGGCAAGCAAAAAGCCATTCTTCTTAACGCGTTGCACGAAAATTCTTACAAATTACTAAAGAACCTACTACATCCTACTAAGCCAGATGAGTCAACCACAGAAAGTATAAAAGCTGCATTCAACCTCTATTTCAAATCATCAACTAGTGGATTTGCAGAGAGGCACAAATTTTATGAAGCCTCAAAATCAAAGCAGGAGAGTATTCAGCAGTGGGCAGCGCGTGTTCGAGAGCTTGCCATTAATTGTGATTTCGACAACTTCCTAACAACTGCCGTGCGAGATAAGTTCATCATGGGTCTCGAAAAAGGTCCTGAGAAGGATAAAATTTTCCTTGAAAACGTAAAAACCTTAACTCTGGAAAAGGCGATCGAGATTACGCAGACAGTGGAGTGCATACGAAACCAATACATAGTACCAGTGGTAAAATCTGAACCAGCAGATTCTGAACTGTACCGTATGGAATCCCGTAAACCTACAAAAAATTATGTGGTCAGCAAAGCAGAAAAACCGATGCAGTGTACAGTTTGTGGTTATAAAAATCACGTGGAGAACCAATGTAAATTTCGTAATTACCGATGCAAGAAATGCAAGAAACGAGGACACCTTCAGAAGATGTGCAAAGCTGATTCCAGTTCCAGGTCGCTGCATTATAATTTAAGTTCTTTTAAGAATAGTAGTTGTAGTGATAAATATGATGAATCTTTGCCTTTATTTCATTTTAGAACCTCTTCTAATTTAGAGCCTTTGACCGTAGATGTGGAAGTGAATGGTGTTTTGTTAAGCATGGAAATAGATAGCGGTGCATCAAAGTCAGTGATATCACAAAAATGTTACGATTCACTGTTCTGCACATTGCTCCAAACTCGTAGAGTTTGGTTTTGAACAGTTACAACGGTGGAAGTATAGAACCAGCAGGATATTGCAGAATGAATGTCAGGTATGAGAGTCAAGTCCGAGTGCTAGATGTATATGTTGTTTCCAATGGTGGCCCACCACTTTTAGGTAGAGATTGGATGCACGAATTTAACATTGGTTTCAGCAAAATTAATTTTTTGGAAAATTTGGATTGTGATTTAAAAAAAGTCTTAAATAAGCATTGGTCATTGTTCGATGGGAAATTAGGTACTTTCAATAAAATGATAGTTTCGCTGCAATTGAAAGAAAACGCAGTACCAAAGTTTTTTAAGCCACGGCAAGTGCCTTTGCCAATCAAAGAAAAAGTTGAAGACCAGCTTTCCAAGTTAATCAAGTTAGGAGTGCTAGAGCATGTGGTTTACTCAGAGTGGGGTACGCCAATTGTTCCCATTATTAAAAAGAATGGTGAAGTTAGGATCTGTGGCGACTATAAAGTGACACTGAACTCTCAACTTAAAGTAGTCCAACATCCATTTCCTAAAGTTGAAGAGCTATTTGCTGAATTGCATGGCGGTGAAATGTTCACGAAGCTCGATCTGTCAATGGCCTATCAGCAGCTTTTGTTAGATGAAAAATCTAAAGATTTGACAACTATTTCCACTCATCTAGGTCTATTGAGGTATACGCGTCTAGTGTATGGTGTTGCGTCTGCACCGGCAATTTTCCAGTCCACAATGGAAAAACTTTTACTTGGAATTAAAGGTGTTGTTATTTTTATGGACGATCTCTTAGTCACAGGTAGGAACAAGGATGAACATCTAAAAAGATTAGATGCAGTTTTAAGTGTTTTAGAAGATTCCGGATTAAAGGTAGCTAGAGATAAATGTGAGTTTTTCTCAAAGTCAGTAACCTACTTAGGTCATGTAATTGACAGCAAAGGATTACACCCATGTCCAGAAAAAATTAATGCCATTGTAAACATTGGAAAACCTTCGAATGTAGCGGAACTGCAATCGTTCCTAGGGGTTTTCAACTACTATAGGAAGTTTTGTCCAAATGTTGCGACGGTATGTGCACCTCTATACGATCTCTTAAAAAAAGACAGTAAATTTGTGTGGGGATCTGAAGAAGACGAGGCATTTGCAGAGATAAAAAGGCTTTTAACATCGAATAAAATACTAGCGCATTATGATCCTTCCGTTCCAATAAAAATTACAGTGGATGCAAGTCCGGTTGGGCTCGGAGGAGTTCTTGCTCACGTGTATCAAAATGGTGTTGAACGCCCGATTTGTTACATTTCTAGAAAACTGTCTAGCTCTGAACAACGTTATTCACAAATTGAACGTGAAGCGCTCGGTATAGTGTTCGCCGTGAGAAAATTTCACCATTATATTTTTGGTCGAAAATTTGTTTTGGTCTCCGACAACAAACCTCTTATTTCCATTTTTGGTCCGAAAAAAAGGGATACCTACAATGACTGCCAATAGGCTTCAACGATATGCTTTATTTTTATCTGGGTACGATTTTGATATAGAGTATATTAATTCAAAAAAAAATATAGCTGATTACCTTTCCCGTAATCCCATAGGCAATTCGGAGGACAAAGTAATTGGTTTTGAAAATAACATTAACATGAATTACATCAATGAACTGGGTGCTTTGCCTGTAACCTTTGATATAGTTAAGACAGAGACGGAGCAAGACATTGTTTTAAAAAAAGTCTCTGAGTACACTCATTGTATATAAACTTTATAGTATTCTCATGAGGCCATTCGATCCAAGCGCAACCTGGCACCCTGTCAAGTAAAGGAATGTCGCTTTATAAGTTTATATACAATGTTTCTATCGTTGAGTGAAAATGTAGAAGAACAAATTATGAGAGAGTAGAAACGTTTTTTCGATTGAATACAATATAACAGAAAACCACTTGCAGGCAGAAGATTTGTCTAGACAATGATAAAAGACAACAACAAAATTGGGCGGGCAGCCAAGAACAAAAAAAAAAAACTTGTGTGTATGTGAACCTCCTCCATATTTAGAGAGATGATTTTCAGTGTTTTGGCCAATTATTTTTTTGCATTCGACCAAAATATTTTTGCCAAAAATAATTTTGGACATTTTGTCAAAAATATTTTTTTAACAAATTTTTTTTTTCCACAGTTTGTATTTTGAAGAAATTTTGATTTTTCATACATTTTTCTGCCCATTTTTTTTTAAATATGAAATAATTATTTTAAATCAAGAAATATGTGTGAGAAAAATTTGCCACCTAAGGTACTTTCAAACGTGATTTCTAGCTAAACTAGGCATCTTAGCGAGTTAAAAATTGGATATTCGTGATATAGGGAGTGTCACCTTTCAATCCACGTATCGCATGTAACGAAAAACGAATTTTTATCTTTAAACGTAATTTGCGGCTAAACGGAGCCTCGTAGACCCCCCAAAGTTGACATTTGAAACGTGATTTTTGGCCAAACTATTCATCCTACAGAATTAAAAATTACATATTCGTGATCTAGGGAGAGCCACCTTTCAATCCACGTATCGCATGAAACTAAAAACAAATTTTTATCTTTAAACGCGATTTGCGGCTAAACGGAGCCTCGCAGACCCCTCAAAGTTGACATCTTCTAACGTGATTTCTGGCTAAACTAGGCATCTTGGCGAGTTAAAAATTGCCTATTCGTGCTGTCAATTTAGTATTGAAACGGCGGGATTTTGTGAATCGGGATTTTGTGATGCGGGATTTCGTACCCAACCCGATTTAAAAGAAAAGTCAATTTCTTTTCGAAACTCAATATTTCAAAAACCTAATGCTCGATTTTTCTTAAACTTGACAAATAAAAGTTTCTTAAAACAGTTTAAAAGATTTTTAAGTCGGCGTACCAATTTTTTTCTTAAAAATGTTTTAAATATTTTTCAGTTTTGAAATGCAATGTTTTTTAAACTTTATGTTTATAGAAGCTTCTCTCTAAAAAATTTCATTAAAAAGAAAACAATTTAAGCAAAATTCTCGGAACTGTTTTCGAGAAAAATACGATTTTCGAAAACCATTTTTTTAGATTTGTATAGAGGGTACCGTTATTTTTAGGTAAAATAATTTTTTTTTCATATCTTGTTGATTATTCTAATAAAGTTTTTTTTTATCAAGTTTTAAAAAATTCGAGCATGGGGTTTTTGAAATATTGAGTTTTCAAAAAAAAAATTTGAATTTTTTTTAAATGCACGACTGGATCGCACGAACTTGCTCTTATGTAAAAGTACTTTGGAATTTTAAATACATTTTATAAATATAAAAGGATGATTCCATTAAAGCGGGTGCAACATTTAGACTCATTTGAAGTACATTTAATAATAAAATAAGCAAAATATTTAATGACATTATTATTATTATTATTACTTGAATTCTAAAATTTCTCTTTCAATACATCTATCCACATTAAATCAAGAGTCCTTTTTCTGCATGAAGCTCAGCGTTTTGTTAAGTTTTCGTCAATTTTCTGTAAAGCAGTCTCTTTTCCTTGTTTAATTTCCATTTAACTATATATTTTTATATAAAAAAGAACAAATTTTATTATATTACATAATTAAAAAAATAACTTGAACAGTAGAAATTATTATTCAAAGCATATTTTATTAATGAAATATAATAAATCACGTTATAATGTTATTAGTCAATAAGTTGCACCCGCGATCTTAATATTGCGATCGCAGGTGCAACCAATTTAAATCAACGTTTTCTGTCGTTCAACGTACAACATATTCCTAATAACGACTGATTTAATTTTAGTTTTGTTTTCTTCTTACTTTTTGAAAGTTTCAAAACGCTAGCACTTTATTTCTGCCAAGACTATTAAGTACAGAGTTTGAAGAAAATAGGACATACAGACAGACAGACGGAATTGTCGGACCCACTTTATTCGTCTTCGCTATCATCGTAATGTCAACTTTGATCAAAATCTCGAGTTCGGTATTTTTTCCGAATGCATAGATAACTTACCTTATTAAAGTACCTAGAAGTCGCAAGTAAAAAAAGTTTATGTTTACTTGCGACATATGTAGGTATAGCATTTCATAAAAATTTTCAGAAGAAGCTTTATTCAATATGTAAATTAAGTTTTTAAACATCATCTAATAGTTTTTGGAGACAAATTTTCTATTTTCCTATTCTATTTTATGTCTTTATGGATATTTTTAGCGTGGCGGGTAAAGTAAGTTGGTTGAAAGCAAAAGTCATCAAGGTTCTAGGTAAAAAGTGTTATTTAGTTAAATGTTGTAAAAATAATATTGTATGGAAAAGACATATTAATCAATTGCATTCTTATTTAGAAGATACGAATTTAAATGAATATGTAGCTAAACACTTGGAAGATTCAACTGAAAGAGTAGTTTGTTCAACTTCCCAAAATGAAGAACCTGAAGTAAATACAAATAATATAATTGAAAGTTCACCTTCTGTGAATTCAGTAAATATACCTTCTTCTTCTTACAGAGACAAATTAAGAGAAAGAAAATTGAAAATTAACTACAAGGATTAAAGACGTATACATATTTTTGTTAAAAATTGATTTATAATTGAATTGTTTCATTAATCTTTGACAAAGCGAACTAAGGGGGATATTGAAGTATAATTGTCAAGTAACTTCTCGTACATTGCTATATATAAGCAACGCTCGTGTCAGTTCTCTGAGTTCAGTTCGCTTCGTCAATCAGAGCACTTATTGATTATTTTATATAGCCATATAGTTGTATTAATAAATAGTATAACAGTACACAGAAAACGGGTTTTATTTAGACAAGAGCAAACATCACAAAACCAAATAATTTTTCGCCGAAAAAAGTACCTACATTTTATATACTACCTCGGTACAGATTTTGATTGTTTATAAGTTATTTACATTATTGTAGATGGAAATAAAGTATAAATCGTATATTCACAGCATAAAAACTCAATTTGTTTTAGCAAGGTGCAGATTCATTTAGCTATACTCGTCTCGGCCGGCGCGGCGGCGGCGCACAGTGGGGAAACGGCGGAAAAAACCCATATTTCGGAAGTAGGATTTATTTTGATATTGTACGTGTTTCTAACAGTAAATTAGTTGAAGAATCAGGAAATGAAAACAGTTTTTCAAAAAAAAAAATTTGTGGGCCTGGCGATTTTCGTTCAAAGTTGAAAAATAGTGAAAACTGATAAAAATACGTGTAGTTTTAAAATGATCCATTTACTCTAAAATTTCAAGGTTTGAAACCATTTTTTTTTGTAAATAGGATTAAAATAAAAAGAAAAACAATATGGTACATTAGTTGAGCGAAAAATAATTGAATAAGATTTTTTTGACAAAAAAACATTCAATTTTAGTGACTTTTTAAGTTCACATAAGGTTTTAACTACTTCATCTGTTTGCCTCTGTTGACGGATAGGTTTCGTTAAATAGTGTTGAATCTCAGCAATAGTTTTCAAAAAAAATCTCACCCGAAGCAGTGGCGTAGATAGGGGGGGGATCAGGGGGATATATCCCCCCCCATTGAGATCGATAATTGTTCAACATAACCAGTCACGAACCAAATAAGTTAAAGAAACGCACTCTGAATTTTTTTTTACGTCTCTCACCAATTGATAATAGGTAAACGTGCAAGAAAAAGCGCTTCCATCCAGCTATATATATTTTATTAAAGATATTAGCTACACTGCCGGTTTCAACGTCAACTCCCGAAAGAACTTTCTCCAGTCAGTAAAGAGAATAAAAACAATACAAAGAAGCATGACCAACGAAGTGAGATTATTAAAAATATGTCTTATTTGCAGGATCGTTTGAATGGTTTGGCTGCTCTAGCTATTCATCGCGAAATATCTATACTAGCAGACGAGATTATAAGTGTTTTATCTAAAAAGAACAGAAAACTGGATTTTATTTTGTGATTTATTTTTTAAATTAATATTATTTTACTCGTACTTACTACAGTGCCTTGCATAAGTAAAACCGCACCTGTAAAAATGCGTTTTGTAGACAATTAAAATGGGAATGACACCCTACTATTTTTTATTGAATGGCATCACTTATTAAGTAAATTGAGAAGAAAAAAAAGTTCCATTAAGCGGCCCCTAGACTATCAATATTATTGTGCAATATTTGATATTGCACAATATTATTGAGAGTCTAGGGCTCATATTGAAGGGTTGTGCAATATATTGTACAAAATCAAAATCCTTTTGATATTTATTGTGCAACCAAATTTATTGTATAGTCTGTGGATGTGTTTGCACAATATTTTGTCATTTGTTTTGAATTTTCGTAGTGATAACATCTCCCGGAATTAAATGTCGAAATGGCAAAGCCATTTTATTTAATAAATTTTGATGAGTAAACACGTTTCATCTATCTGCGTTTGTTTTTTTCTTTTTTTTTTAATGAAATAGCAAGAGCAATTGCCACACAACAATAATCCATATCATCGAGCATGATGTTGAATCACAAATAAAGAACTGTCAAATGATTTATTGTGCGAAATATTGTTTAGTGTGGGGTACCAGTCAATAATATTGTGCAATATATTGTTCAATAATATTGATAGTCTAGGGACCGCTTTAGTTTCTCTTCTGGTGGTTAAAAATTAAAACAGTTTTTTTTTGTATTGCAAAAGTATAACCGCTTTTTTATTTTGATCTGTTTTTTGTTTTATTTTAAGTAAATTTTTTCGGCTAAATTAGTAAGGAACATTGCTGCCCCTATTTTCGACCAATTTAAAAATTGTTTTTGACATACTGTTGACAAGGTTATTTAATATGGAATCGTCTATACAGTTCTATTCTTCCACAATCGCCTCTCGCAGCTCAGCAATACTGTATGTAACTGTACTGTACCTATTATGTGCATAAATTTTGCGGGTCAAAATTCCCCAACGATTTTCAATAGGGTTATAATCTGGAGAACGTGCCGGGAACACCATAAAATGTATGTTATTCGATTCGTACCATCCCAAACTTTGACGACTAACGTGAATTGGGGCATTATCATGCTGGAAGACATGCCGAAATCGACGAAATCGTCTTAAGTAGGGTACCAAATTATCCGGAAGCACCTGGGTGAACTTGCTGAACTGTTCATCTTTGCAGAGGTGAAGGCAAGTGCAACCTTACCACGGTCGCAGAAGGCCCCCCAAACCTTACAACTGCCAGCGCCAAAGTTCCTCTTGAAAACAAACTTTTTAACTTTCTCAGATCGTGCCAATATCCGTTAAAACCACCTGACCCATCAAGATTAAACTTTTTTTCGCCACTGAAAATAATCTAAAATAATTAAAAAAAAAAACGTTCATTGAATTATGCCATTTGGAATAACAAGAGTTAAGTGTAAATTAATGGAATGTTACTTATGGTTTTCCAATTCCGTTTCATGTTTTGCTGGGCAAATTCTTACTTTTTTTTGTAGACTGTTGTCAAATTTCCAGCTGGCATCATTTTGCACCGATTGTTCGGTGCTTACTGCTTTTTAAGGCACGAAAAACCGTTGAAACCGAAATTCCTAAGCCCAATTCGTCACGAACGTCCGGCAAAGAATGCGCCGAATTGGATGCAGCATTTATTAAACGACTCTTATCTCGACGTGTCAGCTTCTGCAGATGCCCGGGTCTTATTTTCGTCTCATAAGATTCTGGATCTTGTAAGAAATTTCGGACGACACGATCGGATCTTTAAATTTTCCTACCAATAGCCCTTAAGCTTAGGCCAGTTAACCGAAAAGCTTGAATTTTGACTTTTTCCGTATCGCTTAAATGTTTACCACGCGGCATTGTTTCTTGTCATTTCAAAGCACATAACTGAATGAAGCTTCAGAGAGGTTTGCATTGTGCGGTTATACTTTTGCAATATTTAAAAATCTGTTTTTAATTTTTAAACACCAGAAGAGAAAATAACGGAACTTTTTTTCTTCTCAATTTACTTGATTAGTGATGCCATTCAATAAAAAAAATAGTAAAGTGTCATTCCCATTTTAATTTTCTACAAAACGCATTTTTACAGGTGCGGTTATACTTATGCAAGGCACTGTATATCAATATTTATTCTAGTTCGTATTCAAATTAATGCGTATAATATATTATCTTTAAAAAATATAATTTTTTTATGGCATACGTACATAACACAGCTCCACAAAAAAAAATTTTTTAATATGGGATCAGACCACCTTTACTATAGGTTTTCGGGGTCGCTGAATCCGAATCCGACCACCATTTTACCCTATCACGTCAGGATTTTTCATAACTTCAGTGACCTCAGTGTCAACCCCCAGTGACCCAGGGTGCCCGAGTTGAAGTTCTCGGAGGGTATAGCTCAAGGATGACAGGTGCAAAAAAGTTCAAACTCCCTAAAACCCAACCAGGTTAACCCCCAATAAACCTACGACATCAGAGTTTTAGCTCTTCCAGGGAATCATTCGCAGAGCAGGGGTAAAAAAAAAGACAAACTTCCTCAAACGCAAGCAAACAATCCTGACGTGATAGGGTAAAATGGTGGTCGGATTCGGATTCAGCGACCCCGAAAACCTATAGTAAAGGTGGTCTGATCCCATATTAAAATTTTTTTTTTGTGGAGCTGTGTAATGAATTCAATGAAGTCTTGTTATTTGTTTTTTTTTTTAATTATTAAAACTTTAAAAAAAATGAACGAACTAGATCTATCCCCCCCCATAACGAAAAGCTATCTACGCCACTGACCCGAAGACGTCCGTATTTGGTTTTTAAAGCAATTTCAAACTGAAAAAGTCATCCAAAAAAGCAAAAAAAAAAAAATAAGGCAAAATAAAAATGAGCAGCTCTTTTCGCCAGACAAATCTTTCTAAATGTATTTTGGTATGCTGAATCTGAGCGTGAAGTCCATTTTTCGAAACAATCCAAAATTGTTGATTAAATTGCAAAAAAAACATTAAAAAATGCACAATTTTAAAGTTTTTCGCAATTTAGTCAAATATTTTGGGGTGTTTATAATATGTATATAGTATGTCCCGCTATTTGATGGAAAAGTTTGGGTTTGGTAGCTCTTATAAGGGTTTCATTTATTATAATATAATTATGTTCTCTCAAGTCCCAAACGCAAGCCGTTACGTATGCATTATGATTACATTATATACATATACACATGTGGTCATTAAAATAGGAACTCTTTTGGATCAAATAAAAAATGCAATAGTTGTTAAGTTACATACATTTTTATTCGAGTGTGTTGGTTATGTTGTCAATGCAACATTAACAAAATTTAATAACGGCAATTTTTATATTTCCACCAAAAAAATTGTTGCCACTTATAAAAAAGGTAAAACATAGTCTTTGAAAGAACACAACGATTTTAATTTAAAAAATGGCAGTACCCATTTTAATGACCACATGTGAATATGTATATAATTTTTCTAATCGAATTTATGTATGTATATATTTAAAAAAAAAATTGAAATTTGGTGTTTCTCCTTGATCTAGGTTAAATATAAAAAAAAAAAACAGGTTTTCAGTTTTTTTAATGTCATTTTTTTCTGAGTGGGCGTGGCAATAGGTGGTCATTGGTGTAGATTTGTCTTGCTATTGGCTACCTTTCCTGAGAATTTCATGAAAATTGGTTCAGTAGTTTAGTTTTAATTGAGTTTTTTCCGGTCTCTCATACAAGGTGCCCCACTGTGCGGCGGCGCGCGTGCATACATAAGATATGTATGTACCTACATACATTTGTATTTACAGATTTGTTTCTTTCTTTAAAAAATTGAATAAAACATCAGTAAACATTTTTCTTACATTTGCTTTGGTATGAAATGACCATTGTCAATATGGATAAAGTATACTTTTAAAAGATAAACTAGCTATTTGCTGCTGTTAAAGTAAGACGAGCTCTTTAACGTTAAAGTATAGTTTATGTCCTTTAAAATTAACAAAAAGTCGGTTCTCGTTTTATACTCAATATTTAGAGTCGACTCCCATTCTAAAATTGATTTAGAGTAGGTTTTAAATGTTTAAAATTTTGCGCCAATATTTCAAAAACCCCATGCTAGATTTTTTTTAAACTTGATAAATAAAAGTTTATCAATATAATCTACAAGATGTGACAAAAAACTTTATTTTACCTAAAAATAAAGGTACTCACCATACAAATGTAAAAAAATTTTAAAAATGGTTTTCAAAAATCGTATTTTTCTCGAAAATAACGCCTCAATTTTGATAATTTTTTTTTTTTCAATAAATTTTTATGATCTTTAATTTAATAAAACAAATTTTGAAATTAAGATATTACAGCTTGTACCTACCATAGAACCATTTTTTCAAGTTTTGACATTAGATAATTTTTTCACTATCAAAATTTTTTATAGAGATGCTTCCAAAAAGTTTAAAAAACATTGCATCTCAAAACTTTGAAAAAAATATTTTTTTAATTTTTGGAAAAATAGTATTTTTTTTTTGGAAAATTCGATGTCTCAAAAACGGTTCAATATTTTATTTCGAAACTTAATTTCCATTTGTACAATACTAAAAACTTAAGGTTGGCGTACCAATTTTTTTTAATTTTATTTTCACTTATAAAATTCTGTAATTACAAGTTTTGCATGTGGAAAAAATTTAACTCGAGATTTTGATCAAAGTTGATTTTGCGATGATAGAGAACACGAACAAATATTTTCTTATGTAAAAAAATTGTTTTTAAAAAATCAATGTCTTGAAAAAGTTTGAGCGATTAATTTTTGAAAATATTTCCTAGAATCTTTATTTTTAAATATTTAAAATTAATATCCCAAATGTTTTTCTAGAACAATTTTAAAGATATTTCTTATATTCAAAATTAGTTTAATAATAAAAGGTTTTTTAAACTTTGTTTGCATAAATTCGTACTTTTTATATTTATATTAACAAAATACAAAAAAAAAACAACATTTTTATTTTAATGAAATTATCATTTCCTAATTTGATAAAAATTCGTAGACAAACATTAAAAGCAATATTTGTTTGTTCAAAATTCGCAGGGCAAATATCTTATTTTTTTAAAAAATATTTGGATAAAAACTATTTTTTATAAAAAAATGTTTATTTTTATTTTAAAAATTTTTCATGTGTTGTGCATCGATAATTTTTTTAAAATTGACACCAAATTTCTTTTTTTTTAATTTTTCTGAAATTGCTTATAAGGTTATAAGCAATAAATGTAAATGCATACAAAATATTTTTTCCAAAAAAGGTATCTTATTTTTTTAAAGGCACGAGTACGATAACTTGGCCGCCAAGATTTGATAACGGGTTTTTGTAGAGGGATCAAAAACAAGCACTTTTTACTATGGGAGGGGGGTCTATCTCCCTCCGTTTGGGAGGTAGGGGCACTTTTAAAAAAATGATTTAAATTGAAAAAAAAAATATTAAAAAATAACGGCAACACTTACAATAAAGTGCTGTACTGCATTTGAAAGCCAAAAATTTGTTCTATAATTCTCCATTTAAATTAAATTACTTATGCCAATGGTTTTGAGAAATTTGCATTTAAAGTCCAAATTTTGATAAAAAACGTGAAAAAAAGTTTAGACCGATTGTTTTCAAAATTGTGAAATGAAATTGTAAATAAGCTTATATGCGTTCCATGTAACTATCAGTTCTTAATCGAACACAAAAAACCGCATGGTTCTATGTCTTCTAGTTTTTGAAAAAATTGAAATTAACTAAAACTACTTTTCTATAAAATGTTTGATATTTTTTGCTTGCTTACATAAATAAATCAGTGCTAGCTTCCAACATTACAATATATAAACAGTAAAGTATGTATGCAACCCCCCTGCTTGGGCACACTATAGGATTTGGGGTAGGTGCGAGGTTGGGTGCATGCAAACTTTCTTTTGCATTCACAGAATCTGTATTTAAAAAAAATCAAATTTATTCTATTTATCCAGTGTCCACTAAATACATATAAAATACAATAAACGATCTTGAAAACCAAAACAAACTTCCGATCATGTTCACCCATACATGGCACTATTTTTCTATTGAAAATACTGCCTAGAAAGGAAATATAAGGACGATTCGCAAATAATAGAGTTTTTATCAGATGTAAAAAAAGTTTACCCTTGTTATACCGATGGTGATATATGTGAGGGTTTACAGTTAAAAGACATCGATCCTCCCACCCTTCAGAGCGAAAATTTAGAAAGTGTTTTACCGCCAAAACATCCTCGGCTTCCCGCCATAAAAGAGTAACTCAACGAACTCGACAGTTATAGTACGGACGATGGCTTTATTGACGAGACTTACACAGCTTTTTAATACATTTTGACCATTTTTAACTAACTATGACTGACTAACTCCTGACTAACTGACAAAATAACTGACCCAGATGCAATTCTACCTCCTCATGGTGCTAAATGAATTGCGGTACTGAACTAGAAAAGATTCATTATGTTTATTAACATTAATCCTTAAAATGGAATCACCGTCACCACCAAAAATCAAAAAAAGGAAAATTTGGTAATTTTCGATTTTCTCAAAAACTAGAAGACATAGAACCATGCGGTTTTTTGTGTTCGATTAAGAACTGATATTTACATGGATCACATATAAGTTAATTTACAATTTCATTTCAGAATTTTGAAAACAATCGGTCTAAATTTTTTTTTTCACGTTTTTTATCAAAATTTGGACTTTAAATGCGAATTTCTCAAAAACCATTGGCATAAGTAATTTAATTTAAATGCACGATTATAGAACAAATTTTCGGCCTTCAAATGCAGTATAGCACTTTATAGTAAGTGTTGCCGTTGTTTTTTTTTTAAATTTTTTGTTTTCAATTTAAATTATTTTTTCTAATAGTGCCCCTACCTCCTAAACGGGGGGAGAAAGACGCCCCCCTCCCATAGTAAAAAGTGCTTGTTTTTGACCTCTCTACAAAAACATGTTATCAAATCTTGGCGGCCAAGTTATCGTACTGTCCCCTTTTTAAATATTATGTCAATAATAATTTTATTCTATTTATTTTAATTTTTTTTAAATTAATTTAAGTCTTCTAAAATTATATTTTTCTCGAAAAACTTATTTGATTTTTTTTCACAATTGCTTAATGTGAATATTTAAAAATTTCTGAAAATGTTTATATACACATAAAAAGTATTAAAAATTTTCTATATTTTTTACAAACAAAGTTTATATGAATAAATTTTAAAAACTGGTCTATACCCACATTTATCAAATTTCTTTTTTTTTTTAATTAGATATATAAAAACCTATCAACGCATACAAATATATTTTTTTGTAATCAAAATTATTTTCTGCCATACCAAATTTCTTCTATTTTATTTTATATAGATATGTACAAATGTAAAAGCTATTTTCTTTAATAAAAATATAGGTATACGTAGGTACCTATTAGAATTTCTTAAAGAAATAGTTTTATACCTATATATGTACCTACATAATTATATTACATAATTGCAAGCAAAAACAATTTCCACTACCTAACCACCCACTGCATCTAATGTAGGTATTTAACCTAGTTGATTGCAATTACTATTTTTGTTCTTCAAAATTACACCAATTATTAAACTTTTGAATAACAAAAATAATAATAATTGCAATCAACATAGGTAGGTTACCTAATATATTAAGATAAAGTACCTATGTAGATATACTAAAATTCAAAAAAGCCTAATCCTATCAAGAATCAAATTTCAAAATTATTCCTACTTAAATCTATTCAAATAGGTATGTGTGTCCATGCAAATAAAAAGCAACGTTGTATTTTGGTTAAATATACCGAAATTGAACAACGTTGCTTTGTTGCATATCAAATAGACAAAACAGAACTAAAATTCTTGACAAAAAAATATAACAACAAAGAACAGAACATCCTTCAAAAGGAAAATACTACAAAACAAATTTGATTTTCTCAATCTCGTCTTTCTCATTGCCACGTGGTTAAGAGCTGATAATTTTTTCGTTTAACAACTAAAGATCGAAACCAATTATTATCATACAAATTCGGGTTTTAGCTAATGTCGATCGTTGTCGTGCGGGGGCGTAGTGTGTTAATGGAATAAAATGTTAAAAATTTCGGAACGACATTTTTGGAAGCCAAAAGTCGTAAAAGTTGTTCTAGTTGATGATTAGAACGTCTCTTTGCGTTGTTGAAAGCGGCCAGTCGAAAAAAAAAAATGACGATTTCAAGGACATTTTTTGAAAAAGAATGTTCAAGGGACTGAGTTTTTGGCACGAGTACGATAACTTGGCCGCCAAGATTTGATTACGGATTTTTGTAGAGGGGTCAAAAATAAGCACTTTTTACTATTGAAGGGGGGGCTCTATCTCCCCCCGTTTAGGAGGTAGGGGCACTTTTAGAAAAAATGGTTTTAATTGAAAAAAAAATATTAAAAAACAACGGCAACACCTACAATAAAGTGCTATACTGCGTTTGAAATCCAGAAGATCGTTCTATAATCCTGCATTTAAATTAAATTACTCATATCAATAGTTTTTTGAGAAATTCGCATTTAAAGTCCAAATTTTGATAAAAAAAAAGTTTAGACCGGTTGTTTTCAAAATTGTGAAATGAAATTGTAAATTAGCTTATATGTGTTTCATGTAGCTATCAGTTTTTAATCGAACACAAAAAACCGCATGGTTCTACGTCTTCTGGTTTTTGAGAAAACCTCCGTTTAGGAGGTAGGGGCACTTTTAGAAAAAATGGTTTAAATTGAAAAAAAAATTATATTAAAAAACAACGGAAACACATACAATAAAGTGCTATACTGCGTTTGAAAGCCAGAAGATTTTTCTATAATCCTGCATTTAAATTAAATTACTCATGTCAATTGTTTTTGAGAAATTCGCATTTAAAGTCCAAATTTTGATAAAATAACGTGAAAAAAAAAGTTTAGACCGATTGTTTTCAAAATTGTGAAATGAAATTGTAAATTAACTTACATGTGTTTCATGTATCTATCAGTTCTTAATCGAACACAAAAAACCGCATGGTTCTATGTCTTCTGGTTTTTGAGAAAATCGAAAATAACTAAAACTACTTTCCTACAAAATGTTTGATATTTTTTGCTTCCTTAACATAAATAAATCAGTGCTAGCTTCCAACATTACAATATATAAACAGTAAAGTATGTATGCAACCCCCCTGCTTGGTCACACTATAGGATTTGGGGTAGGTGCGAGGTTGGGTGCATGCAAACTTTCTTTTGCATTCACAGAATCTGTATTTAAAAAAATTCAAATTTATTCTATTTATCCAGTGTCCACTAAATACATATAAAATACAATAAACGATCTTGAAAACCAAGACAAACTTCCGACCATGTTCACCAATACATGGCACTATTTTTCTATCGAAAATACTGCCTAGAAAGGAAATATAAGGACGACTGGGGTTCGCAAATAATAGAGTTTTTATCAGATGTAAAAAAAGTTTACCCTTGTTATACCGATGGTGATATATGTGAGGGTTTACAGTTAAAAGACATCGATCCTCCCACCCTTCAGAGCGAAAATTTAGAAAATGTTTTACCGCCAAAACACCCTCGGCTTCCCACCATAAAAGAGTAACTCAACGAACTCGACAGTTATAGTACGGACGATGTCTTTATTGACGAGACTTACACACCTTTTTAATACATTTTGACCTTTTTTAACTAACTATGACTGACTAACTCCTGACTAACTGACAAAATAACTGACCCAGATGCAATTCTACCTCCTCATGGTGCATTCTGGGTAACGCTAAATGAATTGCGGTACTGAACTAACAAAGATTCATTATGTTTATTAACATTGATCCTTAAAATGGAATCACCGTCACCACCAAAAATCAAAAAAAGCAGTTTTGGTAATTTTCGATTTTCTCAAAAACTAGAAGACATAGAACCATGCGGTTTTTTGTGTTCGATTAAAAACTGATAGATACATGAAACACATATAAGCTAGTTTACAATTTCATTTCACAATTTTGAAAACAACCGGTCTAAACTTTTTTTTCACGTTTTTTTGTTATCAAAATTTGGACTTTAAATGCGAATTTCTCAAAAACTATTGATATAAGCAATTTAATTTAAATGCAGGATTATAGAACAATCTTCTGGCTTTCAAACGCAGTATAGCACTTTATTGTAGGTGTTGCCGTTGTTTTTTAATATTTTTTTTTCAATTTAAACCATTCTTTCTAAAAGTGCCCCTACCTCCTAAACGGGGGGAGATAGACCCCCCCTTCCGTAGTAAAAAGTGCTTGTTTTTGACCCCTCTACAAAAATCCGTAATCAAATCTTGGCGGCCAAGTTATCGTACTCTCCCCGAGTTTTTTTTAGGCGGACTTCTTAAATCTTTATTTTTTTTATTTTTTCTTAAATATGACTTAGGTATACATTGAAATATAGAAATTAAATTTAATTAGTCTGCATAAACAAACAAATTCATGGTTAATACATATAACTTACCATTTTATTAAACGAATATAATATATAATAATTAAATATTTTTTCTACTTAGAATCAATTTTAAATAAATTATATTCTTTTTAAAAATATTCGCAATGAAGTTCGAAATTTAATATAACCAAAAATGTCTCAGGTTTCTGAATAAAATTATATTTGTTCATTTATTAGCCAGGGGACTAAGTTTTTTCATGGTTTTTGCACATAAAAGATATTAAGGCTTAAAAAAAAAAAGTATATATAATATTACAGTTTTATTAAACCTTATCTCTGAATTCAACAAAAAATGTTCAAAAAATTTTGATTTTGAATCCGAAGAATCTAATAAAGATTTACGAAGAAAATTATCGTCAACACTAAAAAAATGTTCATACAAAAATTTTAAATTTAACAATCTCCCAAAAACAATCTTTTTTAAAAAAACAAACATATTTAATAAATAATTTAGAAGTTAAAATTAAAAATGAACTAGAAGCAAATGAATAAATATTCGGCCAAGAACTGACACACAACAAAATGAATTTAACTACAAAAACGACACAAAAACGTAAGATAGAACAAATGAAATTAAAATTAAAACAAGAAATGCGAATAAAATTTCAAGAAAATTGGTTTGTTAACAAAACAAATATAATATTTCCCGAAGATATCAAATGGCTTTTATCATTAGGTCCTAAATATTCTTTAACTCTTGATAAAAAAGAATTTCCACTATTTAAAATGATAGCAGGTGGAGAAGAGATTATCAAAACTAAAGAACAAAGTGAACATGAATCTGCACGAACATTTTTCACACAAATGTTACAAAATTATTTAAAGTCATCTTCAACTTCTCCATTTGAAAAATATTTAAATAAAATATTTTGTGATACACGAAAATTTCTCAAAAGACATCCTGAAATTTACATTGTTCCAGCAGATAAAGGTAATGTTACGGTAGCGATTTTAAAAGAATCATATCTTCAAAAGATGAATGATATGATGAAAAATCGAGAAACCTGTTGTGTTTTGAGAAATGATCCTACAAACAAACTTCATGTTCGAAATAATAATTATATAAAAGGTTTATTCAACCAAAAAATTCTTAATGAATCAGAAAAGAAATGTATGACAACATACACTGCCAATAGTCCAAATATGTATGGCTTACCTAAAATTCATAAAGAGAATCGGCCCTTATGACCTATATGCTCTTCTACAAATGTTCCCTGCTATCAACTTTCAAAATATATTGTTAAAATTCTTAACAAAATAACTGAGAATTCAAAATATAATGTTAAAAATGCAAAACATTTTATTGAAGCAGTATCAATAATAATTTTGGAAGAAAACGATACCAACATCTTCAGGGCGTTTGATAAATTTCAATTCAAAACAACCCAAACTAGTAATTATTAATACAGCACAAAATTTCATAAATAGAGTTCTAGATAATAGTGATATCATATTCGACAAAAAATATTGGAATATTAATATAGATACATTATATTCTCATTCATTCCCAAAAGAAATAATTAAATCACTTATTAACAACTAATTTAATATTACCAGACGATCAAATCAAAATACAAATGAAAAACAAATAATATATAGAAGTGCTTTATACGTTCCAAACTTTCCAAACCGTTTATTGAAAGCACCAATTAGAGATAAAGAAAAAACTAGAATAGCTTTAAATCAGCAAATATACTCTTAGAAATTCTGTTTTCTCAAAATTAAAAGATAAATTAGAAAACGAAGAAAAATCAAATATAGGTAGTGTACAAGATTAAATGTGTAGGTGATGTAGGTGATCATGCCCAACAATCTATGTAGGAACATCAATGCAAAAACTTAGAAATCGTATATCAGGTCATAAATCTGATATAAATAATGGTAGTACACAAAAGACTGCACTAGCTCTCCATTGCATAGAGGAAAATCATCACCCTGATTTTGAAAAACGTTACAATTTTACAATCAGAAAAGACTTACAGTAAAAGAATGTTACTAGAAATGTTACATATATATTAGAAATACCGAAAATAATATTCATGTCTATTACAGAATTCGCAGAATTTTACTCCCGGTGAGTTGACTAGATTCGCATCCGCTGTAAAAATCAATTATGAAATTAGTCGGATGAACTACATTGTCGATTCCTAAAATTACCTTATCATTTATGAACTTTCGTATCGACACTGTCAACTACAAACAATTATTCAACTGGCCTAGGCTGTGATAATAGTATCGCTTTCGATCAACGAAATCAAGCATCGTTTAGAGTGGTGATGGTGGACGGTTCAAAACCAACCGTGTGCTCTTTTTTTTTTTTTTTTACATTTCTTGCTCTCTGGTTGCGTTGCTATTTGTGCGTTTTCTATTAAAGATTGTTAAACAAACACTTTAGCATTCAGTATGATAAGCTTCTGACTTTCATTTTTGTACTCTTCATTGTTTATTTTCGTTTAATCAAAAATTCACTTCATATTCGTCTCGAAATTGGTGCGAATGTAAAATGATAGAAATTGTATGGAGTGCGAATGGATTTCGAATTCTGTAATACCACATAAGTTGAACAAAATGTCAGTGGTGCAGGGATTGTTACCGACATTCGTTCAACTTTCATTCGTCGGATTCAGTAATAGCAAAAGTTTGGAAATAAATTGAAACTGTCACTTTAGCTCATTCGCCGAATTCTGTAATGGGGGTGATTAATAGACGCTCAGATTGTGATAGACTTAGGCCGTGGTTACGGCCAAAGCTAGTAAGCTAGGGCACTAGTCCGCGCTAGTAAGGTAGTAAATCTAATGTTTGCATAATCAATAATGTGGTCATAGATCACGCTAGTTGCTTTAACGCTAGTAAATGAGTGCGCGCTAGTCCTTGCTAGTAAGCTAGTAGATCAAAACTCATTTGATTTTCAAGCTTACTAGCGCGAACAGTGTTTTAATTTTTGTCAGAATGGATATCCAATTATTGGTAAGTAAAGTAAAAAAAGGGAATTCTTGTGGGATGTAAGGTCCAAAAACCACAAAAATAAAAAAACTATAAAAAAAAGCATGGAACGATTAATAATAACAAATACAAGTTATTTATTTATATATTCAGTTTTTTTATTTATAACAAAGGCATGAAAAACATAATACCTATTAGATTCTGCAATCAATTTTTGTATTCATTGTTTAAATAAAAATATTCCGTATAAATATTGCGAGTATTGTTTGCTGCGAAGCTGTAATTTTTAGCAGAAGTTGAGGCTACAGATTCGGCAGCTGGACTTTGTCTATGAACATTCAATAAAACACATCTGTCTACGCCTTCAATATGGATGATAATATTATGCAATAAACAAACGGTCTTAGCGATAACCTTTGCTACGTCAACACTTGTTTCTTTCTCTTTTGTTAATATATGCCACTTTCCAGCATTCAATAACTCTACGTTTTCTTTGTATAATGTTCACTGAAAGCTCGCTTTATCTCCTAATAAGACAAAAGGGATGCAACCTACACAATTCGGAAATCCCCACCGGGTATAAAATTTATTTGCAAATTCCTTTAATTGGTTTCCACATGGACGTGGAAATGTTTTTTTAACAAATCTGTTCCAAATTGCTGCGCACACAACACATTTTGACCAATAGCAGAAATTGTGCTCTGTACCATTCTGTAGCTGAACGCCAAATTTCAATACAATGCGCCAGTAGCTAGATATCTTCAAAGGAATTAAAAATGTTAAATTTAAAATTAAACATTTTTTAAGAAAACTGAAAACGAGTCCTTTTGGGTATAAATATCTGAGCTTACTGACTAATTATGATAAAATGAGGAATTTGTGTTTTTCCTAGTTGGTTTAAATCTTTCACATTTTATTACCTTTGTTTTTAATTTTCAGATTCAACTTCCAAGTTCACATCACCTTCAACGCATTTTAATGTAATCGATACAGACAACATATTAAGAGAAATAGTTTACGAATAAAATTTTACTTATTTTTTTTTTAGGAATTATATTTAATTTTTTGTATAACTACTTTATTGTTAACTTATAAATGGGCACAATAGATCTCCAGGTAGTACAACTTATAAATACGTTTAACAAAATTTCTAAGAATTCATATTTATTTTTGTATGCTTTAAAAGCCCTTTGTGACATAAATTGAGCTTTGGTTTTAAATCAAACATGACTTGCTTGCTGGACTTTAGCATAACCTTTGAGCATAAATTGATTGAGCCAATACTTTAAATTAAGAGGCTTCAAAAGAAAATGTATATACATACTCGTACATACAAAACATGCATGTATATTTTCTGTAAATTTGACTACATAAAAGCGATATAAATATAGCATGAACAAGCCTTTTTTGATATTCTTATCAAATTATTCACACTCGTGAATGTAGAAAATACCTTCTTATAATACAACACCAACTTATATCTAACACTAGGGTTGCTCAAAAAACATCGATACATCGAAAACATCGATGTTTACTATTCGATGTATCGAATAAATCCGATGTTTCGCACCTTTTCGATGTTTACCGATACATCGATGTTTTTTTATTCGATGCATCGAATGAAGCAAGCATTGAAAAAACTCACAAAACTCACTCAAAGTGCCAAATCTACAGTTAAATTTATTTCACATGCTCTCTTCTCTTTCAATTTATGTATCAGTTTGATGGTTTCATTCGATCCATATTGAATAAAGCAAGTATCGTACAATACACACTCACAATTCACAGTCACAGTACCTAACCGAATCGCTCGTGATCGATGAACCGTTAGTACTGCAAGTGCATAAGCTTATTCTGACAGAAATGAACAGCGGTTCAAAAACTTCATTATGAAGACCCGCTACCTTGTGCTCAAGCTATTCAAAAAATTAAAGAATTAATGAAGGAAGATCTACTAAATGAAGAGCAAATGAAATCTGAATCTGATAGTTCGGACAAAATATCCGAAGATTTCAGCCTTTGGAGTGACCATCACAAACTAGTTCACAAAAACTGGAAAACCAACAAAAATGAAGAAAGTGTTTGTGATGAGCTTTCCGTGTACTTGGGGGTACTTGTTGGTCGTCTCAGTGAAAACCCTTTGAAAATAGGTCCGATTACAAACAACAATTCCCAAAACTTTACAAAATTGCGTACAAATACTTAACTTTGGTAGCAAGCTCAGTGCCATCAGAAAGACTTTTTTCAAAAGTCGCGTAAATAAAATTTTATCTATGCAAGGCTTAGAACAAAAGTATTGGGATTTTTAATATCAAAATAATAACGCCCATATTATAATTAAATTAAACCGAAATTTAATTTAAGATTGTGTCTTCTAGATGTCAAATCTCTCGATAATAGTGCCAAGTTTGGGAAAATATGCAACTTCAAGCATTCACTAAACATGCTTTGAGACAAAACTTGTTCTGAAATTCGTTAATAATATGGTTGTTAATGTTTCGCTTTCTAATCCCTAAGATTGCTTTATAATGAAACTTATTCAATATAAAATTATAAAATCTTATTTTGAATAAAACTCATAAAAAAAAATTATTTTATTTTTTCATTCGATACATCGAAAACATCGATGTTTTTATGCGATGCATCGACAAACATCGATGTAAGGTTACGATGTATCACATCGAATAAAACATCGATGTTTTTTTTCCATGAACATCCCTATCTAACACTACTCAACACATTTTTTTTTGACCATCAGACTACACTTTTCGCAAAAAAACTCGTTATAGACTTCCGAAAGTAGTAATATTCTTCCTAAATATTCATAAAAGATTTTTTTTAAATCTTGTAATTCCTTTCGGAGAATTGCCAAAAACGGTATTTTTTAACTTTCAGCTCTGTATACATATCTCAGTGATGGAACAATTGTTAAGATCTTAATTTAAATCCACAAGATAAACTCTTTTCTCTTCTCAAATGAATAACCTGATGATGCTCTCAAAATAAACAATACGATAAAATATCAACTAGTACAAATGGAACTAGTGTGAAAAAACGTCCAAGATTTTCTTACTAGCGCACTAGCTTAAAATAGCGAGAACTAGCGTGGGCTAGCGCACTAGCTTAATAGCGTTGGCTGTAACCACGGCCTTAGTAGTATTTACGGTCAATTTATTAATCATCAAACAATATCTTCATAAGCAAAACTCAACGATTGAATATATTATAAATGTGTACATTAAAATTTTGAATTTATTTTCAAAATTAATTATTTGAATTTTGAAAATTTGAATAATAAAACTTCATTTTGTTTATAATAAATTTTCAAACGAATTTATAAAAGAAAAAGAGATATAAAAAATACATATTAAAAACTTTTGAAACGTCTTATAAAGATTTAAAAAAAAACACCACGGATATAAAAAACAAACAAAATAAAAAATACTTTTATTTATTAAAGTTGTAAGTATATCCTTTTAAATTTTTATGTATATAATGTGTAATGTTTTTCAATTAAAATTTTATAATAAATAGCTCTGAAGAAGGGTGTAATCACATCCGAAACGTCACAACCAAAGAAAAAATAAAAAAAATTGACCTTGAGCCCACTTAAGATCTTAAGGACAAACATAATTTTATTAAACCTATACTATGATGCTAACAAAGATGCCTACTAACATACAAATTTGTTTTGTAAAAACTCACCAGAGCAGAGGACTGATAAACTGAACGGACAATCTACATAAGAAACAGAATCGAGTTGCAACACGATTTTATTTTAAGGAGACTTGGTACTTCAAATTGCCAGTGCTGGAAATTCAATCGATATAGTAGTTATTGATTTTTTCGACTGTTCAATATTCCAGGGTACTGATATGAAATGCGGGGGACAAAGTTTAATTAAGTTTTATTGTAATAAAATCAATTACTAAAAAATATTTATCTAATTCGTAGCAAAGATGTATTATTTGGCGTAACTTCGGTCTTCGGTGGGATTTATCTTAGTATGAGACCTGAAATAAAAGAACGGTATTAATTTTTCTTTGCGAAAAAGCAAAGGGACACGTCAGGGGACTGAGAATCAGACACTTTGAAGAATTTTTTGAGCAAAATAACATAAGGTCACCCTAATAATATTGTTTGGACAGGTAGATATCAATCAGAAAAAAAATCTGATTAAATAATTGAACGGATTTTAAAATATTTCTTGGGCCGCCGAAAAATCGTTTGTAGAACCACCCTTATTTATTATTTTGAATTTATTTAATGAGAAACAACTCTTTACGGACCTTATTCGGAATTCCCCCCCCCACCAAAATGAACTTTTTTTTACGAATCGATAAAAAAGTGTTTGCTGTTGATAAAAAACATCAAATTATGGAGGAGAAACACTTTTTTATGGTAAAAAAGTGAAGTATAAGCGGATCACCCCCAGTTCTGTTGGCCCTTATTCGGAATTCCCCCCCCCCCCCACCAAAATGAACTCTTTTTTTAACGAATCGATAAAAGAGTGTTTGCTGTTGATAAAAAACATCAAATTATGCAGGAGAAACACTTTCTTATGGTAAAAAAGTGAAGTAAAAGCGGACCACCCACAGTACTATAACTAAAACTACTTTTGTATGGGATATTTGCTTTTTTTGCTTGCTTACGCATTACGGCGGCGTTTAAACAGTGATATATGTATGGGGGGGCATGCTGCCCCCCTGCAACCCCCTGCTTAGACACACTATAGGATTTGGGGTAGGTGCGAGGTTGGGTGTATCCAAGGTTTCTTTTGCATTTACAGAATCTGGATTTAAAGAAACTTTGAATTTACCCTATGGCCTATATTCATTTTTTTATACTTCACTTTTTTACCATAAAAAAGTGTTTCTCCTCCATAATTTGATGTTTTTTATCAACAGCACACTTTTTTTATCGATTCATTAAAAAAAAAAGTGCATTTTGGTGGGGGGGGAATTCCGAATAAGGACCCTCTTTACTTTTGCTGCCTAACTTCAACTAACTTTAAATAATTTTAATTACATTTTATTGAGATGGAATAAATTGATGAGTCGCGAAATGCGACATAGGAAATTGTGTGCAAGGTGATGCACACAATCAATCGTGGGTGGAACTTTTTTTTTAATGAACCGATAACAAAGTGTTTGCTGTTGATAAAAAACATCAAATTATGGAGGAGAAACACTTTTTTATGGTAAAAAAGTGAAGTATAAGCGGACCACCCACAGTACTATAACTAAAACTACTTTTTTATGGGATATTTGCTTTTTTTGCTTGCTTACGCATTACGGCGTATAAACCCCCTGCAACCCCCCTGCTTGGGCACACTATAGGATTTGGGGTAGGTGCGAGGTTGGGTGTATGCAAGGTTTCTTTTGAATTTACAGAATAGAGTACATTCTTCCAATGTATATTCAAAACAAAAAAATCTCTGCTGCTGTGGCTGTTCTAGTTCTTAAGTAGTTTTAGTTTAGTTTTAGTTTATTTTAAGTTTAAGTTGGTTTAGGTAGTTTTTAATTAGTTTTACTTTAGTTTTGTAAGTTTTATATAAAAAATATAAAAAGTTGAAGAATCCGAGTTTTTCTAAATTTTCTCGAGAAAAAAAAAATAGATATAGTTTTTGAATTATAAATAGTTTTTTAGGCCGAAAGACATTAGATTTAAGATATAGTTTAGCTTAGAGCGCCCGCATAGGGCCAGTAAGTTAGTTTTAAGTTATCGGATAATTAGTCTAGTTTTTATGAATTTTTGTCGAACCCCGTTGCGAGGGATCACCAGTTCAAGTCCCCGTCGGGTACAAAAATTATTGATGCTTTTTTGCATAATAGAGAAGTAGAAATAATTATAGAAGAAGAAGAAAGGCAAATAAGACGTAACAACAACAAAGCGGAGGCATCGAAAGGTGTTCGTCCAGCTAAAACCACAACAACAACAACTACGATGAAACAGGCAACGGCAGCAAAACCGGGGACATTGAAAGATGCCCTGGCAGTCTTCCGATACGATAGCGGCAGCATCATCCGATGCAGAAACGGCAGCATCAGCCGATGCACCTATGAAGAGGAGAAAGAGGCTACAAGTTGCTGCTCACAGACAATCCGAAGCAGCAGGCAAAACAACAACAACAACTGACACAACAGCAGAAACAACAGCAGCAGAGACAACAGCAGCAGAGACAACAGCAGCAGAACCAACAGCAGCAGAATCAGCAGCAGCAGAAACAACAGCAGCAGAAGCAATAGCAGCAGCCACAGCAGCAGGAACTAAAGAAGAAGAAAGAGCAAGTGCCACCCATCAATGTGTATAAGATGGACCTAAAGGAGACCATAGAAATATGTAAGTCGGCCATAGGTCAAAACTTTACAATTAAGAGATTAAGGCCTAACAGACATGCTATTCACTGCCTCACAGTGTTAAAAATTTACTTAAAGCTACCACAACTGAATTCTTCAGTTATACACCAAAAATACATAAATTTCAAACGGTCCTGTTGAAGGGTATGGATTCCTACACGGAACCGCAAGAGCTATTAAATGAGCTCCGTGAAAAAGCGGGCGACGATCTCGACTTTATCGAAGTCAAGCCTTTTGCCACAGTTAAAGCCAGACGGGAGAATCGGAAGTTGCCAATCTTCTTGGTTCAGCTTTCACCCAATGGCAAACTGGATAGTTTGAGGAGTATCTCCGTCATCAACTACCAGGTTGTAACCTGGGATAAATTAAAGAGGCGCGGCGACATGCTTCAATGCATGCGCTGTCAAAGGTCCGGCTACGCCGCGGCTAACTGCGAAATGCAGTCACGCTGCGTAAAGTGTGGAGAGAACAACATTCGGGGAGAATGTAAGTTAGGGCAAGAAAGGGTCCAAGACATGACACTGCTTAAGTGTGCACTCTGCCGGAAGGACGGGCACCCCGCAAACTATCGGGGATGTTCCATCTTTCAGGAAATTAAACAGAAAAAGGCAAAGCAAACAGAGGTAGAAAAACGACTAATGACGCGTGTTCCTACAATAACGCCCGTTAATCCCCAAATCTCCTACGCCCAAATGGCGTCAGGAAGGGGTAATACGGTACAGCCTGCGCCAAAGGCAGCCCCACAGGCCCTAGTGCCTAAGGCTCCGGACGCACAGGCCGAAATAAGAAGCATGTTGCTGGCCAATTCTGGTCAGATAGCAGGTCTTCAAAAACAGATAACAGAGCAGGCGAAGAGGATGGACCATATCTACTCTGTTTTGCCGAGCTTTACGCAATTTTTAGGTTAAGGGCGCGCTACCGGAGAGGCCCTTAAGGATCCTTGCTATGAATGTAAATTCACTGATTAGGATCGAACGTAGAGCAAACCTATTCCAATTGTTGAAAGATCAAAGTCCTGATGTGTTTATGGCTAGTGAAACTAAACTAAGCCAGAAACATAATTTGACACATAATAATTACAATATCGTACGAAGAGATCGGCCCAACTCGACTCAAGCAGGTGGTGTCGCAATCTTTGTACGATAAGTTATTAGATATAAAGTTATATACAATAGTGAAGTACGCAGATTTCGGCTGCTTCAGGCGTGCATTGTATGCATTCTTCTCCAACAGGGGAAGCGGATGTATAAATCGCGACTTACGCTCCGGAATCACCTCAGCCAACTGACTTTTTGACAGAGCTCGAAAACTTTTTCAAGTACTACAACTGAACTCGGTAGAGAATTACTATCTCATGGCCGGTGATTTAAATGCCAAACATATAGATTGGGGAAATCAAGTACAAAATCCGAGAGGTAACCATCTATTTGATTGAATGGGTCAATACAGTATTGAATATATGATCGATCTTCTAGCGACTGATAGACCATCGTTTCAAAGGAGCGGTGCCTATCTGGATCTATTACTAAAGGATGCTAGACTGACAATTGCTAACACTGTGGGTCAACGGACAAGAAACTGTTTACAAACGGTAGACTATGACAGCGACTACTGTGGTTTCGCCGCAGTAATACAGTTGCCGAACGAGCTCGTAGAGTTGAAAGAGTATGTACCTGCGCATTCTTACAATTACAGTAAGATGCGCTGGCCACGCTTTACCAACGCCTTAGTAAGCGGAATTCGTGCCAATAATATATTCCCACAAAATAACAGGATTTTAACAAACAACGAAATTGACCAATACTTAGAACAAATCGACGAAACAATCCTACGAACTATGAACAGAACTATACCAAAATACAGAGAACGTAACGTAACCGACATGTAGCGTAACGCTACGATTGATGCACTACACAGACAAAAAAGTGGACTACTGACAAGACTAAAACGCTTGTACCAACGGTTTACTGATTCACACGATCTGGAGATTAGGACACTGAAGTCGTCAATCAAAAACATCAACCAATTGATCAAAGAAAATTATAGGTTGTCTATTAATTTGTATTGGAACAATAAAATTCGGGCCGTTAACTCTAGCGACCCGAGTATGTTTCCACAAATTAACAAGATATTTAGAAGGAATGATCAAAACGAACTTCCGTGTCTTAAGCTCCAGAGAACGACAGAAAACAGAAACATACTTCTGACAGCAGGTATAGATCCCGGTCTTGGACGAAGACCTCTTTCCAGTGAGGATCCGGTGGAGAAAGTGGAGGCTATGGGGGCTGCTTTTCAGCAAGTGTATAAGGTGAATGCAAGCATCCACCACAGCCACGACCTGGAAAACAGAGCTCTACTCCATCACTTCTATCTTCGTAATGAAATGACGCAATGACGATCAAAGAACCTAGGTTTCATCGGGTTCAATGAAGGAAACTTGGCGAATGCCATCATCGCCGTGCAAGATGGGAGTAGTTCCCTGTTAGTTGCGAGGATGGAGCTCCAGCTCATCTTCGATTCATTGAAGAAGAAAAGTCAATAGGAGTCGATGGTATATCCAATATTGTACTTCGACATCTACAACATTTTACAACGCACTGAATAATGCATATTATCCAGGGCGGTGGAAGACAGCTGTGGTTCATCCTCTCCAAAAAAGGGAAAGGGCAACTCCAATCCGGCGAATCTCCGGTCGATAAGTCTTCTACCGAGTATCAGCAAGGTATTCGATTCGAGAAAGTCATAAATAGAGCTCTGTCCAAGTGGGCGGAGGACAATAATAATATCATACCGGATAATCAGTTCGGTTTTAAGGCGGGACATGACACCATTCATGCCGTGTCTAAACTCGTTTCTGATATCCAATGGAACAAAACTAAAAATCAGTGTACAGGTGATTGTCTGGTTGATTTTGAGAAGGCTTTCGACACCGTATGGTTAGAGGGTCTCTATCTAAAACTGACTAGACTCAGCATAAGTAAACCACTATTATATTTACTTTATTACATGCTCAATGGTAGAAAGTTTGTTGTCTAAAGTGGCAATGTAACTTCTCCCGCAATCTTCGATATTAAGAATAGTCTTCAGCAGGGAGCGGTGAACTCGCCGATTCTATTCAGCATTTACACCAGCGATCTGATAGGTAGTCTAACTCAGGCAATTGCGTATGCCGATGATCTAATAGCGTACAGAACGGCTCCAAAAGTTGAGGTTATCAGAATTCTCTTGCAGTGACAAGATCGACAAGATTCAGTGATATTGTGATGACTGGAAGTTGAGAATTAACTTTCAGAAATCAGAAACGATTTTGTTTAGGACTCCGTTGGCTAGAGCCCCTAGGGATACTAGAAAGAACTGCCGCAAGCTGGTGATCGTTGGGCCACATAGACAGCCATTGGCGAGTAAAATTGTAGTAAAGAACCTTGGCATCTGGTTGGATCAGTGTTTGTATTTCGACCGACATATAAATGCATCTCTGAACAGGGCTAGGGGAGCCTTTGCCCTGGCGAAACGGTTGTTTTACAGCAGCCGGCTTGGCACAAGAGTGAAGGTGATTTGCTACATGGCCCTTATCCGGCCGATGATTGATGGGTGTCCGTTGTGGTTCAACGTTGCTCCATCTTAAATGGAAAATATTCGGGTGTTTGAGAGGCAATTTCTTAGACGTTGCCTTGTATTACACAGAACACCATAGTCGGAGTACAAACATTACTATTCCAACATTTCTTAGCGAACCTGATTCGGGGTCACATTGCGAGAGCGATGACCTCAACTAATAGCTTAATCTTTGGGGCTTTACTACCCCAACAATGCATACTTTGAGTTTGCGTTTAAGTGGTCATATTGCACCTAATGCATTCCTCTATTTAGACAGTTGAGGGCTGATCCAAGATAGAGAGGCGGGCCGCTTAGACGCACACTCTCGAAGTATTCATTGTTGGGGTAGTAAGCCCCAAAGATTAAGCTATTAGTTGAGGTCATCACTGATCCAAGATAGAGAGGCGGGCTAATCTACCACGTCGGCCGTAGTACTGTGGATAGGTCGCGACGTCCTTGCACAAGACGGAGCAGAGCGCCTTTGGTTCAGTAAGACTGTGTCCGATCGGAACCGGAGGGACAGGGTGAGACAGGAGAACCAGTTCTGGCGGTTCTCGATTAATGATAGCGATAGTTGACAAAGTTGTCTTGGCCGACTTACATAGTTTTATGTGTTTTTCTTAGGTAGGGACAGTCAGGGTGTCACAAAAAAAAATTTAATACTTTTAATAAAAAAAATAACTGCTGTTGTGGCTGTTCTAGTTTTTAAGTAGTTTTAGTTTATTTTAAGTAGTTTTAGTTAGTTTTACTTTAGTTTGTAAGTTTTATATAAAAAATTTTAAAAAGTTACTGAATCCGAGTTTTTTTTAATTTTCTCGAGAAAAAAAAAATGATATAGTGTAAATTAAAAATAGTTTTTTAGGCCGAAAGGTATTAGATTTAAGATATAGTTTAGCTTAGAGCGCCCGCAAAGGGCCAGTAAGTTAGTTTTAAGTTATTGGATAATTAGGCTAGTTTTTATGAATTTTTGTCTAGCTTTAAGATTAATAAAAATAAAAATGAATTAAAAAAAAGGCTAGGTCTGGGTTCAAATCTCAGTCAAAGCAAAAAGTTTTTCGAGTAAACTTAAATCTAAGGGCTAAGCATCATTTATAAGGGAGTCTGATGATCGGCTTGGCACCCGTGAAATAGCTATAACTCCAGCCAAATAAAAACACACTTGGTGGTAGTTTACTCAAGTTGTTGTTGTAATATTCAAAAACCATAATTCAATTCGCTTTTTAAGTTTGGCAAGTCGACAATATGTCTTTCAAATACATTATGTTAATTTATATTGCATTGAATTACAGTCAAAATAATAAGAAAATCGAGTGTTGAACACCTGGGGCCAAATTACCGCATCAGTTATCGAGTAATACGTGACTGAATTATGTGACTTTGGCATTACCGCTTGCGTCAACTAGCAATCGATTACACTAATTTGACGTTTTCATTCGATCACTGATGGGACTCACTCACTCGTTCACTGATGCGGTAGTTTGGCCCCTGGTCATGAATTCTTGTAGTGTCTGTTTCGCTTGTCTTGCATTTGTCAATTCTATCTGTAGCATGTGGGTAAGTCTTTTATCTTCGTATGTAAGATCTAATCCTCCTGAAATTGCATCGACATGCAATGGCGTGCCATGTGATGTTAATATAGGTATCATTTGCCTTAACTATAATTTTATTTCGTAAAATGTTTACGGCTGCAAAATAGCTTGCACTACCTTCACAGTGTTCGTATGCCTTCATATACTGTGTTACTGAACGCCAACTTATGTAACTATTCCCATCAAATTGCTGTAAGCTTTGTACTAAGCCTAAGCTTTCCCTCGTGGTATTTAAAGGATCTATGGCTATATCCACATATGGAACTAAGTTGTCAGAGATTGATAACCCCTTAAACAAATCTGTTAAGTCTTCTATTTGTCTTTTTAAATCTTAAGTACTTTCGGCTACTGTCTGTGCAATTAATGTGTGTACCTGCTTTACTGACATTGCCATTTTCCTGTTTTTTGTAACACTTCAAATAATAATGAATTTTATGTAATATATGTAACTACATTGTTTTATTTTCATTTTTTTATATTATATCAATATATGTATGTGTAAAAACAAATAATATTTCGCCTTTCTCACTTTAATCCTTTTCTTCTACCAGCTTGTTAATTACTGCTTCCTGCTACCTGATTTAGATTTTTTCGTGTTTCTCGTTCTTTATTTCACTTTTATTTTTGCTATCGTTTTTTTTTAATATTATTTTTTTCAATATTTATTGTTATTAACTGTGTCCTCTAGGCATTCTCTTAACACTTTCTTTATCTATCTGCCTTTCTAAGATACTTTTTTTATCACTTTCCTTAATTTCTTCATTTACTTTATTTTTTCTATTTTTTATTTCACCTGGGTCCTCATTTGACCACATAATATTCAGCTTATTTCACTTATTTTTTAGACTATTTATATTTTTTTTTTAATTTATTTTTACTTTCACTTGACTTCTTTATATTTCTTCTGTCTTCATGTGTATTTTCCGGATCTTATGACCGTACTTCTCTTGATCTATTGGAAAATGAAAACCACTTTCCTTTTGCATCCCAATGTTTTGTGTTGAGTAGGTCTACTGATGATGTTCTGTTTTAAAAAATCTTTTATTCTTTTTTAAACTTTCCATACGTTGCAGTACCGGCTGGTTTAAACGGGGACCATGAGTGTTATCCACTAGCATAACAGCCTCACGAATTTTTTGCACAAACTTGCGTACAGCAGCCGCGGTGAGTGGGTGCTTCATTTCGTCCAAAACTTCTTTTCAAAAAGGCACCGTTTGGGCTACACAGCACTCACTTTGGAAATACGTTTTCAATATGTCCCAACGTTGTTCAAGCGTAAAGCGACCTACATATTTCGTTACGCGGAGTTATCATACTGACTTTCTGTCAAGATTTCGAGCGGGAAACAACTATCAGTGTCCAAATAACCTAATTATAATCCGATTATGCGAATTAATTGGGACTGGGGTTGATTCGGATAATCGAAAATTCGGATAATCGGACATAGACTGTTAATAAAGAAAAAGGAACTGTTACACATATAGAATAAATTTTATTAAGTTTAACAAAAACAGTTCTACATTATGTAAGTATGTAGTGCACTAAAGAAAGAGAGAGAGAGAGAGAGAGAGAGAGAGAGCATCAGCGTCGCGGCAGATAATATACTGTAATATTTTTCCTAGGTTCGTTAAATAAAACTTATTACTCTTTTTAGTATTTCTTCTTTATTCACACTTTCCAATTCAAAACAGTAAATCTCAATTTATAAACAACTCAAATAATTTAAATCACACTTGTTTAATAACACAATCCAGTAAGCAATACTTTTGCACACTTTCATAATCCAAAATCAACTGTCTCGCTCACCGTGAACACTCCCTTATATACTCAAATTAGTTGTTCTCGAAAGTTCTTGTCTTGGAATGTTCTAGATGGTTGGAATAAGCGGAAATACATTTGACATTGGAAAAGAGCTTTTTGTTTCTTCCAGAAATTAGATACGTAATTTTCCAACAGATGGCGCTGTAG
Source organism: Philhelius festivus (assembly GCA_963931855.1). Taxonomy (NCBI): domain Eukaryota; kingdom Metazoa; phylum Arthropoda; class Insecta; order Diptera; family Syrphidae; genus Philhelius; species Philhelius festivus. The sequence continues at coordinate 157,488,272 of OZ007554.1, forward strand.
TAGTATAAAGCTCTGTTCACAACAATACGAAACCCCGTGCGCTCACTTGAACATCTCGATCAGAGTAAGTTGCCTCGACGTTGAAGCTCGTTTCCGTGCGGCAAGGTCACGCAGACGCCGGACGGCAAGAAGTTGTATACCGTCGCATTCGGGTTGCCGCTCCATCCACTTAAGGGCGTTTTCGAAGCACATAAACGCCTGTGATATGGTACACTTTGGTCTTGTGTCTCTTCCCCTTCGATCTCATTGTCATCCTCTTCATTATCCTGTTCGTCCATGACACTCGCTGCGATTTCATCATCTGTCTGTATCTGGAACCCTTGATCGTTGTACTTATATATGTACTTACTTACTACAGTATATATGTACATACTTGGTTTTAATTTTTCATATTACGCTTAGGACCGATTCGGATAATTGGCGATTCGGTTAATAGGCGAATAATCGGCGTTAAATAAACTACTAGAAATCCCTTTTTAAATACTAATTCCATATCTGATTGTAAAAAATCATTTCGAGCAGTTTTATTTATTATTTATTACTTTAACATCTAGAAAAAAAAAGTTTGGAATATTTCATTTCATTTCATTTATTTATTGTATAATTATACTCTGTAAGATACAATATCTTATAATCTAGAGCAAATTTCAGTATCTTAATACTATTTTTACAATAAAAATGGGCGTTGTATTTAACAAGGGGAAATATATATGCATTATAAAAATAACAAACAATATCTATGAAGAAAAAAAAATTAAAATATATGAAAGTTAAAAATTAACTCAAAATTTGATATAACAATTCATCATCACAATCACCATCAACATCATCATCAATAACATAAAGTAAATATGTAAGTACCTCAGAGCTAGGAGAAGAATTCTCTTAGCATTTTTCCAAACAAGATCGGGCTGCTTATAATTCTAACAGAGCGAGGGAGAGAGTTCCATAAACGAATAGAATGCACATAAAACTGCCGTTCAGATACCAAGAATTTGTATCGCACTGGAATAAGATCGCATGATCTTTCAGAACGCGTAAAATTAATTTTATTATATAGGTATTCAGGCTGATGAGATTGTATGATATTGTGAAGCATGGTTAAAGTTCGTAATTTTAATAGACTATCGAATGAAATGCCATATATAGACTTGGAAAAACTTGAGATGTGGTCATATCTCCTAAGACCATAAACATACCTCGTAATACTGTTGAAAGCAACGTTAAGTTTTCGTTTGTGTTCGAAGTCACAATTACTAAACACCTCACAACAGAAAAGAATAAGGGGCACTATTAAGGTTTTGGCCAATATTAACCGAGTTTTCAAGGGCGTTATATGATGAGACGCCCAGAGCAATCGAAGACCTCCATATACTTTACCTAACGTCAAATTAATATGGGTGTTCCAACTAAGTGTTTTATTAAATGTTAGCCCAAGATTTTTTACAGAATCAACGAGCTCGATAGCACAGTTATTCAAATATATTACAGGAAAGTATGATGTGTCACATATAGTTCTAGAGATGACTAGGCATTTAGTTTTTTTCGGATTTAAACAGAGATCGTTTTTTCGGGACCATATAACAATATTATTTAAGTCCTCATTGACTTCATGCACACCATTCTCTAACATACCTAGATGAAAACTATTGTATAATTGAACGTCATCTGCGTACATGTGCACAGAAGAATTCAGCGGGCTTGACGGAAGATCATTAATATACATTGAGAACAGTAAAGGGCCTAAAATAGAGCCCTCGGGGACACCTCTCTGCAAAGGGAGAAAAGTTGACATAACATTGTTAGCAAAAACTGCCTGAGTTCTACCAGTTAAGTAGGAAAAAATAAGCTTGACAGATGGAAATGAAAAATTGAATTGATTTTTAAGTTTTTCACAGAGAATAAAACGATTGACGGTATCAAATGCCTTTGAAAAGTCTAAAAGCGTTAATATTGTCACCTTATCATTATCCAAATTATTTCTGATATTTTCAGTGACGTCAATTAAGGCTGTAGTACAGCTATGCTTGGGTCGGAAGCCAGATTGATTGATACAAATCAATTTATTGTCTGTAAGAAAAGTTCTAATTTGGCGATTTATAAGTCTCTCCAAAACTTTCGACAGAAAAGGTAATATGGCTATGGGTCGATAGTCATCACCATCGCGGGTTTTGGGAACAGGTATGATCTTCGCTTTTTACCAAGCAGAAGGGAAGGTACTAGTCATTAAAATATTATTAAAGATGTAAGTTATGTATTTGACTACATATGGGAGAATGGCTTTCAGAAAAACCGGATGGATGCCATCAGTTCCAACAGAACTAGACTTAATAGCTAAAAGGCTTTCTAGAACATCATACTCATTAACAGGCGAAAAGCTAAATCCGGTAAAAGAAAAACTGGCGTTAAGCGTTTCTGTCAAATCACAGCTTTGGGTCGCAAAACCTGCAGTGTTTAAGGTAACGAAATTTTTATTAAGCTCGTTACAATTTATGGAAAGGGTTTTGTTGCTTATTTGCTTGCCAACACCTATTTCTTTCAAATTCTTCCACAGTTTTCCTTTGGCTAAAGAAGGATCAAGTTTAGGAGCATAAAACTGTTTCTTTGATTCACGAATTAAACATATTACTCTATTTCTTAAAATTTTGTATTCAATATGCAATGCTTCAAGCCTATAAATCTTCCATCGGTTATATGCTAAATTACGTTCTCTTATTTGGCTCTTAATGTAGTAGTTAAACCAGGGCTGTTCTTTCTTACTTAATTGTTTTGTTACAATTGGAACATGTAGGTTAAATAGATGATTAATATTGTTTTGAAGAAATAATACCTGGTCATCAACGGAATGCATGCTATATATCTGGTACCACTCAATACTATTTAAATCAGTTTCTAACTGCCACCTGTTGGCATTTTTAAAGTCTCTATAGCAATAAGTAGAAGAAGAGACCATAGGTGAACATTCAAATGTGAGATAAATTAAATCATGATTAGAGAAGCAATTTGCAGAGAGTTGGTCGTAAAGTAGTACCTTTTCACTATGACTTACAAAAAACATATCAAGTAAAGTACTACCATGTCTTGTAAAATGGGTGGGAGTAACTATATTTACAGGAAATAAATTAAGTGAACCCATTCTATCTACAAGTTCTGAACTTCTTAGCACATCATGATTGAAATCCCCCGCAACAATTATAAAAGGTGACACAAAGGTTAGCTCGTCTAGTATTGAGAATAATGGTGTTAATTCAATATTCCGATTTGGGCGATATACTGATCCTAGCAATACTTTATTGTTGTTACACTTTATTTCAATGAATAAATATTCGACTTCACTACCTGGTGAGGACTTGCGAATTATTTTGCAGTTTAAGTCTCTTCGAGTAAAGATTGCAACACCCCCACCTTTACGATCACTTCTATCAAAGCGAAACACATTAAAACCATTCATATTACAAAAACTTTCATGAGAAAACCAAGTTTCACAAACACATACAATATCAATATTTGACTGTTCAAATAAATAACGAAATTCATCTATCTTAGGAGTTAAACTTTGCGCATTTATATGGCAGACCTTCAGACCATCATATTGCTCACCTAAAACTCGTATCATAGAGCGCGTAGTCCCATGTTCATCCCCAAATATGGACTCCCCATTACGATTATTAGAATCAGAATCAGCCATTATTAAAAACATAAAAGCGATCAGACCAAAAAATAGTCCAACGCAAAAACATATTTAGAAGCTGCATGACCAGGTTTGAAAGATTTTTAAAGAATAGAGAGACGATGATGACAATGAAAGTGATGAATTTATATTTATCAAAATTAATATTCATTAATGATTTAAAACAAAAAGAAAGCAAAGTAAGAAAAAAATATATAAAAGAAATTTCAATATAAATATACAAATCAAAAGAAAGTTAAAAATAATCAAGAAAATAATATAATAATAAAAGAAAAGTGAAGTTAAGAATCAAAACAGAATCGAAAAAAAAAAAAATATTTTGTTTACTTCTTCTTTCTTCTTAAGTTGTTCGGTTAATCAGATGTTCTAGTTGTTGTCATAGGAGATTTAGTGGCAATTAAATTTAGTGCATCATAGTTCTCCACTAATAGAGCTTTATCATTGCGGTTCTTTTTAACGTAAACAAAACCTCTCATAGTAAAAGCCGAAAACAGGTTCCCATCGTTTTTCATCTTTATTGCACTCTGCAGTAGTAATCGATTCCTAACTGTGAGACATTCGTGCACAAACACCTGCTTATCAGAAGAAAGTCCAAAATCGCGAAGACAAAGTGCTTTTTTTGATACAGAGCGGTAAATAGCGATCGATCGTAGTATAGTGCTTTTGTCGCGTGGTGAATGAAATTTAATAATAACAGGTGGATTGGGTGTCGAATTCGTTGCCTTGAGTCGGAAAACGTCCCGAATAATCATTGGCTTCATTCCTATCGTGTTACACATGCGTTCAAAAGTTAATTTAAGATCTTCATTTTTTATTAGAGGTAAACCATGGATGAGTGCATCGCTCTGTGTTTGTTTATAAAGTTGGTTTTCTTCGTTATGATCAATGCGTGCGATTATTTGTTGAAGTGCATCATCGTGTTTTTTTAATTCTTCTTTAAGTGCTTTGTTTTCTTCTCTAATTATATCAATTTCGCTAAGTTTCGTTTCCAAAAATCCTATGCGGCTAGTGACGTCATCAATAGATTGTTTTAGAGCAGAGATGTCGGTTTCAATTTTTGTTGTTATTCTTTTTTCGACTTCATCCATTTTTGCCGAGAGAAGTGATATGATGTAATTACTTTGTTTTTTAAGAGCTTCATCGGATTGTGGCATAGCGGTGGTGTTTGGTGAAGAGAAGTGTATGGTGCGTTTCGGTGTAGAGTGTGTGTTTTTGGCCTGCTTGGGATCAGGTGAGATGGGCTGCAGTTGTTGATCGGGAGAAGGCGATAGAGCTTCTCTATTTCTTTTATTAGGCATGTGCATACAAGGTGCAAGATGGTATGTGGTGATGTTGTCTTGTTGTATCCAGCCTTAGAGGGTGTTAGTGCCAAACGAAATTGCGTTACAGGTGAGTACGGAGAATTTAAATGCAGATATGTGTTGGATTTTTTGTATGTACAAATGTGAAATTCAATTTGAGAGCGGTCTCATTAGAGATTTAAGAGAAATAAGTATTCGCAGTTAATAATTTTAAAGTATAATCACGCGTTATTATTTTAACTTATTTTTGCAATTTTAAGTAATGAAAGTGACATTTATGTAAATTAATTGAATACAATTTTGCACAAAGATATTTAAAGTTCTTTTAGCGGGAAAATAACTTGGTACGTTACAATAAAACGTTTGAAATTTAAGAAATTATTGCCACGTTATCACGCACACGTCCACTCAGCACCACATTATTAATAATTAATTAATACCAATTTTAAGTTATTAAACAATGCGTATGACTTGGTTTTTTATGTACAATGTTGTTTCAAAATTAAAGAAGTAAAGTATAATTTTTTTATTGTAATCAGTGCCGTTAAGGATAAAGTTGAAATTCAAAATCAAAAGTTTAATTTTAGTCACTATACCTACAAAAGTACACATATTTTAAACATATTTTATTTTAAAATTGGTAAAGTCGTTTTCGAGATACTCGTAGTTTAGGTTTTTATAACGGTTGTGTGTAACTAAAAAAGGTTTGGATTTCCCAATACGCAACATTAAATTTGTGTTTCGGGAATTATTTAAAATACTAAGTATATAACAAGTTTAAAAAATACCGTTTTGGCCGTTAAGATTGACAGAATAGATGGACTAAATAGAAGAATCCTGTTTTTTTTTTTATTTTCATACTTTCTTATATTCGTGATACTGTATACGTGAGAAACATGGGCTTCTACCCATTAAGTTAAACAAAAATGTAGAACCATCCCGATTGAACAATAGTTTTAATATCCAATAAAAAATACTTTGTTACTAATTAATATTGCAATAGTTTTATTATAGAATATAGTTTATATAATAAAACTAGTTGGTGGAGAATACTGACATTCTTACATTAATTATTTTCTGTACTTAAACATTGGCACTGGAGCGTATAATTTTCGTATTTCTTAGCACATTTTCTGCACCAAAAAAAAATACTAAACACGAAAATTAAATGCCTTTTATACATTAATATACGAAAATTATTAAAATTATTAAACAAAAGTGTGCAAATAGCTCAACAGCGAAAAGTAGAACATTAGTTATGTTATAAAGTAAATTAACCTTTAAAATAAATTATTTACAGTCTTAAAAATTGTTTGTAATCCAAAAGAGCACATTATGTGGTTCAATGAATATATGTAATCCTAAAGCTTAATCTATATTTTCACACAGGATCCCGCTGTTGCATTTTTTACAAGTTCCATGTACTGAAAGGGAACGTGGAAGCTTTGCCCATTGTGTTCGACTATTAAATGCCCACGACAAGAAGATGCACCAACCACTGTAACATTGTCTCCTTTTTTGAGCTGCTCGGTTGGGGGATTAGTGACAGAGTCCTCGGGGAAATTCATTTTCATCAATCTATTCTGTGGATAACCCAGCTTCGAATTTCCAGTTACAGTATATGGACGTGATGGGGGTACGGGAGGTGGACGCTCCTATGGGATACCATAATATTTATTACGTGCGCAATGTATGCTTATAGATATAAATGCGTTCGGTATTACAAAATATACTTACTAAATCTAATCCGAAAAGACTACATGTTTGCTGTATAATCTTTGAGTCACATTTTTCATTTGGATCTGGTGGTGGGGTTCCTGCTATTGGTTGTGGTCGTGGCCTTGTTGTTCCTGGAAGATTTGTGTTTCCTTTTGAAGACACTCTTTGTGCTAGAAACGAATTAAATGCTAAACAAAATAATAATATTGTACACGACTTGTAGTGATTGTTTTCATTCTTACCGCCATTAGATCCTTTCAAAGTTTTAGTGGAATACATAAGCATATCTCTTGGTTTTTTAATACTTCCAATTTTTTTGCGAAACTGCCATCCTCGCCAAATACTTTGGATCTTAGTCGCACTCTTTGTGCGAATTTCTGATCTTAAATTCTCTAAATGTTGACGAATTCCTTCGCTGAGGAATATGTGTCTCTTACCGGGAGCCCAGGTTAAAGTTACAGATCCATCTACTTCAGGTGGATTTTCCATTGCGTACTGTAGTATAAGGTTGCAATCCTCTAAAACCTTTTCCTCGCAACGTCTGATCAAACGGAACGGTGCCAACATACGGTACCTGGCATTAAACTGTTTGAAACGCATTCGGTGTGGAAAACCTGAAGCCATTAAATTGACAGTTTCAAGGACTTGCAGTGCTCGAACTTGCTTCACAATAACCAAACGTTCAAAACGACCTGCTGCTTCTGATGAATTGCTGCGGATACAACGCACAAAATGTGGTCGAGCATGTACAAGGGTGCGGAGCAAATTATCGAGACGTGTGTGGAAATCTTGTGTCAAGGTTGACACTGGCTCATCACCGTTAAGAAGATCGGTGTGGGAGGTGGGAGATATGCGAAAACTTAAGCCCCGAGGAACACTTTGTAAGGAATACAGTGCTTTAAGTTCAGACCCAAAGAGATGGGTGGCAAACCCGAAGTTGCAAGAATGTTTATAAAATACAGCTACCAGGTCATCGGGAACAACATCTCGATTTGTATCCAGGAACTCAGTCGTATCATATTCAACTTTTCCAGCAAAATGTCGTATTGTAAACAAACGTGGGTCATGAGGTTCAGCATGCTTAGTCTCCAGACGTGTTGAGTTCCTATGCTGTACTTTGATTTTCGCTACATAGCTTTCGGCGGTTCCACGAACTGAACACTCTGCATCCAGCATACTTAAAAGCCCAGTTCGTAAGGAGGATATTAAATCAATACATGGAACATTATCAACATAATCCACTATCGTATCGCATATTATTCCTTCATCACGGCAAGATTCGACGGACGACTTAAATATATGGGTATTGTAGAAGTGTTGCATAGTCTCCGCACACAAGTTTATGCAAAGGTGTTCCAGCTGAGCATGTGGTGATGGCTCTTCAAATCCAAACATGTCAAGTATTCCTATAAATCCATCAGTGGCATGACGGACTGCATTATTTAAAGCAGTCATTGACTTGGATCCAGAGTTTCCACCAATGGTTGATGTATGCTGGCTAGCCACATCAGCTTGATTGTGTACTGATTCGTTAGAGTCAGAACTAAGTGTTCCTAAAGTTGAGCCTAACCGCTTAAGACTGTTAGCTCTTCTAACAATTGTTGCAACTGTACGACAATACAGAGCTTTTGCCAAGCAATCTCTTGTCATATTGGACATGTTTGCGTCACATACGGATTTAACAAGTTGTCCTCGTGCGTTGTGAGTTCGGGTTGTAAGCCCGCGGAAAAGGGCTGCTGGGGGTACTCCGAGCAAATTTGCAACTGAATTAAGTTCTGATTCACCTTTGACATCAACTTCAAGTCCCTTGAAAAAAAAAAAATATAATTAATAAAGGATACATTTAAATAAAGGGTTGAAGAAAAATTAGTAATAAAACAGAATTTTTTTCAAAAAACTTTTTTAATAATGTTTATAAATTTATAATACAGTGCAATAAGAAACAGAAAATATACATCCTACATCTTCATGCCTCTTAGAAGCCTCGCAGAAGTAATAATGGTCTTAAAACCTGGCAAACCATCACATGAAAAGAAATCGTACAGGCCCATTTCACTTCTTCCTGTAGTGTCGAAGGTCTTTGAGAGAATATTTCTTCAGCGTCTTCAGCCCATAATAGAAGAAAAGGGTCTTATACCTGAACACCAGTTCGGTTTTAGAAGTAAGCACTCGACGATTGATCAAGTGCATAGAATCACCGATGTCATCGAGAAAGCCTTTGAAGAAAATAAAATTTGTTCAGCGGTCTTTTTAGATGTGTCTCAAGCTTTTGACAAAGTGTGGCACGAAGGCCTCAAATACAAATTGAGACAAGTCCTATCTGAAGGACTATACAACATTCTTAGAGAATATCTAGAGAAAAGAATTTTCCGCGTTAGGCACGGAAATGATTATTCAGATTTTAAAGAAATAGTGGCTGGGGTACCACAAGGTAGTGTTCTAGGTCCCATTTTATACCTTTTATTTACACGCGACATACCCCAAACAGACAATACAATTGTAGCTACTTTTGCAGACGATACCGCAATACTTGCAGTAGGCAAAACGGCTAACGAATCGACATGTAAATTGCAAAATGCTCTTAACAATGTCAATGAATGGACAAACAAATGGCGAATAGCGCTTAACGAATTTAAGTCAGTCCACGTGGACTTTACTTATAAGAAAATTAATAGATTACCAGTCTTTATTAATACAACTCAAGTTCCATTTGCAAATGAGGCAAAATATCTCGGGATGACTCTTGACGCGAAATTAAAATGGAAGTCACATGTTAAAAATAAATGTGATCAATTAAATATTAAACTAAGGGAAATGTACTGGTTACTCGGACCACATTCTAAACTTAGTATCGAAAACAAATTATTAGTTTACAAACAGGTACTTAAGCCTGTCTGGACATATGGTATTCAACTCTGGGGTTGTACCCACGATACAAATCTAAATAGTCTACAAACTTTTGAAAACAAATTATTAAGGTCCTTTGTAAATGCGCCGTGGTATATTAGAAACGAAGATCTTCACAGGGATCTTGGAATCCCCACGGTTCGCGAAGAAATAAAAACTTTTTCGCAAAGGCATAGAAAGCGTTTAGTTGAACATACCAATAGAACAATCTTAGAAATTCTTGACGAAACAAATTTAGTACGACGTTTGAGAAGGACCAAACCTTCCGATCTAGTACGGTGAAATTATTGTACTGTATTATGTATATTTAAATCCTCGCTTAAAATAGAAAGAAGCTATTCAACTAGCTTATAATTAAACCAGTAGGAACTTTCACCGGAAAGTTGCCTACAACACGTTACTTAACTTCGAGAAAGATAAATTGCTAGATAAGTTCCATATGAACTTAGTTGCAATCGGGAGGAGGAGGTGGTTTTAGTGCGGTCGGCCTGATTAACGGTCTGCTTGCATAGAGTCTTACCTTCCGTAAGGCTTTATGGGGGCAGAGTTGTTGGTCGGGAGAGTCCCACATATCTATGAGCGCGCGTTTTTCGGTCCTCATAGAATCTTTTGAAGATTTCAACACCTACCCACGGGAAAAAAAAAAAAAAAAAAAAAAAAATGCCTCTTACAAAGGTTTTGAAGTTTTCCACATGCTAATAATGGATGGGATATTCTTTTTTAAAAAGAAACTGGCAATAGGGGTTTAAGCAAAGATAAAACTCCCCTTCCCTGATTTTCATTCTTATCATTATAAGTAGTATTAATGAAACAGCATTCGTTGTTTTAGAAAAACGAAAATCTTAACAAGGGGGGATTAAGGACGGCCATGATGATCACTCATTGTCTCGGTGTCATTTTTCAAAAGTCTCGCAGTTGGTGTTTTGTTTCGTTAGGGTATCGTCACTTACATGTGATTTTCACATTTGTGGGCACGGTGTTCGTATCGCCGGGCTCCCGCTATCGTTTCTTCGCAGATTCGCTGTTAGTACTAATGATATAAACTTCATTTAATGAAGATATGAAAATTATTTTGCTTTAAGTGGAGTGATTGAATTAAATTCAATTAAAAGCTCAAGTGACTTTAATCTCACTCCACTTAAACCGAACTAATTTTCATATCTTCATTGATTTAATGGTCTGACCACGGACATTATTATTCTAGGTGTCTGAATTTAATCAAATTTCCCTAGAAAAATAAAATTGACAGCCTATTAATGCTGTAAATTTTATAAGAGTCGGTAAACATCGACCAATATTTGCTTCTTAGAAAGGTACGAAATCGTCCAACTGATGAGTCCACTGTCGTACCTGGGCGAAACGCACCTTGGGGTTGAGGTCACTTGAGATTTTAATTGAATAAACTTCATTTAGGCCTTTATTTCTAGAAGAAATACTAGTATTTGCAATTGCGTCTAACCAAATTTGATATCCTATCTCGGCCTTAAGATATCCAGTTTCAAGCATGTTCCGTTTTTCCCGCCTATGCTAATTTTTTGACTTTGGGCTAATTTTTTTTCCAAAAAATGTATAGTAAACATACTGTTTTAGTATTTTTGTTTTTGAATGACCGTAACAATAATTAAAAAAAAGTCAATAACAAGTTTGTCGAAAAACCCATGTTTTATGATACTTGAGAAAACCCGAAACATGTTAGATTTATATATACAAAAAAAAGTTTTTTCTTGCTTTCTTAGATTTTTTTTCTTGGGAAAACCTGCAGCGACGAAAAAGGGTTCTGATTATGGACATGTTTCTAACCACTCATAAGAGTGGTTTTCCAAGAATTTTGCAATGTTTTTTTTTTTAAATAGCATACTGGTTTTAAAATGTGCTCGTTTATTTGAGTACCTTTCAAAGCCCTCATTTCTTTTCCCGTTTCCTTGAAAGTGTTCAAAAAGAGTAAGGTTTTGGGTATGAAGCCATATTTGGAAAATGTACCCTAACAAAAATGGTATAAAAGATTAAAAAACGCAATGGATTCATCAGTTTAATTTTTAGCGATACCAGGAACTTTATCCAAAATGACGACTTCCTAGTTTACGAGCTATCATCATTAAATATTCGCAGTGAGATCTAAAAACGGTCTCTAGCATGTATACAAAACCAAGAAGGACACATGTTATAACTGTTTTAGTACATACAACATACATAAAATAAAAAATATCTAAACCCACACAAAATCCTTTTTTATTTATGGAACTTAAATGAAAAAAATCATTTTTTTTTTTAATTTTACATGTCTCAGATTTTCCCAAGTATCATAAAATCTATAGGATTTTCCGCAAACTTGTCATGGAGTTTATTATTGTTACGTTCATTGAAAAAAAAAATAGTAAAACGGTATGTTTATTACTCATTTTCTGGAGAAAATTGAGCCCAAGGTCAAAAAATTAGAATGAGTAGGAAAAACGGAACATGCTAAAAACTAGATACCTCAAGATAGGATATCAAATTTTGTTTAAACCCAATTACAAATACTATACTCTGTCCAACAAAAATTGTCAGTACAGGCCTTATGGGAGAGCTTTTTCTAAAGCAGTGGCGCCTGATGCACCCTCACTACAATGCGTTAGGAAAAATACCACTAAAAAAAGAGCAAGAGCAAGACTTTTCTTAAGGAATTGTTGTTGTAATTCTTTGCAAAAAGTTGTACACCCCAACACGACCGTCGTATCCCACTGCTGATGAGATACTGACAAGATCAAGACAAGAGTGCCAAGTGTCACTCAATACGATCGTGCGCTCTTTATCTACATCAAAACAGAGTTACCATTATCATTCTCAATGGCAAGCAAAGAGTTTTTTCAGTGGTTTTGATTAAGGAGCTTTTGGGATTTGAAGCTTTTGAGAACACATTTTAAGAAGATGAGTATGTTGAGTGTTGTCGTATTGCTTTTCAACTTAAAAAGAAAACGCGCCTATTATCTTACCGCTTGGCGTTGTGGGAAAAATTAAATTGAATATTGTTTTCAGTCGTTTTGAATCGGCAGACGGTAGCCCTACGCGTTTTTTTACTTTCATTTGCGGCGATTTATAATTTAAACTACGGAATCCCTGTGAGAGCTTTAAAAGGCGACACACTTATGAATGGCAATGCAACCAGAATGAGAGGCAAACGTCCTATCTTCCCTGTACTGACAATTTTTGTTGGACAGAGTATAGTATTTCTTCTAAAAATAAAGGCCTAAATGATATTATCACCTAGTACTAACAGCGCAGATACCGTAAACATGGGTCACGTAAAGGTGTGTCCAGATCAAAGAAACATTTTTGAAACATTTCAGAAATATTTTTTAAACAATGTTTCCTGAAATGTTTCTTTGGTGTGGACACACCATTATGTATTAACAGAATATTAGATTTTTGAAGTAAAACTTGTTTTCCGGCGTTGGGGGTAAAAAAATTTGCTATGCAGCTGTCAGCGACATGTCAAAACAACACGTTATCCGTCAAAGACAGCCACATGTTTTTAGAATACAAAATGTTTGTACGTTTATAGGTTAGAATCTTACAGGGGCTTTGCTTGAGGGAAAAGAAGTTTTACTTCTACCGCGCGTACGTCAGTACACAAAACCTAATCGAAAAAATTTAAGTCTTCTCGAAAAAAGAAATAAGTCAAAATAAAAGGGTACCTAGCACTGTCTATTGTACCTCAAACTACCAACAAATTATATAGGCGCAAAATTTTAAAGAGTTCCCGTTTAAGCAATAAAACCGGCTCTACTTAACGCAGTCGCTTAGCTTGGAGACTTTGTCTAACTTTTTCATAATTTTAATCACGTTAGACAACTCTTCTAACTAATGCGGGTTTTACAACAGAACCTAAGCGAATTTGCGTTGAACAACCCTTAATTTGACAGATGCATAACTCACACAACTACAAAAACACAAAAAAAAAGAAGTAAAAAGAAGTAAAAAGAACAGACAACTTCAAACCAAATAACTTTTCGCCAAAAAAAGTACATTTAATATACTACATCGGTACAGATTTTGATTGTTTATAAGTTATTTACATTATTTTAGATGGAAATAAAGTTCAAATCGCAAATTCACAGCATAAAAACTCAATTTGTTGTTGCAAGGTGCAGGTTCATTTAGCTATACTCGTCTCGGCTGGCGCGGCGGCGGCGGCGGCGCGCGTGCATACGAGTACGTAAGATATGTATGTAATTAAATACATTTGTATTTACAGATTTGTTCATCGTAGAGCACTTTGGTACGATTATTTCGAATTTATAATATTCAGTCATTCAGACTATTTACAAAAAACATCTTTAAAAAATCGAATAATACATCAGTAAACATTTTTTCTTCGATTTGCTTTGGTATGAAATGACCATTGTCAATATGGATAAAGTATACTTTTAAAAGATAAACTACCTATTTGCTGCTGTTAAAGTAAGACGAGCTCTTTAACGTTAAAGTATAGTTTATGTCCTTCAAAATTAACAAAAAGTCGGTTCTCGTTTTATACTCAATATTTAGAGTCGACTCCCATTCTAAAATTGATTTAGAGTAGGTTTTAAATGTTTAAAATTTTGCGCCATAGTCTTTAATGGGCATCATTTAGACATTGTTTATAAAAACGACCAAAAAATAATAAATATATTGGGTTCTGCAAAAAACAAGATAACAATTTGTATCAAGTCGGGCGCTTACGAAATTGAATGCGGTGATTGTGGACAAAATTACTATGGACAAAGGAAACTTGGTATTGAAACTCCGTTTAAGGCACAACTGACTTACATTCGCTTTAATCAGTCACAAAAAGCTGCAATTGCATCTCATGAAAATGTTAACATTGACAACTTAACTCTTCTCAAACAAGTAAATGATAGATGCGTTTGAATCTTTTTTTATACAAAAAGACCCTTATTCACTAAACTTAGACAACGGCAATATTAACAGAATCTTGAATGATCATTATTGTGTGTCACAGCAACATTTTAACAACAACACAAAATTTTGACCTTTGATCATTGCAAACAACATGAAGATAACGTCTAGCAGAAAAGAAAACAGCTTCGTGATTGCCGAAGATGAAGCGCAACTGCCTGGATATGCATTCAAGGATAGTGTCATGCTTGTTTTAATTTTTATTATTTTGTTTAATGTAAACTGTGAACAAACTTGTACCGACTCAAGTGAAGTTAGTAATAGACCGAGAGCCCACAGCAATTTTTGGGTGTGATTGATAACAAAAAATAATAACCATAATTAGATAGGCCTTTAGTAGTTATTTACAAATGTGAACGTCTTGCATACTCTAGTGGGCGCAATAGTGCATTATAGTGCATTAAGTATGCAGTTCTTTCCAAATTCTAAAAAATTGGGATACAAAATTTGCCATAACTTCAAAATTAACAGCTAAGTGCCCTGATTACAAATATCGAGGTCCATGACGTTTTGAAGGTGGCCTTCTTAGTGCAAGAAGTTGCCTATTCTTATCGCGTCTGGCAGGCAGAAGGCTGTCTGTAAAAAGTCTTGGATCTCGATATTTTCAATCAAGGGGCTTAACTCTACATTTTGGCAAAGTTCTTATCACAATTATTTGGACTTGGAAAGAACTGCATACTTGATGCACTATAATGCACTATTGCGCCCACTAGAGTATGCAAGACGTTCACATTTGTAAATAACTACTAAAGGCCTCTCTAATTATGCTTATTATTTTTTTTTTATCAATCACACCCAAAAATTGCTGTGGGCTCTTAGTCTATAAGGTGTTTTTAAATTAATTAAATTTATCGAAGTGAACGACGTTTTACATTAATTTGTGATTTAAGTCAGTTTTAAGGGATACGGAATCACTCTAGTCTCTGATGATTATAAATAATTTAATATCACCAGCGTAGATAAGAACTCTATAGGAATTGAAATAATAACTTTTAAAAACACTTTTTGGTAGACATGAAAGTTCGGCTATTGGCAATCTCCACGATTGCCCTTTATGTGAATGAGTTTTTTCTAATATTACTCAATATCACGACACAAAAGTTAAAGAATCGTCTCGTCCAATTACTTTCATAGTAGATCGATATGCGTCAGATTTTCCCTTGCTATTAACGAATTTTCAAAAAAGTTTTGGATCAATAAAAAGTAAAGAACGCGTTTTAACGATATAACTATCATAAAGGTTTATAAATAGGGATTGCAACTGTTTATACAAGACTAAATAGCAGTTATAATCATGGAATTCATCAGACATTAAGTACTTTTTCCAAACTTTATTTGGAAAATTACATAAACTACGAAGCTGGTGCGTGTACCAGGGGAACTTTTTAGAGACGGGTGTCTGGATTTTTTGACCGGTAGAGGCGAAACGAAACATTTAGAAACACTTTAAAAGAAGTTTGAAATCATTTATTCACTGCTTCCATTCGAATGTGTGTCACAGTCTATGCTTTGGATGAGTTCGCTTAGCAAAGGGAAATCAGATTTCTTTTTACTCGTTATTATATATCAAATTCAGTTGTGTTAACATGGTACAAATCAATGTTCGTTATTGGAGTTGAAAGATTTTACAACGACACAACTACTAGGGATGGTAAAAATTATTAAGAGCCCTTTTCCTGTATTTGGACAAATTTCTATATTTGTTGCAATTTTATGAGGTCATTTGAGCTCGCATTTTTATTACCTTCCAAACTATAGAACTTTTTTGTTAGTTGGTATACAGCCCATAATATTTAAATAAATGTGTTGATGTTTTTTTTAGATTGGATCAAATTTACATTTTTTAAAAGCTAATGAACAGATCTTCAGTAGTAGAAAATTTTTCAGAATTACATTAATTTTAAAAAAAACTGTAAAAGTACTCTTTTTTTATTCAGGTTTTCATATATTTATTTAATGCATTTCTCTCACGTAATGATGCATAATAACAAATTGGTAATTCCAAATTATCAATTCAAACAAGAAATCAATTTTCATTTATTTTATAAAAACAATACATTTTAAATAACTGTACGAAAACAAAATTGCAACATTTTAGTTTTTCACAAATCAGTGGATTGTATTTCTTCTCCAAGTGGCTGCTAGAGTGAGGGAAATAAAAAAGAACTAAATAGCAGACAGAAGGTATACTCGTACTATATTTATGCAATCTGGTATAGGTACGTATGTAAGTATGTAGTACATAAATGGTAACTTGCATTATTTGTTGGTGTGGTAGGCGTTTTGTGATAATTTGTTTTGTTATTTTTATTTACTGGTTCTAGGAGCTTTGTATTTTATTTGATTGTGTAATTTTATGGTTTCAGTGGTAATATGTCAGATTGTACTTATTCAAAATCAGCCCAAAACTTTGGATTTGAAAAAAAATAAAATGCACGACTGGGTCGTACGAACTTGCTCTTATGTAAAAGACTAAGAATTTATTTAAAAAATGAATGCTATTTGAGAAAAACTACTCAAAGGTATAAAATTAATTTTTTTTAATAACTAAAACAACTCCTTTAGTAGTTGGAGCTAAAAACAGGATGAATGTTATGTTTTCCAAACCTTTTAGAAACTTCTCTATAAAAAATTTAATTAAAATCCGTTCCACCGATAATGAGAATTTCAAAAAATGGTTCTATGGTAGGTACAGTCAGTAATACCTTAATTTCAAAATTTTTGTATTAAATTATAGATTTTTTTATTTGTATTTGTATTTATTGATAAAGCAACGCTGTACATCAAGATTAACTTATATTTAGTACAGGATATAAGAAACAATAAGAATTAAAATAAAATTGAAAAGTAAAAGAGAAACAAAAATTGAAACTAAATTATACTTGAAGAGAATAAAAACAAAACATATTCAATTTACTTGTTTACTAATTGACATTAAATTAAAGTCGCAACCAAAACATATTCATACATAATATTGTAAAACGGCAAAAATGATAAAAAAATAAAAGAACAGTAGAAAGGAAAAAAAAAATTATCTCAACTCAGACTAGAAAAGTGAATAAAACATAATTTGAGAAATATTCTGTGTTCAAAACTCGACCTCACATGATTGGGCAAAACATTCCATAGCTTGACAGCGTAAATGAAAAATTGCCTGCTTGAAGTCAAACAGGTAAATATAGAAGGTCTCAGTACTATAGAGCGATTGGAGGAGCAAAAAGTGATTTTATCAAACAAATAGCCTGGTTCTTTCTTATGAATAATCTTGAAAAGTAGGGAACAGCAACGATACCTGAGAAAACCATCCAAACTACATCCAAGCAGTTGGCGAACTTCTGGCGAAATATGATCAAACCTGCGAAGATTAAAAATGTATCGAGCTACCGAATTAACAGCAACTCTGAGCTTATGAAGCGATAGGGAATCAGAATTGGCAAACAACTCACAGCCATAGGAGATTATTGGTATTATAAGGGCTTTTGCCAGCTTTAACTTCACTTGGGTAGGCAGAACTGTTTTTGTTACCGATAGCCCTCTTAGCGATCCATAAACTTTGGATGTGATGGAATTTATATGGGTATCCCAAGTTAATTTATTATTGAAAATTATTCCAAGATTTTTGGCATGGCTAACGTATTCAACTTGGCAGGAGTTTAAAACGATGGGAGGAAAGTCGGAGAAAAACGGCTGATGCTTTGATATAGGTATTGCTTTTGTTTTTTCGGGGTTAAGTTTCAGACCGTTACGATTGGACCATTCGTGTATATCACATAGATCAGCATTTAATTTTGCAATCGCATCCTCAACCATACCAATAGGGAAACTTATATAGAGCTGAACATCATCGGCATATATATGAAAATTACAGAAAGATACTACTGAAGGTAAGTCATTAATAAACATTGAAAACAGTAATGGGCCAAGTATTGATCCTTGAGGAACACCATTATTAACGGGATTAAAAGAGGACAATTTACTATTACATGAAACAGCTTGCATTCGGTTAGTCATATATGAATAAATAAGTTTGTTAGAAGTATCACAGAAGTTAAAGTATTGCATAAGTTTATCACAGAGAATATTAGGATTAACACAGTCAAATGCTTTAGAGAAGTCCAATAATGTTATCACAGTTGTGTAGTTACTATCAATTGCCATTCTTATGTCATCAGAAACTTTTAATAAAGCTGAGGTGCAGCTATGCCCGGAACGAAAACCTGACTGCAAAGGATTTAGAAGCTTTTTCACACGGATAAATTTTTTTATTTGATTGCTTATAATGGATTCAAATACTTTGGATAGGAAAGGAAGGATGGCAATGGGTCTAAAATCGGAGTTTGAGCCTTTTTTGGGAATAGGGATAATTTTAGATTTTTTCCACACTGAGGGGAAAGTAGATGTCATGATAATGGTATTAAATATGTAGGTGATATAAGGCAGGATAAAAGGAAGGAGAATTTTCACAAAGTCTGGGTGAATGTTATCGAGTTCGATAGCCTTGGATTTAATGGAGAAGATTGAGTTTCCTACAGTTAATGCATCAACTGTTGCCAAACAGAATTCGTTTTCTCTATTAACCACTGGTGTTGAGGTGACAGAGGTAGTAGGGGAAATTGGCGCAGAAAACTTATTGTTCAGCTCATCGAGATCAATATCATCGGTAACCAAGGTATTATCTTTTGTCAATCCAACATTACGGACTTCTTTCCATAGAAACTTAGAGGAATTATTGACATTGAATCTATTATTATAATAGTTAAGTTTAGCGGACCTTATAAGCTTTGTAACAAGGTTACGAGATAATTTAAAGCTACGAAGCATATCAGCGCAGCCAAAACGTTTCCACCGACGATAAAAAATATCTCTCTTTTTAATGGCATTCAAGATACTATTAGAGAGCCAGGGACAACTGGGCGATTTTAGGATACGGGTTTTAATAGGTACATGTTTGTTAAACAAATAATCAATTGACATGGTCAGAAACTCTGTTTGTACGTTAACGTCAGATGATAAAAATATTGAGCTCCAATCAATAGATGAGCAATCGCTAAAAAGACTTTCAACGTTTACATTGCGGAAATCGCGATACTGTATAGACTGACACGATTCCTTTTGAACATGCAAGTCAAATGTAGCAAAGACGAGGTCATGGTATGAAAACACAGGGACAGATAACTGACTAAAACATTTAACAAGATTTTCATTACTTACGAGAAAAATATCTAAAAGTGACGGCGCGCAGTTGGGCTTAAAGTGCGTTGGCTCTGTGTAGTTCACAAAAGAAAGACCAAGACAATTCATAGAGGTTTTAAAAGAGTGAGATGACGAGTGAAGGAGATTAATGTTCAAATCTCCACACAAAATTAATTTCGGTGCAAGATGAGATATATCTTCTACAATTGGAGTAATAACGCGTGAATGTGCGATATGTGGTGGAATATAAAGAGATCCAATTATGCATTTGTTCTCACCATTCAATATATCGATGAAAAAATAGTCGCAAGGCTGAGTGCCGTCTGAGCACTTGACTACACTAGACTTAATATAATTTTTAACATAGATAGCAACGCCCCCGCCGGTTGTCCGTGTTCGGTCGGCTCGATACGGCCTTTTAAATCCACGCAGAGAGAAAAGACTACTTTGCAAGTTAGGATGAAACCAAGTTTCAGATACGCAAACGATGTCGATTAAGCTGTTCTCAAATAACATTTTGAACTCATCAAATTTATTCACTAGACTCTGAGCATTAATGTGGCAGATATGCAATCCATTATTACTCCTACAAATCGTGTTGAGTAAAAATTTGTTTTTATCATTTACACTGCCAAATCCACCATTATGATTGCTGGTCATGATTAAGATAAACGTTAGTGCCCACAGCGAAGAGAGATTCGAACACAAATTTATTTGCCTCAACATTGGTTAGATACAAAATACGTAAACAAAAGAAAACAGTCAGAGCAGAGATAATTTGTACATAATTATTTAAAAATTTGAAAGAAAACCAGAGAAAATGATAAATAAAAAATTTATAATAATAAAATTTGAAAGAAAACCAGAGAAAATGATAAATTTTGGTGCGAAAAGAAAAGCAATAGGAACAAATAATAAAAAAAATTAAATAAGACTTGACTACTCGTATCATTATTGAATGTTGACGTCTGAACCGATGACTCTCCTTATGTCTCCAATGTTGTGAATCAGAGTGGAAGTTCGGCTGTTGATGGGACAGATGTAAACTTGCCCATTGAATGTATATACTGATGAAAGAAGAGACTTTCGCTTTAGTCTCAGTGCATGCCGCTGCAGTTGATAATTGTTTTTTGTCAGGCTTTCGTTAATGTAAAAATGAAGTGATGAGTCAAAGCCAATGTCAGAGAGCGAGAGTGGAGAATTTTTACTTTTGCAGAAGCTTGCAGTGGCTCGCATAAGATTTATTTTGTCTTGCTTGTCAGCAAATTTTATGATAATACAGGCGTCAGCGGGGGAGAGATCATTGCGAGAGCTCTTTTTAGCGCGAAAGATACTACGTAAGCGAGGAGGAGGGATATCAACTGTAGTGCATACTTTGTTATATAGAGTCTCCAAATTTTCCCCAGGAGTCTCTGGCACGCCAAAAACTACAGCATCACAGCTGATTTTCTCTCGCTCGAATTTATCGACAACGAGGTCAAGTCGTAGGATGTTTTGGGACGCTGTTTGTAGTTGTTCTTCAAGAAGCGAATTATTATTTTCTCTAACCTGTACGCTCAGAAGATGTTCAAGAGCAGATATTTTATCATCTTGGGCATTTAGACGATTCTCTAGAGTTGAAAGTTTAGTATTCAGCGACTGCGAGAAAGTCTCCATCCATTTTTCCAGCTTAACTTCTATGCGGCTCCACAGTTTATCAGCTATAGCAGCTGGATTACGTTCGGCAACAACACTCGGAGAGCTTATACTTTCTTGTTGTTGTGCACGACTACGGGTCTTAGCACTAGCAGCCATTGTTTAATGTAGGTATAATAATTTTGTTTCGATTAAAGAAAAGAAAAAAACTAAATTTTACACCGCACAATGCAAGTTTAAGTAGAAAACAATGACTACACCAGATGCGAGATGCAAAACCCAATAAATATACTTGGTTTTAAGCTACTAAACTGCAGTTTAACTTAGAAAAACAAGATTATAATCGGACGACGAAATTAACACACCTCTCTTCAAATATAATATTTGAAGTAAAAAAGATCGTAAAAATTAATCCAAAGAAAAAAAAATATCAAAATTCTAGGCGCCGTTTTCGAGAAAAACAGGACTTTTGAAAACCATGTTTTTAACATTTGTGGTGCGTACCGTTATTTTTAGGTAAAGTGCAAATTTTGTGCTCATATCTTGTAGATTATATTGAGAAACTTTTATTTATTAAGATAAACAAAAAATCTAGCATGGGGTTTTCGAAAAAAAAAAAAAATACTTTTTTTAAAAATTCAAGAAAAATTGTTTGAAAATTTGAACATACAATACTAGTATACATCGTGGTGTCGTGGGGTCAACACGTACTCTGCTTTCTTTTTTTATTTTCTTTTGTTTTTGATCTATAGTTTTAAATAAAAAGTAAAAAATGCCTTGTTTCTAAAAAAAACCTACTAGACATAATCAGTCAAAGATTAAATGTGAAGGTTGCAATCACCATTTTCGCTGAAATTGTGTTAATATTAAGCCACAAGACGTTGAGTTTTTTAATAAATCAAACAAGCAATTTCGATGCAATAGTTGCGCTACCGCACGTAGAAACTCCTCCTTCTTCAAGCTCATCGAAACATCAAAAAGAGCGCACTCACAAAGATATTTTTGTTAATGAGTGCAATATTTCTCCTTCTTCTTCTGTCTTATTGCAGAATAAATCTACCTCAGCTCCAAATCCAACTATGGCGCTTGAGAAACAATTCGATGAAGGACCGACTCTCTTACAACAACTACACAATAACGATCATCACCACCAGACGTCTCAACAGTCTGAACAACTACAACACCAGAAGTTACATTTTAAATTAAACAAAAATCAACACCAGCAAGCACAACTACAGGTACAAGATGACCACGAACCTTGCTCTTTTGATGATGTACTTAACACGACAACAACATCTCCAAAGCTAATTTCTCCGCTCGAAGCACAAGTTGATTTACAACGGACTACTTCTCACCTTAACATTCAAGATCATCTTCAGTATGAACACAATGCCCAACAACAACACGATCTGTTACAGCTTGGCGAGAATATTCAACTACCAAAACATCCACAATTATCCTCAACTGACTTCCAAATCAAACATCATCAACTTCAACAAAATTCTACTCAGATTAGTAAAGTGATTACATTAGAAACAGTTTTTAATGAAATTGTTGCATTGAGATCTGAAAATGCTTATACACTCTCTTTAATAAGCTCTTTACAAGAAGATAAATGTAAACTCTGGCAAAAAGACAATGTTTTACAAAGTGAGTTAAATGTTTTGCATCAACAAAAAAGAGAAAAATATGCTGAAATATTTGGAGGGTATGATTTTATATCTTGTTGCTATGCTATAATGATCATGCCACTGACTGGTGGTGTTTCAGCTTTTATTATGAGAGAATTTGTTTTAATTTGAAAAGTTGTGATGTTCTGAAAGTGAAAGTAAATTCTAAAAATTTAACATTTTTCTGTGTCTATAAATTTATTCATTCCTCTAATGACGTGTTTTGCGAGGAATTGGATAATCTGCTATCAAGTGAGTCACCAATGATATTATTTTGTTAGGAGATATTAACATAGACATTTTTCAAAACTCTACTCATGTTGATAATTATTTATTATTAATGTCATCATGGCTTAGAATCATGTGTGAATAGACCGACTCGTATTACAGATACTTCTAAGACTTGCCTTGATCATATAATGATTCGTTTTACTAGCTCCCATAAATTTCTATTCAGTAGCGCCGTTATTGACTTGTAAATAACCGACCATTGCATGACTTCAGTTTCGTCCTCAAATAATACGACTTTTTGCTCTTCATTTATTCAAACTGATTTCGTAACACTAAATAATTTACTTTGTTTTGAATGCTGGGTAAATGTTATAGACCGAGAGCCCACAGCCATTTTTGGGTGTGATTGATAACAAAAAATAATTAGCATAATTAGATAGGCCTTTTATAGTTATTTATAAATGTGAACGTCTTGCATACTCTAGTGGGCGCAATAGTGCATTATAGTGCATCAAGTATGCAGTTCTTTCCAAAGTCTAAAAAATTGGGATACAAAATTTGCCATAACTTCAAAATGAAGAGCTAAGTGTCCTGATTGCAAATATCGAGGTCCAAGACGTTTTGAAGGTGGCCTTCTTAGTGCAAGAAGTTGCCTATTCTTATCGCGTCTGGCAGCCAGAAGGCTGTGTGTAAAACGTCTTGGACCTCGATATTTTCAATCAAGGGGCTTAACTCTACATTTTGGCAAAGTTGTTATCACAATTATTTGGACTTGGAAAGAACTGCATACTCGATGCACTATTGTGCACTATTGCTCCCACTAGAGTATGAAAGACTTTCACATTTGTAAATAACTATAAAAGGCCTATCTAATTATGCTAATTATTTTTTGTTATCAATCACACCCAAAAATTGCTGTGGGCTCTTAGTCTATTATTAGTGAAAGTGACCTTTCGAAATCTTATCTCATGTTCATTCAAACTCTTAATAACTTAATAAGAAATAATAAACATAAAAGGCTCAAACCATGGATAAGTTCTGACTTGCTTAGCAAACTAAGAAAAAAGAACAAACTTTACAAGAAGAAAATTAAATATCCGTCAAATGCAAATGTTTCCAGTTCATATAAAAAACTTTGTAAATAAATTTCAAAAGACGTTTCATTGTGCAAAAACAATTTTAATTTAAACAAGTTTTGTGAAATCAAAGGAGATTCAAAAAAAGAATGGAAACTGACATACTTAACAAATCAAATCAAACTGAACAAATCAAAAACATGAAATTTAATGGCAAAATTATGGACAATCCAAAGGATCTGGTTAATTTATTCTATGACTATTTTGCTTCTGTTGGCACAAAAGTGTCTGAAAGTTGTGCTACCTTCACAAATTGCGAATGCCCAGATTTTGATGTACCCAATTCAAGCTTCTTTTTCGCGCCCATTACTTCTTTTGAGTTGTACAGATTGATAACTTCACTCAAAAATTCAAATTCTAAAACTTCAAACTGCTTCTCTAATAATTTTGTTAAAAAAAATTGCTTTTAACATTTGCGATGTTTTATCTCATATTTTTAATAAAAGTATTCTTCAAGGTGTCTTTCCAGATGACTTAAAACAAGCCGTTATTCAAAAAGGGGGATAAGACATCCTTGAATAATTATAGACCAATTTCATTACTTTCTGTTTTTTCTAAATTATTTGAAAAGGCGGTTAAGAACCGTATGATCAATTATTTAGAAATTATTGGCTAAGAACTGAATTATTTTTTATCAACAAGGTGAAACTTTGGCTTTTTGACCTTAATTATCAAGATGTAAATGAGCTTCTGTCTGTAATTATTTAACTGTCTAGAAATGTATTGATTATAATTCTCGTTATGTTATTTTTATTTCAATATATTCTTAAATTGTTATTTTATTGTCGTGTTGTTAATAGTAAATATAATTTAATACATACTTCTATCTTGTCGTGACCCCACATCACTTTTTATATTATAAAATGTTCTTTTATTTTATTGCTGTATGCTTCCCCAGCTGCTTTATACTCTAGTTCTATGTGTTCTACCGATTGTAGCTCTTAAAATTGCTTATTTTTTAACTGATGCTACTATTGCATATGTTTAGTTTTAAGATTCAAGAATTTGATAAAGAATAAAATTTAACTAACTAACTATTCAAATTTTTGGGTAGTCTTAATAAAAAATGGTTCCAAGGGGAGAAAAGATTAATAATCACTTTTCAGAAAAAATTTTTCAACCATTACTTTAAGCAAATAATTTTTTTTGATTTTTTTTAATAATCTTTCAATTTTTGAGAAATAAAAATATATATAAAATTTCGAAAAAAAAATTCGTAAATTCCACAAAACAACTTTTCACATTGCACATATCAAATTACATTTTTTGGGAAAGTGATAAGTTTTTCTATTCCACAATATTATTTGCAAATCTCACTTTGCACTCTATGCAAAGTCTTTACTCTCTCCTGCACTTTGCGTTGCTAAATACGAGTTTATTTGTTTGTTTGTATGTAATAGGTAATCTATGGACCTACTGGACCGATTCGTAAAATTCTTCGCTAATAAAAAGATACATTATTTCTGAGTAACATAGGCTATTTTTTAATTTTGATAAAATTAAGTTTTATGATAGAAATATCAATATTTGTAAGTCAAGTTCACGACTATATTCGTTTTTTGGTTCGATTTTGTAAGGTTTTTGATTTTTATCTTTTTAAGGAGTGGTTCAAAAACTTTGAATGTTTAAAAGTACTGTTAAGCCGAGATATTCAAGTTTTAAAAATTCAAACTCACCGTTTTTACCGTTTTTCATGATATCTTTTTTATTGTTATATATAGAAGGCTGATATTTTTACACATAATACAATTAATTAAACTTAATGTGAACGGGATTTTTAAAGTGAATTCACATATCGGCTTATTACACATCAGTACATTGATTTGTTTTTTTCTTATTTCGCATGTTAATAGAACAACGATTATTTTGATACCTCATTTGTTAATGTACGTGCTATAGATACATACATCACAATCTTAAATTATAAATTAATCAAAAATCGTTTAAATTTCATCGAAATCGCAAAATTCGACTGATGTTGGTTGATTAAAATAGTTATTACTTCTCTGCTGGAATCACCAAATGACAGTCTCTATTTGTGTAAAAAAATATTTGGGGAGGGGTGTACCCTTTTAAGCGAAAAGGGGAGGTAAATCGGTTTTCAATTCAATTTTCATTATTAAAAATGTAAAAGTTGATGAAAATTTTCGGAATATGGAAAAATAGTATTCTGGCCTGGTCCACCCCGGACAGTAGTGCCACTAATAAAGCTTATAACTTCAATAATATCTAACGGATCTTCATCGTTGAGGTAAATAATAAAAGGGGAAATATTATTCTATTTTTTTGTGTAAAAACATTGCAAAATTACAAAATTTCAAGTTTATTGTAAAATCAATTTTATTCTTATCATTTTAAATTAAAAAAATGGTAAAAATAATTTCATAATTTAAAAAAAAAAATTACAACCCACCTATAGATTGAATTCCCCTCTAAGATAATACCAAACAATGCTTTAGGCTCAATTCAACAGTAGAAGCCCTAAAATTGTTTGTATTGTTTTTTTACGATTTTAATAAAAATCGACTCGACATGACATCATAAATTATTGTTTTTCTTCCAAAATCCAAAATAGATCTTCGACCTTATTCGGTAGGTTGGGGTAGGTGCGAGGTTGGGTGTATGCAAGGTTTCTTTTGCATTTACAGAATATGGATTTAAAGAAACTTTGAATTTACCCTATGGCCTATATTCATTTTTTTATACTTCACTTTTTTACCATAAAAAAGTGCTTCTCCTCCATAATTTGATGTTTTTAATCAACAGCACACTTTTTTATCGATTCATTAAAAAAAGCGCATTTTGGTGGGGGGGAATTCCGAATAAGGACCTAGATCTTAATTTAAAAAAATGGTTGTCTCAAGTTAAAGTCTAAAGCCGCAATACCATTGACATCATTGGGCCACCGCACTGTGTTTTGAAATAAAGCATCTATTATAACGTCGACAACTCTATGGACGGTTCTGCAAACTGTTGATTTTGCAACACAATGTATAGCTGCAACCTCCATGGTACTGGCAACCATTTCTGAGCCAATGCAAGCACAGTAGCAGTTGATTTTCAGCCGAAAAAACATGACTGCGCTGTGTATTGTGCTCTAATCTTTCTCCAATTTTATTTAAAAGGAAATCAACTTGACTTTGATTTAAATGAAAGCACGAACGAAACAGCATAATTATAGCTTGAACCAATTCAGTTGGCCAACGATATTATTTTTTGACCTGTGGGGTTTAGGGATTAATTGTAGATTAGTGTTAATTAGTTACATTAGTGTATACGAGTTTGAATAATTTTTACCTACGAGTTTTTAAGAATTTATTTTACCTTAAAATAATTATTATAAATTTGTACTTCAGAAATAAATATAAAACATAATAATAAAATAAAAACAATATAAATAAGAATAATATAATTTAAATTTTAAATGTTCATTTACATATACTTAGTTTTAAGAACTAATGTCGCTTTCATAGTCGGTTGAAGAATCGTCACCTGGATTAATTATAATTGAATCCGAAATTGTGTTCCACGTCAGGTCGTGAGAAAAGTATTCTTCCTCAGTTCTTATGGCTTATTTTTTGAAAATTCTTCCTCTGCTAATTTTTGAACATCCAATAAATTGAATGTTGTGTTTCGTGAACCTACTCTTGCCTTGACAGTTGCCAAAATATTTTCAATGGGATTGAGATCTGGATGATAGGTTGGTAAACGTAGAACCTCATGTCCCATGCCGTGTATGATATCGTCAATCTTATGCTTTGGGTTGTGTGTAGCTCGGTGTCCTTTTATTAGCTCATACAGTTCAAGTTTCAACATCTGTATAGTATGCGGAATATTGTTTTCGGTTAGCCATCATCTCGGATTTCTTGCTAGCAGAAGTTATTTGTTTTTCTTCTAAATTTTTGGGGTACGAGGCGTTGTCCATTACAATAACTGAAGGTTCCTCCAAGTTATTCAAAACTTGTTCTTGAATCCATTTGCGGAAATTTTCGAAGTTTATGTCGTCGTGATAGTCTCCCGTTTTCGTTCCAGATTTGAATAAAAGTAAGCAGTTTTTCACGAAACCTTTTTCACCTTTTTCAATGGCATGCGCCATTATCAGCCTCTTCTTCACTCGCATGAGTTTAATATCATTTCTTTCACAGAGAAGTTTCCGGTTGTTTTGAGTTTTTTGTAGCTAAATCCGTTTCTTCTTAAAATCCTGTTGAGGGACGTAATACTTAAGTTAAACTCCAGATCTTCCTGTACTCGTTGTCTCAATATATTTAAGGATATCATCATTTTTTCCTCCTGGTGAAAGTTGTGCATTATACGCCGAATAGCTGCGATGTCAAATTCGTCTAGTCCAGTTTTCCACTTCGTATGCTGCACTTTTTTATTTGGTGACTGCACAACTCCTGTCTCTTCGTATTCCTTAATAATCCTTCTGATTAAACGTTCAGAAATTCCAGTAGTTTCCACTGTTTGCGTTGTTGCGTAACTCACAGGATTTTCAAGAAACGAATTCTTTGCTTCTTCCAGTTTCATTATATATCTTAACAACTATCTTACGCGCCTGGCTTCCAATAGGTTTTCCTTTTCTAAACGGATCCATTAAAATTTCTTTTAAATGTATTTCAATGTATTATTCTTGGTTGTTTTTTTTTAAACTGAATTGCAAACCAAAGCAAATATCATTTAAATACGTTAATTCCCTCTGATGCAAAAATTCATTCTTAAAAACTCGTAGGCAAAAATTGTACAAGCTCGTACACACTAATATGACTAATTAACACTAATCTACAATTAATCCCAACCCCACAGGTCAAAAAAAAATATACCAAATATACACTAACGCCTTAAAATAAATATAAACACAACGCCCCCGGAACCTTTCTTATTAAGCCACAAATCATAAAACATAGAAATAAACAATAATCCCTAAACTTTTTGTCATTAATTCTATGTCGCAGCTCGCAGGTAGTTTTTTTTGTCTAACCCAATTGCATTTTGCAATAGACTTATAGTTTTATTATAGGTGCACTGAAGTTTTTAGATATCAAGCTATGAAAGAAAAATAAACCATGATCATATCTTATTCAAAGAAAGTCCATCGCTGAAAATTCGTTTCTATTTTACTGTGAGCGAAGCTATAAACAAAACTCACCCTCCTAAGTGCTTCAGTATGATCTATGATCGCAGCAGCGTCATTGACGACAACGCCGGCATGTACATCTTTTTTTTCTTTTTTTCAGTGATTTTTCTGTCTCTTTAAGAATTAAAGAGTAGAGCAGAGAAATTTAAAGAGACCTGCGCAGTAGAATGGCCAACTGAATTGGTTCAAACTAAACTTGCAAAGTCTTTGCAAATTACACTTTTCAATACTTTGTACAAGAAAACGTACGTGGAACAGAAATAGCAAAGAGAATATAAGAATTGCAAAGACTTGGCAAATTACACTTTTCAATTTCAACTTATCACTCATCAAATTTTATAGTTCTGAGGAACATAAAGTTTTGCAAATTGACGAAAAATTTGATAAGTACAAAGTGAAAAGTTGATAAGTTGGTAGCTTATTAGCTTTACCCGACTATATTTCCCTCCCATTATAATATTCAGATATTCAAAATCAATGTGCATCGGTATCTCCTCTTAAATCATCTCCCACTTTCCTAAAACGCTCGCACTGTCAGTGATGCCATATCGTGGGTTTTATCCCTTTTTGTGGGTTTTTTGGTCTTAAAAAAGCAAAAAGGGATAAAGGGTTTTTTTGAAGCTCGTAGAACAAAAAAAGGGTTTTTTCATAATGAGAATTTTCGTTTTTCGTTTGTTAAAAAAAAATTCCTACTAATCTAACTAAATCTTACTAATATATAATAATACGTTGTATATTACAGAAAATATATTTTTGGGTCAAGAATACGAGGATTCCTTGATCTAGTTGGACAGCGCCGAAAGAGCAGATTTAAAAACAAATTGTTTGAATTTTTATAAATCATCCGTTTCAAAACTAATCAACCGAATGCCTTTTAAGGATGCTGTTGTTGGTCAACTTCAATTTCTTGGCTCAAATATACCATTTAATATTTTCTACTGTCCAGCAATAGAAATTTTTCAATATCCGATCTTTTGAATCAAATTTGCATTTTGCTTATTAAGATCATGCTTCCAGGCCAAAAATATTTACTGCTACAATTTTGAAATTAAGGAGGAGCACTTAGCCGTACATAATTCAAAAATATACAAATAAAATATGTAAATGTAATAATGTTCATATAGGTATCAGTTCTTATAACTGCATACGTGATTTTCTTATAAGTTAAGTGTGAAATAAGTTTTTTTTTGTTTTTTCTTAAAGGTTTAGGCACTTGCGATTTCAATCGCACGATTTTTTAGTCGCAAAAATAGAACACATGAATTTAAATGAGAATGAACGTACTTGCTACCAACAAATCATGACGATTTAGGCTAGGACCGCACTTGCGATTTTTCGTCGAGGCAATTAAAAAGTCGTAGTCGCTATAAATTATTGTCATGCACGCACTTGCGATTTTTTTGCGCGCGATTATTTAATCGCAAAAAATAAAACACACTACTTCTTATGTGAGTGCACGCATTTGCTACAAATAAGCAGCGACAGAAAAATCGCTTGAAAAAATAGAACTTGTTTCATTTTTATAATCGCTACGATTTTTAAGTCGCATGTGCGTGCATTCACATTTAAGGCCATGTGTCTTACTTTTTGCGACTAAAAAATCGTGGATTAAAAATCGCAAGTGCGTGCATGCCAATTTCTCTTTGCGACTACGATTTTTAAGTCGTAGTAATTTAAATCGCAAGTGCGGGCATATCCATTTGAGAACATGTGTTTCATTTAAGTTTACGACAATCGCATCGCAAGAAAAATGAAACAAATTGCGACTTTTAAATCGTCATGATTTGTTGGTAGCAAGTGCGTTCATTCTCATTTAAATTCATGTGTTCCATTTTTGCGACTAAAAAATCGTGCGATTGAAATCGCAAGTGCGGTCCTAGCCTTAAAAGTAGCACTTTGTTTCATTTTTCTTGCGATGCGATTATCGTAAACTAAAATGAAACACATGTACTCAAATGGATATGCCCACACTTGCGATTTAAATTACTACGACTTAAAAATCGTAGTCGCAAAGAGAAATTGGCATGCACGCACATGCGATTTTTAATCCACGATTTTTTAGTCGCAAAAAGTAAGACACATGGCCTTAAATGTGAATGCACATGCGACTTAAAAATCGTAGCGATTATAAAAATGAAACAAGTTCTATTTTTTCAAGCGATTTTTCTGTCGCTACTTATTTGTAGCAAATGCGTGCACTCACATAAAAAGTAGTGTGTTTTATTTTTCGCGATTAAATAATCGCGCGGCAAAAAATCGCAAGTCCGTGTATGTCAATAATTTGTAGCGACTACGACTTTTTAATCGCCTGGACGAAAAATCGCAAGTGCGGTCCTAGCCTAGGTGTGAAATGAGTTTTTTTTTTGTTTTTTTTTTTTACCAGACTGAATGTGTGATTTTTTGTTTTTTATTGTTCATTTTATTTTATTTTTAAGTTTGTTGAAGACTGAATAATAAATACATAAATAATTAATAATAAATACTCGTATGTTTTGTTATAAAAAAATTGTTTTTTTTTTTTAATTTTAAAATGGATTATAATAAAACAAAAACATTACAGAGAATAATTTGTGCGGGCTCTAGGTCAATAAAACAAGATGTTACTGGTTAAGCGACGTTTCGAGCATGAATACGCTCTTCTTCAGGCCTTTTTATTCGAAATTTAAACAAAAAATTTGTATGTCAGTAAAACATATTTTAACAAAATACAGTGTCATAAAACTTACAATAAACATTAAAAAACCTGGTTTAACAACATTAAGACATATGAAAAATTCTTCGCACTTAAAACACTGCAATAATAATGAAATTAATTAAAATTTAGCAAACAATTACAAAATTTAAATTATTCATTACATTTTACGAATATTTTTTAATTAAATTGCAAAACATTACAAAGAACAAAACTACCCAATTTCACACAAAAAGAACAATTTAATTTTGTTTTTCCCCACTGTTTCATTTTCTCCTAACGAGTTGGCTATACATGTTGCAGAGATTATCACAATCAGACCGTCTATTGACTGTGTTATTTGTGTTTATGATGTGCAACATCTCTAACAACATTCTTTTACCATGGTGCCTCTCTACTTCTAATACTCTCACATTATCAAAGTCTGGTCTATGTTCTTCCTCTATACAGTGAAGTGCAAGTGCAGTTTTCTGAGCACCACCATTCTTGATATCGGAGCGGTGGCCGGAGAAGCGATTGCGCAGCTTTTGTTTAGAAGTGCCTATGTATACCGCTGAACATGCCATTTCTTTCCCACCTAAGCAATCGATTTTGTAGACAACGTCTGACTTGTCCATGTTGTCCATCGTTCCCTTAGTGTTGGTGAAGAGTAAAGATTTCAAAGTGTTAGCGGATTTAAAAGCTATTCTCGTCAACTCTTTATTTCTTATCGGCGCTGCTATCATACGAGTTGAAAGAGATGGGACGTATATAGCGCTTCGGTAAATAATTGGTGGTGGATCATTTTGAGGGGGATCTGCGTTCTTTCCATTGTAATTCCTTATTAGTTTATTGATTACATGCGCGGGGAATGAATTGGAGCACAGGGTGTCTCTTATTATTCTTATGTTTTTCTTTTCAAAATTATTATGACTTGTTTCAAGAACACGATAAATAAAGTTTTTTGCAGTATTCATAATAATTTGTTTAGGATGTTTTGAGTGGAAGTTAATAAGACGTCCAGAAGATGTGGGCTTCTTATACCAGTCAAATATAATTTTACCGTTATGTCTGATAGCCTTAACATCAAGGTATGGCAATTCACCATCTTTTTCCATTTCCACGGTAAATTGGATCCGCTGGTGAAAAGAGTTCAACGCCATAAGTGTGGCTTCAACTTCACTAGATTTAACTATGGCAAACAAGTCATCAACGTACTTGGTAATAATTTTGGGTTTCAAGGCCAATTTTCCTAGACTATCCTCCAATAAAGCTTCCATCGCTATATCTGCCAAGATCGGTGAGGCTGGGCTGCCCATAGGTACTCCTTGCTTCTGTTGGTATATCTTTGAACTAAACTCCAAATAATTGTTGTCTATAATGCAGAAACGTAGCATTTCCATAAACATAGATTTTTTGATTTTGGTATGCTTTTGTATATCTTTCCATTTCTTCTCAATAAGCTCTAATATCAAACGAATTGGGACATTTGTGAATAATGACACTACATCAAAGGACACCAAAACATCATCATTTTCTATACTTAAAGGAGAAACCACATCGATAAAGTTCTTCGTATTTTGGACATTATATTTAGAGTTTTCATTCAATTTCTTCAAAATATTAACAATATATTTGGCCAGTTCAACGCATGGCACATTTGTCGAAGCACATATTGGCCTTAGTGGTATGTTATTTTTATGGATCTTAGGCAATCCGTAGATCCGAGGAGCGTTCGCAATGTATGTTGTCATACGTTTCTTCTCATATTCATTAATAATGTTTTCAGTAAATAATGTTTTAACAAAAGAATTATTAATGCCTTGTAACTTGAGTGTTGGATTGTCTCTAAGGATTCTATAAATACATCTATCTCCTAACAAATCGTTCATCTTGCTTAAGTAATCCTTCTTATAAATGGCCACTGTAACATTACCTTTATCAGCAGGTACAATGTACACTTCCTTATGGTATTTTAAGAATTTAATTGTGTCACTGCAGATCTTGTTGATAAATTTATCAAAAGGTGATGTTTTAGTGGATCGAAGATGATTTTGCAAAATTTGTGTAAAATTTGCACGAGCCAATTCCTGGTCACCCTGTTCCAATGTTTTTATCATCTCTTCTCCATCTGTTATGATTTTAAAGAGGGGAAGCTTTTCTTTTGTTATAGGCAATGCAAACTTTTGCCCTAATGACAACAACCATTTCACGTCCTCTGGAAAAATAACATCAGTGTTATTCACAAACCAATTTTCATTAAACTTAATCCCCATCTCATGCTTAAGATGTGTTTTTAATATTTGAAGCTTTCTTCTTTGGATGTTTTTTGTTATTTTGTTTGTTCTATTGTATGTGCTTTCTTGACTTGTGAAAAAACTTAAGCTCTCATCATCAGACAATGTCATGTTGATAGAATTTTCGGCTTTCAATAAAATCAATTTTTGTCTATGAACTTGCGCATGTTTAAGTGAGATCGCAATATTAAGTAGTTTTGTATGAAAGTTCTCTATGTGAGTGAAAAGTTTCCTTTCTATTTGTGTATCCACTTCTTCGTTTGAAAAATCAAACATTTGATAAATGTTTGTAGATGACTTCCTAATAAAATTAGGAATCAATCCAAAGTTTCTACATTTCAGAAGGAATATTAGCGTGTTCGAATTTTTTATATGTGAAATGTTGGTCCTACTGAATTTCTTAAGGATATTGCAAGCGTCGTTACCATATTTTATTTTGATGTTATTGTAAAATTCCATTGTGTAGATGTATACGGCGTGCCCTCCGTTGAAGTATATGTGGGAATTATTTGTGACCTCTCAAATATATTACAGAGAATAATTTGTGCGGGCTCTAGGTTCTCTGTAATATATTTGAGAGGTCACAAATAATTCCCACATATACTTCAACGGAGGGCACGCCGTATACATCTACACAATGGAATTTTACAATAACATCAAAATAAAATATGGTAACGACGCTTGCAATATCCTTAAGAAATTCAGTAGGACCAACATTTCACATATAAAAAATTCGAACACGCTAATATTCCTTCTGAAATGTAGAAATTTTGGATTGATTCCTAATTTTATTAGGAAGTCATCTACAAACATTTATCAAATGTTTGATTTTTCAAACGAAGAAGTGGATACACAAATAGAAAGGAAACTTTTCACTCACATAGAGAACTTTCATACAAAACTACTTAATATTGCGATCTCACTTAAACATGCGCAAGTTCATAGACAAAAATTGATTTTATTGAAAGCCGAAAATTCTATCAACATGACATTGTCTGATGATGAGAGCTTAAGTTTTTTCACAAGTCAAGAAAGCACATACAATAGAACAAACACAATAACAAAAAACATCCAAAGAAGAAAGCTTCAAATATTAAAAACACATCTTAAGCATGAGATGGGGATTAAGTTTAATGAAAATTGGTTTGTGAATAACACTGATGTTATTTTTCCAGAGGACGTGAAATGGTTGTTGTCATTAGGGCAAAAGTTTGCATTGCCTATAACAAAAGAAAAGCTTCCCCTCTTTAAAATCATAACAGATGGAGAAGAGATGATAAAAACATTGGAACAGGGTGACCAGGAATTGGCTCGTGCAAATTTTACACAAATTTTGCAAAATCATCTTCGATCCACTAAAACATCACCTTTTGATAAATTTATCAACAAGATCTGCAGTGACACAATTAAATTCTTAAAATACCATAAGGAAGTGTACATTGTACCTGCTGATAAAGGTAATGTTACAGTGGCCATTTATAAGAAGGATTACTTAAGCAAGATGAACGATTTGTTAGGAGATAGATGTATTTATAGAATCCTTAGAGACAATCCAACACTCAAGTTACAAGGCATTAATAATTCTTTTGTTAAAACATTATTTACTGAAAACATTATTAATGAATATGAGAAGAAACGTATGACAACATACATTGCGAACGCTCCTCGGATCTACGGATTGCCTAAGATCCATAAAAATAACATACCACTAAGGCCAATATGTGCTTCGACAAATGTGCCATGCGTTGAACTGGCCAAATATATTGTTAATATTTTGAAGAAATTGAATGAAAACTCTAAATATAATGTCCAAAATACGAAGAACTTTATCGATGTGGTTTCTCCTTTAAGTATAGAAAATGATGATGTTTTGGTGTCCTTTGATGTAGTGTCATTATTCACAAATGTCCCAATTCGTTTGATATTAGAGCTTATTGAGAAGAAATGGAAAGATATACAAAAGCATACCAAAATCAAAAAATCTATGTTTATGGAAATGCTACGTTTCTGCATTATAGACAACAATTATTTGGAGTTTAGTTCAAAGATATACCAACAGAAGCAAGGAGTACCTATGGGCAGCCCAGCCTCACCGATCTTGGCAGATATAGCGATGGAAGCTTTATTGGAGGATAGTCTAGGAAAATTGGCCTTGAAACCCAAAATTATTACCAAGTACGTTGATGACTTGTTTGCCATAGTTAAATCTAGTGAAGTTGAAGCCACACTTATGGCGTTGAACTCTTTTCACCAGCGGATCCAATTTACCGTGGAAATGGAAAAAGATGGTGAATTGCCATACCTTGATGTTAAGGCTATCAGACATAACGGTAAAATTATATTTGACTGGTATAAGAAGCCCACATCTTCTGGACGTCTTATTAACTTCCACTCAAAACATCCTAAACAAATTATTATGAATACTGCAAAAAACTTTATTTATCGTGTTCTTGAAACAAGTCATAATAATTTTAAAAAGAAAAACATAAGAATAATAAGAGACACCCTGTGCTCCAATTCATTCCCCGCGCATGTAATCAATAAACTAATAAGGAATTACAATGGAAAGAACGCAGATCCCCCTCAAAATGATCCACCACCAATTATTTACCGAAGCGCTATATACGTCCCATCTCTTTCAACTCGTATGATAGCAGCGCCGATAAGAAATAAAGAGTTGACGAGAATAGCTTTTAAATCCGCTAACACTTTGAAATCTTTACTCTTCACCAACACTAAGGGAACGATGGACAACATGGACAAGTCAGACGTTGTCTACAAAATCGATTGCTTAGGTGGGAAAGAAATGGCATGTTCAGCGGTATACATAGGCACTTCTAAACAAAAGCTGCGCAATCGCCTCTCCGGCCACCGCTCCGATATCAAGAATGGTGGTGCTCAGAAAACTGCACTTGCACTTCACTGTATAGAGGAAGAACATAGACCAGACTTTGATAATGTGAGGGTATTAGAAGTAGAGAGGCACCATGGTAAAAGAATGTTGTTAGAGATGTTGCACATCATAAACACAAATAACACAGTCAATAGACGGTCTGATTGTGATAATCTCTGCAACATGTATAGCCAACTCGTTAGGAGAAAATGAAACAGTGGGGAAAAACAAAATTAAATTGTTCTTTTTGTGTGAAATTGGGTAGTTTTGTTCTTTGTAATGTTTTGCAATTTAATTAAAAAATATTCGTAAAATGTAATGAATAATTTAAATTTTGTAATTGTTTGCTAAATTTTAATTAATTTCATTATTATTGCAGTGTTTTAAGTGCGAAGAATTTTTCATATGTCTTAATGTTGTTAAACCAGGTTTTTTAATGTTTATTGTAAGTTTTATGACACTGTATTTTGTTAAAATATGTTTTACTGACATACAAATTTTTTGTTTAAATTTCGAATAAAAAGGCCTGAAGAAGAGCGTATTCATGCTCGAAACGTCGCTTAACCAGTAACATCTTGTTTTATTGACCTAGAGCCCGCACAAATTATTCTCTGTAATATATTTGAGAGGTCACAAATAATTCCCACATATAAAACAAAAACTATACATTTTTGATTTTACACTTCGTGGTTATATTTTTTTACAAAATTCTATTTTGTAATCATTTCATCCCTAAGAATGTTGCTGCCGACTTTAAAAGGCAGTCTCTTGGAAAATTTCATAATGGCTCCATTAGCAACACTTTCTACTACTACTACTAAAGGTTTTTTCAACAGGAACGCTACAAAAGTAGAGCGACAGGGACAGCAAACGACGCCATATTTCTTGCCGCTCTTTTGACATTTCTCTTCGGTAAATTTTGCCATTTCATGATGGAAAGATATACTAGTCAACGAGTCGAAATTATTAAAATTTACTACCAAAATTCGGAGTCAGTGGCCTCAACGTTAAGAGCGCTACGTCCAATTTATGGTCGTCATAATCGTCCTAGCTGATCAACAATTGAGCGTCTAGTGGAAAAATTTGAATCCACAGGCACAGTACAAAATATTCCCGTGTCAGTGAGACAAAGAAGTGCCCGTAGTGTCGAGAATATTGCTGCCGCTAAGGCTTCAGTTGCAGAAAGCCCAAATGTGTCTCTCACACGTCGTTCTCAAGCGTTGGTCATCTCTGTGAAGTCGTTGTGGCGACTTTTGCGAAAAGATCTTGGCCTACATCCTTACAAGATTAAATTGACGCAAGAACTGAAACCGCTTGACCACCAGAAGCGTCGTATGTTCGTGAATTGGGCTGAGCAACAACTTGAAAATGATTCGGATTTTCATCAAAAATCATCTTCAGCGATGAGGCTCATTTCCGGCTGAATGGCTTCGTCAATAAACAAAATATGCGGTATTGGTCAGGCAGCAATCCACACGTACTCCATGAGTCATCATTGCATCCCGAAAAAATTACGGTTTGGTGTGGTTTATGGGCCGGCGGCGTTATTGGGCCGTACTTCTTCCGTGATCAAGACCGGCACGTTACTGTGAATGGGGATCGCTACCGTGAGATTTGACGCCGTTAGCCTATTTCCTGTGGGGTTACGTCAAGTCTATGGTCTATGCCAACAAGCCAGCGACGATTGATGAACTTCGTACGAATAGTGAACGTGAAATTGCAGCAGTATCGGCCGATTTATGCTTGAAAACCGTCGAAAATTGGGTTCAGCGTCTGGACTTCTGCAAGCGTGCCCGTGTTGGCTATGCAAAAGAAATCGAGTTCCATACATAATGGCATCGAACGTACTTTCACAGGAATAAAGAATTTCATTGCTTCTTCGTCCTGGATTGTGAAATCCATCGTTCGGGGACTAAGGACTCCAAACTACTACTTACTGTATGCATTAGATAAAGGTGAACCAATGTGGACTCGGTGTCAACCCCCACAAAACTGAACTTGTCCTATTTACCTGGAAATATAAAATCCCACACATAGACCCTCCCCTCATCAAAGGTATACCGCTTAAATTCTCAGACAAAGCAAAATATCTGGGTCTTATTTTGGACAAGAAATTAAGCTGGAAGCCCAATATCCAAGAGAGAGTCAACAAATCCAACATAGCTCTTTTCTCTGGCAAAAAGCCGTAGGTAACAAATGGGGTCTACAAACTCATATAACACGCTGGCTATACATCTCAGTCATTAGACCGATACTTATCTACATATGGAGTGACAGTATGGTGGACTGCGCTGGAAACAGCAACAAACCGCGATAAGCTCAGCAAAGTCCAACGAACAGCCTGTTTAATCATGGGTGGAGCTCTCCGCTCAACTCCTTCTGCTGCACTTGATGTTCTTTTTCATCTCATACCGCTAGATATTTTTAGCAAACAATCGGCCGCTAACACAGCTATTCGACTTAAAGCCTCCTCGCAGTGGATCAATAATGATATTGGTCACTCTACTATACTGAACTCGTTCAGTAGTCTACCTAGTAACGTCGATTACACCACCCCTCATCCAAAATTTGATAAAAATTTTCAAGTATCCATCCCTTCCAGGTCTTCTTGGGAAAATGAGTCGTTTTTGATAGACGAAGCAATTCATTTCTATACAGATGGATCTAAAACCGATGACGGGGTCGGTGGAGGCGTATGCTCCGAAAAATTAAATCTTTGTCTATCTTTTCGTCTTCCCAATCACTGTAGCGTGTTCCAGGCAGAGCTTTTAGCAATAAAAGAAGTCCTCTCTTGGCTAAAAGAAAATGTTATATCGACAACCGATATACGTATCTTCTCAGACAGTCAAGCTGCCTTAAAGTCACTGGACTTTGTCTCCATTAACTCACAAACAGCCCAAAATTGTCGATCATCTCTGGTGGAGATATCAAAACAGTTTAACATTCACCTTACATGGGTGCCGGGGCATAGAGACATTCCAGGAAATTGTAAAGCTGACGAACTTGCAAAAAACGGAACAATATTACCTTTGTTGGATAGCAAATCTAACATCGGTATACCCCTAGCTACTTGTAAACTTATGCTAAAGCAAGATACCATAAAGAAAGCTAACCACAGGTGGACCAGCACCCCAACTTGCGGTCTACTAAACTGATTTGGCCATTGTTTGATGCTAAACGCTCAAAACAACTAATTTTTATTGGTAGATTGCATATTAGCTCCATTATAGGTGTCCTTACTGGGCACTGCCTAATAGGAAAACATGCTTTTCGTCTTGGAGTTCCTGCAAATGATTTTTGCAGAAGCTGCATGGACGAAGAAGAAGAGGAGTCAATTCCCCACCTTCTATGCTCTTGTCCTGCCCTAGCGCAAAGACGTAGACTCCACTTGGGAGACTACTACTATAACGATCCTAGTGATCTAAATAATTCCGACATTCACTGTCTCAAACGCTTCATTATTAGCTCAAAATGGTTTAACGAGTAAGGGGGATTTTTGAAATCCTTGTGGTATCACAACGGACCAAATATTGGTCTAAGTGTGCTGACCTTTTCCGGTCAGCAGCCACTTTAACCTAACCTAACCTATGGCTGTTGCTGCTATTCAACCCCATTATATATTGATGTGCATTCAGAGTTACCCGAGTCCACTCGTTCAGTTTTTTTCCTTGGGTTTCTGTTGAAGTGCTTTTGATTTTAGAGCTTTAAAAAAAAAGTTTTTAATGATGAGTGTTATCGTGGAGTGTTTTCATCTTTTGCATTTATTTTAATACGTTAAAAGCAGTTACAAAATTTTAAGCTGTTTTCTTTGAAGAAGAAAATTATTTGCGTAGACTTTTCGTAGCACGCGGTCAATTAATGTAAAATAAATTATTTTAATGTTAATTGTATTTTAAAAAGTTGTATTTTTTTTAAGTTTTGTGCAATTTGTTTTTTTAAGACGGATAGTTTTTTAAGAATCGTTTCTAAAGTTTTTTGAAAAGGTTTATT
The DNA here is from genome assembly GCA_963931855.1 of Philhelius festivus. Taxonomy (NCBI): domain Eukaryota; kingdom Metazoa; phylum Arthropoda; class Insecta; order Diptera; family Syrphidae; genus Philhelius; species Philhelius festivus. The sequence continues at coordinate 157,529,678 of OZ007554.1, forward strand.
TTTAACTCGTGTATTTTTGAAGAGGTGTGTTTTAGTTTTGTGCAGTTTGTATTTTTAAGTCGTTTATTTTGTGCTATATGCAAGTATGTAGTTCGAAATGGCTTCGAAGATATCAAAAGACTTAAGTTCCGAAAAAAAAAGAAATTGTTGACGCGACAAAAACAAAAATTCATAAAAAATTGAAAAATAAAAAAGAAGCTGTGAAGCAAGTAACTGATATTTTGTCTGTAGGTGAACGAACAGTTTACAAACTTCTTAACGTAAACAGGTCTTCTCTGCATACGATTTTGAAAAAAAAAAATCTAGGTTTTAAATTTTCCCATCGTAAGCGAAAGACTGTTCTTTTGAAAAGAAGTATCATCATCACATAGAGAAGGCGATACTTACGCAAAATTAAAAAAAATAAGTTAACAAAACAGAAAAATCCATTTTAATGATGAGACATGGCTCAAGGAAGAACATACAAGAAATAAAGTTTGTATTGTATATTAACACCACGACAATAAAGTCCTTCGCTTGCCTCCTAATAAATGAAGTGAAAGGATTCGTGGCAAGCCGCAACAAGTCCTTTAAGATGTAGAAAGTCTTATTATAAACCTAGGTGAAGATAGCAGCAGCAGCATTGACTTCTCGCTTGAATAAAATATTTTGTATATGGGTGATTCTACAAACGATAGAATTTTCGGTGGCCCAAGAAATATTTTAAAATTCGTTCAATTATTTAATCTGATTTTTTTTATAAAATTAAATCTGATTAAATTAAATCTGGCCTAACAATATTATTAGGGTGACCTTATTTTATTTTGTTCAAAAAATTCTTCAAAGTGTCTGATTCTCAGTCCCCTGACGTGTCCCCAGTGCGTTTTCGCAAAGAAAAATTATTACCGTTCTCTTATTTCAAGTCTCATACTAAGATGAATTTCACCAAAGATACGCCAAATAATACATCTTTGTTACGAATTAGATAAATATTTTGTAGTAATTGATTTTATTATAAAAAAAAAAACTTAATTAAACTTTGTCCTCCGCATTTCATATCAGTCCCCTGGAATATTGAAACAGTCGAAAAAATTAAAATCTAGGATATCGATCGAGTTTCCAGTACTGTCAATTTGAAGTACCAAGTCTCCTTACAATAAAATCGTGGTGCAACTCGATTCTGTTTCTCATGTTAATATTGTGAAAAAGACATTTGTTCAAGAAGTCGTGGATTGTCAGTTTAGTTTATCAGTCCTCTGGTGAGGTTTTACAAAACAAATTTGTGTCTAAGTTGGCATATTTATTAGCAGTATAGAATAGGTTTAATAAAACCTTAATATCGTTTTTGCGCAAAAACCATTAAAAACCTCAGTCCCCTGGCCTCAGTCCCCTGGCTAATAAATGAACAAATGATATTTTATTCAGAAACCTGAGAAATGTTTAGTTATGTATGTTGAATTTCGAACTTCATTGCGAAATAATTTTAAATTTTTTAAAAAGAATATAATTTATTTTAAATTGATTCTAAGTAGAAAAAAATATTTAACTATAAAATATTATAATCTTTTAATAAAATGCTAAATTATATGTATTAACCATGACTTGTATATTTATGAAGACTAATTAAATTTAATTTCTATATTTCAATGTGTACCCAAGAGAAAATACAAAAAAAAATAAAGATTTATTCAGTTCCCTTAAAAAAAAACTCAGTCCCCTGAACATCCTTTTTCAAAAATGTCCTTAAAATCGTCATTTTTTATTTTTTTGACTGGCCGCTTTCAACAATGCAAAGAGTCGTTCTAATGATCAACTCGAACAACTTTTACATCTTTTGGCTTCCAAAAATGTCGTGCCGAAATTTGTAACATTTTATTCCATTGTTTGTAGAATTACCCATATATACGAGTAGTTATGTATTTAAAAGATGAATTTATATTTATTTTTGTTATAATGGGTGATTTTTTTGCTATTTGCTCTGTTAAGAAAGTTCATCGCACGCTTCTACCATCTTATGGTCAGTTTAATCGACCTATTGAGGCGGTTATTCGGGCTATTGTGACTAAATTTCGCACCAAATTTACATTGTTGGATATTAAACCACCAACACGCTTACGTAGAGTGCGAACTGAGGAAAATATCGCAGCTGTATCAGCCAGTGTTAGTGATGACCGTGAATTATTGATTCGGCGCCGCCGTTCGCAGCAATTGGACCTCTGGACCTCTTTCAGCTGGTGCAAGAATTGAAGCCGAACGACCTACCACAACGCCTAATTTTCGGTAATGGGCTCTTGAAAAGTTGACCGAAGATCCACTTTTTTTATCGAAAAATTGTGTGCAGCGACAAAGTTCATTTCTGGTTGAATGGATACGTGAACAAGCAAAACTGTCGTATTTGGAGTGAAGACCAGAAGCATTGCAAGGGCTACCAATGCATCCAAAAAAAAGTCACTGTTTGGTGCGGATTATGGGCTGGCGGAATCATTGGGCCGTATTTCTTCAAAGATGATGCGAATCGCAAAGTTACTGTGAATGGTGAGCGCTACAGTGCGATGATAACAAACTTTTTTTTTTGCTTAACTTACATGACATGTGGTTTCAACAAGACAGTGTCACATGCCACACAGCACGCGTAACAATGGACCAATTGAGAGGCGAGTTCGGTGAACAGTTTATTTTACGTTTGTGGCCGGCCAATTGGCTGCCTAGATCGTGCGATTTAACGCCTCTAGACTATTTTTTTAAAGGGGCTATGTTGAGGCTCATGTCTATAGCGACAAGCCCGCTTCAATTGACGCACTGGAAGCCAACATTGAAGCATTTATGCGTGAGATACCAGCCGAAATGTTAGAAATAGTATGCCAAAATTGGACTAAGCGGATGGATCATTTGCATGAAATAATCTTTAAACATTCAATTATATCGACTGTACTATCGATTCAAATGAAGATTTCATGCATTTTTCTGAATTGCTCTCAAAAAATCACTCTTTACATACTTGTTTATTTAGTTTGTATTATTATTAATCTTAATGCATATTTTTTTTATTTTTGCTTGTTTTTTAGTTAAAAAGAATTAGGCCTACTGGGGATACCTTTCAAAAACGCGCCTTTTATCTTACCTCATGGTGGTGTGGAGAAAAATAAATGTTTTTTAATTTTTATAAACAAAACAATTACATAAATGAAAATTTCTATCTAAAAAAGGGCGGTAACCCTACATACTATTCTTTCATTTGAAATAAACATTACGACAACCCTATGAGAGCTTTAATGAAGGACAGATTTATGCAATCCACAGTAGCCAGAATGCGAGGCAAATGTTCTATCTTGCCCACACTGCCTATTTTTGTTGGACAGAGTATAGTCATGGTATTGGGTTAACACTTCCTTATTAGTGCTTTATTTACTGCGGCGTGGGAGGTATTTTCAAAGGCTTCCTTTATTTTTTCAATTCAATTTATTCAGTAGCAGTTATCAAAAGTATTTGTACAATTTAACAATTTTTTTTTAGAGATTTAGGATAAATACAATTCCTTTACAACTATAACAAATAATGTGTATAACAATTTTTTTTTCCTTTATGATAATTTTAGTTAAGGGAAAGCTACAAACAAAAACCCTTATACAAGACTTAAACCTAATATTGCAACACTCCCATATAAACATCTTTTATTTTAATTATTAACTGTATCATAATTTAAAGTTTTGTAATTTATAATTGGTTTATTAATACATTATCAGATAAGCTACAATTTTGATAAAATTTTTCTTTTGAAGTGTATATGAGAATGTCCAAAAAGTTGATATTGGCTATTTCGTGTAGTCTCTGCGTTGAGTAATAATGTGGTAAATCAAGCATAGTCTTAAGTATTTTGTTTTGGCATCTTTGAAGTTTTAATTTATGTGTTTTGGCACAATCGTACCAAACAGGGGCACCATACAAGAGTATCGCTTGAAAGATTGTTTTGAACATAATTAGTTTGTTTTCTTTACTGAGCTTAGAATTTCTACAAATCAGAGGATAAAGAATTCTAATGTACATATTTATTTTATCAATGGTGGTAGATATATGTTTCTGAAAGTTAAGTTTTTTATCTATCATAATGCCGAGATATCTGCAATGCTCAGACCAATCAATGTTAACAGAACCTAACTGAAGATGAACATTTCCCGGTAAAAAACATGCTTTTCGGCGACGAGTGAACCAAATTGCTTGAGTTTTATCAGGATTGATTTTAATTTTCCACTTGAAAAAATAATTTTCTAATTGAATTAGAGAAGATTGAAACTTTTGGTGGACATCTAAGTATGTGATCCATGAACAGAAGATAGCCGTATCGTCAGCAAACATAGCTATTTTGACGTCCTCACCAAGAAAAGGTAGGTCGGACACGAAAATATTAAAAAGGATGGGACCAAGTAAGGAACCTTGGGGCACACCAGATTCGATGTTTTGGACAGAAGATGTTTCATTTTGCACTTTTACTAAAAACTTACGACTATTTAAAAAGCTTTGAATGATTTTAATTATTGGCAAAGAAATATTTAACATATAAAGCTTATGTATCAAACCGTTGTGCCAGACTGTATCAAATGCCTTAGCAATGTCTAACAATAACAAACCTGTCGATTCCTTTGACTTAAATTTTTGCGAAACGTGTTTTTTAATCCTTACAATTTGTTGGATTGTATTGTGATTGCGCCTAAATCCGAATTGAAAGTCAGGCAAAATATTACATTCAGTTAAATGATTATCGAGTTTTTCTTGTATTATTTTTTCGAATAACTTACTAAGGCAGCTTAGTAGGCTAATGGGTCTGTAGCTACTAACATCGTCCTTAGGTTTTCCGGGCTTAGCAACTGGTATAACCATTGCTGTTTTCCAGCATTCAGGAAAGTAACATATTTTGAGACATTCATTAAAAATAGATGTTAGGTATTTTACACCAGATGAAGGAAGGGCCTTTAAAATTTTGTTATTGATGCCGTCCATTCCAGCTGATTTCTTATTTTTCAAGGATTTAATAAGTACACGTACTTTATTAGGACTAACCAAATAGTTTTCAGGAAAAACAATGTTAGATTGGGATATGGTATTGATAGAGTTAGAAACTATTGTTAGAGTGTTATTATCGTTGAAGTTAGCTGTAATATTGTGATTTTTTGTGAAATTTGTTGCTAAGAGGTTTGATTTTTCTTTTGGGGAAATTAAAAGCTGGTTATGTACTTTAAGAGGTGGAATACTAGTACCTTTTTTCTTTATTATTTTAGTGATTTTCCAGAACGGTTTACTAGATTTGTCAAAAGAGGATAATAAGCCATTCCATCGATGGTTTCGGAAATCTGAAATTTCTTTTGCAATTATTTTGTTTAAGTATTTAACATTGTCGAGGAAAAAGTCGTACCGATAGCGAAGCCATTGACGTCTTTCGGAGTTCCTCAAACGAATTAAAAGCAATATATTATCAGGTAGTTTTACTGTATGATTATTAGCTATTGCAGGAAGCTTAGGTATTGCAGCATCGGCAGCTCTTTTAACTATAGAAACAAATTTGTCACATAAAGAATCAATTTGATGCGAATTAATGGTAACGTTGGATGGAAAATCATTCATTTTGCAATTTTTATTAATAAAAGATTTAAATAGATTCCAGTTTGCAGCAGAATAATTATAAATAAGTCTGTTTTGCTTAACAGGGAACATGTTATTTAAAGCTATGCTTACGGGAAGGTGGTCGGATCCAAGCTTATTTAAAGTAAATGGACTACTGCAATAGTTGGGTATGTTAGTGACAAAAAAGTCAAGGGTAGAGGGACTTTTACCTCGAGAAGTAGGAATATAAGTATAGTTAGGTGGGTATAACAAAGAAAAACTTGGATAAACTTCATTAACTTCGTATAGTATATTACCCCAGCAATTAGCACGAAGGCAATTCCATAGTTGATGACGACTGTTTAAATCACCCCCAACGATAATTTTGTTGCGAAGTCTAAAGATTTTTTGTAAGTCACTTTTAAAGAGGTGAATTTTATCGGCGTTTCTATTTCCACCAGGGAAATAGGCAGAAAAAACACTCACTTTGGAATTGTTATCTAAAACTATATCTACTCCTATTATCTCAATACACTGAAGATGCAAATTAGAATGTACGGTGTGCTCGATTTCTTTTCTTACTAGAACAGCGACACCTCCACCATCGAGGTGCCTCCTGTCAAGACGATAGCAAATGAAATTTGGATGAGAAAATGATTTGTCAACTTTTAACCATGTCTCAGTTGTGAAGGGAGCACACCAGCGACCACTTAATTAATTGTTTCATATCAAACCATACTTCGATACTTGACACTTACTTCCCAGCATATGCATTGCCTTAAGCACCAGATACCTACATAATAATCAAAATACGATTCATTGATTTGCCTTCCACTTCTGGGTAATAAAAAGATACACATATATCCGACTCGTAGTCGTAGTCAATGAATAACAAAAAAACCATAAGTATCATATTACCCTGATGGCATGAACGGCGCAAGTAAACAAAGTGCATACACATAGAACCATTAATGGGTTGCTCAGCGGTCATCGGCTTGGACACCATAATATTTCAACTAAGCATTATGCCGAGTGAATTATGTCACTTAAGATAGCTGGTTATTTACCCTTAGCCTTATAATTATGCTGACTTGTGGATATCGATTGTAAGTGGGCCAATAATCGAAGTATGGATTTGATTTCGATAACATTAAAAATTATGTATAAATAGCCATAGCATTTTTTAATAAAGTTGTCTTCTCTCTCAGAACACCAAACAAAAAAGATCGTTTTTTTTATTATTCTTTTGTGCAGCTTGCGAGCTAAGAAGAATTTGAAAAATACTTTTTTTTTAAATACAACTGAATAAAACCTCGAGTGCATTAGCCAGAGGTCTGAGCTGAGGCATTCATTGCCAAGCGATTTGTTCTTTTGCATAACCAAGACCACTCGAAGCATCAAAATAATTTTACTTCATCTTTACATGGCGATCTTGCCATCATAACAACCCTTCACACTTTACATGGCGATCCTGCCATCATAACACCCTTCACACTTTACATGGCGATCCTGCCAGTTCAGTAGATTACTGAATTGGAACCAACAAATTTTACTTACCACTTACAACCGTGGAAGTTTAGGCAGCGATTCACCTGTTGCTACAGCCGCTGCAATGCAAGTATTTCAACAGAATATATTAAGAGCTTTGGCTGGCTCGAATCCCCGGCATATGATGCAGTTCAAACCCTTGCTGTATTCTTACCAAATGGCAATTTTACAAGCTCATGCGGGTGCTTTCAACAAGAAAAATGTCTCCTCCAGTAAGAACGCACCTAGTTTAAAAGATATTCAAAGTGCTACAGAAATACAACGTAAGTGTTTACTCGAAATGATGCCACCCAAGATGCCGGCACCGAGTAACAGTCACCAGAATAATTGGAAGACCTAAAACTACCAATTTGTTTACTAACCCGACTATTAGAATGCAGCACAACAACATCCGATAAAAAAGAAAGAAAACAAAATAAAAAGCAATAGAATAAAATATATGATACCAAGTCCCACACTTTGCAATAAAAATGGAATAGAAATACAGCAGGAAACTGTTTTCAAAAACAACAATAATAAGAATAAAAAAAAAATATATTGCAAACATAACAGTAAATGCAATTATGAAACTTTTATAATTTCTCAAAAAAAAAAAAAAAAAAAAGAAAAAAAAAAAGTAAAATTATGTATCTAGTTTGCGTTAACTACAGCTCAATTCAGATGCAAGCCATTCTATAAATACAAAAACAGAAGAATAAAATGCAGGTGAACATTAAGATTTATAAGAAATGTAATTATATATGCATGTATTAATATAAATATATATATGTATGTTTTGATAGAATTTTATATTTATATGTAAATTAATTGATGTATGAAAGAATTAAATTTTATTTTCTGGTTTTTTCTTTTTAATTAAAATACAAAAAAAAAAATACAAAACAAGAACTAAGTAATATAAACTCATTAATAATTATCACTGTAATTATTATTAATATATCTACCTTAATTCTTTTTTTTTTAATTAAATTGTATTTATTTAAAGTAGACGTTTTAAAATATTAACCGATCATATAGGCCCCTAGTATACTTATTTTCGCTTAAAGAACCTTCCAGTCCATTAACCAAATTTAGGCTATTATTAGAAGAATATAATTTTTATGTAGAGTATTCACCAGGGAAAAATAACTGCACTGCAGATGCTCTGAGTAGATTACAAATTAATTCAGAAGACTTGCAAAAACTATACGTTTGTGTGACTACAAGAGCACAATCAAAGAAATCTGATATAAAGCAAGATAATCCCAAAAATGAAAAGTTAGAAAAAGAGAAAATCATTAGTGAACTTTTAAAACCTCCAGAAAAAGGTTTGAAAGTAGTTGAGTTAAAAATAATTAACAGTTTTAAAGAAGAGGATGAAGATTTTGCAAAATTAAAGGGTACTAGAGTAGTAGGTCCAAGCCTAATATTAGGATATATTCAAAAAAGTAATTGTTTGATTTTAAATCGGTCCAAGATAAGCACTAATGCCCGATCGGCATCATTTGACAAAATGTTGTTGAGGGACGTGCAGAATAATTGTGAACCGCAAGTAAATAATGAAAAGGAATCCAAGAATGGCACTATTGACCGATCGGCATCATTTGACAAAATGTTGTTGAGGGACGTGCGTACAATTTGCGGACCTTTATCAATTAAAAATATTTATATAACTAAAGACGAATTAAGAAAATTATCAGACGGCCGTCGTAAAGAAAAAATGAATATATTAAAGAAGCAGATAGAAGGAATATTTAAAGAAAGTAAAATAAAAGTGCACATAATAGACGAATCAATTAGAATAACAGACCCTTGCAAAATAAAACTAATACTAAATGATTATCATATGTTACCAACTAGTAGACATGCTGGTATAAATCGCATGTTACGTAACATTCGAAAAAAATATTTTTGGACAGGCATGCAAAACGATGTGACGACATACGTTAAGCACTGCTCATTATGTCAGCGTAACAAACATATTCAACCAAAAAAACAACCAATGACCATAACTTCAACAGCCGAATCAGGTTTTGATAAAATATTCTTAGATTTAGTCGGACCCTTGGACGAATCAGAAAATGGATCAAAATACATTCTTACACTTCAAGATGAACTAACAAAGTTCATAGAAGCGATACCACTACCAAACAAAGAAGCTAATACTGTAGCTAAAGGACTCGTAGAATGTTTTATTCTAAGATATGGAGTCCCTGGAACTATAGCATCTGATCAAGGTACTGAATTTATAAATAAAGTATTTAAAGATATGTGTAGTCTGTTGAAAATAGAGCAGCTACAGTCTACCGCTTACCATCATGAAAGTATTGGAGCACTAGAAAATTCCCATAAAGTTTTAGGAGCTTATCTTCGGAGTTATGTATCAGAAAAACATACTGATTGGAGCAGCTGGTTGCCCTATTATGTTTTCTGCTACAACACTTCAGTACATTCAGAAACAGGGTACACACCTTTTGAATTAGTATTTGGAAGACAATGTAATCTACCTTCCAATCTTACCAATAAAGTAGATCCAGTGTACAACTATGAAGACTACGTGGTAGATTTAAAAAACAAACTACAAATAGCTCATAAAGACGCTAGGGATACTCTAATAGACAAAAAAATTATTAGAAAAACGAGATACGATACAGATGTAAAGGCGAAAGTTTCAGATTTCGATAAAGGTAGTCTAGTTTTACTTAGGAATGAAAGTAGAAAGAAGTTAGATCCAATATACATAGGGCCATATGAAGTATTATCCCAGAAAGGAGTAAATTGTGAAATAAAATATGGTGATAAAAAAATTAATGTACATAAAAACCGATTAAAACCATTTTATATGTATATGTTATTATTATAATTAAAAGATATTCTCACAAAAAAAAAAAAAAAAAAAAGGGAGGAAGTGCCTCCGAAAACATGTAAATAATTATATAATTTATTTTTAGTAAAGCGCGCATAGAAACTAAGTAATATTTTTTAGAAGAATATAGAATACGTTAACAAAAAGAAACTAAAACAAATTAGAAGAAGTAAAATGTATTTACTAAGTCACTTAAAAATTGTATGAATGAATGAATGATTGTAACAAAAAAAAAAAATTATAGATACTCGTAAATATTATATGCATGTAACATAAGTAATAATACAATCTTGTACATGATCTATCACAATGAAAACAAAAAGAAGTGAAAAAAAAATATATCAATAAGCAAATTAAAACACAAAAAAAAAAAAAAAATCTCCAAATACCTATTGTACAAGTGGCACGTAAAAGAAGAAATCAAGACTTGTCATGATTTCTCCTTTTTCCCCAGGAAGGGTGGTGTGAAGGGAGCACACCAGCGACCACTTAATTAATTGTTTCATATCAAACCATACTTCGATACTTGACACTTACTTCCCAGCATATGCATTGCCTTAAGCACCAGATACCTACATAATAATCAAAATACGATTCATTGATTTGCCTTCCACTTCTGGGTAATAAAAAGATACACATATATCCGACTCGTAGTCGTAGTCAATGAATAACAAAAAAAACCATAAGTATCATATTACCCTGATGGCATGAACGGCGCAAGTAAACAAAGTGCATACACATAGAACCATTAATGGGTTGCTCAGCGGTCATCGGCTTGGGCACCATAATATTTCAACTAAGCATTATGCCGAGTGAATTATGTCACTTAAGATAGCTGGTTATTTACCCTTAGCCTTATAATTATGCTGACTTGTGGATATCGATTGTAAGTGGGCCAATAATCGAAGTATGGATTTGATTTCGATAACATTAAAAATTATGTATAAATAGCCATAGCATTTTTTAATAAAGTTGTCTTCTCTCTCAGAACACCAAACAAAAAAGATCGTTTTTTTTATTATTCTTTTGTGCAGCTTGCGAGCTAAGAAGAATTTGAAAAATACTTTTTTTTTAAATACAACTGAATAAAACCTCGAGTGCATTAGCCAGAGGTCTGAGCTGAGGCATTCATTGCCAAGCGATTTGTTCTTTTGCATAACCAAGACCACTCGAAGCATCAAAATAATTTTACTTCATCTTTACATGGCGATCTTGCCATCATAACAACCCTTCACACTTTACATGGCGATCCTGCCATCATAACACCCTTCACACTTTACACAGTGACTAACGCAATATCAACTTTTTTATTTATAATGAAATTAAAAAATTCAACTTTTTTTTTTGCGATGCTTCTTGCATTCCAAGTAATTATATTAAGAGAGGAATTTGTCATATTAGTTTGAAGAGTAGACATACTTAATAGCTAATGATGTGATGACGTTGAACTGATCAGATTTTGTGACACAAGAGCTAAGCTTAGTCATGACTTCATTTAAAAGAGAGTTGATCTCTTCGAAAGAGAACAATCTGTTGCTGTCATTAGCATTAATAGATGGAGTGTTCTCACGAGGAACCTGTGGATTTATTTTAGCTTTAGATGACGATGTAGGTACATGATCAGCAGAGCGATGTTTAGATGAAGGTAACGTAGGAAAATGTGAAAGAGAAAAACGATCGTATGGAACATGTTGCTGCACTTTCGGCATGGCAGGTGTTGGCTTGTTGCTGGTGTTGTTGATTTGACGGCGAGAAGAGATTTTGTTGCGAATATCCAAATATTGCTTACGGCTTATGCAGTTAGGATCGGATGATTTGTGAGGACCACTGCAATTGGCGCAGCGAATGACCTCAGTGGAAGTACAGTCAGTAGTTTTGTGACAGCCTGAGCAGTTGGAACAAAAGCTTTTTATGTGACAGTTTGAAGAACCATGACCATAAAGCTGGCAATTATGACACTGTGTAACCTTCCCGGGGTTATGTCTTTTGAAGTCCCAACGAACAATAGTGTTAAATATGCTAGGGAAACGTCGCCTGAGTTCATTTAATTTAATAGTGTCTCGTTCAAAGTAAACGATATATATGTAGTTTTTGAATTGAGTTTTGGTGGTTATCGTTTTTACGTCGATACATTTTAAACCAACAGATATGAGTAGGCTTCGGATTCTCATGCACTTAAAATCTGAAAATATGCGCTTAAAATATGCGCTTAAAAAGGCAAAATATGCATTTAAAATATGCACTTAAAACCAATTCAACTTAATTTCTATTCAATATAAAAACACATTTTCTTCATCTTTTAAAATAAGTTAAAAATAAGACTCAAAAACTAAGCATGAATGCATCAGTCAACATTTTTCAATTTATATGTAGTGGTTTATGTGTAGTCGGAACCGAAAACAGTTGTTTTGTTGTACATGAAACGTGTTAAGCTTTATGCACGAAACAGATTAAACCACCAACAGCACCAGCGCCGTCAACAGCAAACAGCACGCTGGCCAGCAAATACTTTTTTCAAACACATTAAACCAGCATCGTGTTGTCATTTTTTGACATTTATACGTCTTATTGTTGTTGCATTTTATGTTATTGTAACCAGAAACAGCAAATTTTGGATTTTGACCAAACGACGCTGTTGACGTTGCTAGTGCTGGGGTGCCAGCACGTAACTTGGTACAATCGAGTTTAATCGATACAATCGAGCCTCGGCAGTACCTATTTTGGTTCAATCGAGTATCCTCGATTGTATCGTCAGATTTAGCAGCACACAAACTTGAAAATGTGGTTTGAAACAAAATTTTTTACTCGACAGAAAAAAGTTATCGCTGTCAGTGATTTTTTTAAGAAATAGCATGAAAAAACAAAAAAATGTCCATAAATAAGAAACAGACGCAAGTTTCGAACACTTTTATGAGTTTTCACCATGATTTAGCCATAGGAATGCTTAAAAATATCTACCCAAGGCAGGAAAAACAGAAATTTTCTTACAAGTAACATACCTAATATAAAATATACTAAAAAGTAAAAAACTTCACTTAAAAGGCACGGTCCGAGGTACATGCATAATTTTAGCATTAAGTACTTTCTCATCTTCACTTTCCGAATCAAAAAATATAAGAAGAATACCAATTTGACATTTCACTTCATATAGTTCACAATGATATTTTTAAAAGGAAGTCACAAAGAAACTCGTCTCAAATTACGTGCTGCCAAAAATAATTTGTTTCGAGTTGACCTACGATCGACAATGCTCGATTGTACCAAGTTACGTGCTGGCACCCCTGGTCTATTTTGTGTTGAACGATTAAAATACATTGCGCAAAATTTTAAACAGCCTATTATTAAGGTATTAGTATGATACTACTTAGCAATTTGCTAACTTTAAAGTAGTTTACTAACTCATTATTAATTTTAAACATTTTCTAACTGTTGCTGGTGACGTTACGCTTTAAGCTTTACCACATTATACTCGTACCCACACACTTTTTTCATTTTTGATAGATGATCGTTTAAATTTCGATCTCATTTATACAGTTTCAAACACACCAGACTTAATTTTTTTCATTTCAATGTTTTGCCGGCACAATCTAGTCAAGTTCAAGTTGTTTATATAATGCTATTTATATTTCGGTGTTTGGATATGGTTCAAGATTGTGAAATTAATAAAAGAAATATATAATAGTCTTAAGGTTTGTTTGCACTGACATAAAATTTATATTTTTTTTACTGTCTAGTTTAGTTTTTTAACAATATAGGTATGTACTCTAAAAATATAAATTTATTATAAAAAATATGCATTTATAGTAAAATATGCACAAAAAAATGCAAAATATGCATTTATAGTAAAATATGCACAAATATGCACTAACGGTTAAATGCCATTTTAAAGGAAATTTCTTGATTCGTATACATAATTAGTTGCCTTGCTTCCAAGGTGTTCCTAAAAAAATATGCATTTGCATGGAAATCCGAACCCTAGATATGAGTTCATCTTTGATTAATTTATCGTTAATTAAGTCAAGGCCTGACAAAATTACCTTTAGAGGTCTTGTTTCTTTACGCGAATAAGAAAAAAATTCACATTGTTTATTTGATAGTTCAGTTTTAATTATCTCATAGCTTTCCAGAGAAGGCGATATAATTTTTTGACCGAGGGAGATATTTTTGATTAAATATTTTTCAATTTTTAATTCATTTAGAATGCCACGCACTTGTTCATTAGTAGATTTTAATACCACAATTGGGGGAACACTTTCTTTAATGACGTTCAAGCGTTCATTTTGATTTACACTTTCCATTTCCTCCGTATCAGCCATAAGGCTTTGCAGCGGTTGATAATAATTTTGTCTATTAGACATTTCGGAAAAATAGTCTAATTTGGTTATATTTAAATGTTTGCTGGGAGGGCGATCATCGCCTTCACCAGAGTTACTACGAACTCTCTTATGAGTAATTGTTAAGCTTTGGTTGTGGATGATGATAGAACACTTGCACTCACTTCAACTGCTAACACAAGAATGAGGCTTCCTTTATGTCTAGGAACGCACACAAAGCTGTTTCCTTAGTGTCCATAGCTTTTTGTAAGGTATTAGTGAGTTCAAACAGTTGTCAACAAACATAGATTTATTAGAAGAAGAAACTTTGGTAACTGTTAAACATATTTCGTCTTATGAAAGAGACTATTCTAGATCAGAAAGATTGAAACCGCCTGCGGGAAGGACATCGTCATTTTTTTTTTTTTTTTAATTTTCAACCGAATTTCTCTGTTCGCAAAAAAATGTGTCTATTATTATTCTCATCAGTATTTTAATAAATGCTTATTTGAGAAAAAAATGTATACCAAAAAAAAAATGTTTTTTTAAAAAATTATTCCATTTTTTTATCAATTCTCAAAATTTCGTTTTTAGATTTAAAATTTATGTCGATTTCCTTTTACACTAGGGATTTTAGGGATTGCGATCTCTTGTCAAATTTTGACTTTTACCACAGATTTTACGTTCCTTCACACCAAAAAAATCGATTTTTTTTTGACAGAGATCAAATCCTTCGAATACGTATTTGGAGAGGGATTTACATGTATACGAAATACCCACACTAAAAAGACAAAATTTGACAAGGGATCGCAATCCCTAAAATCCCTAGTGTAAAAGGAAATCGAGATTAAATCATTAATTTATCCTGATGCCTTTTCCTAATAGCTATAACTGGTCATTAAAAAAAATTATTTTGATGAAGTAGGTAAACAGAAATACATGTGACAAAAAAGCAAAGGCACTCATTTTCAAACGTATGATCGCGTACCAGTTTTGAATTAAATATCTGATGAGCATTTTATTACTTTATTTTTCGTTACTCACATTTTTTTTCCATTTTTCACACTTCTTTTTCATGACATTTAAGTGTTCGAAACTAAATTCGAACTCGATCATTGCACTAATAAAGTTAATCACTTTTCCGACTGATATAAAATGATTAAGGGAATAAAGTGAAATACAAAATCTTGGCATTGATTTTCGGGATTCTATAAAAGTAAGCAAAAAACCACGATATAATTTTGATTTATCCCTGGAAAATCGTTGCGGTATTTAAAAGTACATAATAATCTTTCCCTTAGAAATTAATTACAAATCTTTTCAATCCTCTGCAATCTATTCGAGGAATAGTTATATTGATTGTTCAAGCACAAACATTTTAACCAAAAGATTCCAAATTAATACAAATATTGGAAAAATGTTAGCTACCTCAGAACTAATATAATTTGCTTTATAACTTACCTGACCATCGATGAACTGCACGTTTCCAAGAAGCAGCACCGCAGCCAAAACTCTAACGACATCCAAAAAAGGTATTCCTAAGATCCCCAGACATGCTTTCCATGCTTGAAATCTGCTTGCATCCTCCTTTTCTCTCTGTATTATATCACCCTGTTGTAGATATTTTAGATTTGTCGGGGAATAACCTTCAAGGTTTAACTTCGACCTCTCATCTCTGCTGAGACCTGCCAGCATTTGATAAAATATGTGATAGTTCTTCTCATTCCGTAGTGGTCTTATAACTCGTGTTTGATCCAAAAAGTAACAATGTATTTTGGTTCTATAAAGAGCTCCATCCGTAACTTGGACCTCAATGAATTGGCCGATGCGACTGGACTCTGAATTCGTAGTCGTTTTTGCTGAGCCCAGTGAACGAAGGACTGTAAATGCAGCTGCCAAATGTTTAAAAGCATCTGTTTCCGGGCCGCCACCGGCTACTGCGAATAACTGCCGCAACAATAGCATGGAACAATGTGTTTTCCCAGCTCCTGAAGTTCCAGACAATATGATTGCCTGCGGGTATCCGGTTTCTGCTTGCTGTCTAACAGCCTCCTGCACTATTTTTTTAAGTTGCGGCGCTAATGGAAGCGAACGTGTTGACGACAGTGTCAGAGGATTTCCGACATCAAGATAAGGATTAATCGAGAGCAAAATGGGCCCAACATTGGTCTTGAAAGAAAATAAAGAAATATTAATCAAAATTTAAATAAAATTATGTTTTTGTTAAGCTGTTTGTTACTGTTTTTATTGGAATATTAGTAGAACCGTGGATGCGTTGCTTCACTTGGTTTTCAAAATCAGTTCTCAATGTATCGTGAGGCGCGTAGCGAGTTACAATTTTATTTATCAAACAATTTTCGAAATTTTAATTTGGTTAGTTATGTCTGGATGTAGATCAAGCGATTTTGAGCCGTCATTTCAGAGTCAAAGAGAGAGAAAAAAATCAAAACGGTTCTTTATAAGTTCGTTTTGGTTAGGTGTCATATCTGTACATAGCTCGGAAAGCAGAGGACGATGTTCAGCAAGGCTGATCAGGAATTCAGCTGAACGAAATGATGGGAAACACCGTACAATAAATGAACCCATGAAAACAAAATAACTTGGCTATCAGAGTGAGTGGTAAATTTCCTTGTTTCTCCTTAAAAATCAGATAAATTGTTGTTATTTACTTTGGGAATCCAGGGGCGGATCAAAACAATTTAGAAATGTAATTCTTCTGCATTCTATTATACACAGTAGGTGTCCGGGCTACTTAGATGAAATACTGTTCTTATCGTGACGCTGTTTTTTCTTATTTTTATTCAAGTCAATCGTAAAAATAATTTCAACCTAACATACAATGTCGTGCAGAGTTTGTCGAAAAAAATCCACTGGTTCGGAATTGAAAGTGGAGTGCAGTGACTGCAATAAGTTTTTTTATGCTAAATGCATAAAATTAACAATAAATGAAATCGATTTTATGAAAAAAGCTAATAAAGCATATAGGTGCAATTCCTGTTGCACTCAGCGTCGTGCCTCGATGTCTGGTAATTTACCATTGCCTTGTACACAACACTCTCCATCGTCCGCCACACCACCACCAAACTCTTTAGCACCGACCGACCTCACAATCTGCCCCACCTTCTACCGTCGCCACATATGCACCCACTGCCACCACCACTACCAGCAGCCTAACATCAATATCCATAGTCCAAAACTCAGATATACATTCCAAACTCACAACAGCCAATATTAATTCAGCTCTTACTTTGGAAATGGTTCATGCAGATATTCTAGTGATTCAACAGATTTTAAAAACACAAATTGATGCTCTTACTGCAAAAAATGTAGAATATGAGCAAAAAATCATTTCACTTGAGAGAAAGGTCAACAACCTAGAACAACAGCTACTAGGCAACAGCATTGATGTATTTAACGTTCCAAACACCATTCCAACTATGAACAACACCGATCTCGCACTTAAAATTCTTTGTGATGGCTTGAAGGTAAATGTCACTGAGAGAGACTTAGACCAGTGCTATGTAAAAAAAATTAAACCGGCCAAACAACCAGCTGATGGCAATGCAACAAAAAATGTTTTGCATATAAAATTTACATCACGCATCGTAAAAGAAGAGGTAATGAGAGCGAGTTTCAAAAACAAAGTGCAGCTTAAAACATCAATGATCATCGCTGGACCAGAAGAGAAGATGTTCATCAACGAAAGCCTGACATATGGCTCGCGTCAATTATTGAAGGCAGCAGCAGCAATCAAAGATTCAAAGAAATACAAATTCTTATGGGTAAGAAATGGGATTGTTTACATGAGGAAAAAAGAGGGTGATAATTTTATAAAAATAACTTGCACTTCTGACTTAAATAAACTATGAGTACGATTAACATTGTAAACAGCCATGTAAACAATCCTTTATGCCCTAATGAAGATGAATTTAATAATGTAAGTGACTTTTATTTCGATTATGATAGTGATATGAATGAAATTTTTTTAGAAGAATCTTTTTGTGTTCATCAGAATATTCGTAGTCTTAGGAAAAATTTTGATAATTTTTTAGTGCACATTGAGTCATTGGTTAAATTGCCGCTAGTTATAATTTTAAGTGAAGTTTGGATATATGAGAATGAATTGAGCAATTATAATTTAAATGGTTACACCTTGTATGGCAATTGTAATGAATCATATTCTGCCGGCGGTATAGTAGTTTTTGTGAAAAGTGATCTTTTGTGTGATTGCAACAAAATTGAATCTACGAGTGCAGATATTTTAAGTATACATTTGCTCTTAAATAATAATTGGTATACTTTAATTTGCATTTACCGATTGCAATTTATGACTAAAAATATTTTTCTCGATGAACTTGAAAACATACTTAAAGTAAAAAAAGAAAAAAACCTTATAGTACTAGGAGATATTAATATTGATCTTTTGGATAAATGTGATAAATATGCGGAAAATTATTCGCTCTTAATGGCGTCATTTGGTCTCAAAAGTGTTATAAATGAACCTACCCGTATAACAGATACTAGTGCTAGTTGTATTGACCATATGTTTGTGCGTTTTCATAAAAATAATAAATCTGTTTTTAAATGTTATGTATCCGATTACAAAATAACGGACCACCATTTTTGTGCTTTATATATGTGCAAACATAGCTCGGATAATCAAATCCTTATTACAAGAAAAGAAAAAGTTCGGACGGACTTTACTTTGAATGTGATCCTACTAAAGCTTTTTATTTATTTAACTCAGTTTTAGATAAACACATCAAAGATTCATCTCAATTTGTTTCTTTTAGACACACAAAAAAAATGTTAAAAGTCTGGATGACACCTCATTTATTAAAATTAATAGATAAGAAGAAAAAACTTGCTATCAAATGTAGTAAGCGTCCACAAAATTTAAGCTTAAAAAAATATTATAAAAAACTATGCAAACACACTAAAAGAATGGTAGATGATGTCCGTAATTCCTACTTTACTAACCGTTTTAATCGTTTCAAGGGTAATGTCAAGATGGAATGGGAAGTTGTCAATAACTTACTAGGAAAAAAGCCAAAAAGATGAAATTAACAATGTTTTAATAAACAACAATATAGTTAATGATTCCAGCGAAATAGCTAGTAGTTTTAACGATTTTTTTGTTAATATTTCGGATAGCTTAAACCATCTTTTCCAATTAACAACAGTTGCAACTGTAATATTTTATCAAACTTAAAAGAAGATAGAATACAAGTAAATAGCTTCTGTTTCTAAGCTATCACGCCCGCAGAGGTTTTTAAAATGATAAGTAGCCTGAAAAATACAAATTCTTGTACCAGTGATGGTATTTCTGGAAAACTTTTAAAAGAAATTGCATGGGAAATTGTTGATATTTTGAGTTTAATTTTTAATAATAGCGTTGAGAGTTGTTAAAATGTGCTGAAGTGATTCCACTATTTAAAAAAGGTAATAGAAAAAATATTAGTGACTACAGACAAATCTCGTTACTTTCTACCTTTTAAAAGCTTTTTGAAAAATTAATAAAAGTTCGAATGCTATCATTTTTAGAAAAAAATTGCCATCCGGTAAATCCACTGAAGATGCTATTCTAAAAGTATGCTGTAACTTATACAATGGTGTTGAACAAAATCAATCAAATATGGCACTTTTAAAGCGTTCGACATGGTAGACCATGATTTGCTATTAGTCAGACTATATAATGCGGGGTTTAGGGGTTCCACTTATGAGTTGTTTAAATCTTATTTGGTAGGCAGAGAGCAAAAGGTACGTGTAAATGGAGTTTTTAGTATATCGGTTTTTATAAAGAATGGAGTTCCACAGGGATCTGTTCTGGGGCCATTATTATTTCTTATTTATATGAACTCCCTATTTCCACAAAGGTTTAACGATAATCAAATAACGGGTGATTTTTTTGAGGTTAGGATTTTCATGCATTAGTATTTGACAGATCACGCGGGATTTCAGACATGGTGTCAAAGAGAAAGATGCTCAGTATGCTTTGACATTTCATCATGAATAGACTTACTAACGAGTAACGCTTGCAAATCATTGAATTTTATTACCAAAATCAGTGTTCGGTTCGAAATGTGTTTCGCGCTTTACGTCCGATTTATGGTCTACATAATCGACCAAGTGAGCAAACAATTAATGCGATTGTGACCAAGTTTCGCACTCAGTTTACTTTATTGGACATTAAACCAACCACACGAATGCGTACAGTGCGTACAGAAGAGAATATTGCGTCTGTTTCTGAGAGTGTTGCTGAAGACCGTGAAATGTCGATTCGTCGCCGTGCGCAGCAATTGGGTTTGTGTTATTCGACCACATGGAAGATTTTACGCAAAGATCTTGGTGTAAAACCGTATAAAATACAGCTCGTGCAAGAACTGAAGCCGAACGATCTGCCACAACGTCGAATTTTCAGTGAATGGGCCCTAGAAAAGTTGGCAGAAAATCCGCTTTTTTATCGACAAATTTTGTTCAGCGATGAGGCTCATTTCTGGTTGAATGGCTACGTAAATAAGCAAAATTGCCGCATTTGGAGTGAAGAGCAACCAGAAGCCGTTCAAGAACTGCCCATGCATCCCGAAAAATGCACTGTTTGGTGTGGTTTGTACGCTGGTGGAATCATTGGACCGTATTTTTTCAAAGATGCTGTTGGACGCAACGTTACGGTGAATGGCGATCGCTATCGTTCAATGCTAACAAACTTTTTGTTGCCAAAAATGGAAGAACTGAACTTGGTTGACATGTGGTTTCAACAAGATGGCGCTACATGCCACACAGCTCGCGATTCTATGGCCATTTTGAGGGAAAACTTCGGAGAACAATTCATCTCAAGGAATGGACCGGTAAGTTGGCCACCAAGATCATGCGATTTGACGCCTTTAGACTATTTTTTGTGGGGCTACGTCAAGTCTAAAGTCTACACAAATAAGCCAGCAACTATTCCAGCTTTGGAAGACAACATTTCCGAAGAAATTCGGGCTATTCCGGCCGAAATGCTCGAAAAAGTTACCCAAAATTGGACTTTCCGAATGGACCACCTAAGACGCAGCCGCGGTCAACATTTAAATGAAATTATCTTCAAAAAGTAAATGTCATGGACCAATCTAACGTTTCAAATAAAGAATCGATGAGATTTTGCAAATTTTATGCGTTTTTTTTTAAAAAAAAGGTCTCAAGCTCTTAAAAAATCACCCGTTAGCTTTTGCTGATGATATCGCTTATGCGGAAAAAACACCTTTCGAATGCATAGTTAGGATGAATGAGGACTTTCAATTGCTAAGAATCTGGTTTGCAGCTCACAAGTTAATAATGAGTGAAAAAAAAACTAAAATGATGCATTTTGAGACATCAGGATTCACTTTTTATGACTACGAAGTTTCCTATCATTCATATGATTGTAAAAAATTTAGTTTATCGCTACATATTTGTGGAAGAGACAATTTCAAAGGTTCTAATCTTTGCTCGAAAACCCGTTTTAAAATTAATTCATCGACAAAAAACTGAACTGGAAGTGTCATATTGAAACAGTAAGAACCTACCTGACTTTAGTAACTCGAAAGATGTATCTTTTAAAACCTTACTGTTCACGTAGTGTTTTGTCAATGATTTATTACGGACTTGTTAACTCAAAACTGCAATACGGTATAGTTAATTGGGGAGGCGTTTACATGAACACTTTTGAGTCCCTCTTGGTTGCTCAAAAACATATCGTACGAATCATATGCGGTAGAAATCGATTCACACATAGCTGGCCTCTTTTTTGTGATCTGCGCATCTTGCCTCTTAGACATCTTTATGTTTTCAAAGTTTTGAGAAAATTCTTTATAGATTAGATTAGATTAGAATAGACTTTATTAATATAATAAATCAGGTTTACAATTAAAATTTTTACAAGTCTTTTAAGACCTGGTTTTGAAACCGTCGGTCAGATTGACAGAAAATTGAATAAAAATTTAATTTAGTTTAGTTTAATTTACAAAATTTTTCGCATAACAATAAAAAATGCATTTAAAACATTATAAAGAAAATGATAAATTAATGACAATCAAAAGCATTCCGTTTGGATTCTAATTCTATAAGTCATAGCTGTTCGAATAAATTTATAAAGCTTGTTCCAGCCCTGCACGCCATTTAAAATGTCTATTACTTCTTCAACATCCAATCCATTCTTGCCAAAAATATCACGTCGAATTTCCCTTAAAACTGGACATGATCCTAGAAAATGTGCAATATTTTCTCTTTCGTGAGTGTTGCATAGATCACATTCCAAAGGTAAGTCTGGTCTATGAGGAATAAAGTTCAAAGTTAGGATTTCCCCTCTGGCTCGTAGAATCGTAGATATCATATCCGTGGAGTGCTTGTCGTGAAAATAATTTAATTCACCAAGGACGAAGTTCAGTCGGCTGTAATATTCTCTATAAACGGAATCCTTGGCCTGGTTAATGAAGTCCTCCATATATTTTGCATCGACTTTCGATATAAGAGAGTAAAACTGATGTTTTAAGCGCGTTACATCTCGCAAATCAAAATCATGCGCTTCCCCCACTGAATCAGCTAAGCTTATCCATGATTGTACAAAATTCATCTTATTGGAAACTAAATGTCTTAAAACTTTGTTAACTAGCCTTGATGCATCCGTTTGGAGTATTTTTAATACGTAATCAAAATGGATCTTAAGTGTGTCGATAAACAACGGTGGAATTCCAGTTTCAATATGTAAAATGTAGTTCGGCGTAGTTGAAGGAAGAGCAAAAATTCGTTTTACAAAGAACCGGAGTAATTTCTCAACATCCTCATACTCTTTATGGCCCCACACTTGCGCGCAGTACATCATAACAGACTTTGATACAGCTTGAAATAATTTATATTTGTCGGAGTGGTGAATAGATTTATTTGCGAAACATTTTTTCCATGATACACATATGGCAGCCTTTGACTCCTGTAGTTTTGCTTTCACTTGTTTCTTTATACATAGATTACTTGATATTATCATCCCTAGATATTTGAATTCTTTCACGACACAGACTTCTTCTTCTTTGTAACTCCACTTCTCGTTACTAGCATATCTCCCCCTTCCTTTTCTAAAAATCATAATTTTTGATTTGCTCAGATTGACAGCTAGGTTCCAAGTATTGCAGTATTCTTCCAATCTAGAGATCATTTCTTGGAGTTGATCGGGAGACTCTGATAATAAGACGATGTCATCCGCATACATTAAAACTGGAATGTTCTCCTCAGCAAATCTCACGCCTGTTCCCAGGGACTCAACAATATCATCAATAAAAAGTGTGAATAAGAGAGTGCTCAACGCACACCCTTGTTTTAGACCCATTGAGGACGAGAATTCTTCAGATAGGGTTTCACCGTCCCACACTGAAATAGCATCTTTTCCATAGAGTGCCTTCAAAATGAAAATAATTTTGGAGGAGATACCACAATTGGCAAGTTTTAAGAATAAGGCTTCTCTGTCGATGCTGTCGAAGGCTGCTCTAAAGTCCACGAAGAAGGCATAGAGTTTTTTCCCACGATAAAGGTATGTTTCGGCAATATTCAAAAGAAGAAAAACTTGGTCCGTTGTTGCGTAACCAGAACGAAATCCAGCCTGCAATTCACTAAGCTTTGAATTATCGCGTATCCAGGTGGTCAGTCTTCGGAATATCATACTGGCAAATAATTTCATGGACGCGTTCAAAAACGATATTCCGCGGTAGTTTTCAGCAATGGATGGGTCTCCCTTTTTAAAAAGCGGATAAATTATTGAGGACATGAAGTTAGGTGGAATTGAACAAGTCCGAAAAATTCCATTGTAGCAACTTAAAAGCTCGGATATAAAACTGGGCGGGGCATACTTGAAAAATTCCGATGGAATTCTGTCCGTCCCGGCCGCCTTGTTTTCTTTGGCACTATCCAAAGCTGACAGAAGTTCCTCCTCTGAAAAATTCGCGTCTAGAAATTCATCTTCAATATTAGGCATTGCGTAATGAAACTTGCACGACAAACATTCCGTATTCAGTAAAGATTCAAAGTAGTTTTTTAAATCAGCCGCATTAAGGTTGTTTCCAATTGAAGACTTTACTCCATTTACCAACTTCATTGCCTTCCAAAACTCAGAGGAGGATCTAGCTTTGGATAGTAAAATTACCACACTTTTATTATAATCTTCCTTTTTTCTTAAGCATAGTGCTTTGTATTTCTTATTTTCTTCAACGTACCATCTTTTAAAACTAATTATGTTGTGAGCTCGATATAAAGTGAGAAACGAAAACGAACGATTTCTAGCGATTTCACATTCCTGGTCAAACCATTTTTCACTGTAGATTTTGGCCTTAACGAATTGTGGTTGATGTGGGTAGGCTGTTTTCATAATTGTCTGCAATTCTTCCATACCTGGCACTGGGGAAACTTCTTTCAGATGAATTAGCTCAGCATTCAAATTTTGTTGGTACTTTTGAAGCAAATTATCCCTCCATTTCAGCCTTGGCGGTAATTTTATTTCGGCATTAGTACACTGAAAGGCTACGTTATTGCTCAAAGTAATTATAAGTGGCATGTGTTCCGAAAATGTTTTAGCCTCGACTTTGAAGTCAACGATAAGTTTCAAAACATCACCCGCAGCTATACCATAGTCTATAACCGATTGCCCTGATGACCTTACAAACGTGAACTCTCCTTCGACATCTCCGGCACTTCTTCCATTCAAAATTAAAAAGTTGTAGGACTCACAAAGCTCTAAAAATCTGCTCCCCCTACAATCCTTTCGGTTGTCTTTTGATGAACGTGAGATGTTCACACTTGCTGGGTGTTCTAAAAGGTACGGAGGCAATCCTTGCTCATTGCCAATTCGGGCATTAAAATCTCCCAACAAGAGTAGATTCGTTTCATCCAAACGCCCTAACAAATCTTCAAGCTGATTAAAATCTTCCTCCCAATGGTTACAGTTGAGGTATATGGGTACAATTGTTTGCTTTATTCCTGGTTCTTGATGAGTAATAATGGCGGTTTCGCCAGTATTTTCAAATTTTAAAATGTGTTTGAATTTACTTTTGAAACCAACCACCATTCCCCCACTAGCCCTTCCAAAATTATGTGTTCTAATCGCTGACGTCCATGAAAGTTCATATCCTTTTAATAAATTATTGAATTGTTCATATTGCGTTTTTACTAAAAAAGTTTCAATTAGCACAAATATATCAAATTCTCTTATGAAATTAAAAAAATCAGGATAAATTAATTTATTTTTAAGTCCTGAGACATTATAGCTTAATATTCTAAATTCTAAATTATTTGTATTATAAATTATATTTTTTGAATGTAACTGCTGACCGACGGATGCAAATCATTGTGGACTTCCGCCTTCCACTGATCTTATATGCTCACGAGCAGATGGCGCTGGTGCATCATAGGGGTTGTTATTGACAACTGCTGATCCATTGACACCCACTGACATTGACGTTTCATTAACATGAGCTGTATTTTTATTTTGTTTAAATTGTGCCCTTAAACCACTTAAAATTTGATATTTTCCACTCAAAATTGAAAATCCATCGCTGTTTCCACATCTTAGGCCGAGGTTGTTGTCCCAGGTGAAGAAAGAACCATCAATTTCCATGCGATCGTCTCGGAGGTATGATTTAATGTTTGGCATCTTTAACTTTATCGCCGCCTGTATTTGTCCTAGGCATCTTCTTTTTTGGCGAACGCTGAATGGCAAATCCTTGTGCACAGACATTCTCGTTCCTTTCAGCTTCCTACAATTCTTCAGCACATTATTTGCCGCGGACCGATGAGCCATTTGCACCACAACATTAGACATACCAAATTTGTTGCATTTTACCTGGTAAGCGTCCTTGACAGCTCCGGCAAATTCTGCCTCAAGAAGACCACTACACACGTCTTTGGCCTTGGAAATAAGACCTTTTGATTCTTCGCTGGGCAGGTGGACTAAAAGATTGCTCTCAGTTTCCTTTTTTATGAGTCTTTCTACTTCTGACTCCAAGCGTGCATTTTGAGCTTCCAAGTAAGTAATTTTAGCCACACATTCTTCTTGATTGGCTCTTAGTACAGACACTTCATGTCCTAATGCAACCATATCATCTTTTGTAGCCAAATGGCTAACATTTTCCTTTAAAAGGATGATAAGGTCAGCAACAGTCAGATTGCTTACGGTTGACATAGTTGTGCTCATTTGGTGTCGCTTTTCTGCTCTTAGAAGCTCAGGGGATGTTGCTGCGATTCCTCTTTTATGCATTTGCCAGTCAACAACGTTAGTATTCGCTTTGAGGTTATGCAGCGCGCAAAATCTTTTAATAGTATTCTAGGATAACTTAATCGCTATGACTTACAAAAGATTGTTGATGAAGTACAGACAAATAATTGATGTTTCAGTATTTTTTTTTAAATTTAATTTTTAGGATTTTTATACTTTTTAATCACTTTTTTTGGGAGCCTTATAAATCTTAAACTTAACGATTTGACAACCAATCTGTCAATCAAAAAATTCTTTATACAAAGCGGCAATGTACCATCTAGAAATTCGTCCGTATTTAACTTGCGAGTAAATAATTTAGCAATCTTCAATGTTCCGTTTGCACGTAGATCACTTTTCACAAACTTTTATCTAACCACCTCCGCCAAACTGTTCAATAAGCTTCCCTTATCTATCAGAATTATTAGTAATTTTAACTTATTTCTTAAAATGACCATATCATGGCTTTTTACTATTGACCTTAATGATGTTGAGTTACTGTTTAGAGTTACTTCCTAGAACCAAATAATATACATAATATACATACACACACAACAAAGATTCTTCTCGGTTCCTACAAAATACTAAATTATAATAAAATAACAAATTATTTTTCATTACTGAATTAAAAATAAAAAAAAAAAAAACTTATGAAAAGCTGATAGTACCCCATGTCAGTTATTCTCAGTTAAAAATTATATGTTAGATCAATCAACACTAACTTTATAGTTATAGATTGATTTTATTGTATTCTTTTTCCATCATTTAATTATATAATTACATATATATTTGTTAATTAGATTTAAGTGAAATGAATGCAAAATAAATTGAAATTGAATTGAAAATACTCCAGTTTGCTCAGTCACAAAGAGGTTTACACTTAATTACACCGCGCCTCACACGCACCATTGGGGAGAGATCTTTTTTTGTATCTGTTACTAGATTGTAGAACTCTTTGTAAATCGAGTTACCGAGAACTATGTATATTATCGCTCATGTTTAAGAAGAAGATATTTTTGTATTTCTCAACATATTAAACATCATATATTTTGACAAAATGTATTTTTTTCCTTTTCTTTAGATTGTTAATTATTATTATATTATTTGGTCTCGTTTGCTAAGATATTGCTAAAAGATTAAATCTTGTTGTATTATGTTAACATTACAATAAATATGAAATACTATTAAGGCATAACACTCTCAGTTAATTGTATTGTGATTTTTTTTTTAACCAAAAATGATAGATATCATCATAGTTAGAAGTTTCATTTTATGTTTTGTTTTTTGTTATCGTATTTGAATTAAGGGTCAATTATAACAAAATTCGATGACTTAGGAAGAAATTCTGAGATGCATATGTCCATACTGCAGAAAGCGGGCCCGCCATAAAAGTAAGAAATGATGATGCATATTATCTTCAACCACAATAAGGCATTTGTTTACATACAAACTTTAATTTCATTGTTCATAAGCGCATTTTTCATAAGCGCATCATTCATAAATATTTTCTGCACCGCAGTCCAAGCTTGGATATTAGCTGAAAACTCGATGTCGATGCGCTGTCCTACTCTATCAAAAAAATTGTATGTTATTATAGGCAAAATGAAATTATTGTTATGGACGAGTACAATGTACACATTTTTTTCGGGGCTTCGCTATTCTGGGCAGACAACCCAAAAAAGACTTTTTACTTGCGACTTATGTATATGTACTATTAGGCAAGTTAAGCATTCGATCATTTTGATCAAAGTTGACATAACGATGATAGTGAAGACTAAAAAAGTGGGTCTCGCAATTCTGTTTGTCTTTTCGACTACAGCCTTCACGGCTCCGCCAATTTTCTTTCAACTTGGTAAATAGTATTTTTAATTTTCCCCCCACGTTTTTTTTTTCTGTTTTTTTTTTAAGACCGAAAATAACGGTATGTGCTATACGATTTTTTTCGAAATTTTATAAGTATTTTTTTTTTTCTCAAGAACTGTCCCACAGATTTAAAAAAAAATCAAAAAAAAATTCATTTAACTAAAGCTAGGATATGGTTGAAATTTTTTTAAATGATTATATTTGGTACCGTCCTTGGAACCATTTTTTTGGTTTTGATTTTCTCAAAAACGGTACAACCGATTTTGATAATTTTGATAATTTCAAAACTCAATATTTCAAAAACCCAATGCTCGATTTTTTTTTAAAAACTTAATAAATAAAAGTTTCTTAATATAAATTAGAAGATGTAAGAAAAAAAAATATTTTACCTAAAAATAACGGTACCCTCCATACAAATGTTAAGAAATGGTTTTTGAAAATCGAATTTTTCTCAAAAACGGTTCCAAGAATTTTGTCAATTTTTTTTGTTTGATTAATTTTTAGGATCTATAATTAAATAAAAAAAATGAATATTACTGACTGTACCTACGATAGAACCATTTTTTCAAATTTAAAATTTCTCATTATCGACAACAGATTTTAATGAAATTTTTTATAGAGAAGCTTCTAAAAAATTTAAAAATCATTTCATTTCAAAACTTAAAAAAAAAAATTTTTTTGAATTTTTGAAGATTTTGGAAAATTCTATATCTCAGAAACGGCTTAATATTTTTTTGTAAAATTAATTTTTATTCGAACAATAATAAAAACTTTAAATTGGCGTACCAATAGTTTTTCTTAAAACGTTTTAAAATTTTTCTATATAAAAGCTTATTTTTTTAAGAAACCAGTACAGGCTTATAATTTTTGTTCTTGCATAAGCTAATACTTGAGTTGTTTTAATCTATTAAAAAATTAATAAAAACGTTGCAGGTCAATCGGCCACAACTCTAGACTTGTTTCTTACCTTTGACCCTGACAAATACACTACAAATATTATTCCCACTAGGCACATCCGACCATTGTGTCATATCTGCTAATTTCTCATGTCAACAAATCCAAGTTAGAGAAATAATTCCTAAGAGGACTATTTGACAATAAGAGAAAGGCAACTAGGTCGGTCTCAATGATTTCTTCACGAACTTTAACTGGTCGCTATGCTTCCTCGATATTGACGTGGACTCCAGTGCAGGTATGGACGGCAGAACTCGGTAACTTGAGAAAAGAAACAAGAAGACTTTTCAATGCTGCCAAAAACACTAGAAATAAGAATGACTGGGAAGTATATAAAATCAGTCAACGAAAATTTAAAGCAGAAACGCAACGAGCGAAACGAAGCACATGGAGAACTTTTTGCAGTGAAATCGAAGGGACAAACGAATCAGCTAGACTAAGTAAAACTCTTTCCAAGGATTCAATCCCTTTAGGATCTCTTAAAACGCCCAGAATTCTGCAATGAAACTCTTGAGCACCTGATAAATACTCACTTCCCGGGTTGCGGGTCAAATGACAGCAACCCGGAAACAGAATCCTACACGGAACAATTATACCATCGTTTATTATAACGGAAGAATAGATAAGATGGGCAATCCATTCTTTTTCTCCGTATAAATCCCCTGGCCTTGATGGCATCTTCCCAATGATGCTACAGAAAAGCGAAATCCAAATAATACCGCTCCTGAAAAACATATAACAGTTTAAAATAGGGATATGTTCCTTCATCATGGAGCGAAGTCAAAATGGTTTTCATTCCAAAAACTGGCAAGCCCAGTCATACAGAAGCAAAAGATTTCAGGCCAATTAGTCTGACATCGTTTATTCTTAAAACGTTTGAAAGACTGATAGACCTACATATTCGTGGCACTCTGAAACTGGTTGATTTATCCCCAGCTCAGAACGCCTACACAAAGGGGAAGAGTGTAGAAACGGCACTTCACAGCGCAGTTAGCACGATTGAGAAGACAATGAGCGACAAAGAATATATATTGAAGGATATTGAAGGAGCTTTCAATAACGTGAACAATAAAGCAGTAAGGGCAGTAGGCAGCTCTAGTAGACAATAAAATCGATAATTCGATAATACGTTGGGTTACGTGCATGCTAAAGAACAGGCAAATTAACTCGGAACTGGCAGGGATACAGATGAGAGTATCCACATCCAGGGGCACCCCACAGGGGGGAGTTCTCTCACCACTCCTTTGGTACTGGTTATGAACACAATTCTCATTAATCTAAAGCACTGTGGAGTAAAGGTAATAGCCTACGCTGACGATCTTACGTTATTAGCTACAAGTAAATTCTTATTCACTATCAGCGAACAGATCGAATACGCCCTTTCTAAGGTTAGTAGATGTACTAGAAAGTGCGGCCTGCTGGTTAACCCGTCAAAAACAGAATTAGTCCTCTAATAAAAGGAAAATACCAAGCACCCCGCTGAAGATTTCAATCAGGCAAAGTATCTTGGTGTGATTCTAGATAGGAAATTAAACTGGAGTCTTAACACTAAGGAAAGAGTGATAAACGGAATGATTGCATTCTACTCCTGTAACAGAATCAATGGGAAATCCTGGGGACCTAGTCCAAAAATTATCAGGTGGATGTATTTGGCGATAATCAGACCAATACTAACCTATGGTAATCTGGTATGGTGGAATGCAACCGAAAAAAGCACGAACCTCAAAACTCTGACAAAAGTACCTAGACTTGCGTGCATTGGAATTACGGATGCCATGAGATCATGACCAACTTCAGGATTGGAGGCGATACTCAACCTGAAACCCCTAGACCTTTTCATACAAGAATCCGCAGCATATAGCGCCTTAAGGCTAAGCCAGACTAATACCTGGAAAAACAGCGCAATAGGACATGCTCAAATTCTTCAGAAATACTTGGGTGATAGCATCATTACAGATTATACAACACCTGAGCTTGACTTTTATAAACCATTCCAAACTGCCTTTCCAAGCAGAGAAGAATGGCTGAACAACCAACCCTACACCAGTGAATCAGCAATATCAATCTATATTGATGGCTCCAAAATGGACACAGGTGTTGGTGCAGGCTTTTTCTCAGAACCTCTTGAGCTAAACAACTCACTTAGGCTCCCAGATCATAGCAGTGTCTTCCAAGCGGAGGTCCTGGCAGTGACAACAGCTGCTAGACAGGTATCAATGATGGCGATACCACGGGCTGATATCACCTTTTACATTGACAACCAAGCGGCAATAAAAGCGATTTCTGCCACTGTGATAAAATCGAAGCTTGTCTCCTGCTGCCGCGAAGAGCTTAAGGTTCTTGGCACGCAGCACAATATTAGACTCTGCTGGGTACCTGGACAAAGCGGCATACCACGTAATGAAAATGCCGATGAGTTGGCAAGACAGTGATCAGCGCTTGACGCTAGTCAAGCAGAGATGGTAAGTATCCCACTCTGCAAAATTAACCAGAAAATATCAGATTTAATCCTAAAGATATCCAATGAAAGGTGGAGTCTACTTGACACCTGTGATACTACTAGGAATATATGACCCTGCTTTAACAAGCAGAGGACTGACAAAATTATGCAACTTAGTAAGAAGTCCCTTCGCTCTCTTACGGGCATAATCACCGGACATAATTTATTGAAATATCATAAATTTAAAATGAAACTAAGTACAGATGACCTATGCAGAGAATGTGGTGATGAAGAGGTACATGAAGACACATCACACTTTCTCTGTCATTGCCCGTCACTATGCCACCAGAGAAGGAAATGGCTTGGTAGCTACTTCTTTGACAATCTAGAAGATCTTTCTAATATTTCAGGAATTCACATATTGAACTTCGTCAATGCCTCAAAATGGCTTGACTGTTTAATAGAATACATAGGTTTTATCAGGAAAGAGTGATTACACTCACGGGTAACACAATGGATCTACATTGATCTAAGTGTGACGATAGCAACATCAATGGTCAGCCCAACAACCTAACCTAACCTGGTCACAAATTTAATTTTTTCGGAATAAGGAAAAGAAAAATCTATTAAACCAGAATAAGTTCAAACAAGCTAGAAAGACCTGTAATAATCACATTCAAAGAACCAAATTTTTACATGACAAAAAATTACGGCAAAAAATACTACAATGTCCCAAAGGCAGTACACATTTTTTGTCATTTGTAAAAACGTACGAAATACTACTTCGTCTTTGGTTCCTACGAAAATGCGAATTTACTTGCAGCTAATTCGATGCTATCTGATATGGTAATGATTCCTTCTGTTAAGAGAGCGTTAATGATTTTATGGGATAAATCTTCTTTCACACCCCACAGTGAATCGAATAGAACATACTAGGTGGACAAAATTATTTTTGTCTTTTAAATGATTAAAATAAAGATGTTTTGTAGGAATACATGTTTATTTTTGTACTAAGTACTTTCTTTTTTAAAAAAGCTCACAAATATAAGGTGGAGGTTAATTTTATAACTTTTATTATTATTTATTATTATTAGGTACTATATTTACTAAAATTTATCAAAATGAATATATTTTAAATTTTACAAATTTTAAATTGCTAACTAATATAATACTTTACTATGTATTATACTCGTACTCTGCCGGAGTCTTCAGTATCTTAGGGCCAATTGCTGGAAAGAAACTTAACTAGCTTCAGTTCAACATAAGCTCTTATGTGGCAGTTTACATAGAGGAAAAAGTAGAACATAATCGCTAAGGTTGAACATAAATATTTAAGTTTGATTGCAAATGTATTCCTCAGAATCATTAGAATTGGTCCTCGTTATTTCTCCACGTTGAACGATCACATTAGAGTTTTCAGGCAGCAATTTTACAACTTTAGAAAATAATGAAGCAAATTGTTTATTTTTTCGGGAGTTCGCGAAAACTGGTAAGGGGACAGAAGTAATGAGCAACATTGATAATAAATCAGAATTGCTTGACTTTCTTGAGATTTTTCGAGTATGGTTACGTTAAATTTTAGCAAAATTTAAGTTTCAAACCAGAACAAATGTTAATACATTAAGTTTTTAAGCCTATTAAACATACTAAACTAAACATACCTTGAGCGGCACTTTCCATTATTAACCAAAAAATGATTTACAAAACAATATACAAACCATCACTGACAGAGATAAAATACAACTGAGTAAAAATCAATGAATTTTTTTCTAATTATTAAACTTCGGCTACGAATAACTGATAAACGAAAATAATGACGGCTTAAAGCTGATAAAAATATTAATGTGTGTCCATTTGTTAACAAAATTATCCTGTTTCCAAAGCTTCACTTGAGAATGAATTTTGTCCACCTAGCATGTACTATTCGATTCACTGTGCACCCGTTCAGTAATTTTGAATGAAGATCTAATCCGGATCAGATCACAGCTAATATATAAATAAGGCTTATATTACAGTAGTACAGAGTACAATTCCCATATTTGGGCAGAGGCTTCAATTACATAAACATTATGAACAGTTTTTTGATGAAATAGCCAGTTGCATTCCTCCACTTAAACAATATAACCCTTATACTCGCGCTTCAGGGAATGCCCATCAGTTTACCTAATTTCAGACGTAAAGTCAAATTTAGGGATTTTTTTTAGTCGCACAACACGAATGTGGAATGCTTTACTCGACCCTATATTTCTTTCCCAATATAATATTCAGACATTCAAAATTAATATGCATCGGTATCTCCTTTTAAATCCTCTTCTACTTTCCTATAAGGCTCGCACTGTGCATAATCATTTTAAGGGTCGTCATAATCCCTTTAGTGCGTGAAAATTATAAAAAAGGAGAGCTGGACATAACACAAATTCAGGGGCACTCGTACGAAAATAAAGCTACAAGATCGATAAATGTAGTAGCAAGTGGCCTTCACCCCTCATGCGTTGCCAAACAAATGGTCCAAACAAAGAGAATAGGTCGAAGAAAATGTATATCCGTCGAAAAGGTCAGATTTAACTGACTTTTTTCCGCTTTCCCATATAAACCAAACCACTGTGCAATGACCAAAATTACTCGGAACCAAAGAAAATTGAAGCTGGTGTACTCACCAACCAACCCTGTATTTTTATGTAAAGGAAAATCAACGCTACCATGGCCACCTTTGCTAACGATACTGCGATATTGGTGCCTGATAAATCCAATACGAAGGCAACATAAAAACTGCAAAATGCAGTTGATAAAGTTAGAAATTGGATGCAACGATGGTGTATCAAATTAAACGTAACAAAATCGACGCATATAAACTTTACAAACAAAAAATTTACGCGAGAAACAGATTGGCACAGCAACTCCAACAGCAACTTTGACAACCACGTCACTCTTTTTAGAGCCATTGGTTTTAAATGGCTTTGATTACATTAGCACAGCAACTTCGACATCGAGATCAACGTTAGACCTAAGTCCTAAATTCGATGTCGCTGTGCAAATGCTACCAACTTTTAAGGCGAAATTTGTCAGTATTATCAACATCCAAATGAAAATGTGGCAACCATCTTTTTGTTTCGTCTATTTATTTTGGTTTTGACAATGGAAGAATTGCTGAAAACAAATTAATTTTAGTACGGCAAATGGCGCAAGTCGTATACATACATTGACGCAATTCACGTTAATTTTCATCATATTATGTAGGGCAAAATCATTTCGTACTTAAAAACTATTTTGAATTTATGCTGTCAAAAACGCTGTTCACGTTGTATTCTATTTCACAAGACTTTTGATTTTGAAGTTTTCGTTGCTGTTGAAATAATTGTTTCTCGTATAAGGCTTTACCTTACGCCAATACTGCCAAATACCTTGGAATGACTTTGAATGCAAGGCAAAAATGCAAAGAACACATCAAAAGGGAAAGAAGAGAACTGAGTTTAAAGTACAGAAAAATGTATTGGTTACTAGGACAGAACTCTGTTTATTGTTTATTATGAGGATAAGATCCTGGCCTATCTATCGAGAAAAAAATAATATTATAGAAGCAAGTGCTGAAAAACATTTGGACTTATGGTATAAAGCTTTGGGGCTGTACAAAGAAAACAAATGCTGAACCCATAAAAAAAATCCAAAACAAAGCCCTTCGAGGAATAATAAATGCCCCTAGGTACATAAGAAATAGCAATGTGATCTTCAAATAGAAATGGCCCAGAAGTTGTTAAAAAAAACACGCTGTATCACAGAATCAGCGACTACGGAGTCATACCAATGATGGTCTTAAAGCTATGTTAAAGTATTAAAAGTTTTCCGGTAGTTTGCATGCGAGTTTCACATTACTTGGTACCGTCTTTTGAAGATTCCCACCGACAAAAAAAATACCAAGGGCACCGCCAATTTAATCTTGCACAACGCTCATTTCAGTCTTGCGCCGCCTTTGACTCGATACACACAAATCCGCTGGCTCAGATAGTATCCCTTCTATTATTCTGAAAAAGTGATCGTCAACGCTGGCAAGCTTTTTCATCTTTCCCATCCTGCCGCTAACTTTTTAAAGGCACAATCTGAAATTCTGAGTCAGGATTTTATCTCTGATTTATTTGCATATTTTTCTTAGCATTTGATCTTCAAATAAGAAACATAATCGCAATTTCTAAAAGCCCTAAGTATAAGTCATATGCATCATAATTATACAAAATCTCTAACTACAACAAGGGTATTTTAAAAAAAACTGCATAGAGAAAGTATGTATAGCCTTTTGTTGCAGTTAATTTATGTCATATGGCCGACGGATGTCAAAAATAATAACTTAAAAAGCCGTAACAATTCTTATTGCACAATTCGTAGACATTTTTTATTTTTAAATTAAGCTTAAAAACAAATATTTTTTGGTATTTTTCATATTCTATCTTCCGAATCCTAGTCGTCCAGCTCCGAGTTAAATGGAAAACAGCAATTGTCTGCCTATTGCACTTACGGCCCTTTAATTCTAAAGTCCTACAAACGTTATTAAATTATCTGCTTAAGAAATATTTTAAAAAACGAAAGCTTCTCAATGACCAGCAGTATGGCTTTCGTAGCAATGGGCCCACTGGTGGTCTACGTCAACCAACAGTGGCACATATTTTTACTGCGTTTTGGAGAAAGTAAGCATTTAATTGAGTTTGGCATCAAGATCTTTTATCGAAAATGCGTACATTTTAAATTTATGAAAAAGGCCTTTAAAAACGAAAGGTGAAAGAACTATAATAGGCACATTTGTTTCTCTTGAGCACAGCGGCAATGTTTCTTGTCTTGCATTATTTTAATAAACAGTGTTGTAATGAAATAGCCAGTTGCATTACTCCCCTAAAATAAAGAACAAGAGAAAGGAGGTGTCGATGAACATTGGTCTTGAATGTTTGCAAATTGAAATGGAAAGGGAAAACCCTGCTGGGCAACTTATTCCATAATAGCGTTGTGAGACTAAAAATGGATCTCTATATTTGAAGCTACGACAAAAATTAGGTTCGAGGGTGAACTGATGAGAATTCCCAGCGAAAAGGACATCACGAGTGAAATGATTGAAGGGAGCAATGCAACTGGCTATTTCGAGTGAGCACTGTTTTTGGAAAACAATGAAATACAAGAAACATATGGACGGTGTTCAAAAGATGGGAATGAATCCATTACAGCTCTGATTCTTATCAGTTTTGAGGCTCTGTTTTGAATTTTATCCAATAAGTGGAGAAAAGTTTGTGCTGCACCTGCCTAAAGATGTGAGTTATACTCGAGTTTTGGACGTATTAACGCCTTATAAATGGTAGTCAGATCAGAAGGGGTGAAAAATTTTATACATCGATATAGAAATCCTAAGCATTTAGCAGCATTTTTGGCGGTCTCAAAAAAGTGGTCATTCCAACAAAGATGGTCGTTGACACACATACCGAGTACTGAAAGCTTTTCGGTTTCTTCCATGCAAGTGCCATTCAAAGACAATAGATAATTTTGAAGCCAGTAAATGCAATGTATTCGTATTTGGTTTGTTTTTCCCAAATGAGAAACAGTCAAAATGTATTGTGACTTTTTTAAATACTGACTCTTAAACTTGATAAGAAAGGGCACTTTTTATAATTTGAACTTTTTACTTTTTACACAGGATTCCGATCAAGTTTAATTTTACTGTCAAGAAATCAGCTCTCTGATTATTTAAGATTTAATGTTTTCATGCAATTATAAATTGTAAATACACAAAAAATAATGTTGGCCATGTTTTTGGGAAAATGTACCTGTGTGCGACGAGATGGTTATTTGCAATTGATGTGGAAGATAATTCCACAATCAAATTGCATTGAAAAAATATTATCGTTCTTCTACATTATTTGCAAATCGTGGTAAAACTAACTTAAGGTCTCTAGGTGATTGAAGGAAACTAAGATATTCATCCAAGTGTTCAGGACAGTTATTATGAATTATATCATCGAGTTTCAGAACCGATCTAAACTTGTAAAAGTGATCCAAACTCATTCCCAATAGCAAAGTTTTATGCCGCGAAACGCTTATATTCCTTGGCAAATCGTGGATATACCACAAACAGTCATTGAATGCAACCTTTATTTTATGCTTGCATTCAGAATCTGAACAAGAATATACAATACAATTGTAAGAAAAAAAAAGGCAACAGCAATGATTATTGTTAGGCGCATCTTCATGTTAGAACTAAAAAAAACTTGAAGACATTCTAAGACTCATTAAGCCATCGGAAATTCTTTAATGGAAACCAACGTAGCGTCACAACAACAATTTTACTATTTATTATAAATCCAAGATGAGATATTTAACGCCACCAACATAAGGTAAGATAAATCCATTCAAATTAAGGGAGAGAACATCACATACTGATATTTCGCTTCTTGAACACACCATTCCAAATGATTTCAACGGGTTCAATCTTATTATATTTAATTCAGCCTACCCCTGAATATGTAATAGATCTTTATTTATCGGAATACGCAGCCTTTTAACAATCCAGATCTTCTAGACAGATAAATTTTTACGTCAGCTACATGAATATGCACATTGACATTACAATTCACAATAAAATCAGGGTGATCATTTATGAAGACGCAGAAAAGAAGGGAGCCTAAACAGATTCTTGCAGGACACCTGTGTTGACAAGAAATGGGCTAGAACTTTCAAGTTCAGTTTCGCCACGTACTAAACAATTTCTTAAAAAATAAGAGATGAACGGCAGAACGTAAAAATTGAAAGATGTTTTTGAGTTTTCACATAAGAATTGTGTGATCAAATCAAAAGCTTTTGAAAAATCAAACATCACCATTACAACAGATTTCATCACGATCAATTGCTCTTCTTAAGTCAGAAGTTAAGTTAAATTTAGAGTCAAGAAGTTTCATAAGATATGTGATCTTGGCAGTGAAGTTATAGACTAAGAGCCCACAGCAATTTTTGGGTGTGATTGATAACAAAAAATAATTAGCTTAATTAGATAGGCCTTTTATAGTTATTTACAAATGTGAAAGCCTTGCATACTCTAGTGGGCGCAATAGTGCATTATAGTGCATTAAGTATGCAGTTCTTTCCAAATCTAAATAATTGTGATAACAACTTTGCCAAAATGTAGAGTTAGGCCCCCTGATTGAAAATATTGAGGTCCAAGACGTTTTACAGACAGCCTTCTGGCTGCCAGACGCGATAAGAATAGGCAACTTCTTGCACTAAGAAGGCCACCTTCAAAACGTCATGGACCTCGATATTTGCAATCAGGGTACTTAGCTGTTCATTTTGAAGTTATGGCAAATTTTTTTCCCCAATTTTTTAGAATAAGGAAAGAACTGCATACTTGATGCACTATAATGCACTATTGCGCCCACTAGAGTATGCAAGACGTTCACATTTGTAAATAACTACTAAAGGCCTAACTAATTATGCTAATTATTTTTTGTTATCAATCACACCCAAAAATTGCTGTGGGCTCTCGGTCTATTACTTTGTTACGAGCAAGGATATATTGACATCGATTATACTCGGTCCTATTTCCCTTGTATTTTTTGAAAAAGTGGTGTGTTTTCTTAATAATTTGCGGAGTAAAACAAGTACAGGGACATTAGAGTTTAGCAGTTATATGCGTTAATAGAAAAACTTTCGAATAAGTGAGACCAGATATATTTATGTTTCGATGCAAGTTCAATAAATCAGTTAATTTGATCGATTTAAATCTTAACGTTTTGGACGAGGTACTTCTTATATTAAAATTGAATGAACAAAAAAGAAGATCATGTATAAAATCTGATATGAACCGCAGCTGATCCTTTCCCAATTAGTTAAAAACTGAATTAGTTAAAAATATATCAATTAAAGACGGATTACTTACAGACTGAAAACTGGTTGGCTACCGTTGGTTGATAACTACGAGACCGATTTTATCACAAGTTTATGAAAACAAATTCATAGTAGCGTTCTTTTCCAAAAAAAAATACATAAAAATCCACTTATGAGAATACTTTTATAAGATGTACATACTTAGTCTGGTCAGTGTATCTTCAAACTCGTTTAAATTTTCATTTTGGAATTTGCATGGTGGACAGTAAACAATAACCTATAAACGCTTTTCAAACTCATTTTTAATTTCGATACATACAAATTCATTGGGGCA
The DNA here is from genome assembly GCA_963931855.1 of Philhelius festivus. NCBI lineage: Eukaryota > Metazoa > Arthropoda > Insecta > Diptera > Syrphidae > Philhelius > Philhelius festivus. The sequence continues at coordinate 157,569,650 of OZ007554.1, forward strand.
CAGAGAAGACAAAAAACAGATTTTGTTTGCAAATTGTCCCTAAAGGCATGCAAGCACCGCCTCCAAATCTGTCCCTACAATCATTGCGATGCAAAGAAAAACCTGGAATTGAGATAAATACAGATGAAATATTATAATTAAACCACGTTTTCGAAACCATGATTACATCCATTTTTCATGTGCAATAATTTTGATGATCAGCAATAAAACAGTAAATAAATAATAAACAACTCATTATGTATATATCATAAAAAGTACGTGAATTATATCTCTATGGCAGGGACATCAGGAGAAGCAGTAGCAACAACAACAGCATCAGCAACGTAGCAGCAACAACATCAACGTCATCAGGTGTAGGCGAGGTGGAATAACTTGTTCGTTATTGGATTAACTTGTTGAAGAATCCAATTAGAGAATGTTGTTGAAGAGTGGTTGGCTTCGAGGTCAGATTATAAAAACTCTTCCATCTCTTGTGAAATCGAATTGGAAATATTTGTTTATTTTGTATGCATTTGCTCTTTTGTACAAGAAATGATTTTGTTTGACCAAACTCCAATAAATTCTCACAAAATTGTTGCCGTCGATCAGTGAGAGAAACAGATCTGCTGTTTAATTTGACAAAAACTGCAGAAGCAATTAATGATCGTTTTTTGATCATCGCATGAGGTAGTTTCTTAATTATGGCACTGCTTGTCGATTTATTCACATGTGTCCTGCGTAAGATGTGCAAAGGCATTGCTATCGTTTGGTCGAAAATTGAACAAATTTTATGGAAAATGTCAACAAGATTTTCATATATCCAAGCATACCTTGCTTTGTCTGACTAATGTGTCAATTTGTTTTTGTCATTTTGTTTTGTGCGACTGCATTAGTGACAGTTTTTCATAGAGAGCATTAATGTTATTGCACTCGGCTTCACATTGAATGAGTCTTGCACGCAAGAAGGGCATTTTTTAATGTACTATACCATTCGTTAAATTTTTGTTCAACAGCTTCAATTTAAGAAATACCTTTAGGTAAAAGATCTATTCTATCTTTAATTTGCTTCACAATGGATTTACTTATATTTTTTTCAGAACATCGAGTCGCGTTTCAATTCGCTCCCAGAGCTTTGTGGTTGATACCGGTGTGGATGTCTTAGGCGATTGGGAGAGAAGTGGAAACGAGTAATACTTTTTGTCGGATCTCAACTTTTTCTTTCACTTTTGAGTATTTCCACCGGTCATATTTAGTAATTAACTTAACAAAAATTTAAAAATTTTAATAAAGAAAAATGGTAGAAACTCAATTTGCTTAAATTTTGGTATTTGCTTTTATATGTTACTCTTCGTTGACATTTTTTGACATCTAACTAGCACTTTTAACTACAGATTTGCGGAGCTCAAAATAAGACGTCTACTTCTAATCCATTCGCAATTTACTTTGTTAATACAAATGAGGAAGAGTCGGAGAGTGTGAAGATCAGACTTGAAACGGTAATTAAAGAATAAGGGTTTCGTTGATACCAAACGCACGTATTTTCGATAAGAGAACCTGGTGCCAAACTCTATCAAATGCCTTAGAAATATCAAACACAATTATCTTACTTTCTCCAAAATAATGGCAAAGCTAACGTAATCGTTTTGCCGGCGATGAAGAACACCTCTTCTGAAGAATGGGGGGTATACCATCAAGACCAGCGGATTTGTTTGAATGAATGAATGAATGAATTGTATTGGGGTAAGTGCACTGCGACCTGTAGATCTATTGTGCCCCCGCTTTAAGAATGATGAGCTGGCTCATCCTATAGTTCCTCCTCCAAACCTATAGCGGATTTGTTTATATCAAGATTATTCGACAAAATTCTTGAATTCGCTGTAATTGCCCTATTCATACTTCACATTTTGCAATTGCAAGCAGGTATACTCATCATAATGTTGCGTAACATCAATGACCTTAGACTGACTGTGGGAAAGCTAAGAATGTCATCGAAGCGACGAAGAGAATGAGAATTAGAAGTTGGGAAGGAAGCAACCTTTCTGTTTTTTTGTTTATTATAAAGAGCTTCATTGTGTTGTTGCCAGATCACAAAATTGAGGCTTTGAACAAAAAATAATTGCACAAAATTTAAGTTGAATTAGTACGACGTTAAAGTTGTTTTAGTATTAAACTTGGTTAAAACGACGAATTTGCAAATTTTATCATACTTTCCCTTCCCTTTAATTAAAGTTAAAATAATCGAATAACTATTTTATTTTGTTAGTATCGTGCTAACTTTATATGACTCTTTGACATTTTCAAACATCAAAATAAGTGTGTTTACTTAGTTTTTTTGCATGAACTGCCATTACTTTAAGTTTGTTCAGAAGCTATTTATTAAAAAAATAGTCTGAGCACGATACTAGTTAGAATTTTTTTTTAATTATAAAAGAGTTAGTAATCTACTTAAAAGTTAGCAAATTTGTATGTAGTATCATACTTATACGTACGTTTATATTAAGCTGCTTAAAATTATGCGCCAATGTCTTTTAACTTAAAAAGTATTAAATTTTTAAATTTTAATAAAAATTAACGTGTATATTAGGTTTTTTAGTTTTATTTTTTTAATTTTCTAAAGAATTATATTTTTCTTAACAAGTTGAAACAAAAGTGGATATAAATAATATAACAATATGGGATGTTGAAAAATATATATACTAAAAGAGAAAGTTAGATATGAATTATTTCAGATTATTTGAAAACTCTTAAATATATACGAGATATTGTATATTCTTTCATACACTATAATAAATAAATACAAATTTTAAGAAAAAAATTGGTACTACAATTTTAAGTTTTTGATACGGTCCAATTTAAAATTTAATTAAGTTTAGATTCTAGGCATCTGTACACCAAATTCAATTAAAAGCTATAATGAGGAAGTCAAACAAATGGTTCGATGGATGGTAATGTTAATAACATCTTAATATATAAAAAAAAAATGTTTTTAATGGTACCTCGTACGTACTCATTTAAACACATACGTAGAATGTTTTGTTAAATTCTTTAAGCCATTTATTTTCGAGAAAAATTAGATTTTCCTCAACAACTGTCTGAAAAATATATGCTAGCTACAGATTGTTTTTCTATAAAGGAACCATTTTTTTTTAAATCTTATAAATATTGTAATATGTTAGGTTGGCGGAAATAAAGCAAGACTTATAGTTGATTCAATACTGATGTCTTTATTGTTGAATTCACCTTATTTATACTTATTATTATACAATTCAATTTAAAAGAAGGTGCAAGCGTAGCAAGAAGACCCGACCTCAATTGTGTCACACATTATGCAATGCACTTGAAAAGGTTCAAGTGGTGCGATATGAATCGTCACTATTTAAGTTGGCCACTGAGTCATGCTGACACTCGCAATTCTCGCTATACTACACCTCCCTTTTTTTAAAAATGCTTATACATTGTTAGTGTCAATGGATGAGCATTCTTTCACATTATTTTGATGCACATTTGTTTTGTTTACATTTTGTGTTCATTAAATTTTAATAATTTTTTTTTTTTTTTTTTGATATCTACTCAAATTTAAACTGTATGTATTATGTGTATTGAACATAAAATTTTAGTTTATAGGTTTTAGCCTGTTTTTGTGTATTACAATATTTTTACTTATTTGTTTTCTTGATTTGTCATTGTCTGTGTTGTTAGGTGCTAAACTATAATTATTGTTCTTATCTATGCTTTCTACTCTAAAGGGACCCTTGTATCTACTATCTAACTTATGACCTGTGTCATTTTTTACTAACACTAGATCTCCTATGCTAATTTCCTTAGATTGTATTTTCCTATCGTAAATTGTTTTCTGTTTTTCTTTTGTTTTCGTTATGAATTCTTTAGCTCTTTGTTGCGCTATTTGTAGTCGATATTTTAATTCTTTGTCGTACGCGTCGTAGTTATAAAGTGGCGTAATTTCATTCTGTTTGAGGAAGTCAAATATAGGTGGTGTTTTCCCGAAAACAAGTTCAAAAGGACAGTAACCATGCACGGTTGATGGTGTCGTGTTGTAACAATAGCAAAAATATTTGAGATATCCATCCCAATCGCTTTTATCAACAGATATATAAGAGCGTACATATTCATTGAATGTACGATGGCTACGTTCAACTGTTCCCAGTGTTTGATGATGATATGGTGTTGAAGTTTTGTGTTCAATTTTAAGTAATTGACATAATTCTTCAAAAATGCTGTTTTTATATTCTGTTCCCATGTCTGTTAACATTGTTTTCATACAGCCATAAATGAGAATATAGTTTTCAAATATTGCTCTTGCTATTGTTTTGGCGTGCTTTGTCGGTATTGGTACTGCAATAAGATACTTTGTCAAATCACATATGATGGTGACTGCATACTCATTCCCATTAAAAGACTTGGGAAGAGGACCTATTGTGTCTATTTGAACAGTTTCGAATGCTTTTCTTGGTGTTTCTGTGATAACCATTGGTTCTCTAATGTGTCTATTTATTTTGTTCTTTTTGCATTCTGTACAATCGTTAACATAATTCTTTATATCCTTTTTCATATTTTTCCAGTAGAAATGTTGCCTTATTTTGTTAGTAGTACGAACGATTCCTGGGTGGCCTCCCCGGATTGGATCGTCATGGTACTGCTTAATGATTTCGTTGATTTTTTCAACATTTGTCACCTGCGTTAATTCCGGAGTTAACGCTATTTCTATTCCTTTGAGAACTTGGGTACCCTTTTCTTTAAATTCATCTACTCGAGTATATTTAAACAATTTGTCTCCTAAAGACAATTGTATTTTTACAAGTCCTAATTTGCCGGCTTCTTTCATAAGCCTGACAAAGAATTGTCTTAGGTCAATTTTCGTCTCAACAATTAGGTTGCTTGTATCTATATAGCTGCAAATTTTCTTCCCTTTTTTGATATACATTTTCGGAAAATCAAAAATGAGTTGAGCATGCTTTCTAACTTCATATTTATTTAGCGCTTCGTATATTTTGGGGTTCTCGTGGTGACTTATGTCATTTGCAACAGTGTAAGGATTATGTTTATTCATTGCTCTTGTTATTACTCTGTAAACTTTAGCAGATTCTACCGTAAGTTGTTTTAAATCTGCGATATCTATTCGGGATAGTGCGTCCGCTATGTAATTTTCTTTTCCAGCTATGTATTCCACTTCAAAATCATATTCTTCAAGGTCTAATCTTATTCGCATTAGTTTAGAAGATGGGTTTCTCATTGAGAAAAGATAGGTTAAGGGTCTGTGGTCTGTTTTGACGAAAAATTTTCTTCCGTAGACATATGGTCTAAAAAATGTTATGGCCCAATGTATGGCTGCTAATTCTTTCTCTATTGTGGCTTTATTAATTTCTCCTTTGGTGAATGCTCTTGAACCGTAGGATATTGGTAATTGCTTGTCTTCATATTTTTGACTAAGTACTGCGCCACAAGCGAAGCCGCTGGCGTCTGTTGTGATATAAAATTCTTTGCTAAAATCAGGGTATTGGAGTATTTGTGGACTGATTAGAGATTTTTTTAAATATTGAAACGCGTTAGTGCATTCCTCAGTCCAGTCAAATGGAACATTTTTCCTACACAACCTTGTTAAAATCCTAGAGTGTTCAGCGAAGTTAGGAATAAATCGCCTATAATAGTTACAAAACGCAACAAACCTCTTAGCTTCATCAGCATTCTTTGGTACTGGATATTTCTGGACTGTTTCAAATTTGCTTGGGTCAGGCAAGATGCCTTTGTTTGTGCATTTATGCCCAAGATATGTAACTTCTTGATTGAAAAATATGCATTTATCAGGATGCAGTTTTAAGTTGTACTTCCTGCATGTATCGAAAACATCTTCTAAATTTTGTATCATGTGTTTTTCGGAACAACCTAATACTACCAAGTCATCCATGTAAAGAAATGCTTGAGATGGCTTAAGACCTGCAAATGCTAGTGTCATCATCCTTTGGGAAGAATTTGGGGCAATTTTCAATCCATAAGGTAGTCGCTTAAATCGGTATGTACCGCCACCAGCTGTGAAAGATGTGATATCTCTTGATTTCTTGCTTAACTCTATTTGATGGAAACCTGACATTAAGTCTAAACATGAGAAGTATTTTGCTCTTCTCAACTGATCGAGTATATCGTCTATTCTTGGTAATGGGAATTTATCTGCCATTAGTTTTTTATTAATCGCTCTGTAGTCAATGACTAGTCTCCACCTTTTCTCTAGTTTTCCTGGAAGTGGTTTTTTGGGTACCAAGAGTATAGGACTATTGTATTCCGAAGTGGATGGTTCTACTATATCATCTTTAATTAATTTACTTAACTGACTACTTATTTCTTCTTTGTGTACTTGAGGTATCCTATAGTTTTTAATATACACTGGTTCATCATTTTTCATCCTAAGTTTTTGTTTATAAAATGTATTAGTTGTTATGGGCTCTGTTTCTAATGCGAAAATGTCCACGTAGTTGGAACACAATTTGTTCAATGCCTTATAAGCAAATTTAGGGAAATGTTTCCTAAGCTTATTTAATTTTTCTTCACTATTACCCGTTGCTTGAATCGAATGGATAATATTATAGTCGTTAAGACTTTCTGTTTTCACCTTTATATTCTGTATTGTTATATTTTCGTTCGAAGTGTTGGCAATTTTTACAAATGGTTGCTTTCTTGAAGTAATCGTATTAGCTATATACACACCGCACCGGTCTCAATCTCCTGATGAGAAATAAAAATTTCTTCCTCTGTTGATTCTATGTGAATAAGTCGAACTACTTCAGATCTAGCGGGAATAGAAAAGAATTTGACATGGGGATTGCTATATCCTCGTGGTAATCTTTCGATCTTATTATAAGCCAATCTTGGTTTGTTTGATAATCTAAAACACAATTATATTTCTTAAAAAAATCTAGACCTAAAATACCTGAACATGGTATGGGGAAGTTGTCTTCTACCACATGGAAATCATGTCGAACTAGCAGATCCTCTAATATTAGATCCGCACTCACCATGCCTACGGTACTGACTGTGCCATGACCAATGCCGTTAAGGCCTGTAACAATTGAAGTGTCTATGCAAACATTTTGATTTATGTGACCCTTTTTAAAAATTGATATATCTGCTCCTGTATCTACTAGGAACGTTGAGACTAAATTATTTAAAGTTGAGCTTGAAGATATATAACTGCTGAGATGCAAATTAAATGCATACACTTTTTTTAAAGCACTATTTATTCTTGTTCTTGAAGTGGAATTTGCTGGTTTTCCTGCTGAGTTATATTTCTAATATTTCTTTGTTTATGTTGACCTCCGAACCTCTGGCCATTTTGGTTGAAATTTCTTTTAGTTTTATTAGGACTGTAGTCGTCTCTGCTATGGTTTGGCCTAAATCTACCTTTATTATTACTTTGTCGATAATTTTCATGGTAACTACCTCGATTCTGGTTTATATATAGTATTGTATTAGGATTACCAAATGCATCAGTGCAACTATTTGTAAATTTTGATATGGCATCATTCATTGTAGTAAATGTACCAGCTTGCATGATTAGTTTAACACTGTTGACTGAACAGTTCTTGCACATTGCTTTTACTGCTGTCTGTGTAGCATATTTTGTTGCTAATTCAGTTGTTAAACCATCAGAAATGTATGCTCCCTCTAGTGATTTTGTTAGTTTTTCTATCTCACTAGTATATTGGTTTGCGGTCTTGTCACGTTGTTGTATATTCATGATTTTGGCAATCAGAACTTCAACTGATTCACCTTGTACCTTAGTTTTAAGTCTATCTTTAATTTGTTGTAGCGTCTGTTCGTTGTTAATCAAGTTCCTAGCCGTTCCCTTGAGTTTGGTTTTGACCATCAAAACCGCGGTAGCTTCATGAGTCTCTTTAATCTGTTCAAGAATATCTATTGCATCCAAAAAACGTGTTAAGTTTTCTACACTACCATCGAACTCTGGAAGAATTGATGAGGCTAACTTTATGAATTCTACTGCTGTTACTGGCATTTTGGTTTCTATTGGTTTTTGTTTAAGCTGATGTTTCTCTATATTATGATAACCAATTAATAAATCGTCTGTGTTTTCTAACTGAGAAACGTCTTCATTTATTGGGTATAATTCTTCAAATTTTATTTGTATGTCTTCGGCATAGGTAGAAGGTACTTCTGCTTCTATATTATGCTTTCCTAAGGAATCTATCAACTTATCTCTAACACTAATAAAAATTTCTTGTCCCTGTTCTTTATGAACTGTCGCAATTTCTATAGGTAGGTTTCGTAAAATTTCAGCTATCCCATTAAAAGCTGTTGATATTGCTATGCAATGTTTGATTATCGTTTCTCTACGAATGGGAACATTTTTGTTAATACATTTATAAGCCCTATCTGCTTCTGCTTTTCTAGCTACTAACTCTGTAAGTATTTTATCCCACTGACACATGTGTTGCTGTCTATAGTCCGTATGCGTTTATATACATTTATGTAGATATATATTTATTTATTTATACATATATATTTATTTATTTTTACATATATATTTATAGTTTACAGGCCCCTTCATTTTGGGTGTATCTTTTTTTTTAAAATTTGTTGTGTGTGGAGTACAATTTTATAAATAAATTTACACTAGATAGTATTAGAAGAATTAATAAAAACCACCAAATGTCATTTAAATGACTGGTGTGATCTACTACTTTAATAGTGTTTATAACATTTGCGTTTGGGTTTTCGACTTTGGATTGTCCCCAACCCATTTTAAGTTTTTATTTTATTAAGTTTAATGGCATAAATAGGCAGCCGTGAGGTTGCCAGAATTTTATTATTTATTTATGACAATTTTCGAGTTCTAATTTCTTTTTTTTTTTGTTTCTGTTGAAATTGTTAGTTTTAATTCTTTATATAGTACTGCGATCGCCCTTCTGTCTTTAAATTGTTTTCCTCCTCTCTTTCTTTTTGTTGACGTTCTTATCGTTGACGTTGGTGTTTTCTTCGATTGTTAGGGGAAGTGGTCCAATTTTCAATACTTCGGGTCTTTTCTCAGGTTGATGGGCGTTAGGGTCTTCACTCTTTTAGCGTTTAGATTCCTTGGACATCGGTGACACTGTTGTCGATGAATTCACTTTTATTATATTTAAGTTAATTTGAATCAGTGTCTGGCAAGATCGCCATGTAATATGTTAGGTTGGCGGAAATAAAGCAAGACTTATAGTTGATTCAATACTGATGTCTTTATTGTTGAATTCACCTTATTTATACTTATTATTATACAATTCAATTTAAAAGAAGGTGCAAGCGTAGCAAGAAGACCCGACCTCAATTGTGTCACACATTATGCAATGCACTTGAAAAGGTTCAAGTGGTGCGATATGAATCGTCACTATTTAAGTTGGCCACTGAGTCATGCTGACACTCGCAATTCTCGCTATACTACAATATGTAGTTTTAAAAAACAACTATATGCAGACAGTAACAAAGCGAATTTCTAACAAGTCTATTCATTCGTTCACTATCGAAATTAAAAAGTTAATTGTAAATAGAAACTTGACACACAAGGTGGAAGAAATACAGAACTCTATGACGTTTACCGCGCTGTAAGGAACAAGGTAAGAATCGAAACGATTATATTTGGCGAAACGGCTCAATATAAGACTTCCTGGGAATGAAATCTGGAAGAACATCCGCGAAATTGGCTGTGGATGAACAAAATCTGGAGTGCCTGAGAATTTTGACCCCGATCTTGACATACACAAATCAGCTGGCCTGGATAGTATCACTGCCATTATTTTGAAGAAGTGGTCTTCAACGCTGGCAAAACTACTGTGTATGCTTTTCAACCTGTCGTACTCTACTGGTTTCTTTCCGAGTGGATGGAAAACAGCATTTGCCCAGCCTGTCTATAAAAATGTGAATCTTTTTCCCCTTCTTACTATCGTTCAATTGCACTTACGTCCCTTTTTTCCAAGGTTATGGAAACGCTGATAAACGATCAGCTAAAAAAATATCTCGAAGAACGAAAGTTTCTCAATGACTTTCGTAGCGATAGGTCCACTGCTGATCTGATGATACGAGTATATCTCACCGAGCAGTGGCACAAGCTCTCTCACGTCTTCCATCGTTAAAACGAAATCCTCCCCTTTTGCCGCTATCCATTAGCTGCATTTGCATTGAGGAAACTGAACAGCTCTCAGTTCTTGGTATATGCATCACAGACAACCTTGTTTGGAATGATTACATAATCGACGTCGCCAAAAACGCTGCTCAGTGTTTAAGTTTCCTTCGACGTTGCAAGAAATTTGTACACCTTCAGATATGGCTGAAATCTATAACGCTTATACTCTTTCAAAGCTCGAGTACAATTCCTATATTTGGACAGGTGCTCCAATAACTCACGTGAGTCTCTTGCATAAAATTCGAAAAAGAGCTTTAAAAATTACACTAGTTTACAAATTTTCGGTTTTTGGCGAGTACCTCAACAAAAAAGTATTTTCTAGACTAATTTTGGCTCTCTGAACACGAAAATGGCAATCATTTATTTTTCCAAAGAAGCGTTTTCGAGATATGACCAAAAAACGTGTTTTTCTGCTCCTTTTCCATGTATAAGCCTAATTCTCAAAAACGGTCGAACTAATTAACATATACTTAATAGTTTTGAATAGATATTTTGTTTGTCTTTCCAACAGTATACGACTTGTGTAAATCGGCCCAACAGTCATCAAGAAAAAGCCGTTCAAAGTTTCAAAAAACACAATTTTTCGCCGTTTTTTGAAAATCGCTTGTTTTAAGTCATTCCGTAAGGATAGAAAAAAAAATATTTAAAATAGTTTTAAGATCTCAGGTGGAAGATATTGTTTTTACAAAGCTAAAACGCACAATATCAATGAAATCGAACAATAAATGTGGAAGTTATAAAACATTACGTGAAGGCAGATCATTTCAGGTTTTTTCTTTTTTTTTCATAATTTCTATTGAAAATATGAAGTATTTTTTACACTTCTTCTTTTATGTGGCGTTGAATCTTTTCCATGATAGCAAGATCCTGGTGGAATCTTTCACCTTGTTCATCGCTTTCAGCTCCTAAATTCGAGGGAAAAGTTTCCAAATGGCTGTGCAGGAAGTGCATTTTCAAAGACATGCGAGCACCTGTTTTTGAAACACTAATCTGCTAAATACTCACCAATAGCATGAAATGTAATCATCATTTTTTCGATCAATTGACGATAGTTTGGAATTCTGTAGTTTCCCAAAAATCCATGAACTACGTCTTGAAAAGCATTCCATGCTCTTTTCTCGTTTTTTTTTTTTTAGACAATTCAAAAATCCGGTGTCACTAAACAATTTTTTATCTGTGGACCAACGAATATACCCGCCTTAATTTTTTCGGTCGACAGCTTGGGAACCTTTGTTTTTAAATATGTTAATCCTTTGTTTTCGGGATCTTTTGCTAAGACTTTTACAAAATTTTTGATAATGCCGAGTTTTATGTGCAGTGATGGAAGTATTACATTTTGTTTTTCAACAAGTGCTTTTTCAGCAAACGTTGCTCTTTCTTACTACATGATTTTCACGAAGTGGCCAATTTCGTTGGATGAAATGCTTTTCATCTGCTCTGCTATCCCAAAAACACAGAAAACAGCAGTATTTTGTGTAGCCACCCTGCAGGCCAGTAAGTAAGGCCACGACTTTTAAATCACAGCAGATTTTCCAGTTATAGGAATTGTATTTCACAAGTTGAAGAAGTTTTTCCATGGTCTTGTAGTCCTCTTTTACATTTGTGGAGTGACCAATCGGGATTGATGGTTTCGTGTTCCCTTTATGAAATAAAATAGCCTTCACGCTATACTTGCTGCCGTCGATAAAAAGCCACCAATCCTTAGCTTCGTGGTGTTCTCCAAATTCAGCAAATAATTCTGTCACATCATTGCAATAACAAGTCACCCGTTTTTGAATAATACCTTTCAAATTTCTTATTCCGATTTCTGTAATAAGTGACTTTTGTTTCTGCTTCCAAGCAGTTAAATTCCTGCAATCTCGAAGCGAGCAACTCAGTCGTCTCTTAAGATAAGTTGAGATCACGGCATAAATCATTGAGTTGGAATTGATTAAATAGCTTTAGTTTTGGACTTTCGATTTCCAAACTGCTGATGATACTGGAACTCAAATCTAATACTTCTCCGGCTGTTATTTTTGTTCCTGGTGGTTCTTGTTTTGGATACCGAGAAGAATGTGGCACCGTCTTTGTTACTGATTGTACTTCGGGATAAAAAGCTTTCCGGAATTTCCCTCCTTGTATTTTAGTTAAGCAGAAGTAACAGTCAGTCACATGATCAATTGGGTTTCTCTATTCAACTGGCTTTCCAAACGATAAATACTTCCTATTTCCGTTTCCAAATGCAATTAACATCACAAAGCACGTAGCACAGGTTGACAATATAGCATTACTTTACTATAAAGCACTACAGTAAATGCTCTGAATTTGTATATTTTTTCCAACAATATTCTTAAACAGGTAGATAAAACTAAAAAACATATTTTTTTTGAAAAAAACTGAAATGGTCTGCCTTCACGTAATGTTTCATAACTTCCACATATATTATTCGATTTCATTGATCTTATGCGTTTTAGCTTTGTAAAAACAATATCTTCCACCTGAGATCTTAAAACTATTTTAAATATTTTTTTTTCTATCCTTACGGAATGACTTAAAACAAGCGATTTTCAAAAAACGGCGAAAAATTGTGTTTTTTGAAACTTTGAACGGCTTTTTCTTGATGACTGTTGGGCCGATTTACACAAGTCGTATACTGTTGGAAAGACAAACAAAATATCTGTTCAAAACTATAAAGTATATGTTAATTAGTTTGACCGTTTTTGAGAATTAGGCTTATACATGGAAAAGGAGCAGAAAAACACGTTTTTTGGTCATATCTCGAAAACGCTTCTTTGGAAAAATAAATGATTGCCATTTTCGTGTTCAGAGAGCCAAAATTAGTCTAGAAAACACTTTTTGGTTGAGGTACTTTTTTTGTGTAAACTAGTGTTATATGTTTATGTTATATATATAACGGAAACATTTGCATCTCTCGCACCGTAATGTTACTGTTATTTCTATAAACAGTGTTCTAGCAAATAGCCAGTTTCATTCCTTCCCTTAAACAATATATCCGTGATTCTCGGGCTTTTAGGAATGCTCATCAGTTTACCTTCGAGTGCAACTTCGAACGTACTGTGAAATACAGAGATTTTTTTCAGCCATGCTACATGAATGTGGAGTGCTGTGGAGTGCTTAGCTTTATTTTTCCTTCCCATTGTAATATTCAGAAATTTAAAACTAATGTGCATCGGCATCTCCTTTTGAACCCTTCCTCGTTTTCCTAATACGCTATTCATACCTAATCAAAATCTATATTTTGAGCAAAATTCTCAGAATCTCACCCAAATCTACTAGATTTCCCATACATTTTCAGATTTCCAAATCTACTAGATTACGACAAGATCTCCTTAAAATCTACTTTCAAACACAAGTTTGTGAAAGCAAACAAACCTTTTGAAATGTTCTGCCTTGTCAGCAAATTGTCAGCAAGTGAAAAGACAGATAAAAAGCAGATAAAGGATTCCCTCTTTGAATTGCGGGGAGAGAAGGAGAGAAGATAAATTATACCCGAGGAAGCAGGAAAAATGGACAGATTTATAAAGAAATAGCTGCAGCTTTTGAAGGAATGTCCATTGTTGATGAAATTTAAATTATTGAAGAGCGTCTTAAAGAAATAGTAGAAAAAGAAATAGTAGAAAAACAAGAAATTAAAAATAATTGACATGATGAAAGAAACATCAAACGAAATCCTGATTCTGTTCAGTGCGAACGCTTCAAGGAGATTTCGTAATCTTGTTGCTGAAATCTGAGATTTTAATTCAGTGCACATAGGGCAAAATGGCCTGATTACGGCGACAAAAGTATAAAAATGAACTTCGGCAAAATATAAAATTTTTAGGCTCAAAATTTTCTTAAATATCCAATACTTAGGGAAACATAAAAAGAATTTCAAAAAAATTGCCAGAGAGTGAAAAAACGGTATTATTCGACCTCTCTCGCACGTTCGAATTTCTACATTTAAAATTTCTATTAATTTAATATAAGCTTGGTTTTGAACATGTGCGGTCGTTTCGAGCTTTTGTAAAATATTTTGTTATGGATCTGTTAGCACATAGTAAGTACTTTATTTAGACATAAAAAACCATTATATAAATCTATTATTTAATACAGAAATTGCCTTAAATATTTATGTAGTCCAAATGGCGGCAGTTGCACAAAGTTGCACGTTATCGAATAATAATTAATATTTGTTTACAGCTAGTCAAGATCACTCCACGGACGAGCCAACATTGATTTCAAGAAAAGAATTGTACTTTATATTAAAAAGTGAAAATTTAATTCTATGTTTGCCAGCTAAATGTTTGATAAAATATATTTTGAACAAATTAAAATGCGAAAAATGTTTAAAATGGTGTCTAAAAATATTTGTGTCAAAGTTATACGTTAAATTGAGACAGTGTCATCGGTTAAATAACAGACTTATAGAAAAACATGAAGACTGGTTGAAGTAGAGTTTAAAATACCCCACTTGCAAGAATATCAAGAATCCGTTATTAAAAGACCACAACGAAGACCAAAAAACTCCTTTATATCAACACCCCAACGTTCAAAACAACGAAATGTAAAGGGATGGTTGTGTGCTCGCCTGTCAACCTCATGATCACAGGTTCGATGTCTGCCGTCGTCTATGTCGCTTTAATTCCTTTAAAACCTTTCTTAAAATTGTCATCAATGGGTTTACTGGTTTACTCATTACATGTTGTTCAGGCATAACACTAACAACATGTAATTGAGCTAAACTAGTATGCCCATCAAGGATGAATACCAAATAAAATAATGTGAATTATAAGTGACATAGAAATAAGACACGGCATTTCTCCGCTCTAGTTCAGCCGCCATCCCTGGAGATAAAAATATCTGAGACAACCACCTTCGGTCTCAGAACATCGTGCCACACATCTTTCCTATCCTTCTTTCTCTTCATTTTGATTTTAATGTCGACATCTGACAAAATCGATTACGACGATTTTTCACTCACGACTTTTTGAAGCTATTTCGAAATCAAATGAGGGCCAATGAGAAGACACATATGATTTAACAAAATCTCGTCATGAAAAATTTCGATGCATTGGAATTGCGGGACGATTTAATAACAATAAAAAGATGTTAATTATAAAAACTTTTGTCTGTACTTTTCTATTGGATTTTAATGTCACCATCTGACAAATTTAAGCGAAGACAAAAATGCACTAAAAAACGGCTAGTATATAAATTTTGGTATCTTAGACGTCAGTAGCGTTTCACAATTTATGATGTGCAATTAATGATGTGCATTAAAAAAGCGCCATCTGTGCGTCATAAAGAGCGCCATAAATTTTGTTCAACCTTGGTAACAAACATGTTACACATGACATTCTTGATTTTCTCAATAAATTCAAGAAAGAGCCAGATAGACCAAGCTGTCATTCCAAAACTAATTGCATCATGTGTACAATTGAAACAGTTTTGAGTTCCAATTCAAGCTTCCTAACTTATTTTGAAAACCATTTTCAATTCGAACAAATATTTCAAATAAAATTTATTTGGAAGTGATGTTGAAAGGTCTCGAGTTCGATTCTCAGGCGCTGCAAGAAAGTTTTTTTCAGGGATGTACTGCCTCTTGCGAGGAATTGACATATTCTCCAAAAGTATCTCTTGTCATGTCCTGGTAACACACACCCAGGAATGGTTGAGTTGTAGGTCACTAGGTTCTGGTTCACTCCGAGCTGTTGCACTACCAAATTTAAATTTTATTTATAGATGTTGACATCTTTCAATTTGCAAGACTATACTAAAATTACTTTTAAATTGAATTGTGTTATGTTTCCGAAAAGAACTGAAAACTAATGTCAAAAACCAACGAAAAGTAGATTTCCATATCGTCAAAAGGGGAACACATCCGAACAGTACTTTACATCTGTCACAAAACTCATTATTTTCTAGAGACTATAAGTGAGGAATTATTTTTTTTTTTCATTTTTTAACGATTCGAAAAGTAATCGGATGAATTGCAGAATGTGTATGTACCTGCACAATTCTAGTGGCTAAGCGAATCTCATCAACTTTATTTTTTTTATATAACCAATTTGTAAATTCATTATAACCTTAAGCAACAAATAGTTGTTATTTTGGTTTGTACAAAATATTTGCACTTGTAAAGGTTAGAATTTTACAGAGGCTTTGCTTGAAGGAAAATAATTTTTTTCTAACGCGCGTAAGTCAGTACCAGGGACGGACGCAGAAAATAATTTTTTGTTCAAAAAATATGCGATTTTCATAAATATATTATTTTATTACTATATTGTAGGTACTTGTTAATTACATATTCTTTATTGTAATTAACATAAATATGTTATAACTAAACAATATTTGCTCTTATGGATAGGATCTATCGGAACAATTTCATACAGCTAATCGCAAAAACAAAACATCATAAAGATGTTGCTACGGATACCTATGTATTTGGCAAATTTGAATAATGTTACCAAAAGTTGGAAAATATTGACTACGAGGGTGGTTTTAGTAGTTCCTATTTGGGCATTTTTATTCCGGAATTAATTGTTAGACATAGACTTTTACTACGGGCCCTGTGATGGAGGCCATTATTTGGTTCGTATAATATCATTAATGCAACAAGAAGAAAAAGAGTGTACGTGATTTCATAAGTGTACCTAACAATGGAGTTATAATAAGTTCTAGGTTCGCCTAGTGGTCCAAATCTGCAAAACTAAACCCGGCATATATTAATACGTGAAGTTATAACTTGTTGTACTTTTGCATTTTCAAAAACGCAATTGCTGTTCGCTTCGTATCTATTTGTTAATCATCAATTCAAATTAAGACAGTTGCGTTAAAATACGAAGACGCATAAAATAAAATGCACGACTGGGTCGCACGAACTTGTTCTTATGTAAAAGACTAAGAATTTCAAAAACTAATGTTATTAGAGAAAAAGCATAAAATTCATTTTTTAAATGACTAAAACTCCTTTAGTAGTTGCAGCTAAACACAGGATTCCATGTGTTTATTAGTTTATGCAAGAACAAAATTGTAATTCATTTTCTATCCTTCTTTCTCTTCCTTAACTTCACGCCCGCGCTGTGTTCAAACATTTAAAGGGTAATCATAATCCCTTGAGCGCATGTAGATTATATTAAATTAAAAAAAAAACTTTTGTTTACGCATATTTAAACTTTTTTTTATTTTCGAATAAAAATTTAATTTACAAAAAAAAATATTGAGTTGTTTTTGATATCGAATTTTCAACAAAAAAAAAATAGATTTTTTTCTTTCAAAAATTCAAAAAATATTTTTTTTTAAGTCTTAAAATGCAATGTTTTTTAAACTTTTTAGAAGCTTCTCTAAAAGTAAAGAGTAATCGAAACAAAAAAAACTATCAAAATTCTCGGAGCCGTTTTGGAGAAAAATACGATTTTCGAAAACCATTTTTTAACATTTGTATGGTGGGTACCTTTATTTTTAGGTAAACCAATTTTTTTTTCTTCAGATCTTGTAGATTATATTAAGAAACTTTTATTTATCAAGTTTAAAAAACATCGAGCATGGAGTTTTCGAAATGAGAAAAAACAACACTACCAGAAGAATTTATGGCACGAAAATAACACTTTGTTTTTCTTTTTTTTTAACAAAATGAACCCTTATTTTGTTTTGGTTGTTTCGGGAGGGGGGGGTTTAACCCCAAAAACCCCCACCTGCGTTCGCCCCTGGTCAGTACACACACTCTTTTTTTACTTATGACTTATACGTACTATAAGACAAGTTATGCATTCGTAAAAAAAATCAAACTCGAGATTTTGATCAAAGTTGACATTACGATGATAGAGAACATGTAAAAAATGGGTCTCGCAATTGTGTCTGTTTCTCTGTTCGACTAGAGCCTAAATGGCTAGCCCGATTTTCTTTAAACTTGGTAGATATAATTTACATTTTTTCCCCCAACACGTTTTTTTCTTTTTTTATGATCAACAATAACGGTACATGACATACGATTTTTTTCCAAAATATATAAATATTTTACTTGCGATTTATAGGTACTATAAGGCAAGCTATGCATTCGGAAAAAAAATCGAACTCGAGATTTTATTCAAAGTTGACATTACGATGAAAGCGAAGACTAAAAAAGTGGGTCTCGCAATTCTGTCTGTGTTTTCGAATACAGCTTAAGCGGCTTGGCCGATTTTCTTTAAACTTGGTAGATATCATTTTGAATTTTGTCCCCCCACACATTTTTTTTGTCTTTTTTTTAACCAAAAATAACGGTACCTGCCATACGATTTTTTTTTCGAAATTTTATAAATATTTTTTTTTTTTGTTTTTTTTTTTTTTTTTTAAACTGTTCGACAAATTTAAAAAATACAAAAAAAATCATTTAGTTAAAGCTAGGTAATGGTTGGGAAAAACAAATCCGAAAAATGTTTATTGAGGGTACCCCCATGGAACCATTTTTTCGTTTTTGATTTTCTTAAAAACGGTACCACCGATTTTGATCATTTTTTTATGTGTAAGGCTCTCTAAAAATTTGAACAATATTTTGTATTTAAATTTGCAAAACATTTTTTTTTTTGGGATTTTAAGAATTTTTTTTTAAACTTAATAATTAAAAGTTTTTTGGAACAATCTACAATCAATCGTATTTTTGTCGAAACTGGCGCTTAGAATCTTGATACAAAATATTTCTCGCGATTGATTTTTGTGATTTATTATTCAAAAAAACAAATTTTAAAATTACGATATTACTAGAAACATTTTTTAAAATTTTGAATATCTCATTATCGTTAAACGGATTTCAATGAAATTTTTTATAGAGAAGCTTCCAATGAGTTTTTTTTTGATTTTTTTTTTTGAAAATTCGATATCTCAATTTTTTTAGGACAATAATAAAAACTTTAATTTGGCGTCAAAAATTTGTTCTAAAAAAATTTTTAACAATTTTTATATCAAAGTTTATTTTTTTAAGAAACCGCTACAACTTATAATTTTTGTTCTTCCCTAAATTAATATTTGCTTAAGAAATCAGGTTGCCTTAGGTTGCACGCACGTACAGTAGTGCGACAAAGCGATGAAGTGCGAGACGCGTTTGCGTGCGAGAAAAATATTTACATTGATTCTTATATGGGCATATCCACAGTGTTTTTAACTTTGATGTTACCACAGTATAATTAAGCCTTAGAAATGAAATTGACACTTTCGAAGTGCATAGATATATACTAACTTATTTTAATTATGTAACCTACATACTTGTGACTTGACTGGGTCAAAATTCTTAATTAAAATTAATAAAAAATAGGCTAAATATTGCAAATTTCAAGCGTACCAGATGCAAATTTCTTCAGTTTTATAAACAAAAAACGTTTCAACGACCTTTGAAACAACTTAACATTATTAAAATATAAAAAAATACAATATACACTGATAGAAAAACCTCGAAAGGAAGGTGTGCTACCATTTAAAAAATAGTACAAAGCAATGAAATTAGCGTACCTGCGTTTTTACAAATTTTAATATCTGATCTTTTTCTCTATATAACTTTCTCAAAGATCGATTCTGGTAGTATTTTATAGGCTTAAATTTTTCTCAATCAATCAATGAATCAATTAAAATTTAATTGGATCATGTGCCTCTATTTAAAAATAAATAATGTCATTTTAAAGTTTAAAATTGAGAAAGTGATTCGTTACAAATATGTGATTTTTTTAGCGGCACACCTATCGATAAGATCTTAGAGCAAAATAAACGATTGTGAATGATAATTTTACTAATAATGAACAGTAAAAAAAAAGGCTGTTGATCTAAATTTTGAAATTTTAAAGTGTGTGCAACAGTGCAAAATCAAAATTCATTACGAAATAAGTGTTTTTCATTGAATGCAGACATTTTCACTGTACTGCACAGAACAAAAGATATTCAAATTCAGATTTTCTTCTAAATAATGAAATCAAAATTAAAGCCAAGATTCGTAAAGTTAAATAACTCCAAAAAATATTTAAAAAAAATAACAATACTGGCGTAGCGCAGTAAAGGTGAATTTGCATATTCTGGGTTCGAGTCTGAAACTAAAGAACATTTTATAGAAATACATCATTCGTTGTATAGTGCAATATTTTTTTGTAGTAATAGAATTTACTTCTCGAAGAATTAAAATTAAAATTTTGTGATTTATTGGCATAATAAATATATTCAAATAATTAAATTTTACCATATAAATTTATTTGTATTTAAATACTCTGCTTTTTGCTTTTATTATTTAATAAAGTTTATTTTTCTTGCCCTTGTTAACGAAGTTTTAAAATGAATCACGCAAGTATTTTCTTGTTATTTAGATGATAAACAAATCAAAAAATGTTGGTTTATAGGTGTGCCTCAAAATAAAAAAAAATTAATTGTTGAAAATGAAAGATCATGTGGATATGCCCATATACGTGCGCACAGTGAAGCAAAAATGTTGAATTAACAAATTTCAACGTATCTTCAGAGGAATAACTTAATTGATAGTATTAAATCTGGTTTCCGGACAAAACATAGTTGTGTTAATTCATTGATTAAGATAACGGAGGATATAAGGAATGCAATAAGGACCAAGTAACTTTCCTTGCATTACTAGATTTTTTTAAAAGAATTCGACACAATCAACCACATCCTTTAATTATATAAAATGAAAAATATATTTAGTTTTTCCTCACCTGCATGCAAACTTATATTCTCATATCTATGTAAAGATCTCAAGCTGTTTTCGTAAATCACAAGACTTCGAATTACTTTCCTATACATAGAGGCCCCTTTTGTTTAGATTTTGCATCAAAGATCTCCTTTTTTGCACAAATAATTTTTCCAAATATAACATTTATATGCTATACTTTATTTGCAAAGACAGATCGAAGATGGTATATGAAAAATTAACGAAGATCTTGAAAATGTTAACAAGTGGTCTATAGAAAATTAACAATTTATGAATGTACAATGTACAAACTCACACAACTTGACATATCTTCGAAATTCATCAAAGTAATCGAAGAAATGTATACGAATACCGGTGTCTTCTCAGTGCATAGTTGTTCTCTCTATTTATAAATGACATCCTGGTGGAGTAAGAATTGCGAAATTAGCGGTTAATGTGCTTCTTTACGCTGATGATCTTGTCATTCTCTTCGAATCACCTGAGCAGATGAAACTTATGATTAATCGTTTAGCAAGTTTTTGCAAAAAAGGAATCTGACAATTAATACACAAAAATCGAAAATGATGGTGTTCAGTCGCAACTCCAGAACTTATAATGAGCGACCCTGGATATATGACGGACAACCTCTAGAGACCGTAAATGAAATTAAATATTTAGGTGTGAAACTCGATCCTACTCTTAATTTCAAGATTCACTTACGCGAGAAAGCCAAAGGCTCACAAGGCTTGATCAACCTAGCTTGGAAACACGGTAGTCAAATCGACCCTTTGCAAAAACGAACTTGACCTAAGCTTTTTCCCTCCAATTCTTCTTGGGAATATTTTGATCAAGTAAGTTGAAATAGTTAAAAATTTAGGTGTGCATTTTAACAGAACTTTAAGATGGGATGATCAAATTTAACATACATTAATTACCAAACATTATAGTGCGCAAACCTGGGGGTACAAGCAGTACTAGGAAGTTGAAAAACTTCTGCGATTTTTCTTGAAAAAATGTTTCGCCTTCCATTAACTACCCCCAATTACGTACTCACCTTAGAAACGGGACTGCCCAGCCTATTTAATTTTACGCTGAAGTTACACTTTGATTACGCACTCAAAGTGCTAAAATATCCCACATACAGGCTTCCCCTCATACTCACGAAATATAATTTCAATAACATAGTAGAATGGGTTAAAGATTGGGTAGAACTGGCAGAGAAATGTGGCACTAGTTTAAGCGTTCAATATGATGATTCCGTGCTTTTGAAACAAGAACTCTATAAAGTTATAACCACGAAAGAGCCCTTATATTCAACTTTTTGCCTTTTGCAATAACACAGCGTTCTGTTACATTAATACGACCCCGATTTGCATGTGGCATAATTGAAATTCAATTTTTCATCCATTGCCATGCCATTAGATTGTTTAACTCAATACCACAAAGCATTAGGAGACTTATTGGTACATTTATGGCTTATGGCTAAAATTGTCTAGGAGCTTCTATACAAAAAAAGGGTGTTTGTACTGACGTACGCGCGCTAGAGTAAAACTTCTTTTTCCTCAAGCAGAGCCTCTCTATGGTTCTAACTTATAAACGTACAAACATTTTGTACAAACCAACATAACAACTAATTGTTGATTAAGATTATAATGAATTTACAAATTGGTTATAATTAAAAACAAAATAAATAAAGTTGAAGAGGTTCGCTTAGCCACTAGAATTGTGCAGATAAATATTCTGTAATTCACCCGATTACTTTTCGAATCGTTAAAAAATGAAACAAGTCAGTTCTCACTTATAGTCTCTAAAAAAAAATGAGTTCTATGACATAGAGGTACAGTATGGGTGTGATCCCTTTTTGACGATACGGAAATCTACTGTTCGTTGGTTTTTGATTTTGGCTTTCAGTGTTTTTCGGAAACATCAAAGAATATTCCATTCAAAAGTAATTTTAGCATATTTTTGACAATTGAAAGATGTCAACATCACTTCCAAATAAATTTTTTTTGAAATATTTGTTCGAATTGAAAAAGGTTTTCAAAATAATTTAGGAAGCTTAAGTTTAAACTCAAAACTGTTTCAATTATACAAATGAAGCAATTAGTTTTGCTTGGTCCCTCAAGCACTTTCTTGAATTTATTGAGAAAATCAAGAAGTCATGTATAACTTTGGAAAATTATATGCTTGTTACCAAGGTTGAGCGAAATGGCTCTCTTTATATGGGTGATTCTACAAACGATGGAATTTTCGGCGGCCCAAGAAATATTTTAAAATCCGTTCAGTTATTTAATCTGATTAATCTGGCCTAGCAATATTATTAGGGTGACCTTATTTTATTTTGCTCAAAAAATTCTTCAAAGTGTCTGATTCTCAGTCCCCTGACGTGTCCCCAGTGCGTTTTCGCAAAGAAAAATTATTACCGTTCTCTTATTTCAGGTTTCACACTAAGATGAATTCTTACCCCGGTTACAAGAGAAGATTGAGGAATCGAATCGAATTCGAATTGAGATTTCGATCCAGGTATATGGTGGCACTGGATCAAGAGATCGAATTGAAATGGGATCGAAATGACAATATGGTTTTGTACATACACTCGATTCTTCGATTCCTCGATTCAGGTATACAAGCATATTTTCGATTCGATTCAGCTCGTTTAGTGGGATCGGATCGAGAAATCCTATTTCAATCCGATCCAGGTATACATGGAGCTAAATCCTGATTCAATACCGATTCAATTCTCCATATAAACGTAGTATCTACCGAAGTTACGCCAAATAATACACCTTTGCTACGAAATAGATAAATATTTTTTAGTAATTTATTTTATTATAAAAAAAAACTTAATTTAACTTTGTCCCCCGCATTTCATATCAGTCCCCTGGAATATTGAAACAGTCGAAAAAATCAAAAACTAGGATATCGTTCGAATTTCCAGCACTGGCAATTTGAAGTAGCAAGTCTCCTTACAATAAAATCGTGGTGCAACTCAATTCTGTTTCTTATGTTAGTATTGTGAGACATTTGTTTTTTTTTTTTTTATAATCTACCCGCGCTCAAGGGATTATGATTACCCTTTAAATGTTTCAACACAGCGGGGGCGTGAAGTTATGGAAGAGAAAAAAGGATAGGAAAGATGTGTGGCACGATGTTCTGAGACTGAAGGTTGTTGTCTCAGATATTTTATCTCCAGGGATGGCGGCTGAACTAAAGCGGAGAATGCCGTGTCTTATTTCTATGTCGCTTATAATTCACATTATTTTATTCGTGTTCATCCTTGTTGGGCATACTAGTTTAACTCAATTACATGTTGTTAGTGTTATGCCTGAACAACATGCAATGAATAAACCAGCAACCCATTGATGACAATTTTAGAAGGTTTTTAATGGAATTAAAACGACATAGACGACGGCAGGGATCGAACCTCTGATCATGAGGTTCACAGGCGAGCACACATCCATCGCTCCACGGCCACCCCAAATTTGTGCAAGAAGTCGTGGAGTGTCCATTTAGTTTATCAGTACTCTGGTGAGTTTTTACGAAACAAATTTGTATGTAAGTAGTCATCTTTTTTAGCAGTATAGTATAGGTGTGATAAAACTGTAATATTATATATATTTTTTTGATTTTTTAAGAAAGACCTTAATATCTTTTTTGCGCAAAAACCATGAAAAACTTCAGTGCCCTGGTCTCAGTCCCCTGGCTAATAAATGAACAAATAATATTTTATTCAGGAACCTGAGAATTTTTAAGTTATGTTGAACTTCGAAATATTTTTAAGATTTTTAAAAAGAATATAATTTATTTTAAATTGATTCTAAGTAGAAAAAAGAAATTATTATAATATATTATTTTCTTTTAATAAAATGCTAAGTTATTATGTATTAACCATGAATTTGTATGTTTATGAAGGCTTATTAAATTTAATTTCTATATTTCAATGTGTACCCAAGAGAAAATACAAAAAAACTAAAGATTTATTCAGTCCCCTTAAAAAAAACTCAGTCCCCTGAACATCCTTTTTTCAAAAATATCCTTAAAATCGTCATTTTTTATTTTTTTGACTGGCCGCTTTCAACAATGCAAAGAGACGTTCTAATGATCAACTAGAACAATTCTTACGACTTTTGGCTTCCAAAAATGTCGTGCCGAAATTTGTAACATTTTATTCCATTCTTTGTAGAATCACCCATATGCACATAAGCTGGGTGCCCATAATAAATCGTGAAAGAACATTGACGTCTAAGATATGAATATTTCGTGAAAAAAAGCGCGAACCGTTTTTCATTGCATTTTTATCTCCGCTTAAATTTGCGACATTAAAATGTAAATAAAATCGGCAGACAAAAGTTTTTATAATTATGCCTAGCCTAAGGCCTGGCGCGCACATTCAATTTTAAGCTTCGTAACTAACTGTTTAGTTGGAAAAATGAAACATATGGTACACATATGTCTTTGACTGATTCAGATTAATTTATAATAAAAAAAGTGTTTACATTTGATCTGATACATACGATAGTATTATAATAACATTAAAAGTAGGAGGGAGGCTCCTTCCCGTGAATTTGACCTTGACGCGGTGGAAAGGCTTACGTCCTGTTTTCTACCCCAGCAATCCAGCTGCGGTAGCAGAGACAACAAACAAAATTCAAAACAATTAATGAACCATGAATAAAGCTACAGAAAAAGAAAAAATTCGAACGGGGATATACGTTCAAATGTCGGCAGGAGTCGCGACTGCCGGCACGGGCTTGGCCTCTAACGAGGATAAGTCGCCAGCGACTATGACAGCTTTAGTAGGTGAAGCGGCTATCAAGCCTGACACAGTTTGCGGAACAACTGTTAAGACAGGGTCCGCGGGCTGTGGCGGGACTGATAAGCTACGGTCCATTGGTAGTGCTACCAACAAACCCAAACCCCACTTCAGTGGTAAGGCGCCCTTGAGAAAAGGGTCTGCTGCAACCACTACGGCCAGGGATAGTACGTCCAGTTCAGTGGTAAGGCGCCCTTGAGAAAAGGGTCTGCTGTAACCACTATGGTCAGTGGTAGTACTACCAGTAAACCTCATTTCAGTGGTAAGGCGCCCTTCAAAAAAGGGTCTGCTGTAACCACTACGAGACATCCCCTATCGCAAAGCGTTCGCGAATTGCGGAATGCTAAGAGGATCATCAAAAGACTAGGTGATAAACTAGAAACTAATGGTGACTCTAAGCAGGAAGCATCGCTAGCATGGGCCAAAAGCGTCATTGCTAGACAGCAAGATGCTGAGACCAGCGGTGACTCCACGTCAAAGCGACAAAGGTCCATTGAGGGAACCACTTCGGAACCCAAGCGCCCCAAAGTGCAGAAGAACAGCACGGTATCAACTGCGTTAAGGAAGGATGATCTTTCTTTTAGCGATGCGCTAAAATCAAATATAATAGTTGCAGTCATCGACAGAAGCGATATCGATGGCAAGATCTCAGTAGATCGCTGGGCAGTGGTAACAAGAGAGCTCTCGGTACGCTACCTGGACATCATGAAAGCCAATCCAGGACCACCCCCAGTTATTAGAGATAACGGCTGGCACCGAGGCCAAGTAAAGCTTATCTCTTGTGGAGATCAGAGATCTTGCGATCTATATAAGCTTGCTGTCAGCAAGTTAGGAGAGATCTGGACAGGCGCGAAGCTTGAGGTTGTTGCTAGAGAGCAAATCCCTACAAGGCCAAGGGCTCGCACCTGGATTCCAGAGGAACCTTCTCGACCGGATACAATCCTTAAAATCATACAAAGCAGTAATCCAGACCTGCCCACTCACAACTGGAAAGTTGCGAAAGTGGAGGAACCAAAGGGCAACCAAAGGTGTGATTGGGTACGGATTTTCTTCGATTACTCTGAAGGTATATAAAAAAGACGAGGGTAACACCGTTCCTCCACAACAAATAGGTACTTCCACAGTCGAAGAATCTGCGGTAGACATCGACCCAGCAATGGAAATTGATGCTCCCAGCAGCTCTGAGACTGAAGTGAAGACCACAAATATCGCCGAAAAGGCTCCTGAAAATGTCGACAGTCTCTCCGAGAAGGAAGCTGAAGACTCCGTGAGGAAGGTTCATCTGAGTGAAGACGAACCCATTGGCTCGGACTCTGAAGCCGAGTTACTGGATTCGTCCTCTGAATCGGAAGACCTGAATCTAACCATGTTGGGGGTTGGTCTGGATGAGTGTAGCCAAAATGCTGCAACTACTTCAGATTAACCTTCAACATTCCATCAAGGCTTCGGCCTCACTTCTTCTCCGTCTGCACAAGAACCGAGAGGATATAGTCCTGATCCAGGAACCATGGATTGCCAAATCTGGAATTCAGGGACTCAGGACTCCTGGTTAATACTTGCTGTATGCATCGGACAAAGGTGAACCCAGATCCTGCATATTAGTTAAAAGTAGTTCTAATGTATATTTACTCCCTGATTTCAGCGATCGAGATATAACCGCCGCCAGGCTACACACCAAAAATGGAACGTACTGGATAGTGTCGGCATATCTTGGCCACGACAGCCCTGGCCCTCCTGGCGATACGCTCAAGAGGATCATCGCTGAGGCAAAAAGGCAAAA
Organism: Philhelius festivus; assembly: GCA_963931855.1. NCBI lineage: Eukaryota > Metazoa > Arthropoda > Insecta > Diptera > Syrphidae > Philhelius > Philhelius festivus. The sequence continues at coordinate 157,597,041 of OZ007554.1, forward strand.
TATCAGCCTCCTTATTGGGTGTGACGCTAATGCCCATCACACTGTTTGGGGAAGTACGGACATAAATGATAGAGGTGAGTCTCTTTTTGATTATATTCTTAGTACTAACCTTGTAGTCAGTAACATCGGTAATGAACCTACCTTTGTTACCAGAAACCGACAAGAAGTGCTAGACATCACTCTTGTCTCTGACACTATATATCAAATGATAACGAATTGGAAAGTATCAGAGGAACACTCATTCTCAGACCATAGATACATTCAATTCAGTTTAAATGATGTACCCACCACACGGCCAGTTTTTCGTAATTATAGGAAAACAAACTGGCAAACGTATAGAGATATTCTGAAAAGATCGCTTACAGCCGAATCTTTAGATATCCCCTACAACACCTCAGATCTAGATAACAAAGTCAAGGATCTGACACTAACCCTGAACAATGCAATGGATATTTCTTGTCCTCTTCTGCAAGTTAGAGGAAAAAAGAAACCTTATTGGTGGAATTCGGGACTAGAACCGCTCAGGAAAAGTTGCAGAAAACTCTTCAATCGTGCTAAATACACAAAAGAATCCTCAGATTGGGACTTATATAAAGAATCCTTAAAGATTTATAAGAAACAATTGAGGACAAGCAAAAGATCTTCATGGAGGAACTTCTGTAATAAAATAGAAGATACTTCTGAAGCATCCAGATTAAGGAAAATCCTCTCAACAAATCCAGTCATGACAAGCTCTTTAAAAATGTCAAATGGCTCCTGGACAAATTCATGTGAAGAATCACTCAATTTGCTACTTGACACTCACTTCCCAGGTGCTCGCAAAACATTTGCAACATTAACTCACTAGAGTCAAATAACAAAGGTATAAAGATCCGAGGGTTAATAACAAGGGACAAACTAAAATGGGCAATTAACAGCTTCGATCCATACAAATCGGCAGGACCAAACGGCATAATACCAGCCGAACTGCAAGTTGCTTTAGACATTATCTTACCCACATTAGAGATAATAATGAACAGTTGTCTAAACCTGGTTCATATTCCCCGTATATGGAGAGAAGTCAAAGTAGTTTTTATACCCAAAGCTGGTAAATGCTCCCACGTTACGCCCAAGGACCTAAGACCTATCAGTCTATCGTCATTCCTTCTCAAGACACTGGAACGATTGATTGACATTCATCTGCGTAGTGCTATAAAACCAAACCTTTTTTCTACAGCACAACACGCTTACTGCAAGGGAAAATCAGTAGAAACTGTGCTACATACCTTGGTACGCGCAATCGAATACTCCCTAGATCACAAAGAATACACTCTAGTTGCATTCCTAGATATAGAAGGCGCCTTCAACAATGTCGACAGCGCCGCAATAGCGAAGACACTGCAGAATCTCAATGTGGATAGCTCACTTGGTAACCTTATAAATTTCATGCTGAAAAGCAGAATTATAAATGCGGAACTAGGTAGCTTTACTACAAGAAGGTCAGTCAGTAGAGGAACTCCACAAGGTAGAGTCCTATCCCCACTTCTATGGAACATGGTAGTTAATGATCTGCTAATAGACCTAGAAGAAGAGGGATTCAAAGTGATTGCATACGCTGACGATATTGCCATTGCCGTATCAGGAAAGCACCCTCAAGTTTTAACAGAACTTATACAAACCGCTCTCAACAAGCTACTAAAATGAACAGATCGATGTGGCCTAGGTGTTAACAAGACACAAGACTGAACTAGTCCTCTACACAAGGAAATACAAAATTCCTCAACTAGACCCTCCATCGATTAAAGGTGTTCCACTCACTTTCTCAGATCAAGCTAAATACCTGGGTCTTATTTTAGCCAAAAAGTTAAGTTGGAAACCTAATATACAGGAAAGAGTAAGGAAAGCCACGGTAGCTCTCTTTTCTTGTAAAAAAGCCGTAGGGAACAAGTGGGGCCTGTCTCCACAAATTACTCACTGGCTATACACTGCGGTCATCAGACCGATTCTTACTTACGGGGTGACCGTATGGTGGACGGCCTTAGATAAAGCGACTAATCGCGATAAACTAAGCAGAGTTCAACGTTCAGCGTGTATGTGCATCAGCGGAGCTCTCCGCTCGACACCTTCCGCTGCACTAGACATACTACTCAACCTGACACCCCTAGATATTTACAGTAAACAAATGGCCGCGAGCACAGCCATACGTCTTAAAGCCATCTCTCAATGGACCAATAACTCTATTGGCCACACCACCATTCTGAATTTATTCGGAACTCTACCAAGTCACTCTGACTACATCACTCCCTTTTTGGTCTTCGATAAAAACTTTGAAGTCACCATTCCCTCAAGGTCAGCTTGGGAGGAAGGGGCTTTGGCAGATAATAAATCAGTAAACTTTTTTACAGATGGATCGAAGACTGAAAACGGAGTGGGTGGTGGAGTGTACTCAGATGGACTAAACCTTAGTCTCTCCTTCCGCCTACCAGACCATTGTAGCGTATTCCAAGCGGAAATTCTGGCGATAAAGGAAGTATTGTCCTGGCTTAAAGAAAACGTGGTATCTAACACGGATATCCGTATCTTCTCAGACAGTCAGGCTGCTTTGAAATCCCTAGCATCAGTCTCTGTAAACTCCATTACTGCCCAAGACTGTCGTTCGTCTCTAATGGAGATGGCCAAACAGTTTAACATTCACCTATTCTGGGTGCCGGGTCACAGGGACATTCCGGGGAATTGCAAAGCCGACGAACTCGCCAGAATTGGAACGGAAATGCCTATCTTACCCGAAAAGGCAAATATAGGTATGCCCATAGCTACAAGTAAACTTATGCTGAAACGAATCGCTCTGGAACAATCGAACACAAGATGGCTTAATACTACCACTTGTATGGCGACCAAGCGGATCTGGCCTAAACTGGATCTGAAACGGTCAAAATGTCTATTGTCCCTCAGTAGATCTCAGATCAGCTCCGTCATAGGTGTCATAACTGGACACTGTCTCATAGGTAGACACGCCGCACGTCTCGGTGTGCTATCAAACGACTTCTGCAGGAGTTGCTTGGACGAGGAGGAAGAGGAGACAATCCCACACCTTCTTTGTACATGCCCTGCTCTCTCTTACAGACGCAAACTTCATCTAGGAGAACATTTCTATAATGAACCAAGCGATCTCATAGACAAAAACATTAAAAGTCTCCTTCGCTTCATCAGAAGCTCCAAATGGTTTTAACTAGTAGGAAACCTTTTCTGTTCCCTATTAGATCGTGGTATCACAATGGACCTCCAATGGTCTAAGTGTGTCAGACGCTTTAATGACAGCCACTTTAACCTAACCTAACCTAAGGAGGGAGGCTATAACGTATAGCACTCACAAATTTTATTATATAGATAATGATTGCTAACATAGATAAATTATACAAATAAAATAAGATTTATAATTTTTTGTATTTAATTATTTTTTTACAATTTAATTATTTTATAGACGAATTTTCAGGGTAAGTATAGTAATACATAAATATTAAAGTACTTAAAATTAGGTAGGGGTTGAAAGTTTCCAGCCCATAAGATTTCATATACGTCGACACTTGTATTTAAAGTTAAGATTATTTAGGGTATTAGTGGACCGAGACGAGAAAGCCTGTCGAGGGAGAACGCCCAAGCTGGTATCGTTCGAGCAACTAGCCACGATTTTGGCCCGGAAGGGCTTTCTGATAAAAAGCAATCGGGATGTCTTACGTGTCGTTTTGACATGTCACTGATAACTGCATAGAACATTTTTTACCCCCAAGGCCGTAAAAGAAGAATTTAAAAAAGAATTATTAAAATACATTGAAGCTTCTCTTAATAGATATGTATTATGCATGTATGTAGGTAGGTATTTTCAATACATTTTTGTTAACATTATTTTGAATAACAAAAATAATAGTATTAATAATAATACGAGTAGTCACAATCGAGTAATTTGCTGTAGGTAGCAATGGTCTTTTTCATAAGTTTTTTTTTTTTTATTTTTAGGTTTAAATATCAATTATTAATTATTTACAAAAACGTATTTTAGTGAAAAATAAATAGGTATATTGTTTGTGTTGAAGAATATTGTTTTCCTATAGAAAATTTGACAATTTGATACGTTTTTGATATGTTAATTTAAAAAAAATTATTGATTGTACGTTACATATAAAAACTCCAAAAACTTGAAAAAATAAACTTTTTTCCCCAAAAATTGTTTTATGCGTACCCATAGACAATTTTTTACAAATTAAAAAAAAAAGGTATTATTTGGTGTGCAAAATTCATTTCGTGCAAAAATTTGAGCAAACCGGGTCTGTAGGAGATGCGAAAACATCAGTGCATGCTCGTATAGCTCGTTCTACAGAAAATATTGCTGCTGTTCGCAATAGTGTGGCTGAAGAGCCGTTCACCTCAACTCGTCGTCGTGCCCAACAATTGCACCTCTCACGCTCGTCGTTGATGAACATTATGCATAAAGACTTGCATTTACACGCTTACAATATACAATTGACTCAAGAACTAAAGCCTCTTGACCATTTCAAGCGTCGTCAATGGTCAGAATGGTGGCAAGAAATGGCAACAGTGGATGATCAATTTTCGAAGAAAATCATCTTCAGTGATGAGGCACATTTTCACCTCAGTGGATTCGTCAATAAGCAGAATTGCCGCATTTGGGCGAATGATAACCCAAGAGTGATTGTCGAAAAACAATTGCACCCACAAAAAGTGACTGTTTGGTGCGGTTTATGGGCTGGCGGCATCATCGGGCCGTATTTTTTCCAAAATGAGGCCGGTCAGGCAGTTACTGTGAATGATGTTCGCTATCGTGAGATGATAACGAACTTTTTATGGCCCGAATTGGAAGATATGGATGTGGACGATATGTGGTTTCAACAGGACGGTGCTACTTGCCACACAGCTAACGAAACAATGGCTCTTTTGCGCGACAAATTCAATGGCGGTGTTATCTCACGTGGTGGCGATGTCAATTGGCCGCCAAGATCATGTGATTTGACACCGTTGGACTTCTTTCTTTGGAGTTATTTGAAAGAAAAGGTGTACGTCGATAAGCCAGCAACAATTCAAGAGCTAAACGATGAGATAATTCGGCACATTAACGGCATAGAACGGCGTCATCGAAAATTTGGACCATTGGATTGAGGGGTGCCGCCGAGGTCGCGGCGGCCATTTGGCCGATATTTTGTTCCATAAATAATTGAACCATACCAATATTATCATAATAAAAAGAAATGACAATAATATCCTAAATAATTTGTGTTTTATTCAAAATCAACATCGGCCCTTAAAATTTAACCACCCTTTATTATCAACACGACCAATACTATGAATAGAAAAACGGATCTTGACAATGTGACTCCCCACTAAACGTATCTGATTGAAAGAACAAAGAAGAACCAGATCCCTTAACACCCGCTTCCCCAATGCGAAGTCAAACATTGATTCTATCGTTTCATGCTTTCTTCTTCCTATCATTCTTGTTCAAAATGCAAAGTATAGCATTGTGTGTAAGTTAAATGTATTTTTGTTTTAAATTTTAATTTGAAATTTGAGTGCAATATATATGTAATAAAACAATATGAATGTTTAAGTGCAATATAAATGTATAGCGATGTTAATTATTATACAGGGTGTCCGGTAATTCGTGTGCCATACTTTGGGATGTGATTCTTGGTCATATTCTAAGAAAAAATTGTTCTACAGTAAAGTCTGCTTTTCAACTTTGACATCACTTTTTGACGATTAAAAAAAGGCTAACTTTGGTGTAGCATGACCCATGTTAAGGTCAATTTCTCTGTCAGTACTAATGGTAGGGACTTCATTTTAGAAGTTTATAGTAGAAATTCTAACCTTCGTTTAAATTTAGCTGATATGTTTTTAGGGTTGCCAGACATTCAATTTTAAATGGTGTTCAATTTTTCTTGCCAGATCAAAATTTTGTCTTTGAGGTCAATTTTTTTCAAAAAATGCGTGATAAGCATAAAGTTTTCTTATTTTTACCTGATGAACAAAACAATAATAATAAATAAAATGCACGACTGGGTCGCACGAACTTGCTCCTATGTAATCGACTGGGAATTTTAAAAACGAATGTTATTAGAGAAAACTGTTCATAAGGATAAAATTAATTTTTAAATTCTTTTAGTAGTAACAGAATGCTATGCGAATATGAATTTATGCAAGAACAAAAATTATAAGTCCTTGTAGTGGTTTCTTTAAAAGAAGCTTTTATATACAAACTTTTTAAGAAAAAATGTTGGTACGCTAATTTAAAGTTTTTATCATTGTTCGAATAAAAATTAAATTTACGAAAAGAAATATTGACCCGTTTCGGAGATATCGAATTTTCGAATGGTAGGTACAAGCTGTAATATCTTAATTTCAAAATTTTTTTTATTAAATTAAAGATCGTAAAAATTAATTGAAAAAAAAAAAATTTATCAAAATTCTAGGTGCCGTTTTCGAGAAAAATACGATTTTTGAAAACAATTTTTTTTATTTTTTTAGCATTTGTATGGTAGGTACCTTTATTTTTAGGTAAAATAAAAAAAAATTTTCACATTTTGTAGATTATATTGAGAAACTTTTATTTATCAAGTTTAAAAAAAAATCTAGCATGGGGTTTTCGAAATATTGAGTTTTGAAAAAAAAAATTTGAAGTTTTTTTTTAAAAATCCAAAAAAACTTTTTTTGAAAATTTGAGTACAAAATTCTATTTATGTTTTTGGGGAGCTTTAGCAAAAAAAAAATGATCAAAATCGGTTGATCCGTTTTTGAGAAAATCAAAAACAAAAAAAATGGTTCCGTGGGGGGTACCCTCAATAACCATTTTTCGGAAAATTTTTTTCAACCAATACCTAGATTTAATTAAATGAAATTTTTCTGTATCTTTATTTTTAAAATCTGTTGAACAGTTTTTGAGAAAAAAAAAATGTTTATAAAATTTCGAAAAAAATTCGTATGGGGGTACCGTTATTTTTGGTCGTAAAAAAAAAAAGAAAAAAACGTGTGGGGGGAAAAAATTAAAAATGATATCTACCAAGTTTAAAGAAAATCGGCCGAGTCGTTTAGCCTGTAGTCGAACAGACAGACAGACAGACAGAATTGCGAGACCCACATTTTTAGTCTTCGCTATCATCGTAATGTCAACTTTGATCAAAATCTCGAGTTCGATTTTTTTTACGAATGCATAACTTGCCTTATAGTACCTATAAGTCGCAAGTAAAAAGTTCATTTTGGTGGGGGGGAATTCCGAATAAGGGCCAATAGTAATGTGGGTGGTCCGCTTATACTTCACTTTTTTACCATAAAAAAGTGTTTCTCCTCAATAATTTGATGTTTTTTATCAACAGCAAACACTTTTTTATCGATTCGTTAAAAAAAAAAGTTCAATTTGGTGGGGGGGAATTCCGAATAAGGTCCTTTAACTCTTCCTGAGAAAAGGTAAGGTAATTAGGGTTTTGACAGCATGTCCAGTAGACATAAGCACACTTTTAACCTTTTCATAAGTGCACAGTCTTAAAAATTACCTAAAAACTATCAATTCTTAGAAAACCACTCCAAATGCCAAGTGCTGCAATAAAAGTAGGTAAAAAACCCAAAATTTGATTTTTTTCCTGTTTTGGAATTTCCCAAGTACATATCATAAAATGTATGGGTTTTTGGGTACACTTATTAATGAATTTTTTACTTGCGACTTATAGGTACTATAAGGCAAGTTATGCATTCGTAAAAAAAATCGAACTCGAGATTTTGATCAAAGTTGACATTACGATGATAGCGAAGACTAAAAATGTGGGTCTCGCAATTCTGTCTGTCTGTCTGTCTGTTCGACTACAGGCTAAACGACTCGGCCGATTTTCTTTAAACTTGGTACATATCATTTTTAATTTTTTCCCCCCACACGTTTTTTTCTTTTTTTTTTTTAAGACCAAAAATAACGGTACCCCCCATACGAATTTTTTTCGAAATTTTATAAACATTTTTTTTTCTCAAAAACTGTTCGACAGATTTTAAAAATAAAGATACAGAAAAATTTCATTTAATTAAATCTAGGTATTGGTTGAAAAAAATTTTCCGAAAAATGGTTATTGAGGGTACCCCCCATGGAACCATTTTTTTTGTTTTTGATTTTCTCAAAAACGGTTCAACCGATTTTGATCATTTTTTTTTGGCTAAAGCTCCCCAAAAATATAAATAGAATTGTGTACTCAAATTTTCAAAAAAATTTTTTTTGGATTTTTAAAAAAAACTTCAAAAATTTTTTTTCAAAACTCAATATTTCGAAAACCCCATGCTAGATTTTTTTTAAACTTGATAAATAAAAGTTTCTCAATATGATCTACAAAATGTGAAACAAAATTTTTTATTTTACCTTAAAATAAAGGTACCTACCATACAAATGCTAAAAAATTAAAAAAAATGGTTTTCAAAAATAGTATTTTTCTCGAAAACGGCACCTAGAATTTTGATAAAATTTTTTTTCTTTCAATTAATTTTTACGATCTTTAATTTAATAAAACAAATTTTGAAATTAAGATATTACAGCTTGTACCTACCATAGAACCATTTTTTCGAATTTTGAATTTCTCATTATCCACATAACGGATCTTAATGAAAATTTTTATAGAGAAGCTTCTAAAAAGTCTAAACCACATTGCATTTCAAAACTTTAAAATAAATATTTTTTGAATTTTTGAAAAAAAATCTATTTTTTTCTTTTTTTTTTGAAAATTCGATATCTCCGAAACGGGTCAATATTTCTTTTCGTAAATTTAATTTTTATTCGTACAATAATAAAAACTTTAAATTAGCGTACCAAAATTTTTTCTTAAAAAGCTTTTAAAAAGTTTGTATATAAAAGCTTCTTTTAAAGAAACCACTACAAGGACTTATAATTTTTGTTCTTGCATAAATTCATATTTGCATAGCATTCTGTTACTACTAAAAGAATTTAAAAATTAATTTTATCCTTATGAACAATTTTCTCTAATAACATTCGTTTTAAAATTCCCAGTCGATTACATAGGAGCAAGTTCGTGCGACCCAGTCGTGCATTTTATTTTTTAACGAATCGATAAAAAAATGTTTGCTGTTGATAAAAAGCATCAAATTATGGAGGAGAAACACTTTTTTATGGTAAAAAAGTGAAGTATAAGCCGACCACCCACAGTACTAGGTATAACTAAAACTACTTTGTTATGGGATATTTGCTTTTTTTGCTTGCTAAGCATTACGGCGTGTAAACAGTGAGATATGTAACCCCCCTGCTTGGGCACACTATTGGAATTGGGGTAGGTGCGAGGTTGGGTGTGTGCAAAGTTTCTTTTGCATTTACAGAATCTGGATTTAAAGAAACTTTGAATTTACCCTATGGGCTATATAATTTTTTTTATACTTCACTTTTTTACCATAAAAAAATGTTTCTCCTCCATAATTTGATGTTTTTTATCAATAGCACACTTTTTTTTATCGATTCATTAAAAAAAAAGTGTATTTTGGTGGGGGGGAATTCCGAATAAGGACCGAGTTAAATTTGGATAATAGCGCTTTTTGAAATGCATTCATTTACGAAAGAAGAATACGCAGTCATTTTATTCCTTTATGGGTTGTGCAATGGAAATTCAAGAAGAGCACAACGAAGATACCAGGAATTAATCGGGCCTTTCAAATTACCACCTCTACTTAATTCTACTAACTATCTGGAGTTTTTACAAAATAGTCTACCAGACCTATTCGAGGATGTTCCACTGCTTAAACTAGCTTCATCATATCTCCAACAAGATAATGCTGCAGCCCACTATGGTCGTGAGGTTAAGGATTGGCTGGATGAAGAATACGGTGATCGATGGATAGGCAGAAATGGACCAATTCACTGACCTGCAAGATCTCCCGATCTCACTGTATTGGATTTTTTTTGTATGGGGACGAATGAAAGAAACCATTTACTCTGAAATAACAACTTTAACTGAATTAGAACAACGTATTTCGGAAGGATCACTAAAATTAAGGCAAGAGTTATCGAGAATAAACATTCAAAATGAAATCCAAAAACGAGCTCTAGCATGCAATTAAAAAAGCAGGAGGACACTTTGAGCACTTATAATGACTGTATTTGTGTGTACACAAAATAAAAAATTACTCAAAACTACACAAATTATTGTTTTATTCAAACCCCTTACACCTCAGGGTAAAAAATATTTTTTTTTTTAAATTTTACATGCCTTAGATTTTCCCAAGTATCATAAAATGTATGGGTTTTTGGTTGCACTTATTAATGAGTTTGTTTCTACTATTGTTTTGTCTATCAGGTAAAAATAAGAAAACGGCATGTTTATAACGCATTTTTTGAAAAAAAATTGACCTCAAACTCAAAATTTTGCTCGGGCAAGAAAAATTGAACACCATTTAAAATAGAATATCTGGCAGCCCTAAAAACATATCAGATCATTTTAAACGCAGTTTTAAATGTTAGTATTTCTAGTAAAAAAAAAGTCCAAAATCAGGTCCCTACCATTAGCACTGACAGAGAAATTGACCTCAACATGGGTCAGGCTACACCAAAGTTAGCTTTTTTTAAATCGTCAGGAAGTGATGCCCGTATGTACATTTTAAATGTTCATCGTAAAAACACATGTAACTCACTTACTATAACACTTTTATTATGATTTCAATTTCTACATTTTCATTATTCTTGATTAATTTTGTAAATTTATACTTAAACTCAGTATTTTTTCCAATATGTTTATAGAAAAAAAATGTTCATAATCATAAACGAAACGTCGTTTTAAACAATTACTTGTGTTTAATTTAATTTGAGAAAAAACTGACCTACAACCCATAAACAACAAAGTACACCAAGTTATAAAGGTCATAAAACATACAAATAATAAACTAAAAATATATTCAATTATTATAAATACACATTTCAAAAAATTTTAGGTAAAATAGTCTAAAAAAATACATATAACGAAAAAACAAACAAACAATATTTTTTTTTAATTTTTGAATAGTTTGCAGTCAAAATTTTGAGAGAAAAAAATTATCAGTAAGAAGTTTAAAAAAAATTGAACATGTATTTTTCCAAATAATGAGTTTTCAAAATTCAAGATATGTACCATTAAAAATTCTGCTCTTCAAAATCTAATTTCTCGAAATTCTGCAAATCAAAACTCTGTATTTGAAATTTCTTTCAAAATTTAACTTCTTAAAATTATACATTTCAAAATTCTGCACTTGCAAATTCGCCTTTTGAAATTCTGCTTTCAAAACTGTGCTTTAAAAACTAAATATTTGTATTGATTTCAAATGCATTATTTCATAATTTTAAATGTTGTATTGCTTTGACACATTTTATATACCAAACATAAAACTTAAAGAAAAATACAGTTTTGTAGGCAGATACCTAAACATACAAAATATGAAATATATCAATTACCTCATACCAAGATAATTACTTCATCTATAAAAAAGATCTTTTCAGCGTGAAAAATTAAAAAATTCGAAAGCAAAGATTTATACTTACAAAGTATACATTTTCGTTGAATCTTGCTTGAAGAGTTCTCATCACTGCATCTTCTGTTAAAGGACCAGCCAAGTGTATTAGATCTTTCATTTCGTTCGGCTCCTTTTGCTGTCCATGTTTTGTTATGGTGGAACTAATGAAACATTTGTTTATGCCATTACATGGATTTATATTTTTCTGTACAACAGGTATAAAAGGGGAGTTGAAAAGTCCTGGCGCCGTCGGTCTCGTTGGCTGCGGGTCGTTGAAAGGTTGATTGGCTGAAAAACAGATTCATTTCATTCATGAAATGCCTTTACCTGTTTTTATTATCTGATTTTCTGTTTGTGACTCTCGATCAAAAAGTCCTGCATCATCTAGAATAGCTGACTAAGTAACGGATTTACCTGTTAATTGATCATTTATGTGCTGCGGAAGCGGAAGTGGAATCGATGTGTTTCTTGGTATTACTCCTGCGGCTTGTTGTAAACATGAGCTTAAAGTATGTTGATTCTTGAAAGGAAGCCAAAAGTAAGAATAAATAGATTGATTTACTTTGTTAATATAATATAAAAGAATGTGACAATTAACACATTAAATTAACAACAACAAAAAAGTCTACAAAAAAAACAATAAGATTCATTTAATTAAAAGCTTATATCGTACGTTCTATGAATCTTTAAGATTAAAGTGTTTACACTTAGAAAAAATGGTAGAGAATCATTTTTTTTTGGTTTTAAATAAAGGAATTGAAGTCATTATATACATAAATAGGAAAAATTAAAGTCAGCTTATGGTTTGGAATCGTGTATTGAAGAAAATACAAGGATTTCCGATACGCCTAAACTTGTATAGATCATATTTTTGTATGATTTGATAGGAAAAAAAGTATTTCGTATTTTGTTTGACGTATTGTATGGTATTTAAGAAACATTCTTCTGCGGTTCAAACAACTAAACTCTGTCCGATAAAAATTGTCAGAGCAGACAGAATCAGTAACGTAAGAATAGCACTTATGTAAAACAAAAGAGTGCGAATGAGAAGATTTTATTTTACTAATAGAACGATTTTACTACACCCGCTTTTCCAGTGCTATAAAAGTTAGAATTATTAATGTTCTGGACAGATTCTTTTGCTTTAATAATATAATCATTCACCGACTAACTCTCGAACCGATAGCATCGTTCCCCAAGTTATTGTGTGATTAATTTTTTCCGCTAAGCGCGTAAACCGGTTTCTCCCTTCAAACCACTTTCTCTCTTATATTTTCGTATTCCCCTTTCTCTTCTTTTGTTTTTTGTTACCGCAACGGAACAAACTGCTGTAGTGCGTGATTATTAAAACATGGCCCCTGGGCCACCAGTGCTTTCGGGCAACAGATTTAGTTCGCTCGACACCGAGCTGCAATCTGAGCCCAACGGTAAAAAAAGAAAAAAAAATACCCATTGTGACTCCAACAACCCACTTCAAATAAACACAACTCTCCCTGACCCCAAATTCATAGTGATTTCTTCTAGTGACGAAAAAATCCCCCTTTCCTCTGTTAGCATTTTCCTACTAAAAAAAGCTATTGACGGAATAAGTACCTCTTACGAAAGCATTACGACACTTCGTGATGGGAGTCTTCTTATTCTCGCTAAATCAATGAAAATTGCAAATTTATTCCTCTCCAAAAAAAACCTTGCTAACTTATGCCCTATAACAGTAAGTCTTCACTCTAATTTGAACTCTTCTAAAGGTACAGTTTATGCACCTTGCTTAATAAACGTACCTGAAGAGGAAATTGTAAATGAAATGAAACCCCAAGGGGTAACGGCTGTTTACAAATTCACTAAACCAACTTCCACTCCACAAACAACATCACAAAACACAACATCAGATAGTGACACCACCAAAGACAAATATCGAGCCACCGGTCTTATGTTATTCTCTTTCGATCGTTTCCGTCCTCCCACTTCAGTCAATATTGGCTGGTATAATGTCAAAGTAGAAGAACACTTCCCTAACCCCATGCGCTGCCGCAACTGTCAAATACTTGGACACACCGCCAAGAGATGCAACCGTTTAACCTCTTGCGCAACCTGCAACCTCCCTCCCCACCAACCTAACATCTGCACTCGAACATCATGTGCAAACTGTTCTGAAGAACACCCAGCATCCTCAAAAACTTGCAAGGCATACCTTAATGCTAAAGAAGTGCTAAAAATAAAAACTATACAAAAATGTTCCATGGCCGACGCAAAAAAAATATTTAGAGAACAAAACCCATCTCTTTTCTCCACTACATACTCTGCTGTCGTACAAAGCGCATCAACCACAAAAAAACAAATTTCATCCACCACTTCAATTCCCCCTCCCCTTCCACTTTCCACTCACTCAAACCCCCCTCCCCAATCATCACTTTTAACCTCACAACACAAAACAGCTAACCAAGTCACTCAAGTCCAGTCCACAACAACAATTTCTCATCCCATTAACACTTTATCTAGCTATACAAAAAACACAGCAAATCAGAGTACCTCCGCGCACTCTACACAAACTTCGTCCTCTCCTCCAGCTATACCTCAACGGCCTCACCAAAACAACCATAGATCCATTCCTCCCCACACAACCCTCAACAACGAAAATCATACTCAATTATCTTCCATCTCACCTCCTCCACCACAAACAGAAGAAAACCTCCAAACACTACCACACACACAAGAACACCTACAAACACCAATGCATATTTGTACACCTTCATCTCCACTCACCAACATAACAAATGACCTTATCACAAAAAACAAATACTATAACACTAACAGCGATGATGACTCCATATAAAAATATTAATTCAAGCAACAACAACGACTCCGCGCTTCGAGTGTCGAATCAGCCAGGCTCACCACTGAGCCTGGTTGCTTCGACGTCCGCGGCACGGAGTCAAAACGAACACCAAACTGATAACAACACCTTGAATTCCTCTCAACGGATATCACTCTTCGTTGACAGGCATTCTTCACCCAACACATACCAACTTTTAAGCGTCCTACAATGGAACTTAAATGGTTACTTTAACAACCTACACGAACTCCAACTACTAATAAAAGACATAAGCCCAAATGTCATATCCTTGCAGGAAACCCATATTGCATCAAAATTTCAACCTTTGCCTCCAAAACAATACTGTTCATATTTCCACAACATTGACTCCATCACCACGTCTAAGCAAGGCGTTTGCCTCCTCATTCACAAAACTATCCCTCATTCCCCCGTCATAATAAATTCCAATATATCTGCAATTGCAGTCAAAATCAATCTTAATATACAAATCACAGTTATCTCTCTCTACATCCCCCCAGAACAAAATTTTTCAATTAAAGACCTAGAAGATGTAATTGATGGGATAAACACCCCTATTTTAATTACGGGCGACTTTAATTCATGGAGCCCTTCGTGGGGCTCTGAGAAAACTAACAAACGTGGAAAAATAATCGAGCATTTTATAGCTAACTCAGGGTTAGCTATTCTAAATGACGGACGACCCACTCATTTTTCTACCCATAAAACATTCACACACGTTGACCTGTCCCTCATTTCACCTTCTCTTCTCTCCAAATCCACCTGGAACATTTCCGACAATCTTTTTGGCAGCGATCATTTTCCCATTCTTACCACCCTCACGTCTGGCCCATACAATCACCAGATTAAACAACAAAAAAAGTTCTTGCTGAGCAAAGCCAACTGGGATCTATTTCAAAATAGTGTTTCAAACCAACTACTCTCCAGGCAAAAGTCTCCGAACATCAACAAAGAATCCGCACTTATCCACAAATCCATACGCACTGCAGCAAATCTAGCAATTCCCCAATCAAGTGATAAAATTCATAAAAAAACAGTCCCCTGGTGGAACAAGGAAATTAGCTCCCTCCGCGCTCTGAAACAAAAAGCCTGGCATAAATTTAAAAAATACCCAACTGATTTTAATCTTGTTCTTTACCGGAAGCTTAACGCCAAATTCCGCAAAACTGTCAGGGCCGGAAAAAAAACCTGCTTTGAAAAATTCACTGCCAATATCAGTCCAAACTCTACGTCCCAAAAACTTTGGGCTGATATAAAAACTCTAACAGGCACATACGTTCCAAACACAATAAAGATGATAAAATCCAACACTAGAACCACTTCCTGTCCAGCAGAGATAGTGAACAGTTTTGCCCAATCCTGGGAACTACAATCGGACGACTCAGAATTCAAACCGGCATTCATCAACAACAAAATCAATACCCTTCACAATTTAAACCCATCCTTTAATCCTTCCAATTCCGCTCTCATCATTGAATCCAATATAAATACCTTAGAGCTCACATCCTGTTTGCAAACCGTCAAAGGAAAAACACCAGGCTTCGACCGTATTTCATACGACATGATAAAAAACTCTCCTCCTATACTAAAAACTCGTCTTTTGGAATTATACAACAACATCCTTGAAACAGGTATAATTCCCCATGCCTGGAAAGTTGCAAGCATTATCCCCCTACTCAAACCAAATAAAGATCCCACTTCCATCTCCGGGTATCGACCCATATCACTACTTCCTTGCACAGGAAAAATTATGGAAAAAATCATCGCAAAACGTTTATCCTGGTTCCTCGAAAAAGACAAACTAGTTGACTATCGACAACTGGCATTTAAAAAAGGCAGATCAACTACTGATGCACTCCTCCACCTTGACCACTTCATCTCTACAACGCTGTCCGAAAAAAACCACGCCTCAATCCTAAGTTTGGACTTCGACAAAGCCTTTGACAGGGTCGGAGCTCATGCCGTCCTGGACCAGCTTCTTAAATGGGGAATTGGCCCCAAAATTTTTGCGTACATAAAATCGTTTCTCTCCAACAGATGTTTTCGTGTAAAGTACTACAACATCTACTCCAAAGTACATAACCTAAAGAACGGGATTCCGCAAGGATCACCATTATCAGTGGTCCTATTTTCCATTGCTTTCAATGAAATAAGCAGAATAATAAACAGCTTCCAAAAGGTTGAGCATACTCTTTACGCCGATGACCTCATTATATTCTCCAAATGTAAAGACCTACATGAAGTGGGGGCAACTTTCTCTCACATCATCGAAGCTTTGATCAGTTGGAGCGATTACTCAGGCTCAATTATCTCAAATTCAAAATCTCAATTATTTCATATTTGCAAAAAACACAACTGTTATAAAACTATCAATGTAAACTTAAATAACAGCCCTATAAAAAATGTTAATTGTATTAAAATTCTGGGCCTTATATTTGATTCTAAGTTTAGTTTTAAAAATCATTGCTCTTATATAAAAAAAAGCCTTACTGCCAGGGTTAATATAATTAAATTTTTATCTTCACCAAATAGCTATTCAAATGTTAACACTCTTATAAATTTAACCAAAACCATTGTACTTTCAAAAATTGATTATGGATTACCAATATACGGAAAATGCTCCAAAACATCCCTACAACTCATTACCACTCCCTATCACACCGCCGTCAGAACAAGTTTAAAAGCCCTCCGCTCCACTCCCATCAACAACATCCTCACCGAAGCAGGACTACCCAAACTAGCTGCAAGAGTTGATCTCTTAACTGCCAACATTCTTCAAAAACTCAACCCGACACTTCAATCACCTATACAAAACATTGCCAAGAAAATCTTAAATCGAAAAAGACCCCAAAGACTTCAATCAACCTTGTGCAATGCACTTTCGTTTGCAAATGAATGTAATATTCCAATCAACTTTAAAAATACCGGGATCAACAACAGTCAGCCACCCTGGAACCTTCCAATGTACACCATAAACACCGAACTCAGCGAACATTCCAAGTCAAACACCTCCAAAGAAATATACAAAGCCTTATACTTGACCATTGCTGACGAATATAAATCCCTTGGTTGGAACCTCCTTTATACTGATGCTTCAAAAACAGATAACACCGTATCATTTGCCGTGGTCGATGAAATTGGCTCAGTTCTATCGAAAGGACTTCTACCAAACTCTTCATCTATATTCACCGCCGAAGCATTTGCCATACTGAAAGCCATAAAGTGCTCACACAAAAAAAAGACTGTTATATTTTCTGACAGCCTAGCCACAATATCTGCAATAAAAAATATAACCAACTCCATCGAAGTTGTCGAAGAAATTCGCAACCACATTATATCCAACTTCAAAACCATTAAGATAGTCTGGATTCCCGGCCACACTGGAATTATTGGCAACGAAGCTGCAGATGCAGCAGCAAAATCGGCAAAAAATGAACCTCTAATAATGTTCTTCCAATACAATAAAAAAGATATAAAAAGCCTTCTACTGGAAAATTGGAAATACAAACGAAAAAACGATTGGGACAACTATAGCCACATATACAAAAACTTTAACCCCAACGGTACTAAAACAATCTATCCTAATAACATCCCTCCAAAAAAACTAAAGGCATATATCAGAATTAGGCTTGGCCACGCCTTCCTTACACATAAACATTTATTCAACAAGGAACCACCAGCTTTATGTCATCTTTGTGATTCGAATACCATCCTCAACATGGCTCATCTTCTTTCATGCACAACAGTATCTGAATCCTGCAAAAACCTTTCCAACCACAACCTCTCCCACCTCCTATCCTATGTCAATCCAGAAAACATAAATCTTGTATACTCTATTTTGTCCGACCTAAACATTGAAAACTGTATATAAATTAAATCAACTACCTACTTAAATTTAAATCCATTTCTTATTTATTCTTCATTTCTTTTTTTTTTTGCTCTAGATGAAAGCCCTGGCAGCTAGCTCTAGCTTAAGTTAGTTATTAATTTTGTAATTTACTTACTAGTTAATAAAGATTATAATAATAATAATAATAATATAATCAAGCCGTTCGGAAGTTGTTGAAGTTTATAGTCAGCAGGAGAACAGCAAGATTTGGTAGCTTCTTAAGAACGTAATTATAAATCTTGTAGCTTCCAGCTGATTTTGTGGAGTTTTCAGTGGTGATAAACTCAGCCACTTCTTTAGAAGAAATGAAAAAATCTTTCAGTAGCGGCTCCGATAAAGGGGTTTCTTTCGTTGAACAAGGTCACGGTTTCGGTGCTTGCTGATATCTCCTGAAAGCGAGTTTCTACTTATTCGATAAAGTCAGACGGCCTTAGAAACTATCCTCAAAGTGATTGGCAGATTTCTTAGCAGAAGTTTTTAAAACTTTTTGTCACTGAAGGATGTTGTATGGATATGATCTACGAGTCTATTCCTGAAATACTTTTCCTGGTAATGTTTTACTGGCTGGTTGAACATTTTGTTAATGCACTAATGCAGTCGCCGATATTCTTCACTTTTCCTGTTGAAAGTCCTGTGGCACGTTCCTTGGAGGCTTTTGCGGAGTACGAGTATTTGCCTGTGAGCGTATATTGCTTGTATATGCTGGGGCTAGTTTCCGTACATGTCTCTGCTGGTGTGAGGAGTTTTCTTCCTGCCCAAAGCATTGTTGGCCACTGTTTTAGATTGATTAATAGTGTAATCGATCTTATTATTGTTGAGGTTGCTGACGTTGGAGACTTCTGGAAGACATTCTTCCACTTTTAACGAAATCTTCTCCAGTATTGAACTGTCGTATGGGATTTGCAATTCGCGAATACGTCGCACAGTGCATTGAATGTATGGGGATTCGGGAAAAAAAAATAAAAAAAACAAGATTTGTGTAGGATATTTTTTTTAATATTTATATTTTTTTTTTTCTTTTGAAGTTAATATGTGCTGTTAATATATATAAAAATGAACAATTAAAAATGGTTTTTCAATTTTCTGTATCAGAAGAAGATGATTGATTGTCATCATCGTCATTAAAATTAATTATATATTTTTTGATAGTGTCATCATATATTTTGGGCTTTCTTTTAATTTTTCTTTGCGAGGAAATAAATGGGTCTGACAATAATATTAAGTGATGATTTTGCTCTGAATTTGAATCAGTGCTTGAATCTAATACTGCCAGATCTGTAGCATACTTTAACTCTTCGAGCGATCTTGTCCTTACTAAATAATGAACTCTTTAGCCCAAAATTTTAAAGAGTTCTCGTTTAAGCAATAAAACCGGCTCTACTTAACGCAGTCGTTTAGCTTGGAGACTTTGTCTAACTTTTTCATAATTTTAATCACGTTAGACAACTCTTCTAACTAATGTGGGTTTTACAACAGAACCTAGGCGAATTTGCGTTGAACAACCCTTAATTTGACAGATACATAACTCACACAAAAAAGTAAAAAGAACAGACAACTTCAAACCAAATAATTTTTCGCCGAAAAAAGTACATTCAATACACTACCTCTCGGACAGATTTTGATTGTTTATAAAAGCTATCTACATTATTTTAGATGGAAATAAAGTATAAATCGCAAATTCACAGCATAAAAAAACTCAATTTGTTGTTGTAAGGTGCAGATTCATGTAGCTACACTCGTCTCGGCGCGCGTACATAAGATATGTACATTTGTATCTAGAGATTTTTTAATTGTAGAGCACTTTCGTACGATTGTTTCGAATTTATAATATTCAGTGATTCAGTCTATTTACAAAGAACATGTTTAAAAAGTCTTATAAAACATCAGTAAACATTTTTTCTTCCATTTGCTTTGGTATGAAATGACCATTGTCAATATGGATAAAGTATACTTTTAAAAGATAAACTAGCTATTTGCTGCTGTTCAAGTAAGACGAGCTCTTTAAGGTTAAAATATAGTTTATGTGCTTCAAAATTAACAAAAAGTCGGTTCTCGTTTTATACTCAATATTTAGAGTCGACTCCCATTCTAAAATTAATTTAGAGTAGGTTTTAAATGTTTAAAATTTTGCGCCTTTGTTTTTTAGTTTTGTGGCAACAATCAAGAGTCTTTTTTCGGTCTACCACGCTTATTGGCTTGTTGATGAACTCATTAGAGTTTTGATGTTTTGGGGAAAGGAGTGGAAACTGTTAAGCCAGTCTTTATTCTTTTTAAAAAAGCGATCACGTTTTCGGTGGCAATTTTGCCAACGTTTATTTATTTCTGAGCAAGTTGTTGATGCGTGTCTTGCTAAAATTTCCTGATCTTCATGCTCTTAATTTGATTGCATATTTAATTTTACCTCCATAAACTGCAAAACACCAGGTACTCGGGCTGTTGAGTTGGAAAACCAAACATCAAAAAGCTCCCTGTTTGAACACATTCTGTAAAATATGTCCAAAAAATATTGGAATAGCAGAAACAATGTGGAACAGTTACGAACACAGCTCGCAGTAGCCGCCCGCGAACGTTCTCTGAACATGAGAAGCGACTAATAATTCGCAAAGTAAAAAAAAATGCAAAAATAAGCGCACCAAAACTGCAGGACGAGATAGAAGAAGAGACAGGTAAGTCATACTGTACCCAAACCATACGCCCCATCCTTTACGAAGTCGGGTATACGGCTGTGCTATTAGGACAAAACCATTCATTAGCAAGGTCAATCGCCAAAAGCGGATTGAATTTGTCAGAAGTCATATTCAGATCGATTTGGCTTTCTGAATACCGTTATATTTTCTGACGAGAGCAAATTCAACATCCATGGCTCTGATGGACGTGCAAAAGTGTGAAGAAAACCTAATACGGCGTTAGATCCTAACCACCTGACTGGAACTGTTAAACATGGTGGTGGTTGTGTTATGGTTTGGGGTGCTTGGCGGCATCTAGAGTGGGTAACCTGGTTTTTATTGAGAGTACGATAGATCGTTTTGGTTACCTCGACATCTTAAAAAATAATCTTCATCAAAGTGCACAAAAACTAGGTTGTGAGAGGTCATTCATCTTTCAACAAGATAATGACCCCCAACATACCTCGCAAATCATGAGAGAATGGCTGCTATATAATGTGCGAAGACAAGTCAAAACAACTCCTCAATCGCCAAATTTAAATGTTATTGAGCATTTATGGGATCATCTGGAGCGTCAAATACGCAAACATGAGATAAAATCAAAAGTAGAGATTAAAAGGATCCTTCAAAAAGAATGGAACAAAATAACCCTAAGTGTTACCCAAAACCTTGTTTCGTCGATTCCATCGAGAATAAACGCCGTAATTAAATCAAAAGATTACCCAAAAAGTTATTAAATTCTAATATTAAGTTAAAAATGTTGTAATTTTTATTAGTGTATACCAGGGACGAAGCGTCCATATATTGAGTGGAATGAGTGCTTCCGTTGAACCATTTGAAAAAATCGTACCTAGCAAGGAATTAAATTCAAAATTCCAAATTGTATTAATATTTTTATTATATTATTTGTATCTATTAATGATTCTTCATTTACTCTGTAAATTACATTCCAACATCATTATGACAACATTATCATCTTTTACTAAAATTACTAAAGGAAATCGAGATCTCTCTGGTTATTACAACTTAAAATGTCACTCTGAAAACCAACTGAGAATGCTCAACATCACTCCATTATTTATAATGCTCAATCTCATGAAAGTTCTTGCTAAAATGCTTAACAGCTATGCATTCCTTATTATCGCCTCCTTAACGCCTTTTGCCCAATGTGTGAAGAATGAGTTGAGTGAATGCATTACGAGAATTTCCTACAAGAGAGATAGAAAAACAAAAATGTATCTATTGAGTTGCTTATTGTCTCAAACTGATAATGAGTTTAATTTCATGGACAAAAGGGGTAGAAGAGTTTTATTTTAACATAATGTGTGTGCAAATTTAGGTGCAATTCATTCAAAACTACAGAAAACAAACTAATATGAATTTAAAAGGTGGTAGTTTTTTAATTATTTTCGTGGCGATAAATACAATCCACCTGTTTTCTGTTTATTTTTTGATATTATAAAAAAAGGTGTTCAAAATAGTATTTCTAGTATTCATATCTGAGGTTTCTTGACATTCCAGCAGAAATATAACTAAAGGTTATTTTCAATTATGAGAATTTTAAATCAAAAAAAACTTCAAGGAATCTTAAGATATTTCATATCCCTTAATAATGGCCTCTGTAGAGAGATCATATTCATGTTTTAAGAGAATTAAATATTTTTTTTAGAAATAAATGTGGACAAGAAAGGTTATCTACTCGTAGCTTAGTTCTTATCAAATCGTACTTAGATAATTTTGCCTTAAAAGAAAAAAGACAAATCTTTGCGCAAGGCATCAAGCTTTTTTTTTTTAATAAGACTTTACTGTAATATATTATTTATGTATATTATTTTATGTGTATTACCATAAAGTGGAATTTAAAAGGTTGGATCTCAAAGGTCTTTCAGTTTTGGTTTTTATGTTTGCAATTTATGTTCAGTGCTTCCGCTATCGAAAAAGTCACGCCTCGTGCCTGGTGTATACTTACTTTTGTGATCAAAATTCTGAGAGAGTTTTACTTTTAAGTTGATATCTAAGCCATTTAAAAAAAAAATGTTTTGATAATTGATTTTACGAAAATAGAATAAAATTTTCTAAAAAATATACGCCAAATGTTTCATAACATATGCTCATTCAATTTTTGTCTCTCTGCTTAACATTTTGTTTCCTGCTGTATACTTACTTTTGTGACTGTGTGTATGACTTATCAAAGTCAGTACTTAACACGAACAAAGAAGCTTTGATTTGGACTCTAAAAAAAAATTTAATTTACATGTTAAAAAAAAATATGCAGTTAGAATAACTATATTTTCCCTCCTGATTGTGAGCATAGCGAATAAAATATCGTATGTTCTTTTCTTTTTTTCAGTAAACGCTCTTTCAACCGGTAACTACAAATCTTAGACTAGTCGTGCACTGGCAACTGTGATCGAAATCAAATAATTTAATCACCAGTTGAAAGAGAACCGCGCACTGGCAACTCTTTACTCACGCTCACACTCTTTTCTCTCTTGCGCTTATAGAAAACAGCTCAACTGATGCGAATTAATTTTAGGCAATCGTTTAGTTTGTGTCAAAACACAAACTTTTTAGTTGCTCAAATCGAGTTGCTCTAAGTGCGCGGTGTCCCATATAAGCCCATATGTTTCATTTTAGCAACTAAATAGTTGCGAAACTAAAAATTGAATGTGCGCGCCTGGCCTTACTCACTATTTGTTATTTTGTTGATCTTCTGAGGATCTCTGACAACAGAAAATTGAACTTTATCATAAATCGTCGATTCATCCATTTAGACTTATTACCTTGAATTTTGCATACTTGCTACACATTTTTGGCACATTTTTGATGTGTAAACATCTTTTCCGGCGGTAGAGTGAATCGAAAACGTGTGTAAAACTTATACGTCCCGTGTAACTCGTTACGGTTACACGTTACGGTTACACGTTACGGTTACACGTTCCGGTTACACGTTCCGGTTACACGTTCCGTGTAGCAATCTACCTTACCGACGATTGCATTTAACACCATGCTTACATTGTTAATATTGGGTACTTACGACATCGTGTTTACATTGGAGACTTTGAGTACTGAAATCTCGATTTTATTACTTTCCATTGCTGGCTAGAACTTAATTCAATCCCTCAACATTTCTTCACCTCTCGACCAATTAGGCCTATTCAGACACATTTGTTATTCTGCTATAGATTTTCTGTTATGAATCATAAAAGATTTCCACCTTAAAAGATCTTTTATGATTGGTATTCAGAGGTTCGAACTTTTATAAAAGTCTGTTAGGCTAGTCGCGCACTGGCAACTGTGATCGAAATCAAATAGTTTAATCTCCAGTTGAAAGAGAACCGCGCACTGGCAACTCTTTACTCACGTTCACACTCTTTTCTCTCTTGCGCTTATGGAAAACAGCTCAACTATTACGAATTAATTTTAGGCAATCGTTTAGTTTGTGTCAAAACACAAACTTTTTAGTTGCTCAAATCGAGTTGCTTTAAGTGCGCGGTGTCCCATATAAGCCCATATGTTTCATTTTAGCAACTAATCAGTTGCGAAACTAAAAATTGAATATGCGCGCCTGGCCTTGTGCTACTTCGAAAACGAGATCTGTTATAAAACTGAACTTAATCTGTTATCATAATTAGCTGTGATTATGTAAAATATTTCATCTGACATAATTTAAATGGATGACGAACAAAAAAGTAAACTCTTAGATAATTTTTAGTGTTTTGTCTCCAGTTGCGTGGTTATATATATAATAAAGTTGTGTAAATTTATAATTTTTAAATAAAACAAAAATAAAAATAAATTTTTTCTATTTAGTTTATTTTATTATATTGAAATTTTATTAAACTCTTAGGCTAGGCGCGCACATTCAATTTTTAGTTTCGAAACTGCTTGGTTCGAGCAACTAAAAAGTTTGTGTTTTGACACAAGCTAAATGATTGCGCGCACATTCAATTTTTAGTTGCACAAATGTTTGGCTGCTTATGGAAAACAGATGAACTATTTAGTTGAATGTCCACGCAGGTGCATATAATTATATGTTACACGATTTTATCTCATATGTTTCTGGGAATACCATGGTCATACTCTACTTATACTCGTATGTTTATATGATAGATATGTGTTTTGATATATTTTCTATCATTTGTCTCCATTAAAGAACATTTCAATGACGAAATACAAGATAATTATTCATTATTACTTGATGCACCTGTGTACTTATTGAAATCTTTTATGATAAAAGTAACAGAAGTTTGTCTTTTATTCTTTTATGATTTTTAACAGATTTCATAACAGATTTTGGCATGCTGAATACCAAAAATGCTATTCGTAAAAGATTTTTTCTATGTTCGAACGTTTGACAGTTCATAAAAGTTTTCTTAGCAGATTTTATAACAGATTTTAGCGTGCTGAATACCAAAATTAAAATTCATAAAAGATTTGTTGGCAGCTCAAACATTTGAATGGAAATTCATAGCAGAATAACAGAATAGAAGAATAAAAGATTTCGCCGAATAGGCCTAAATATGTGAAAAAGACGAAAGACAAATCAACTGGTGTAAAATTTCATAGCGGGTTCATTTAATGTCTTAAAAAATCCACTTCACGTTATTGACGGACGATAACATTTTATTTTATGCTCGCAAAAAATGCATTTACAGAGTTGAACTTTAAAAATCCAAAAAATATTCTTCAGGGCAATCAGTTGACATCTGCAATGAAATATTCTCGATACGTCAAATTTAATTTATCCCTTATCTGTCATACCATATAATCATTTTAATTATCGAATTAGATATTCTTTATTATATCAAAATATACTTTTAGCATTCACTATATCAAAATATAGATCGTTCTCCATCTGTCAAGCCATGAACTGGATGATGACTACGACTTCAATGTATTAAAAAAATTAGTTTTTGCCACTTATAATTCCATTACAAGGTGATGGGAATGATGTCAATCGGTTTGTTAATCTCTGACGGAGGGAATAAGATAAAGTACAGAAACCTAAAAAAAAAGTTAAAGGATTGGTTTGATTTTGATAAGGTGAACGCTCTATCTAGTGGTTTGTCAAAAAAAAAGTTTTGACTTTTTCGCTGCATGACAAGTATATTTGTTGGCGGCGTTAAGCCAGATATACATTGTTCAAATGCATGAAAAGCACGTACAAGTCTATTATTTCAGTGGCGAGAGA
Organism: Philhelius festivus; assembly: GCA_963931855.1. Lineage (NCBI taxonomy): Eukaryota > Metazoa > Arthropoda > Insecta > Diptera > Syrphidae > Philhelius > Philhelius festivus. The sequence continues at coordinate 157,623,143 of OZ007554.1, forward strand.
ACGTTGCCCTTTGTGGTTTTTTTTCAGCAAAATTGAGTTTTTACGAATTTCTTTGAGATTTTTGTAATTTTATCCGAGTAATTTGTTTTATTTTGTCTGTCCATTTTATAATACAATTTTCATTTGCTGTGTTAATATTTTAATCAGTGCTTATGCTGTGATGTCTTCTCATCTCTTCAACGTACTATACGCAAATGAACCAATAAATATATGATCAATCGTCAACCTTGCATATACAATATTTCTATGCAGTACGCTAGATTGAAAAGATTTTGATTTTTCTTCAAGCCTACATCCAATCTATACGTGTGACTTTTTCACTATTACACTTACAATTGCTGAGAAAAATGCGGAGTTATCGTTCATTCTTATTTGTGGTTTTCTTTTTTATATTTGGCGTTCGCTCAGTGCAATTCGCTTAACTGGGTAGAGTAAGGAGTGCGACGAGATGACTCCTTTTCGCATGAACAAAGTTAACTTATATTAAAAATCTCTGTGTTTAAAAGCACAGATGCACTCGAAAGGAAGCCAAAAGAGAAACAGATATTAAAATCAGATTCGTGTAAAAACAGTCTATTTTTTATCAGATAACATCTCTGTGTAAAAAATATAATGCTGTCACAAGCAACATCCCTGGTTAAACATAAGTCAAACAAACTTTACGTTACGTAGCGGAGTCCACTTACTCCTAACACATGCCACGAACTACTTCATCAAAGCATATTGTCGATAAGGTTTTTGGGTCGTGTGAAATGAATATGTGTCGACATAGCAATGGGAATAGAAGTAACTACATGGTGTGTAAAAAAGATCGAACTAGTTCTTCGAAACAATTTTTTATGATGTTATTCGGTTTTAGTTGTTAAAATTTACAAATTGCCTGAAAAAGCAAGAATAAAATTCAATCTCCTTAAGCAACCATTCAATTAAGCTCTGATCAACACAAAAAAGTGGTTCTGGAGCATTAAAATTCAAATATTTTTCGGTCATTTTCACTTTTCATTTAAACTTTTACAACTCTACCATTTCACAGCTGATTTTGGCATGTACTTCTACGTCGGCGTATAGGTGTGTAAATGCCCATACAAAAGCGAAGTACTTTGTCGATTAGGTTGATCGATGTGGCGTGTGTGAGGGGTATATATGTATATCTAAAGTCACAAACTAGTACGATTGTATTGTATTTTATTGGGTACGTTCGATAACAAAAATTCGTCACTCGGACGAACGCTGATGTTTACACATCTTAACCGTGAGTCCTGGCACTCACACTTTTTTTTTTTTTTTTTTTTATTTTTTTCCACTAGTCGCCGCACTATGCGTCGCGTCGTCGTTTAGTTGTAATCCTGTAATTCAATCTGACTCTTTTTTCAAATGCTATATGATCCGAGTCACTATCGTGTGCAACACAAGAGAAGTTTTGGAACTCGGAAGGATGTTCGTAAATGCGTTCGTAAAGGACGTCACTAAGAAGAAGTGCAGGAAAGACGGAGTTCGGGCCTCTTTTGTGAAATAACCGCTAGTGAGTGAATCTCGGGGTTGTCGTGCACCCAATCTACAATTGATTTTTCTTGTGTCCAGCCAGAGTACTTATGATGGCTAGCCAGATTGTTGATGGCATTGAGGTTATATACATATATGATTTTACATCTTGTCGCGTTACATTTCTTGTTTACTGTAACCAGAAAAACATATTAGAGTTACTTACGAGAGCAGATGATATATTATGGGCGTCGTTTTAAGAAGATACTTCTTTGGTTCCGAGGTATGTTCATTCCAATTGAGCTTTCCATTTATATGTATATACATAATTTCAGGTATATTCTCAATAGTAATGCATTTAGAAGAGGAGTATACACACAGTCCCTGGCCATATTATTATACGCACTGTAGATTTTAGGCAACATCAAATGCAATTACTGTTTTGAATATGAAAATAACAGAATACAAATATATAGTTAAGCCTCCTCCTGCCGTTATAAGAATTTCAATTCTGCGCGGAATTCTGCTAATTCAAGACTGAACTGCTTCATTTGCGGATTATGATTCCACACATGAATCATTTTTTGCAAGAGCTGCTTGTTGGTTGTGGTCAACTCTTAAGTAACTTCCCTCTTCATCAGTTACCACACATTTTCAATAAGGTTCATGTCAGTGCTGTTACCCGGCCAAGCCAACAAGAAGATATTAGCTTCTTGTAAATACATTTTTACAGACCGTGCTCTTTTGCAGGGTTGCATAAAAACAAGAGGTTCACCTTTCGGAATTCTGACTGGGTCAACATTCTATATGACTTCTTTATACTGGTCCTGTTTCATTGTGCCTTAAACGATCTTCAGACATCGCGTCGGTTAAAAGTCAAAAAATGTATGCATATAACCTAGTACAATCTTTGAATTTCTAATAAAAATGCATAGTATGTCTAATAATATGGCCGGGGACTGTATATTTACAATGATAATTGTTTCCAAACTTGATGTTCTACAAAATTCATGATGTCGGTACACCAAGGCTTTTGCAATCGGTATTCGTATTATGAAAAACAAACTTCGGTGGGTGAAAGGAAAAAGTGTGAAACATGAGTTTAGTTTTGTCGCTCATGACCAACATACTAAAGTTTCATGTAATGATTAATTTTAGATATCAAATCAAGTACACATTTACAAGAATAAGAATACGTAATATTATCAGAAAACCTTATTTTTGAACATATAAATAAAGATCAAAAACAGAATTTATCAAAACAAGAAAAAGAATGGAATTTATTACTGAGTCCTGTGGAACACCGATTTTAATATACAGGGTGTCCCCTAATTAATACGTGATTCTTCGGTATATTTTGGGAGAACTTTGGTGTACCCTGACCCATGTTTACGGTAATTGCGCTGTTAGTACTTATGATATAAACTTCATTTAGGCCTTTATTTTTAGAAGAAATACTAGCGTTTTCAATTGCGTTTAAGTTTCCCAAGCATCATAAAATCTATGTATTTTTCCGCAAACTTGTCGTCGAGTTTTATTTTTATTATTGTTGTGTTAATTCAAAAAAAAATGTAAAATGGTATGTTTATTACGCATTTTTTGGAGAAAATTGAGCCCAAAGTGAAAAAATGTGTATGGGCAGGAAAAACGGAACATACTAGAAACTGGATATGTCAAATGCAATTACAAATGCTAGTATTTCTTCTTAAAATAGTTGGTACTAAAATTCATTAGTACTAACAGCGCTTTTAACGTTAACATGGGTCAGAGTACACCAAAATGAGCGTTTCATAGATCCCGGATACATGATATAAAAATTGGAGACATGCCCTTACTGTAGAACGATTTTTTTCTTAGAGTATACCGAAAAATCACGCCCTAAAATATTATGCACGAATCAAGGGACATCCTGTATAGATAAGTTCTCACTTAAAAAAATGTTGATCCTTCTGTCATTAAGGTTAGGTACGAGTACTTTATATATTGGAAAAAAACTACATAAAACTGCATATCCCGATTAAGGAGAAAGTCATCCCCGTCCCGAAGGAGAACAACGCCACATATGTGGAAAGATATCGGCTAATGTCGTTGTTCTGCTGTATGAGCAACATACTGGAGTCGTTAATATTGAAGAAACCCAACAAGACAAAGAAGTCATACCGGAGTTCCAGTACGAATCTCAAAATAAACAATCTACCCCATATCCACTACTCGGACTTCATAGTGATGTTACACAGGACTCAAGAAAAAGGAAATGACTATAGCGTTCTTGATGGACAGCTTTTGGATAAAAGGATTACTAAGTACTCAAACTCACAGAACTTGGACTTCCTAATAACTTGATAAGAATAATCAAAAAATTCATAACCTATAGACTTTTGTACGTACAGGTAGCAAAACATGTATCAACCAAGAGAATTAACACTGAAATCCCTCAACGATCGAAACTTGGAACGCTGCTGTTCGAAATGTATACTGCCGATCAACCAGCCAACATATCAGGCACAAAGACAAAGCTGTATGCAGACGACTCAATCACATACGTCACCGTTTTAGACCAGAGATTACTTATATGTGAGAGCAAGAGTACATTAAAAATCTAGGGGAATACTATGTCAAATGGGGACTGAAGATAAACAGCGAAAAGAATGAATGAACTCTGAACACCAGTGATTGTCAATCGAAGGTGAACGTTTGCAACATGCTGTGATGCGATCAAACTAAAGTTTCCAGACATCACTGAAGTAACATTCAAATCATCAACGAAGTACTTGGGAAATAACTTTTTCAACACACTGAAATTCAAGAAGCATGCAAACTTGATGCTAAAGAGCAATGTAGAAGATAAAGCATTTTGAAAAAAAGATGCTCAGTATTTGCACTGGACTTTACGATTACCCACTGAAGAAGAAATATATACCAACTAAGAAGCTGTACGAGAAAGCAAAATTAATAGCACTGAACGTATTTGCTGCAGCTCTCGGGAAAATCGTCAGACACCTGAAAGATCAACTCAGAAGTGCAACAACTCCTCCAGCATGAACTAGAGTATTACTGACGATCAATTTGAAGAAATCATCCATAACACCGACGCACCCATTCATCAAAAATAATTACACTGCTAATATTAAAAAATCATGAATTAGTAATATGACATTGTAACCAAATAGCATTATTGCCAACATGATTTAAATTAGTAATAAGCAGGGCAAGGATTTCTATGTTAAAACATATTTTTTTGGATAAACATAGAAGAAAACAATTAACTAGTTTTTAGAATCAGTAAATTTCCTTAAAAATGGCATTCAATCGTTAGAGCATATTTTTGCATATTTGACTATAAATGCATACATTTGCATTTTTCGGTTTATTGGACATATTTTTAAAATAAATGCATATTTTTAGTGAATATTTTTGAAATAATCAAAAGACTTAAAAATTTAAATTTTTACTTTTACAAAATAACGTGTGCTTTAAATTCAATAGTGCCAACTTGAAAGCACTAAACACAATTCCAGTTGTCATGTTTTTCATTCCCGTGCTCTTTACTCCAATTTATTCTTAGGTGTTTTTCTTTTTAGGTTCAGAGCAGGGAACTGAAATGTCAAAAAAAGATCTGTGTGAGCGCTCAGGTTCTGTTTCTTTTTTCAATCAGAGCTAGCTCAGAATGCCCTCTATGAGCTCAGAATAAAATGACCGAGCAGATGGAGTAAAAATCTGTGCTCGGCTAATTTCACTTTATTTCTAACAATAAACAAACATAATAAATGTGGAAAACGACGACTTTAAAAGCTCAGTGCTCCAGTTTGTTTCATAAATAAATCGAAGAGTTCTCGTCAAACTCTGCTCAGAGCGTACTCGAAATGCTCAAGCTCTGCTCAGCTCTCTGCTCAGAAAAAGAAAAACCCTTCCTATCAAAAGAAACTACTTGGAATGAGAAACGGTAAACTTCAAAGAGTAGTCAAAGACTTGGATGGTTCTAAATCTCTGTCTATTAAAAAACAAAAGGAATACTTAACCAGTCATTGTTAAAAAAAAAAAAACATTTATTTTTTATAAGTTCCAACTATGGTTTTCTTAATGAAATATAACTAAGCCGCAGTAACGGAACACACTCAAATTTATGTGATGGAAGATACATTTTCATAAATTAATTCAGTTGAAGTTTGATTATTTTGAAGAAAATTGAAAATGTTTTAAATAAAACGAGGAAAATAACCTGGAGATTCAATATGTGAAATTTATATTTATATTTTAAATCTATTTTTTTTTCTAAATACGAGTAAGAGACTGATTTTTTGTTATAATTTTCAATATTTTTTCATTATCTTACAACTTTTTCAGAGCATATTTTTAATTTTTAAGCGCATATTTTCCCTTTTTCCGTGCATATTTTATGCGCATATTTTGTGTTTTTTTAGCGCATACAAATCCTTGCCCTGGTAATAAGTTAGTTTTAGGTCAAATTGTATATAAAACAACTGAAAAATAACCTAAAAATCTGAAGTATTATTCTTCTTCAAAAGTGGGAATTTTCTAAAGCAAAATTTAACGATTGTACTAATAATAGTTTCCGGGCTTCGTAGAACTCGTAGTTCTTTAGCTGAAAGCAAAAAGGTTAAATTGTCGTTTAACTTTGATTTTACTGTAGTTAATAATCTTATTAATTTAATAACTTTAAATATTTATTTACCATTTCTTTTGTTTTAATTGTTGAAGTAAAACTTCTTTTCCGGCGTTGGGGGTAAAAAATTTTCTATGGAGTTGTCAGTGAAAAGAATGTTCTTTTAATAGAAGAACCACAACAACTAACCTACAAAGCAATTAAAAACATAATTTCATTAAAATATCAGTTAATAAAAGCTTTTTTTCAATGAATTATGTGGCCGAACAATTTCTCGATCGAAAACCACTTTCGTTTGTACAAAAAAACACAAACAAATATATATTTTTTATAGTTTTATTTATTTGAAACATTAAACACTTTAACCTTAGTAATACTGAATAATTATATGCTATTTAACTTGAAAACTAAGCACTAAAATTTACAAAATACTTAAAGCGAAATATAAAAAAAAACACCTGTAAATAAACTACCTGTATCTGCTTTAGTCCTTTCTGTTGTCAAATATAAACTAGCATAGCCATATGCGAAGAATTTTAAATTCGGTGTCAAAATTAAATTAGCGTTGCCTACCATTTTAAAATCCTTGGGCTCCAACACAATGAATGAGATAAGAAAAAAGAGATGTGAGCGTGATGAAACATAGTCGTTATTGTAAAATCAGTTTCAAACTATGAAAGCAGACGAGGATATACGCTATAAAGCATATGTAGTCGTCACGTTAAGGGTAGGCGCGCACATTCAATTTTTAGTTGCACAACTGTTTGGTTGCTTATAGAAAACAGATGCACTATTTGGTTGAATGTCCGCGCAGGCGTATATAATTATATGTTACACAAAATAGCGAACTTATTTTAGGCAATCGCTTAATTTGTGTCAAAAGAAAAACTTTTTAGTTGCTCGAATCAAGCAGTTGCGGAACTAAAAATTGAATTGCGCGCCTAGCCATAGAAAACAGACGAACTATTTGGTTAAATGTCGGCGCAGGTGCATATAATTTATATGTTACACAAAACAGCGAACTCATTTTAGGCAATCGTTTAGTTTGTGTCAAAACAAAAACTTTTTAGTTGCTTGAACCAAACAGTTGCGCAACTAAAAATTTAATGTGCGCGCCTAACCTAAATGAAATAAATAAATGAAGTAAGAACAGTCGCACACATTAAATTTTTAGTTGCACAACTGTTTGGTTGTTGAAATGAAACATAAAGCCTAGTAGGCAGATCGAGATAAGACAAATTTTATCTCTACAATTTTAATCTCTCCAAATCTCGCCCAAAAGTTTGAATTTGGAGAGATAAAATCTAATTAAATGTGTTTTGTAGTGTATTTATGGAACGGGTTGCCTTACAAAAGTTGTTCATACCTCCTTCATCTCCTCTTGATGCTTTCAAGAGAAGAGTCAGCACCTTTTACATAAAACCAGTTTTGACAAAAATCACTTTAAGAAATACGGTGGCTGTCAAACTTTGTCCCGCAAAATAATTCTTGTTGCATTCTTTTTCCTGGCAAAATTTATTCGAGACATTTTGTACAGCAATGAACAAAAGTATGAATTTTGCGCGGAACTGCTCGGAAAAATATACAAGACAAAATTTGATCCAGGAAAAAAATTTATGGGAGACAAAATTTTTGCCGATCTGTGTACTAGGCTTAATGGCTTATGTTTCATTTTACTATATATTTACCATATGTTTCATTTTACGAGTACCAACCAAACAGAATTTACGCTCCAGGCCTAAGGAATTGCGGAACGATTTTATAACAACGAAAAGGTGACAGTGAATCATGTCTCGCTCTCGTTTCGTGTTTTCTTCACATTACCAATCGGACATAATTAGGCCCCAGTTATAGCTTTCATTGAAATGTATCATTTGAACAAATCAGTGGAATGCTGACTTCATTTTTTTGACAAACCAGTTATAGCATTCAGTAAAAGATCTTGTCAGTGGCTGATTACAACCAATTCTATGCATTTGAGGTTAGAGTTGATCACTGAAGGGGCCGACCCATAGAATCCGTTGCGTCCGTTTCAGCAACGGATGCGGTGCCGTTGCCGCATTTAACGGAATGAGGGTGACCAAATGAATCCGTTGCGATATTTTGACAGCTGAATTCGTACAGGTTCCTGAAAGTCAACATTCAAACGAACTAGAGATGAGTCAATTGGTCAGAAAAAGTGAAGCGGTACTAGAGATGTGCTTACGTATCACTGAGAGTGGTTCAATTAGTGTTATTCAGTAGCAGGTTTTGGTTCTGCTTTATAAGTGATTTCAGTTATGTTAAAAAGGATGTACGCAGGATTTTAGTTAGTAGGGGATTTCGGTAAGGGGGGGGGGGGCAACCTCATTCAAAAAATAGTTTTGATACAGAAGTCTTCCTTTCAAAAGAAGATAATGTATGAAATATATTGTGATTAGCGGATTTCAAAACTGGTTTTGCGTTCTAAAAATAAAGTAGTGTTTTTCAAATCAGCTTCTGGAGGGATGTCAATTACTACGTTTACAAGCGAATTGAATCGTGATTGGTTCAGAATTAGTGCCGTGTATACCTAGATCGAATCGAAATAGGATTTTCCGATTCGATTCGGTCCGGTTAAACAAGCTGAATCGAATCGAAAGCTCTGTTAATCCAACGTCTTAGTGGGTGTAAACGTAGTAAATGTGTTTTTAAGTTTGGCCTCATATTGTTGTTACTTTATGGTATGATTAGAAATAAGTTACCTAATTTATCACATGTTCAATCAATTGACCTGCCACATTTTTATTATGGTGGGGTCGGCTTGGCGTAGGTGGATTTACGAAAAAAAGGCTTAACTTTTTTTGTAAAATTTTTTTATTATCAGCCTTATAAGCATACAGTAAAGTGACAAAGTACTGGATTAACACATTTTTCATTGAGAACACCTGCGTGAGAGCATTGGATTAATATTAACCTGCGAATGTTTTTTAAATAATTTTTTGTAATAAGCTTTAGTTAAAAAATAGTTAAAAATTTAAATAAACAGTAATTATGTATTTTATCTAAATATGCATGTATTTCTTATTTTAATTGATTTCAAGATTCAGGAACATTCTTGTTCTTATTTTGCAATTGCACTTTTCTGTCACTAGTTAGGGCGTGTAACGTTGCATTATTTAAACAACATTCGCAGGTCAATATTAATCCAATGCTCTCACGCAGGTGTTCTCAATGAAAAAATGTGTGAAATATGGTTAATCCAGTACTTTGTCACATTATTGTATGTTTACAAGACGATAATTAAAAAAATATTAAAAAGAAAGTTAATCCTTTCAATCGTAAATTCACGTAAGAATCCAAAGACGTATAAAAACTAAAATAAAAGGCTTTTCTTAGAACAAAAGTAGTTTTTGTTATTTTTGATTTTCGCAAAAACTACAAAACATTTTGACATCCGGTTTTTTGTGTTTGATCAAAAATTAATGAGAGCATTGAATATTGAATACAAAAATAATACTTAATTACGTAAAATTTTGAAAAAAAAATTGTTTAAAAAAAATTTTTTCATTTTTTTTTTCAAAATTTTGATTTTGAAAATTAATTTTTCAAAAAGTATTCACTCGAACAACTTTATTTAAAAACAAAATTAAAGAATGTATTTCTGGCTTTTCAAAATGCTATAGCATTACTCTGTAGGTATCACCGTTATTTTTTAATAATTTTTTTTCTGTTTTAAGTGATTTTTTTCTTAAATTGCCCCTCCCGCCTAAACGGGGGGAAATAGACCCCCCCTCCCATACGATTTTTTTCTTGTCTAAGTCCAACCTACACGCCCTAGCTTTTTGTCACACCTTATGCCAATCACCCTGTATATATAATCAATTTAGTGTACCCTTTCATTAACCACGGATCAATTTTAAAACTTTATCGTTAATGCCAATGAACTCTTATTGCTATTTCACTGGCAGTATAAATCACAACTAGAGTAACATCTCTAAGGTAGCAGTTTGTCTCACCCCATCACTAGCAAAAACATTAAACTTCAAATTGCTGATGACAACGGCTGTCACCGCATTTGCCGGAGAGAAAAGTTAAAAGTTCGGCTACTTGTTCCGTTGCGTCCGTCGCATGCGACGCCTATTGGTCGTCTCTTATGAAAAAGCGTATATTTAATCAAGCCGTCAGTTGAATACGGCATGGCAACGGACGCAACGGATTCTATGGGTCGGCCCCTTGAAAGGAAAACTGACATTTGAGAATAGAAAGAGAATCCAACACATTCAGTGGAATGATTGTGTTCCATCTTAAAGAAACGAAAATCAGCTATTCATTGAGATTAATTTCTATCAGTGAAATAATAAAAGTGAATTTAAAAGAAAGTTCAAATCCGAATTTTGTATTTTATAGAGTGTACAAATTCTACTACTCATTGCCTTAATTTTGGTATCAATTAAAGCCATTGCAGTTTGTTTATTTGTCTCAAAAATGGGAACGAAATTTTTCAATGATAGCTATAACTGGAGCCTTATATAAACTTTTGTCTGTCTTTTTGAATTGGATTTCAATGTCAACATCTGAAAAATTTAAGCGAAGATAAAAATGAACTAAGAAACGGCTAGTATTGTATTAGTGTCCTTTCACGATTTATGATGTGCGTCCAGCTTAGCATTCATGTGCGTTAAAAAAGCGCCATGTGTACGTCGTAAAAAGCGCCATCTGTTCGTCAAAGAAGCGGCATATGTGCGTCAAAAATAGCGCCATCCATTTTGCTCATTTTTGGTAACAAACAAGTTATACATGATTTTCTTGAATTTCTCAATAAATTCAAGAAATCGGCAGATAGACCAAACTGGTCATTCCAAAACTATTTTGCATCATTTGTATAATTGAAACAGTTTTGAGTTCCAATTTAAACTTCCTAACTTATTTTGCAATTTACAATTCGAAGAATTATTTTAAAAAAATTTATTTGGAAGTGGTTTTGACATCTTGCAATTTACAAGACTATATACTAAAACTACTTTAAATTGATTTTTTTTTTATTTTTCCGAAAAGCACTGAAAGGCATCTTAGAGGCTTTGCTTTTGGGAAAAGAAGTTTTATTTCTAGCGCGTGTACGTCAGTACACACACATTTTTCTTTTCTTTTTGTATCTAAATCATTATTTACGAAAAAAATATATGTCGAACTCAATACATCTGTTATTATTTTCTAATAGCTAAAAGATGTATTTAAATATTCATTATTTTTTAAAACTTGTATTATTCGTTTGTCTTAGGTTATGAGAAAATCTACTACACTGGTACAAATCTTGAATGATATACGATTGTAGTATGATCAAGATATACTTACGGCTCTGTGCTTATTATATTTTTCTAAAGCGTTCGACAGAGTCAATCATTCTGTTCTCCTTGAAAAACTTAAACATTACTTTGTTTTCTCGAATTTGGCAGCTCGTTTTATCCAGAGTTTTCTGACAAACAGGACACAACGTGTCGCTGTGTCGCTTTCCAGAATCATCTGTCACAACCTACACATTTGAAGATGGGTGTACAACATGGCTATTATATGTTTATAAACGATTTGCTCTCTGTTTGTAAAAATGTTTGTTTTCATTTGTATGCAGATGATATTCAAATCTGCCTTTCTCGAAAATCCGGTCTCATAAAAGATTTAATGTTTCGCATCAATGAGGATCTCATTGATCTCACCCTTAATCCTGGAAAAACACAAGCTTTAATGATTTCAGAGACGGCACTTTGTAAGGAAGATATTCCCTTGATTACTTTAAATAAAACAACAGTATCATATGTGAATTCTGTGACAAGTCTTGGTTACAAAATAACTAATGACTTGTCCTGTAGTGAACATATAAATTCTGTCGTTGGCCGAATATATGGAACACTAAGGAAACTCTGGATCGCAAATAATTTTACTCCCAAAGAAACTAGGCTTCGTTTGATGAGAACTTTGTTAGTTCCAATATCTTTTTTTTTTTTTTTTTTCACTATCAGATTTGGTCGAAGAAAGCTTATAGCAAGCTCCGTCTTTCGACCAATGGTTTGCCAACACAGAGAACTGTGTTATACCACCGGCTCATCATTTAGTGCAGTGTTAGTTGTTAGTAGGAAAATTCTATTACAATTAACACTGACAAAAGAAAACATGAAAAATAAACAAATAATATTACGTTAGAACATGTAACGAAGCGTTCCATGCTGCTCTACTCTATACTACATACTTCTGCATAAACAGCGAGAATCGTAATTAATACTAAGAATTATACTTCGCCCGAATAAGATTCACACACACCATAGGCTTATGACGTCACACAAAAAGCAAACAATAATATTTTTCGTTCGCCACCCATACAGTTCACATTCAGTTTCTACTGAAAAACTATCAAGAGGACCTACTCGGGTGAACGAAAATCACCTCTTCGCTCATACGCACAGTCAGGCGGCACAGTAAATTGATCTGATCAATCTTTCGAAATCCAGTCGTAGACAAGAAGTATAGACGAGTTGGTCATTTAGCAAGTTAGGTAGGTGAGATTGTCCAGCTATTTCTTATTAAGGCTTCCCCCCACCAGCGGTAAGGGGTCTTAATTCGAAGTTTAATGTCCTAATTGCCACCAGGGGCTTCGGTACCTGCAGATCTACCAGAGCGTTTAGCCTGCTGTTTAGTGCCACCAGGGGCCTTGAACCTGCAGATCTACCAGAGCGTTTAGCCTGCTGTTTAGTGCCACCAGGGGCCTTGAACCTGCTGATCTACCAGAGCGTTTAGCCTGCTGTTTAGTGCCACCAGGGGCCTTGAACCTGCTGATCTACCAGAGCGTTTAGCCTGCTGTTTAGTGCCACCAGGGGCCTTGAACCTGCCGATCTACCAGAGCGTTTAGCCTGCTGTTTAGTGCCACCAGGGGCCTCGAACCTGCTGATCTACCAGAGCGTTTAGCCTGCTGTTTAGTGCCACCAGGGGCCTTGAACCTGCTGATCTACCAGAGCGTTTAGCCTGCTGTTTAGTGCCACCAGGGGCCTTGAACCTGCTGATCTACCAGAGCGTTTAGCCTGCTGTTTAGTGCCACCAGGGGCCTTAAACCTGCCGATCTACCAGAGCGTTTAGCCTGCTGTTTAGTGCCACCAGGGGCCTCGAACCTGCTGATCTACCAGAGCGTTTAGCCTGCTGTTTAGTGCCACCAGGGGCCTCGAACCTGCTGATCTACCAGAGCGTTTAGCCTGCTGTTTAGTGCCACCAGGGGCCTTGAACCTGCTGATCTACCAGAGCGTTTAGCCTGCTGTTTAGTGCCACCAGGGGCCTTGAACCTGCCGATCTACCAGAGCGTTTAGCCTGCTGTTTAGTGCCACCAGGGGCCTCGAACCTGCTGATCTACCAGAGCGTTTAGCCTGCTGTTTAGTGCCACCAGGGGCCTCGAACCTGCTGATCTACCAGAGCGTTTAGCCTGCTGTTTAGTGCCACCAGGGGCCTTGAACCTGCTGATCTACCAGAGCGTTTAGCCTGCTGTTTAGTGCCACCAGGGGCCTTGAACCTGCTGATCTACCAGAGCGTTTAGCCTGCTGTTTAGAGCCACCAGGGGCCTTGAACCTGCTGATCTACCAGAGCGTTTAGCCTGCTGTTTAGTGCCACCAGGGGCCTTGAACCTGCAGATCTACCAGAGCGTTTAGCCTGCTGTTTAGTGCCACCAGGGGCCTTGAACCTGCTGATCTACCAGAGCGTTTAGCCTGCTGTTTAGTGCCACCAGGGGCCTTGAACCTGCTGATCTACCAGAGCGTTTAGCCTGCTGTTTAGTGCCACCAGGGGCCTTGAACCTGCAGATCTACCAGAGCGTTTAGCCTGCTGTTTAGTGCCACCAGGGGCCTTGAACCTGCAGATCTACCAGAGCGTTTAGCCTGCTGTTTAGTGCCACCAGGGGCCTCGAACCTGCTGATCTACCAGAGCGTTTAGCCTGCTGTTTAGTGCCACCAGGGGCCTTATACCTAGGGATCCCGTCAAGAACCAGAGATCCGAATGAAAGGGCCCGTTTGTAGCCGAACTACCAGAAGCCAGAATATCCGTAATCTAGTACCAGATCCAGAACATTAACAGTGTAACTGATGCAGAGCAGCTAGACTAGAAGCCAGAAGGATTGATGCCCGTGAACCGTTCCAGTTCCTGAATTAAGTGAAATATTAGTAGCAGATTATTGTATGTTATAGATTTAAGAGTTATTTCCAATAAAGATTTTGTAATAAGGTTTGAAGACCTTTAAATCTGGAGTTTCGTGTTTTCTTCAGGACGACCCTGGCAAGACCGACGAGCAAAACCTCGGCTGGAAAGCAAAAAGCACATCACAAATTGGCGCCCGAGCAGGGACCTATAAGGTCCAACCCCGTAAGGAACAAAATCTGAAAAACTCAAACTATAACATACAACCGCCGCCGCCGCCGCCCGACAAGAACCAGTTCAAAATGTCTGATAACGAAGAGGAATTCGATTGTTTCGCTAGCCTAGGAGCCATATATCTCTTAAGGAAACAAGAGTTAATGGAGCGAATGAGCCAGCTAGGAATAGAGACAGACGGTTCGATCACCGCGTTGAGAGCCCGCTTCAGCGCTTATATTAAAGAAGCCCGACAACGAAAATCCACACAAAATTTATGTGAGGAAATTGTAAAAACTACTACTGACCGAGAATACAAGGAAGAAGACAACATAGTTCCAGCACCATATAGTTCGAAAGGGACCGAAGATATTGACATACCGAAATCTCCAAACTACACGGAAATCGTTTTCCAAGTTCCACCCCGTCCAGTTCCAAACATGGCCGGCCCTAGTCAGATATATTCTAAGCCTCTCGAATCACACCCCGCCGTTATCCCAGATGCTACCACCGTTCGCAGTCGACAGCCTGAAGTTCAAACTGCAAGTGGACTCGTCGCCAGATTCACTCCTAGTCACGATGCCGAGGTCATGAATACGGTAAGGAAGTGGGGGTTAAAATTTGATTCTTCGGGAAATGCGTTAGCATTTATGGAGAGAGTTGAGGAGCTGACCGAGTGCTACGACATCCGTCCAGACGATTTGCTAAAAGCCCTTCCAGAAATCCTCAGAGGAACAGCCTTAGAGTGGTATAGAATAAATCGAGACAGACATAGAACATGGCAAGATTTTCGCACATGTTTCCTGGAACATTACCTGCCAGTCCGTTTTATTTATAAATTAGAGGACGAGATCATGCGGAGAAAACAAGGTACCCGAGAGAAAGCTAAAGAGTTTATACAGGGAACTCAATACCTTATACACCAGCACCCCCGTATGAATCTTTCGGAAAGTGTCGACCGAATATATGATAGCCTTCGTCCAGAATACCACTTGTACATCAAGCGACGAGACTTCCAGAATTTAGACGAACTGATGAAGTTAGCCGAAGAGTACGAGTACATACAGGGCCAAGACCGGAATCAACGCCAACCTGCATCACGACCGAACCCAGGGGTAAACGCAATATCCACAACAAACCAGCGGTCGTTTAATAATAACCGTCCCATACCGCCGCCGCCGAGAGTGTCATTTAACCGAAGTAATTTTGACCGACCCGCCGTACCCACCATTCAGTATGATCGAGCAACCCACTGCTGGAACTGCAAGCAGCGTGGGCATACGAAGAGTAACTGCCGTCGTCCTTTCCGGCTGTTTTGTTCCTTCTGCGGTGAAGATGGCCGCCCGACCGATGATTGTACCTGTCACCCACATCAAGCATCAATACTGAACTCTCTAAACGAACTACCGAAGCAACAAGAAAGAAAGTCAAGACATACCAGACCAGCTATAAAAGAACCAGACGATTCCAGAAGCGATAATGTAGAATCTCTACTAGAAGAAACAAACCAGAACCAGAAAGCCGAAGTTCAAGCTTTTAAGCAACGGCCACCGCCAGAGGTGTTGAAACCAAGGAAAGATCCCAGATGTTTCATACCAGTAACAATTTATGATCAAACTGTTATGGCATTATTGGATACCGGAGCTACCAAGTCTTTCATTAATGCAAAGACCCGCCGAATTTTACATAGAAACAAAGTACCAATCCAGTATAGGAGACAGTTCACGCAGCTAGCAAATGGAGAAACTGTAGCTAGCCGAGAACACTATAATTTGATTTTGTACATCAATGATGAGCCACTTCAGGGTGAACTAACGTACATGAGTCAACTCACCGAGGATATGGTTATTGGTGTAGACCTGCTATCAAGTGCGAATTTCAAGATGACCCTACGTGGTAAAGAAATTCCCATGATAAGTAACGTTCAAGAACAAAACCGACTTTGTCTAGTAAGAGGAAAACGGAAACAAGAAGAATTCCTTGGCGGAATGCTTGATATCGAACTCCAAAAGCTCGACCGTCGGCCCAGTACAAAATTAGCACGACGCTATGATGAGCCGTGCGAAGTCACCCCATATGACTCTATCGTGGTACCGAAAAGATTAATGAGAAGCAGCAAAGTTCGATCAAACTTAAAAGATCCTAAAGGATTAGCCGTACGAGAAAGGAAAAAGAACGACGAAGGCAAGCTAGCCACCAGTAAGTTTACAACCGCCGAGCAATCAACAATTAAAATGGAACAGTCCAAAAGCAAAAATACCGACCAGCCATGGAACAGGCAACCTGCGCGGCCAGCAAAAATGCGACCTGGAGTGAGGTCTAAGCAAGGGAGAACAGTTGGGCCACGCAAAAGGCCAACAAAATTGCCTCAGGACGATTCTGCAGCTGAGCTGTCAACTGCTGCTGCTGTTACCAATCCCAAACAGGTTGGGATAAGGCGCTTTAATCATAAGCTAGATAACGCTGCCCCAACCAAACGTTCATACGAACCACCCAAGATACATAAGCCCATCGCTGCGGCCACCAGGAAAATAGCTAGTACCAGAAGGCCTCTTTGTTCCATTCTGTCCGCTGCATCTACCGTTACGACTAGTTTAAAGCCAGCCACTACACCGAATACCGCCGCCGCCGCCGCCTCTGCTGCCAAGGTATCGACTGACGCTGTATCGGTCCCCTTCGCATCAGCTTCCAGCAACATGATAACCGCCGCCAGACACCGTACCAATGATTACGAGTACATTTATAATTCAATTCCGTCAACATCCACCGCCGCCGCTCTTGCAACCGCTATGACCAGATCTTTGACCGTACGGAATCTTAAGTTCCCAACCAGTAAGACCGAGCAACGAGTAAGCAAACCACGTCCGAATGATGATCCTTTCATGGAAATCTCCATCAAGAAACACCCGACATACAATTCCCGGTATAGACGCCAACGATTTATGCTTGTAGGGCGCTATGGACGAGTAGACGTCAGAATCATTAAGCAAGGAGTAGCCATTCTGACCCACAGTGAAAATGGCGTCAAGAAGAGAGTAATCTTTTCGCCATAAATTTACCAGACAAACATTTTTTTTTTTTTTTTCTTTAATTAAGTTTTTTTTTTAGACAATTTTTTTTTTAAGTTAATAATGTATAAAGATTGAAGTTCTAGTTTTAAAGTTGATTTAAGTTTCCGACAGTTTTGATTTTCTTTTTTTTTATTACGAAGTGATTTAAAGTTTTTATGATTGGTAAGTTAAAATTTAAAAAAGAATGAATTTAATTTTGTTTTCCAGTTGAAGCGAATTTCAAGACGAGAGGGTTCTCGTCTCCGAAGAAGGAGGGGTATGTAACGAAGCGTTCCATGCTGCTCTACTCTATACTACATACTTCTGCATAAACAGCGAGAATCGTAATTAATACTAAGAATTATACTTCGCCCGAATAAGATTCACACACACCATAGGCTTATGACGTCACACAAAAAGCAAACAATAATATTTTTCGTTCGCCACCCATACAGTTCACATTCAGTTTCTACTGAAAAACTATCAAGAGGACCTACTCGGGTGAACGAAAATCACCTCTTCGCTCATACGCACAGTCAGGCGGCACAGTAAATTGATCTGATCAATCTTTCGAAATCCAGTCGTAGACAAGAAGTATAGACGAGTTGGTCATTTAGCAAGTTAGGTAGGTGAGATTGTCCAGCTATTTCTTATTAAGGCTTCCCCCCACCAGCGGTAAGGGGTCTTAATTCGAAGTTTAATGTCCTAATTGCCACCAGGGGCTTCGGTACCTGCAGATCTACCAGAGCGTTTAGCCTGCTGTTTAGTGCCACCAGGGGCCTTGAACCTGCAGATCTACCAGAGCGTTTAGCCTGCTGTTTAGTGCCACCAGGGGCCTTGAACCTGCTGATCTACCAGAGCGTTTAGCCTGCTGTTTAGTGCCACCAGGGGCCTTGAACCTGCTGATCTACCAGAGCGTTTAGCCTGCTGTTTAGTGCCACCAGGGGCCTTGAACCTGCCGATCTACCAGAGCGTTTAGCCTGCTGTTTAGTGCCACCAGGGGCCTCGAACCTGCTGATCTACCAGAGCGTTTAGCCTGCTGTTTAGTGCCACCAGGGGCCTTGAACCTGCTGATCTACCAGAGCGTTTAGCCTGCTGTTTAGTGCCACCAGGGGCCTTGAACCTGCTGATCTACCAGAGCGTTTAGCCTGCTGTTTAGTGCCACCAGGGGCCTTAAACCTGCCGATCTACCAGAGCGTTTAGCCTGCTGTTTAGTGCCACCAGGGGCCTCGAACCTGCTGATCTACCAGAGCGTTTAGCCTGCTGTTTAGTGCCACCAGGGGCCTCGAACCTGCTGATCTACCAGAGCGTTTAGCCTGCTGTTTAGTGCCACCAGGGGCCTTGAACCTGCTGATCTACCAGAGCGTTTAGCCTGCTGTTTAGTGCCACCAGGGGCCTTGAACCTGCCGATCTACCAGAGCGTTTAGCCTGCTGTTTAGTGCCACCAGGGGCCTCGAACCTGCTGATCTACCAGAGCGTTTAGCCTGCTGTTTAGTGCCACCAGGGGCCTCGAACCTGCTGATCTACCAGAGCGTTTAGCCTGCTGTTTAGTGCCACCAGGGGCCTTGAACCTGCTGATCTACCAGAGCGTTTAGCCTGCTGTTTAGTGCCACCAGGGGCCTTGAACCTGCTGATCTACCAGAGCGTTTAGCCTGCTGTTTAGTGCCACCAGGGGCCTTGAACCTGCTGATCTACCAGAGCGTTTAGCCTGCTGTTTAGTGCCACCAGGGGCCTTGAACCTGCAGATCTACCAGAGCGTTTAGCCTGCTGTTTAGTGCCACCAGGGGCCTTGAACCTGCTGATCTACCAGAGCGTTTAGCCTGCTGTTTAGTGCCACCAGGGGCCTTGAACCTGCTGATCTACCAGAGCGTTTAGCCTGCTGTTTAGTGCCACCAGGGGCCTTGAACCTGCAGATCTACCAGAGCGTTTAGCCTGCTGTTTAGTGCCACCAGGGGCCTTGAACCTGCAGATCTACCAGAGCGTTTAGCCTGCTGTTTAGTGCCACCAGGGGCCTTGAACCTGCTGATCTACCAGAGCGTTTAGCCTGCTGTTTAGTGCCACCAGGGGCCTTGAACCTGCAGATCTACCAGAGCGTTTAGCCTGCTGTTTAGTGCCACCAGGGGCCTTATACCTAGGGATCCCGTCAAGAACCAGAGATCCGAATGAAAGGGCCCGTTTGTAGCCGAACTACCAGAAGCCAGAATATCCGTAATCTAGTACCAGATCCAGAACATTAACAGTGTAACTGATGCAGAGCAGCTAGACTAGAAGCCAGAAGGATTGATGCCCGTGAACCGTTCCAGTTCCTGAATTAAGTGAAATATTAGTAGCAGATTATTGTATGTTATAGATTTAAGAGTTATTTCCAATAAAGATTTTGTAATAAGGTTTGAAGACCTTTAAATCTGGAGTTTCGTGTTTTCTTCAGGACGACCCTGGCAAGACCGACGAGCAAAACCTCGGCTGGAAAGCAAAAAGCACATCACAAACAAAACAATAACATAACATTAAACAAAGAACATTTAGGAACGTGGACCACTGGTTTTGAGTAGGTTTTTTAATTTACTTTTATTTATATTAAAATCAAAAATATTTGAATTCCAATTTACAAGTCTACCCATACGTGTCAAAGGCTCATGCATGCCATAGTTGGTCCTATGTGTTGGGACCTTAATCATATCGAGGCCTCGAAGATTATAACCTCCTCCCCGATAATTAAAATAAACCGAACATAAAAGATCTGGTGCATCTGTGACGCCTGTTATTAATTGGTGGAAAAATACCAAATCATTGTTTGTTCTTCTTTGTTCCAAAGTTTGCATCTGAAGAATAGATAATCGTTGGTCATAAGAGAGGACATACGAAGGATCTCTCCATTGAAGTCCTTTCAAGGCAAATCGAGTAAAGTTATTTGCACAGATTCTAATCTCTCAATATGAATATCATAAAGAGGAGTCCAAACCTGCGATGCATACTCAAGATGGGGACGCACAGTGGTTCCTCTTGTATGAGAAGAGCGGTCAAAATTAAAAATAACTTTTTTATGACAAAAAACAAAGAAAATATATTGCTAAATAAAATTCTTTTTTACTTTTTTTAGAAATTTTAATAAGATTTTAATTATTATTGTTGTTTTTCATTCTTTTTTTTTTTCATCTTAAGAATTCATCACTTACATAAGTTTGAATGCATAATAAATGAAACTTGATTATTTTAATATAAAAAAATTAGGTAATTATGTACATATGTATATAAAAAATTATATATGTATAAAATATATATAAAAATATATATGTATTAACAAATTAGTTTTTAAGAACTTGGGTTTTTGGTAAGCTTAAGCAAAGTTAAGGTTTAAAATATAATAGGGCTTTTAGTTTAGCTAAAACAAAACTGGAGTTTTACAGCAATAAGTTTAACACTTCTTTCGGTAAGCTTGATTTTTCAGTTTTATCCAGAACACGAGCGTTTGAAAGAAGTGGGTCTGAAGATAGTAAAAGTCTATTGAGCAAATCAGTATTTGTGGCAACTCTTGAGGTTTTTCTCGTATTTTTTTCCCTGAAAGCTTTTACCTCCTTGTTCTTAGCTTCAGCTGCTTCTTCAGTTAATTGTCCTATGGGTAATATTGCATGATGAACAATTTGACCGCCATGAATAAGGACCTTATGTACAGAAGCTGGCAAAGGATACCATGGGTATTCGCTTACAATTTCTTTGGCTGTTTCTAAGGTGAATTTTTCAAAAGCATCGGCATTTATAGAGAAACAACAGGCCAAAGTTTTTAAAACAACTGCACATCTCTCTAATATAGATTTCTTAATGCCAGTTATGTCGGAAGCAAGAGCAGGATTGGCGAAAAACCTCCGTGCCGTGTTTCCATCATTAGAGTTACCCCCACCTTGCTTAGGCTTATCAATTATAAGACCAGTTCTTTCTCTGAACTCTTTCTGGATTCTTTTCTTCTGATTTTCATAAAGAGCCTTTTCAGTTTTGCCAGTTCGCCACTTTTTAAAATCAAGTCTATATGCCAAATGAATAAAAAATTCAAAAAAAACGTATCCATGCATGTAATGGTGATATACCGAAATCTAAGCTTTCTGCATTTATTTTCCTTTGCAATGAATTTTCGATATCGTTCATTTCAGAAGGTTTTGCTCCACAAATGTAGCAAACTTGTTGTGAAGAGGTATGAGTCAAAGCATTACATACTTTCCCATCCACCATTGTTAACTTAAGGTCATGTTTAACCAATATAGTTAGATCAAAAGCATGAACAATAGTGTTTGACAATGTTTTTATCTGACCTTGGATGTATTTCTGTTCCTCTCTACTCAATTCTTCATTTTCCTTTTTAAGCTGGAAACGCACAGGTCTGCAGTATCTGGTGGATCCAGGGCGAGGATTCTGCCATAAAACTTGTTTGGGTGCATCAAGATTATCTTGTTTAAAAAGTTGACGTGGGACATAAGATGTTACGAACATGTCACTGTCACTATATTCACCCGAAATTCGTTGTTTGTATTCCGTTTGTCCGCTACTGCCATCAAAACCCCATTTTCCAATCAGTGTTAAATCAAGAGAATCTCCTTGAATTTTTTTTTTAAAACCCTCTTCTTGTGATTCAATAATTCGTGTAGTCGTATGGTTTAAAAGACCTTGAAGAGTTACCTCAGCAGATGAATCACTTACCGTAATCGTTTGCGGATCCGGATAGCATTTTTGTTTCGCTTTAAGAACACTTGCATAGCAAGGGAATAAATGCATATCCGTAGATTCGTTCCTTATTACTTGATATTGCTTTTTTGACAACTTAGCCTCAACCAATATTTTAAGAGCCTCATTAACGTTGAGTGTTTTTCTATTTGGAACGTCTTTTTTTTGGAGGTTCTCAAGGCAGAGGCTATGCTGCTATCTGCAGATGTTAAGCTTGCAATACGCCTACGTTTTGTTCTAGAAGAACATTCTAAGAAAGGTTTCTTAGGCCTGCCTGTTGTACTTGTAGAAGGGTTATTATTCTCAAAATTAAAATCTTCTGTCGTCATAATCCAGTCATTGTTTTTTGTTAAGAAATAGTTATCATTTCTTGAGGCCTTGTTCCATCTTTTTGAAATTGACTTGCATATGACAAGAATTTTTTCGGAAATCTCATCACTATGCTCCAAGTTAAATTCCTCTAAGAACGCTTTTAAAGTTTCTTTATGCTTGGTAGCATCTGTAACCTTTTTTACCTTACGCCAAATGTTATAGACTTCAAGCCGTTTTATGATTTTGGTGGATTCTATGAGTAAGTAAAGACAAAATATCGTTCAATAAATGGTCGATTTTTTCAAATTTTAGCATGTTTTAGCAAAAAAAGACATATACGCCTTGAAAGGTAATAATTTAACCTAAATAAATATGTCAATTTTATTAGGGGCAAATAGGGGGTACAGAAGTTACACACTTTTGAAAATCACCAACAAAACACAAAAATCACTTTACACATGAATTAAATAACGGGTTTCACATAGAAAAACAAATAATTTTATACTAAAAAATATGCACAAATAATCTTCAAACCTTGTTCACTTGATTCCATCACTTAAATTTTACAAGAAAATATTAAAAATAAAATATTTATAGTTTTTGTTAAAGCACAAAATAAAAAAATTAAATTGGTATTAATTGTAAAAAACACACAACTTCAACGATCGATTTCACAATAATGAAAACAACTGAGAGCAAAAATATGTCTAGAAAGAATTTGTCCCGTTATTAGAGATAACACTTGCAAAAAAAAAATGTAAAATTTTAACCTTCAAGTTTTGACTTTTGGCCTATGAAAGGAACCACTGTGGGACGCACCAAGGAGTTGTATAAAGCCCGGGTGACATTGGGATCAACAAATTCTTTAGACCAGCGCTTAATAAACCCTAACATTGAATTGGCCTTATTCACGATTTTATTAATATGAGCAGAAAAATCTAAATTGGGTGTAAAAAGAACTCCAAGGTCCCTTACAGTCATAACACGAGTTAAAATGTGCCGTGAGATAACATATTCATGAGAATAAGGAAAACGTTTTTTAGAAAAAGTCATTGTTTGACATTTTGTCGGGTTCAGGTTCAGACTGTTCTTTTCACACCACAAGGCAAAATGGTTAATATCATCTTGCAGTAGAGCCCGATCATTTGAAGATACTATATTTTTATAAATCTTCATATCATCAGCAAAGATTAGAATTTCGCTATTGCGAACACACAGAGGAGCATCATTAATAGCCAATATAAAGAGTAGTGGTCCCAGATGGCTTCCCTGCGGAACACCTGATTTGGCAATAAATTCTCTTGAGTATGAATTTCTGAATTTGACTTGATATAACCTATCTTCAAGATATGAAGATATCCACTTGATGAAAGGTGGTGGAAATCCGTATGAGTGAAGTTTAAACTTAATAATCTCATGAGACAGTTGATCGAAAGCTTTCGTCAGTGTATACACAATCAACTTCTTGACAACTTTCTAGAGAGTTTAAACATTTATTCAAAAAGACAACAGGATTAGTAACAGTAGAACGTTTTTGCATAAAACCATGTTGTTGGTTGCAGATAATAATTCTACATATAAATGTCAAACTGTCACATACAATTTGTTCGAACAACTTCGGAATGCAAGAAAGTTTGGAAATTGGTCTATAGTTGGTAATATTGGCATTATCTCCCTTTTTAAATACTGGCGTTAAAAATGCTTTCTTCCAAACTGCAGGGAATTTACCTAATTTCAAGGATAGAACAAAAATATTACGCAGAGGAAGAGCTAAAACAGACTTACATTTCTTCAATAAAGCGGGTGGTATTCCATCGGGTCCAATAGAATAGTCGTCTTTTAAATGTGACAGAAAGTCCAAAATTTTGTCATGATCTATTGTAATATTATTAAATGATACCTGAGGACAATTTCGTAAGAATTAAAAATAGTTATCGTCAACAACAACAGGGGAATCAATGAAGGATTGGCTAAAATTATTTGCAAATCCCTCAAAGATTTCTGTAGTAGTACTCAAGATTACGTCATTATAAACGAGATTAACAGGATAACCGTCGCTTTTCTTTTTGGAATTTATAAATTTCCAGAAGTTTTTCGGGTTTAATTTCAGGGAAAGCCCCATGGTTTGAAGATAATCATTATAACATTCATAAGAGAGTTTTTTGAATTCTTCTAAAAGGGAAATGTAAACTACTTGATTCTCTACTGTCATGAACCTTATATATTTTTTCCAAGCCTTATTTCTTTTATTTCGAAGGCATTTGAGTTCTTTTGTGAACCAAGGATGACAAGAAGAATTAGAGGGAATAGATTTTTTTTTAGGGACAGTTTCATTTATGCATCTCATCAAAATAGAATAGAAGCTTGAGACAGTTTTGTCAAGATCATTAGAAATCGGTAAACGCTTTATACCGGAATTAATTAAACTATCTAAAAGCTGTTGAAAATCACCTCTCCGAAAGTCAAAAGTATAAGAACAGTCGTGGGGATTACTATTTTCTAGTAGATGACCACATAAGTCAAGAAAAATGTCAAGAGGCGGGTGATATTGATCTATGTTAGATAAAGCAGAGATAGATTCTACCACTACTGTACTAACGGCGTCAGATGAGTCTCTGAAGTTGTATATCCTAAGCTTGATTCTTTGTCTGAACATAAACTAGGAGTGGCGTTTAACGATATGACAAGATATTTTCACGGGCTGCGAAGGTATGACCATATATATCCCTATAACTGAAGTATTCTGAATTGTACTCTCCTTGAATATACAAATTACCGTAATTGTATCTTTTTGCATAAAATAATTCGTCACGTATATTCTTTGCAAATAGCATTCGCCTTTGGAACTCTTTACCAATCCGTATAAAGAAATTAGAGACAACAAATTTTAAATGTGCAGTATTTAATCACTTTATACTTCATCCAACAAAAATATGCAGTACACGTCTTATGGGATAGCTTTTTCAAAATCAGTAGCGTTCTATATTTTTGCACCATACTAATTTCAAATAACTCCTCCATAAAAAAGTGTTTGTGCGCCCATAAATTTTCGATTGCATCTGACGCAGGCCCGACGTCCTATTGACTGCACATCAGAGTTACCCTTGTTCATTTCGTAACTTGTTCAGTTTTTTCCTTGGGTTTCTGTTGAGGTGCTGTTGATTTAGAGCTTTAAAAAAAGGGTCCATTTAAAATCAACACTACGATAACCCTGTGAGAGCTTTAATGAAGGACAGATTTATGCAATTTACTGTATCCAGAATGCGGGGCAAACGTCCTATCTTGCCCACACTGCATATTTTCATTGGACAGAGTATAGTAACGTAAACTATATATTTTAGTAGGTATTGGACAAAACATTTAAATTTCGGAAAAGGAGTTGCTATTAATCTGAAAAATCTGTACATGCTTTTTAATTAATTGTAAAATTAGCTTTATTTGTCCTTACGAATTCTATATAATGTAATTTTTTTGATGTGTTATATATATAGCCAACATGTAAGACTTAGTGTATTGTACCAATAAATTGAATTGAATAATTGACACTTTGAACACCTTTTTTAACTGTTTTAGTATACAGGGTGTCCCACAGTCACCGCCCCAAATGAAAACCATGGATTCCTGAGGTCATTTTAAGTCGAAAAACTTAAGAGGTCATTTTCTCGTTTTCGTCCCGTTTTCGAGTTATAACGGTTTTTACGATTTTTCCCTTAACTGGCTTTATCTTTGCCAAACTGCGTCCGATTCGTAAGATTTTTTTCATAACCAATCAAGAATTTATTACAGTTTTAGTTTGTCCAGACTTTTTTTTTCTGCGGACAACCGTTTCTCCGTTTTTTCGTTCGTTTTCTCTTTCGTTTTTTAAGTAGTTTTTTCACTTTGATATCATTTTATTCAAAAAAACACGTTAAGCCTAGTACTCACCTTTGTTTTTTCAATCCACATTTTAGTACTCACCTCTCGTTGCGGATTTCATGCCAGTGAACCAGCAGTCACTTTTATATGAAATTTTCATTTTAACTTGAACTCAGTACTAGGCTTTAATGAGTATTAATTTTTTTTTCACTTATTATTAAAGCCCAGTTCATTTTCTTAAAAAAAGTATTTTTTTTTTCCTTAAAAATAATACTAAATGTAATTAACAAAAAAATAAAGAAAAAGTTATTTTTGTATTTAAAAATCATTTTTTTTTTTTAATATTCACTCAGTTTGTTTATTTTTTGACATTTAGTATTCTTTTTAAGGAAAAAAATATTTTTTTTAAGAAAATGAACTGGGCTTTAATAATAAGTGAAAAAAAAAATAATAAAAAATAATAAAATTAATAAAATTGCGGAGAAACGGTTGTCCACAGAAAAAAAAGTCTTTGAACAAACTAGAACTGTAATAAATTCTTGATTGGTTATAAAAAAAATCTTACGAATCGGACGCAGTTTGGCAAAGATAAAGCCAGTTAAGGGAAAAATCATAAAAACCGTTATAACTCGAAAACGAGTAAAACGAGAAAATGACCTCTTAAGTTTTTCGACTTAAAATGACCTCAGGAATCCATGGTTTTCATTTTGGGCGGTGACTATGGGACACCCTGTATATTTTGTATTTGTATTTGTATTTAATATTTATTTCAAATTTAACAAAATTCAACAAGATTTAATCTTTTAAAAGAATTGAAAATAAGTATTACCAAGTCATACAAAATAACTATTTAAATCAAAAAGAAAAGAACAAAAATAATGGATTTTTTAAAAAATGAAATGAGTTATAAATTTACCAGTATACAAATTGATTAAATTTTTGGGTTTATGTTGAGAAATACAAAAATATCTTATTCTTGAAGGTGGTTGGTGAGGTAATTCTCTGTAATTCGATTGGTAATGAGTTCCATAATCGAACAACAGCTACAAAAAAAGATCTCTCTCCAATGGTGTGCGTAAAGCGCGGTAAAATTAATCTTAAGCCTCTTTGTGACTGAGCAAACTGAAGCATTTCCCCTAAGTACTCCGGGCTCCTGCTATGAATTATGTTATAAAGGTTAATAATGTTCCTATATCTGAGGTAGTTTTCCAAACTTATCCCCAATATCGATGTTTGTATATGCGATACACTAACATATCTTCGTTTATTGTGTATAAAACGCAGGCAGTCATTGAAAGCTACGTTAAGTTTCCGCTTACACTCGAAATCCAAGACAGGATAGACAGAGTAATTGAAAGTGAAAAACGGTAGAACTAGGGTTTTGATAAGATGTTTCTTCATTTCTAAAGTTAAAAAATGTGATGAAGATCTTAAGGAACGAAGTGCAAAATAAATTCTTCTTATTGCTTCAGAAATAGCATCGCAGCAGGTTAATTTATTATTTATTTGAAAACCTAGATACTTAACTTTATTAACATACTGAATAACTTACCCGCTCAAAACAACGTTAGGGAAACCACGACAATTGACATGACCTCGTGAGCAAAGCATACTCAAAGTCTTTGCAGGGTTAAGGTTGAGTTTATTCGAGTCAGCCCATCTTTGGATGCTAACTAAATCTTCGTTTAATCGTATAACACAATCTTCTATTAAACCCAATTCACGAAAACTATATATTAAGACATCATCTGCATACATTTGGATGTAGGAGCTTAGAACGATATCAGGTAGATCATTTATGAATAAAGAGAATAATAGGGGTCCAAGGACAGAGCCCTGTGGAACCCCACAGTTTACCGTAAACGCACTTGAAGTACCTTGGTCAGTTCTGATAGTTTGACTCCGATTGATTAAAAAATTTCTCAGAAGCTTTATTGCTGTACCTGAGAAATTAAATTTTCTTTCCAGCTTTGAAATCAAGATTGAGTGGTTAATACAGTCAAAGGCCTTTGAAAAATCAAAAAGAACCATTATCCCAAGCTGACCACTATCCAATGCACTACGAAAATCTGAGGTAACTTTTAAAACTGCTGATTCACAACTGTGTTTGTCTCGGAAACCGGATTGAAATTTCCATAAGTAGTTGTTGAATTGAAGATATATTTTAATCTGATCAGCGATTAGCTTCTCAAAGACTTTACCAAAAAATGGCAACAAACTAATTGGTCTGTAATCTGATGGTTCAACTGGACTATTTTTTTTAGGAATAGGCAAAATAACTGCAACTTTCCATGGTTCAGGGAATTCACTGCTATAAATGCAAGTATTAATTATATGCAACATTGGCGTAAGAACGATGGGTAAAATTTGCTTTATGAATTTTGGTGAAATGTTGTCAGAGCCGACTGCATTCGAATTAATTGATTTAATAGCATTAAACACTTCACTAGAACCAATGTAATCAAATGAAAATGAATCACTATTTTCCGGGATATTAAAAAGTAGAGGCGGACTAGAGGGTGGTGGGGCATAAAACGACTTCATAACTTGTGGGTCTAAGGAACATTTAGAAAATACTCCACTCCCGGTGACACCAGCTTCTTTCAAATTTTTCCACAGCTCTTTGGAACTTAAAGAGACATTAAGTTTTTGACAAAAGTAAGCCCTTTTACAAGAGCGAATAAGTACCGTAACTTTGTTGCGAGCATATACATATTGACACCGGTTATAGGGCGATTGATTTCTTTTAAATTTCTTAAAAAAGCGTTCTCTCTCTAAGATTTGTTGTTCAATAAAATTATTATACCAGGGATAACGTACAGAACTTTTGATAAGTTTGGTGACTATTGGGACATATTCGTATATCGAAATACCTACTCTCTTGACTCGGAAAACATCTTCATTGGATGGATTTTCAAGTGTTCTTGAAAGAAATCCCAACACTGTAGGCAAGATCTGGTGTGGAACCGAGCATTAAGCCAGATATACATTGTTCAAATGCATGACAAGCACGTGCAAGTGGATTGGTAAATTCGGGTTGAAGTTGCATATACTCGTACTTATACACACATCAAGCATGAGTCTTCAAACTTTTATTTTTACATCGACGGTGTGGTGTAAGTTTTATTTTGGCAAAATTGTGATTTCTGTGAGATTATTTCAATTTTATCCGAATAATTTGTTTTATTTTGTCTGTCGATTTCATCATAGAATTTTTGTTTACTGTTTTAATATTTAAATCAGTGCTTATGTTGTGCTGTGTTTCCACCTCTACAACGTACTATACGCAAATGAACCAATAAATACATGATCAATCATCAATCTTGCATATACACTACTTTAATGCAGGACGCTAGATTGAAAGAAAATCAAAAGATTTTGATTTTGCTTCAATCCTACATCCAATCTATACGTGTGACTTTTTCACTAATACACTTACGCGTGCTTGTCATGCATTTGAACAGTGTATATCTGGCTTTAGGTACATCAATGCTCCAACGGCTTGCCTGTAAGGATATGTCTGCTTTTCAGTAGTTTCTTTCCCTGTTTTAGAAGTTTCTTTATCATAGGAGTTGAAATTGACTTACATTAAGAAAAGTTAAATATTTCGAGAATCTTTCTTGCATGTGCTGTCTGTTTAATTTTGATGGTTTTATCTTTCATCTCAATTTCTCGTTCCAGGAAATATACAGCTTCTTTTGAGATGATTTTGAATTCTTGTTTTAGTTCATCAATGAAAGTATCGAAGTCCTTTTTATCTATGGCTCCAAGTAAACCATGACCGACAGATAAAACTAGAATAAGTTTGTTTCAGTTGCTCTCCTTGTATCCCTCTGGCTGTTTCACGTATATGACTTCTTCAAGTTCTCCATATTGAAAGGCTGTCGATACGTGAAACTGTGTTAGATACATTTCTTCACTTGCATCAGCAAATGCTTAAAATTGATCGTATCGTCCCCAACTTCGCAACTGGACTGAACGTTTGACAGAAGTCAATACCATAACGTTGCTTTATGCCTTTTGCGACTTGCGATTTCTTTGGTTTTGTCAATTATTGTGAACGAATCGTTGGCTGTTGAAAATCATTTTTTATTTTGTCAAAATTAGTGTTGTTGTCGTTGTGGTTGCCGGTGTCATATTCTTCGTTATTAATATCTTTGGAACTTATTTCTCTATTGTCTTCTTTGACGTAATTTTCAGATGTATAATTTTCATATCTTTCTTTTACTACATCCTGCATATGTAAATTCACTGTATTTTTACAATTTATAAACATTTCTTCATCATCATTCATTTGACAGTATAGTACTACATTATCTTCGTTGACAACGATTCGGTAACATTCATCACCATCATATCTAACCAGATAGCCCTTCACAGCTTTCTTATCCTTTTCTTTTGTACTGGTATATGAGTATGGTCAGTTGATCCAATTATTTATAGATGTTTTATTTTAGGTTTCTTACCCATCCACAATTCTTATTCCATTGATCAGCAGATCGCATTAGTTCTGCCCAGATACGAGTAGCTTCATTTTTCCGATTAGAATATTTAAAAGTCCTAGACATTTCTATTATAGCTTGGTTCTCTCGTTCACTTCCATCATTTTGTTGAGGTGTATATGACGCTGTCTATCTTTTTTACTTCAGCATTGTCAAATTCTCCACGATTGTCACTCAACAGTTTTTTTTTATTGTGTATCCCAATCGTTTTGTATGTGCGAGTACTTCTTTGAGAGCGTCCTTGATATCCGATTTATGTTCAATTATAAATCCATAGCGATATTTTGTGAAACTATCTTTAAATATAACAAGTTTCTAGAAACATTGGATACATACCAATCATCCCTTAGAGTAATATCTTTTTCTTTGCTGAATTCGTAACGTGTCTTGTGCCCTATTTTCGGTCCACCAATCATTAAATTTTTTTCATGGATTTAGGAATTATGCTTGACTACACTTTCTCTTTAAAAACACATGTTAACTATGTGGTTGGAAAAGCAAATTCACTTATTGAATTATAAATCTAGAGACGTTATACGAGATTTATCTTCTTTCAAATGAAATGAAGATTTATTCCACATTAAAAAGCAATTCTTTGGTATTAAATCTCTTTTCATATCATATAAGATACCCTGCCTTACTTTCTTTGGTATCAATTTATGCACCATTAAGATCTTTACGTTCCAGGGATTTGATATGAAACAGTAATTAGATCAATAAGACACTTCAATGAAGTTTGTCAATTAATGGAACTAAGTATCTCTAGAGACCTATTTAAAGTTAATTTAGTCCTGTTATATTTATTTTAATTATATTTAGTATATACAGGGTGATTTGCATAAGGTGTGACAAAAAGCTAGGGCGTGTAGGTTGGACTTAGACAAGAAAAAAATCGTATGGGAGGGGGGGTCTATTTCCCCCCGTTTAGGCGGGAGGGGCAATTTAAGAAAAAAATCACTTAAAACAGTAAAAAAATTATTAAAAAATAACGGTGATACCTACAGAGTAATGCCATATCATTTTGAAAAGCCAGAAATACATTCTTTACTTTTATTTTTAAATAAAGTTGTTCGAGTGAATAGTTTTTGAAAAATTAATTTTCAAAATCAAAATTTTGAAAAAAAAAATGAAAATTTTGTCTTTAAACAATTTTTTTTCAAAATTTTACGTAATTATGTATTATTTTTTTATTCAATATTCAATGCTCTTGTTAATTTTTGATCAAATACAA
This sequence comes from Philhelius festivus, assembly GCA_963931855.1. Lineage (NCBI taxonomy): Eukaryota > Metazoa > Arthropoda > Insecta > Diptera > Syrphidae > Philhelius > Philhelius festivus. The sequence continues at coordinate 157,655,249 of OZ007554.1, forward strand.
AAAACCGGATGTCAAAATATTTTGTAGTTTTTGAAAAAATCAAAAATAACAAAAACTACTTTTGTTCTAAGAAAAGCCTTTATTTTAGTTTTTACGTTTTTGGATTCTTAGGTGAATTTACGTTTGAAAGGATTAACTTTCTTTTTACTATTTTTTTAATTATCGTCTTATAAGCATACAATAATGTGACAAAGTACTGGATTAACCATATTTCACACATTTTTTCATTGAGAACACCTGCGTGAGAGCATTGGTTTAAAATTGACCTGCCACTTTTTTATTTTGGTGGGGTCGGCTTGGCTTAGGTGCATTTACGAAAGAAAGGATTAACTTTTTTTGAACAATTTTTTTATTATCAGTCTTATAAGCATACAATAAAGTGACAAAGTACTGGATTAACACATTTTTTCATTGACAACACCTGCGTGAGAGCATTGGATTAATATTGACCTGCGAATGTTTTTTAAATAATGCAACGTTACACACCCTTACTAGTGACAGAAAAATGCAATTGCGAAATAAGAACAAAAATGTTCTTGAATCTTGAAATCAATTAAAATAAGAAATATAATTACTGTTTATTTAAATTTTTAACTATTTTTTAACTAAAGCTTATTACAAAAATTTTTCGATATGATCCCCATTTTGTAGAAGGCAAAGATTATAGCGCCTTCTTATTGATGCACATAAATTTATACTTGATAAATTTTCCTGTAATTTGACTCCAACCACTTCAATCCGTTGTTTCAGTTGTTCCAAAGATTCTATTTCCACTTCGTACACATAGTTCTTCATGAATCCCCAAGCATAAAAATAAATAAGCCAGGATGATGGCGATCTTCTTCGACAAGCTTTGAATCGCATGAAATTATGGCAGGATCAGTATTCATTCCATTCCATCGGAAAAGTAAGAACTATAGTAAAGCCAGTTAAAGTCAAATTATTTTCAGTACAAACGAACAATTGATTTTGTTTTCTGTTTTCGTTTAATAGCAATACATCAAAATCAAAATAAAAATTCAAAAAACGAACTAATCTCTGATTTTCTGATTTTCGTTTACGAAAGTAATACTTTTGTTTTCATTTCGTTTCGATTTTGTCTGGAGAATTTGAATTCGTAAATCTAAAAATGTATGTAAGTACTTTTAAAAATATATCTTTCAAAACTATTTATCTCTTTTATTATATATCCTCTTCATAAAACTATACAAAATTATCTATTTTATTATTTTAGAAGCTTGAACAATCTGTTATATTATATTGCTGCTTTTTTGTATCCATACAAACAAAAAGGCAAAAACAAAGGGTTCGAACCTAAGATTAATAGTTTTTATGTTAACAGGCCAGGTAGTATTGCTTATTTGTGCAAGTAAAGCGATAAAAACACGAATTAAGAAAGTATAAAAACATAAAAGATTTTGTTTTTATAATATTTATACGTAATTTATGAAATTGAATACTCAGTTGTTTTGTTAGAAAATCATATAATAAAACGGCGAACATGTTTTTTGTGGTACACTTTTCGCGGCCCACAAAAACCGAAGGGGCATAAATTACATAATTAAACGAAAGGATTTTGTGCATAGATGTGCAGACTACCAAAATTATTTAAATATATTACACAGACATTGTTTAAAACAATAAATAAAAATTCCAAAAAATTGCCCGGAAAACAAAAACAAAAACAATTAGAAATGTCAAATCGACTGACACATAATTAGAAATGTCAAATCCAGAATATGAAAAATGAAAGCATTCTGCGAAAACCCAAAGCCAGAACCCGAAACATTAAGGTGGATTCACATTACACAAATCCGCCAACACGATAAAAGTTGATGAACATGTTGTTGAATGTGAACCCCCTAAGCGAGAAAAAGAAATATTATCAATATAAATATTAGGCATGTGTTTTTTTTAGTGGTTGAGCTCTAACAATAATATTTTGAAACATTAAGCGTTAACCACAATCGCCACTTTCTACAAAAAGTTAAAAAGAATAAACACATTCACTAGCGACAACTGTTGGTGAAAATAGAGTACAATTTACACCAACATTTACGTCAAAATTTATCTTTGTTAGTAAAGATAAAAATCGGATAGGTAAAATTTAGTTTAGCGCGATATGCACACTGAGCTTTATACTTTTTGTTTTTTTGAGATGGAAGAAAGAAATGTGAAATGATTTGGAAAAATGAGCCTATTTTTTTCACTTTTTGAATTTGATTGTAGTTAAGCTTTTAAACCTTAACTGCAATGGGCAATTTTTGTAAAAAGTACAATATGTGAAAAAATGAAAAAGAATACACACATACACTAGCGACATCTGTTGCTTTCAGTTTGGCGACATCTATCGGTCATTTTCTGAAGAAATTTATTCAATGTATTAGCGTTTTCAAAAAGTGAAACATTTACTTTTTGTTTTTTTTAAAAGGGAGATAAAATTTTAAATTGAGTTGGAAAAGGAGAGCAGATTTTTTTAACATTTTCACTTTTCAAGTTCATTGCCGTTATGGCTTTACAATAATAGGGGTATTCATGCAAAAGTGTAAGCTCTGCGTATTTGTATAATTCAATTATTTTCAAAACTTATTTACATTTGTCTGCATTTGAATTTTAAATATTTGCGAAAAAAGAGAATTCAAAATACTCGAAATGTATTTGTCAGGGAAAGAGAGAAGATAAAAAATGCAGACGTGAGACGTCGCGTCGTACGATACAAATTTAAATCTCCATGGCTGAATGCGTTCCATGGGCTCAAACCTATCTCATTTTTGGAACACTTCCATTTATGTCATTTTTTGTTGACAATAAACAGCTGGCCGATCGATGTGCAAACAAAAAAAGTTTTAAAAAAGCAAATTTATGTTTTTGAAGTTAGCTTTATTTTTTTAGGCGCGTTATGAAAAAATGATGAGTGAAATTAAAAAAAAAAAATCACATGTATGTAACACAAAATTCACAGGTTGACGTCACTTCGGCGACGCACTGTGATCCGAAAAGGAAAATTTCGTGGCAAAAATACTAATTTCGATGTTTTATTTTTAAAGTTTTGTTTTTTATTTCTAATAGAAATATAAACGGAGCTTCAAAAACAGCAAACAAAAAAATTTTCCGCTAACTAGTTTGACTTGTAGAGCTTTTCAAAGTTGGTCAATTTCGTTCTAGAGTTTAAAAAAAAAAACAGAAAAAACTAACTTCTTTGTTTTCGTATTTGAAATTTTGGCATATTAAATGTAAAATATTAATTTTCTAAAGTTTATTCTAGTTGTATTATTTGTGCGTAAATCAAAATTTTAATTAAAAAAAAAATAAAAAAATATTTAATATTTTTAATAAATTAAACAAAAAACACCCTTTTTTAGCAGATTTTTTCAGTTTGAATAGAGCTACAAAAAAATACTCGCGAGTTCGCGCGGAAAATTGACCATTATAGTTTACCCTAACTATTTCTTAAACCATATGCAAAATTGTAGCTGCAACTATTTGCAACCTTCAGAGAAATTGTAATTTGTTTAAAAAAGGTCGTGTTCCCAGTACTGACCTTTTGGTCTTAAAAGCAAATTCCCTTATGGAAAATTTCAATTATTTTATTAATTAAAATAGTCGAGAATGTGAAATTTTCTTTTTAATTAAAAATCGTTTTATTACTATCTTGATTCTGACAAAAAAAACCGCCCACTTCTACGCCCCCTTTTATACAAATGCCAATTATTATTAAAAAAAAAATATAAAATATTGTACAAAAACTATTGATTACTTTATTGAACATTAAATTTTTTAATCCGCCCACTTTAACGACCCTCTTTGAATAAATTCCCCTTAACTTAAATTATTGTAAATATTTATTGATCTTATTCTAATAGTACCTAAACATAGATTAACTTGCCAAAAGAAAAGGATTAATAGCTTTATTGCCTACTCCATATACAAAGTTGAAAGAATTATTTAATTTTGGATTATTGTTTTATGATCTAATAAAACAGGTAGGAATAATAATTTTCTTCCGATACCCCATATTAGGTGCGTTTTATTATCCACAAATCTATCTGGATCCGGATCGGGATCTTCCCTTGAAAATAAAACGATACGGATCTTACTGACAGCAGTGTTATAAGCCCGTCTCTTTTTATCCTTGGGTTTGGAAATTTTCAATTATTTCTTGTCTCTTTTCTTTACACTGTAGCTTACACTACCTTATCATAAAAGCCATCTACTCGCCAGTGTAATAATTAATTTTTGGATCTTTGAAATAGATCCCGATAGAAAACAGGATCCCAAATTGTTTTTGTAATACATGTTAAAACTTAATCCAGATCCGGATCCATATAGATTTGTGAATAATAAAGCGCACCTATTGTTAAGCTTAAATTTCACAGGTAAATAATCCTTGTGCATATACATTATGGAGGTATATATAAACTATGACAATGGATATATATAGATTTTTTGAAAATCAAGAAGTTACGTCAGCTATAACCCGAGTAGACAAGGACCTTATAAAGAAACTGCAAGTTATTTTAAATGCGCAGTCATCTAAAGAATCTATTAACGTAGATAAATTCAACGAGTATACCAAAACCACTTCGGATCCTTTAAAAGCCAAATACAGCTACAAACTCCTGACACCAACTCTGCACAAAATTTTGGACCATGGAGGGGAACTTATAAGACATCAAATTTTGCCAATCGGGGAGCTTTCAGAAGAAGCACAGGAATCAAGGAATAAAGACTACAAGCGATATCGATACTCAAATACATGCAAAGTCTCACGGAAACGACAAAATGAAGATTTATTTAATATGCTAGCTATATCATCAGATCCACTTGTTTCATCTTTAAGACACGTAAGATCAAAAAAAGAGCTGAAAAAGAGTTACTGCCCAGAACTAATAGGTCTATTAATTTTTGAAAATTATAACGATGCCGATGAATTTTTTTCTGAAAATTAGATCTATAGTACTTAATTGTAAACAAAAATTTATAATGTATTCTATTTTATTTCGTTAATATAAATTTTATATTCTATTTGATTTTTTTTTTCGTCCGTTTACTTTTTTCCTACACTGTTTCATATAAAATATATCAGTCAAACAGTTTATAGAATAAACTGATGCCCCACAACATGAAAAAATACTGTTTTATAATACTCCTTAAAAAATATTTCTGAAATTGGTGCGTTAACTTTAAGCATCCACTGTTGTTATGAATTCACTTGAATAGTCAAAAACTTTTTTTTTACAAAGTTTTAAAAATTTAGGACTGTTTTTAAAAGGTTTACTTTCAGACTTTATTCTGTTAACTCCCTTTTCTAAGAAAATATTACATCAACCAATTATTCTGAAACACTCTGTAAAGTAATTTTCTTAAAATTCACAATTTGTATAGCCTTGGAAATTACCTTTAAGGGACAAAAAAAATTGTTGCGAAAGCTTCACGTGTTCAAAAGTTATGATTTTTGCAACGAAAAAAGTCATTTTCGACCACAGTGCGACGTGGGTTCGATTCCAATATTATGCCCATAACAACAGCTGAAGGACAATGACATGAAAGAATCGAAACAAACATTGTTAATGTGTCAAGAATGTGTATAGGTTTGAAAGTTTGTTTACCGTTAACTGTTTTCCTTTGGACTCCAGGATTGAGTGCTTAGTAGGTACTTCTCATTGCATTCAACAATTTAAAAAAAAAATCATGAATTCTCTGTCTTTTATTGAATGATAATGAATTAAATAAATAAATTGGCACTCGAATTTCGAGAGCTGGTGGTAAAAGTTAAAATGGATATTTCTTTAAATTAAGGGCGGTATTCACCGAACGCTCATAACTTAAGAGGCTCACAAATCCATTCACCAAGCAATAATCACCCCAATTACCTATGTCGTCTCGTTTTTTCGACGTCTCTCGTTTTCTCTGTCGTCTCGTTTTTTAAATTGCATTCCATAACTTCTTCGACACGATGATTTTGTAACAGATTAAAAACGATGAAAAAGTAACAAACATTTGTCAAATTCAAGGGAAAGTGTACATACAATATTATTGCTTGATGTTCAATTAATGAACAAATGCAGTTTTTTTTAATTATAAGAAAATAAATAAGTAATTAAAATGATAAGTGTTGAAATGTATTACATTTATTAGTTTCTTTTCTTTACATCCCATGTTTATAAATTATAAGTGTTTTTTCTTGGATCTTAAGAAGTGTTGTGTTTCTCCTAGCAGTGTGCTCCTTTAATTTGTATGACTTATATTCCTCTCTTCTTCCTTTGTTTATACTTTCGTTGATACCATTTAAGGTTATTTCTTGGAGTACACACTGCTTCTCCAAAAGCGTAGCTTTTTTTGTTTAATATGAAAGCTTGCCGTCGTTTCTTTCCTGCTGGTTCTTCAGTTTTATGTTGCTGTTCTTGTGGCTTCGGAACTTAACCCGCAAATTGGGCGAAATTATCTTCCATATTTAAAGCGATTGCTTCTAAATACTTAATTGAAGTGACTGCATCTGGCTGAGTTTGCCCTAATGCAGGCTCAGATGATGTTGGCAAGGGGTTTGCAAGCAAATTGGGCTGGGATACACTGATCAAATTTCCACTTTGGTTTAACCACTTCCCTAGTTGATTTTATTTCCTTTAAATTGCGGATTATTTTCTTCTTCGCCCCAAACATAATAAGAGAAAAAACATTACGAATTTGTCTATAATTATGGAATAAACGATTCAAAACTTTTGCCAAGCATCTCCATCTCTTTTTGTATCCCCTTCAAAAAAAACCCTAACTGCTCGTGCTCTTCATCAGATCTACGAGCGTCTGGAATTGGTTTTCATTTGTTAATTACAACATTTTAGTACAACAATTATAGACAAATATGTACTTGTTTTGTTTATCGTAAAAAAATTCGATAAAATAAATTATTTAACAAGAATACTTGCAGTTTTTCGACCTTCTATGTCTCTGTCGTGTGTAAATTTTTGAACGGGAAATATAGTGGTTTTTTTTTCTTAGCCGTCGTATTTTTTCGTCTTACAGAATGCAAAACGAAAGTGTTCAACGACGTTTGACGTTTAGAGACGACAACAAAACGAGTGAGAAAAGTTGGAAACGACTTGTGGAATGCAGATCGTGTCAGGTCGTATATTTCGCTGTCGTTTACGATATCGGTAATCGGGGTGAATATTGAGTATTTATGAGCGCTCGTAAAAGTTATGAGTGCTCCTGATCACTCATAAGTTACGAGTGCTCTCTTCGAAAACTTGTTCGAAAACATTGGAAACAAGCTGACTTTTTTTTTTAAATTGTCACTGTCGGAATTTGATTTCTGAATTTAGTTTGTATTATTTTTTTATTGCGGAATGTTCGGAAAGCTCAGAATTTTTAATGAAGAAAAAGGATTACGCTTAAAGATTTATAATTTATTTTTTTATTTTTTTTAATTGATGCCTTGCTCTGGGTCCGGTAGTGTGTTGTTGTTGAAGCTCTTGCTCTGTGCTGCGATCTTAAATTCCATGCGAAGCAATTCGTATTTTTCGGTCGCAACCACCGTTCATCAGGTGGTGATGGTCACATGCTCTTTATACCAAAAGGTTGGCTTATGCGCGCAGGCTCTTTTCGGTTGCAACCTACGCTACTCAAGTGACGATGATGGTGTTCATCGTCATAATAGTGCCTCTGCAACAGATGTCATTCCATTGGTGCTTGCAAGGTACGGTTGCCCAAGAAAACTGTTGCTAAAGGCGATTTGCGGCTAAACGGAGCTTCGTAGACCCCCCAAAGTTGACATCTTCTAACGTGATTTCTGGCTAACATAGGCATCTTAGAGGATTAAAAATTGCATATTCGTGGTCTAGGGAGAGCCACTTTTCAATCCACGTATCGCATGAAACGAAAAACAAATTTTTATCTTTAAACGCGATTTGAGGCTAAATGGAGCTTCGTAGACCCCTCAAAGTTGACATCTTCTAACGTAATTTCTGGCTAAACTAGGCATCTTAGAGGATTAAAAATTGCATATTCGTGATCTAGGGAGAGCCACCTTTCAATCCACGTATCGCATGAAACGAAAAACGCGATTTGCGGCTAAACGCAGCTACGTAGACCCCTTAAAGTTGACATCTTCTAACGTGATTTCTGGCTAAACTATTCATCTTAGAGAATTAAAAATTGCAGATTCGTGATCTAGAGAAAGCCGCCAAAATTTCTGTTGCCCAAGAAAACTGTTACTACATCACCCTGCTTATTATTAAAATGCCTGAAACTATCTCTTTTTCATTTTTTGTCGTCCTGTAGAGGACGGATTAACTATTTTGACGGTTCAATCAATCATTTTGCTTCTGATCTTAAGCGATGGTAGAATTTTGGGCAATGCAAGACAAGAATTCCACTTTGCGGCTCTCCTCCGCGAATTTTGTCGATGGCAAGCTTCGCGACGATCGACTCTTTTCCCAGGTCGCCCATCAATTTGTAGAGCCCAGCATGGGCCTGACTTTATTAGATTCTCGTTGTTCCGCGTACGACCAACTACGAAAAACGTACACAGTGCACAACACCACTAAAAGCAGCTTTATATCTCACATTTGACTTCTCGGGCTCTCGGCTGTCAACCTTGTTTGAATCCACAGTTTGAACATTCCTGGTTGAGAGAGAGAGGCTCTTATTTTCGAACTTCGAAAAAAACTTATGAGAGGTTGGTGAATAGCACAAATAATTTCCAATTTATGAGCCTCTTAAACTTAAGAGCCATTTATGAGCCTTCGGTGAATATCGCCCTTAGTTTTTTTCCTAATTTCGAATAAAGATGAATTCATAATGAAAAGGTCAACCAAATTATAAAAAAAGTAAACAACGATTTTTAACGCCAAATGAAAATGAATTGAAGTCTCAAGATCGAAAAACTACTTCATCACGTAGTTTACCTAATCATTGATTGTCAAATATTCTTCGTATTAATATTGACGAGATAAATGAAACAGCTGATTTGCCAACTACTTCAAATTCTCCTAGGAGAAGGCCAAGGAAACTAATAACTAAGTAACCCGTTAACCCAGGAACAGAAATTGATCAATGGATTCGGGACTAACAAATAGTGAATATTGGAAAAACCATCGCTCATAATTAGTTGTTTTTGGCATACTCCTTATACATAAATGTTCCAGTATGCCCAGGAGACTACAGATTATAAGGAACACGTTGAATGACATCAAAAGTCAAATCGCAAAAATATCAGATGCATGGAATTCATAGAAGATATTGATGAAAGTAGGTAGAAATGGTAGGTAAGGAAGCAAGATATCCGAATCAAGTTTTGGCGAGGAAATGGTGCTCGATGTGATAAACCAAAACAAGGATTTGGAAACACATCCAGAAGAATTTCTGCAGGTTATAAGAAGGCTTCAAGTAATATTAAAGGTTCAACATTAAAGACAAAATGTTGACGGTTTTAAGTTTGGAGTTAAAGCAATGAAAACAACGGGGTACTTGAAACAAAAGTACCCCGAAAAACAAACTTACATTTACTCTTCATAAAATTTTGACTCATGGCCAAAGTATAGTCAAGTATCAGTCGTTACCAAGCGGAGAATTGTAAGAAAAAGCAAGTTTTTTTTTTGGTTCTTTTTTACCTTTTTTATTCTTTTCCACTTCTAAACTTTTTTTTTTTAATTCAAACTCTATACAGATGTATATACTACTGACATAAATCATTGAAGTAGATGACTTAGCACTATTTAAATGAACATGTTGAATAAAGAACGAAGGTGGCAGTACGTCAAAATTTGACTTGAGATGAACTGATGAGAACTTCTACCGAAACGGATATCTCAAATAATTGAGGGGAGGCATGGCTACTTCGATCAGAGGATATCAGAAGAAGTGAATAATTTCTCATACCGATATAGAAATCCTAAGCATTTAGCAGCATTTTTGGTGGTCTCGAGAGTGTGGTCATTCCAACGAAGATCGTCGTTGACACATATACCGAGAACTGATCATACGATGGAGATGGACGTGAATTTAAAAACGAGTATGAAAAGCTGAGCGTAGAGTCGTTGGCTAAATAATGAAGTGGATAATAAGTTTCAGACAAGAGATCATTTATAAAAATGAGGAAGAGAATCGGAGACAAAACGGAGCCCTGGGGAACACCAGCATTTATTTTGTGAAGATCAGACTTGAAAACGTCCAATACGAACGATTTAAAAAAAAATGCAGATCGAGTTGATTTAGAGGTTTTTTCACTACTAAATTTGTATTAACACTTTGGAATTGTACACACTAGACTACATTATGCTTACAAAAGTACGAAAATATACCTTTTTCCTACAAACTATTCAAAATGTTCTCCTATCCCTAATTTTACAATTGTATTTCTTGAACTTTTATATTTGAAAAAAAAACTATTTTATTTGCTTTATAATGAATTCTTTTGAGTGTTGGAGAAAAAACACACAGTATTGAATATAAAGACATTGGCGCAAAATTTTAAACAGCCTATTATTAAGGTAATAGAATGATACTTCTTATATATTTTCTAATCTCAAAGTAGTTTTGTAACTTATTCTTAATAATTTTAAACGTTTTCTGGCTAATATTGTACTAAAGAATTTTTTTTAATAAATTGCATCTGAATACACCTAAAACAATGATAGTTCGTGCAAACAACTAAGTAAACAGACCTATTTTAACGTTTGTAAATGTCAAACAGTCATGTGAAGTTAGCACGATACTAAGTATTCGATGAATTTAACTTCAATAATAGGGTAGAGAAAGTTGTTTTAACCTAGTTTCATACTAAAACAGCCTTAGCGTGCGTCGTACTAATTCAACTAAAATTTTGTGCTATTTTGTCAGTTGACATATAAATTCAGCATAATGCCGCAGTTACACGACATTTCTGAACAAATGCCAGTGTACTGATAAAACATACTAATCGAAACTATTCGCCTACGTGTAAATTGGTTCAATATTTTATTGTTATTCTATTATATTAATATTTTTTTTCGTATGGATTAAAATTTTGCATTTGAAAAATTATTTGTTCACTAAATTGCGGAGCGATCACACTTTGGACAAGTAAAGGCAAAGTATAACAAAATAAATACCAACCCACACCCTCAAGCATGCCAACATATATATTTTTTTCGGACACCACCTAAACACCTCCTATATTTCAACACCCGAAACTCCATCTTCACTAATATACTCTTTTCAATTACTAGCTTATTTTTCTTCACTAATCGTTTGTTGTTGTTTTCCATGTTAAATTTTGCGATGTAGCGTATTCTCAAAAACAATGTAAAATTACATTGCAATCTTTGGAGAGGTATGCCATCAGATCAGGAACGATTGCTACGAAAGCCATATTGCCGGTCATCAGAAGCTTCCGGTCTTCGAGATATTTCTTGATCTGATGATTGGTCAGCGATTACATGATCTTAGAGAGAAGAGACGTAAGTGCAATTGGTCCCTAGGAGTAGGGTTAGGAAGTGTCACATTTTTTGGAAACAGGCTGAACAAATTCTGTTTTCCGTCTTCTAGAAAAGATTCCAGAACAGTAGGAGCGATGACAAAGCTCAGAAGAATCGCGGGTATACCATCAGGACCAGCGGATTTGTTTATATCAAGTTCTCGAAGGTCTGTTGCAACTGTGCGAGTGCGGAAGTATACCTGTCCCATTGAATGATTTACGTTCTCAAGTACAGTATGGGCAATGTTGTTATGAGGAAACTGTCGAGCTAGTAGCAAAATAAGCTGCAAGTACGTTTGTTTTTTTATTTATTTATTTCGTCAATCAAGTTACAAAAACTTTATAAAGACTATATACATAATTTAAACTAAGGAATAAATAACATATTTAGAAAGTATTAAAATAATAATATTTATAATGAATTCAATATATCTCTTTTAATATTTATCCTACTTTTATTAAACTGAATGACAAGATCAAAATCAATTAAAAGCAATACAAGAACTAGTAATTGGATGTTTGGCATAACTTGAATTTTCCATCTCTAGGTTGCAAAAGACAGAAAGGTGCATAAATATACGAGTAGTACATTGAAAGCAGCATCGAGCAGTTCATATTTGAATTGAGGATATCAGCGATAAAATAGTTCCTGACTTGTTTACACTTTTTCTGATTTTCCTCAGTTGGTTTTGGCTTTGTAAGAGTGGAAACTTACTTCATTCAACCTTGTACAGCTTGTATCGAACCAAAGCTTTTCTTTAGGTTTTATACTCTTAGTTCTGTTAGGAATAAAAGTACACATTTGAAAAAAAATCATTTCTGGGATCATATCGGCACTTGCATCAACGTCACAATAGAGGAAACATAGTGACCAATTAAAGATGCAAAAATAAGTCATTTAGACCGTCCTAGTTGGCATTGGTATTAATAAACCATCCCAGTGTGACGTTTCTCTTTAACTGGATCGATGAGAGACGCTTTTGATACCGTTATAGTATACTTATCTATATCAGGGGGAAAAATAAGAAACAAATCGAAAGTGTGGTCGTTTTGCCCAGCAACATCTGGTATTCGAATGAGCTTATCTACAAGCTGAGTAAGGTGGTGCATGTCAGCAAAGATCTATGCATATCTTCTTTCGGGTGTTATCTGTTCTAAATAGCGAAACCAACTTGAATTATGTACATTGAAATACCCGACAATAACGACTTCATTGTGAGGGTACAAGAAAAAAATTCGAGAAATTGAAGCAGACATTAACTTTTGGACTCTTTTAAATATTCGCTATGACTAAATTTGAGCTACTGTGAGTGTCAAAAGTGAGTAAACACCTAAAGGATTTCTTGAGTTACATGGAATTGACACCAAAAAATAAACGAAAATTGAATTCTAATAATATAAAATAAAAGCTTTATTTAATAGCAATACATCAAAACCAAAATAAAAATTCAAAAAACTAATTAATGCATTTTTACCCAATAAAAACTAAATAAGAAATTAGAACTTCATAACATCATTAGACTTCATAACATCTCTTAGTCAGCGTGACATGGAAACAACAATGTTATTTCTAACATCGGAGGATATTTGAGACAGTTCTTCAATTAAAGCCTTTTAAGGTCATCTTTGTTCATGATGGCCCGTTTGTGAAATTTTCCGGTCCAAATGATCCCATAAATGTTGTATGGGGCTTAGGTGCGGCGATTGGGGAGGGTGGTGGAGGTGCTTTGAAGTCCTATAAAGTATTCATTCTTTAAGAAACTCCTAGGTATGCTTAAGATCATTGTCTTGCTAAGAGATCCAATTGCTAAGTATCCCTAAATTGCGTAAGGTCGGTTGAAGGTTATTGCTTAGGATGTTTAGATAGTCTTCATTATTCATTGTACTTTCAATGAAAACAAGATTTCCGATCGAATATGCTGCCATACATCCCCACACCAACGTGAATTGTGAAAAGCTATATTTTGAATTTTTATTTGTGTTTTGATTTATTTTTATTTATTTTTATTATAAGAATCCATTGTTTATTTGTTTGTTCGAATTCCATGTAACTCCAGAAATCATATTGGTGTTTACTCACATTTGCTGCTCACTGTATATGACATGAAGTTAAAGTTCGTATTGTAACAATGTTTCTGATGATGTTAGCTCATGCTTTAAGTTTTTTGTTATTATTTTTTGCTGTTATTGATATATTTATGTATTTACTTTGTATATTGTTTTTGCTTGGGCACAACATTCACTCGCGACCTCTTGTTTTTATTAAATACAAGAATTATTCATTTGTTTATCTTATTAACGGTGAAGTTTTTGTTTAATATCGGAACCGATTTCGATCCAATAATTGATAGATTATTCTAAAATACAAAGTATATTTAAATTTACCTTATTATTAACTGTCAGCTTAGGAGGAGTACTATTTGATGGAGAATGGTGTAAATTTCCTCCTGCTATAATTCCACTTTGTATAGTAGTTTGTGCATTGATGCTGTTTGTCGGCTGACTAGATTTTATACATTTAGGGTTATTATTTGATGATAATACACTGCTATCTGCGTTTGGATTAGCTACATTAACCGTGCAGTTGGCAACTGATGTTTGTGTTTGTCCTACATGCAAACGGTTACGAAGAGTTACTAACTCTGTGCTTAGACACTTCAAACGTTGTTGAAGGTGGACAGCTTCGTTGGAAGATGATGCATCTGTAAAAACAAATCAAACGTTAAACCTAAATAAAAATATTTAATAAGCATTATTATAATAATATTAGTAGATGAATTAAATATAACGTTAAAAAGGTTTTATTCTAAAGGTTTGCACTCACAAAAAATCATTTGTAATACATGTAACGGTTGTTTAAATTGTGTGTGGTTTTTTATTTGTCTCTTTTAATTTTTTTTCAATTCTGGGGGAAGTTGTCGACTTCAAATGAGTCTGAAAACGTCCTCAAAGTCTGATAGTAAAAAAATACGGGGGTTTACAGATTGTTAACTACCTGACAATTTCATCTTCAGATGACAATGCATTTTTTTTGAATGAAAAATCGGACAAAGTTGGCAGATATGAAAACCGCCCCTGCTTAGTTAGTCAGGGTTTACATAATCAGATAATTTTGAGAAAAAAGAGCGAGACAAAATTTTGTACGACCCAACTTACAAGTATATAAAAACTTTAAGTAACAATCGTTTAAGAAAGAAGTTACACATGCGAATATTCTGCAGCGCAAAACAAAAGCTGTGAGAGAAGAGTATCGAGCGAAGAAATGAGAGGAAAAGAAGATCTTGTGCAGAAAGAAGAGAGTTTATGCAGCCTCGTAGCTCAAGGAGATCGAAGTCTCGCGATAAAAATAACACCCGGTTTTAAGACCAAAATGCAGGCGCTTCGAAGCAATAAATTTAACCTAGCCACCGAACTACAGCGAATAGAAGACGTAGAGAGTTTAATATGGAGGAAGACAACCCAATTGCAGATAAAGAATGAAGAACCACTCACTATAGAAGAGCTTGAGAACAACAACGCCGCAGAATCTTATAGCTCACCTGCAAAGAATTTCAAATATAGAGGTGATGTTTTGGTAGGGTGCATGTATCAAATCATCAGCCAAATATTGGAGGAAGGAAGCATGCCCGATATGTGGACCATCAGCTCTTAATGTCGCATATAAAATCGTATCCAACTTTATTAGTGAGCGTCTATAAGCTCTCTATGATAATTTAGTCGGCAAATACAAGCGTGGTTTCTGGGACAGATCGACCAAAGAACAAATATTGGCATTTAATTTAATCCTGGAAAAGACCTATGTACTTACCAATTTAAAGTCAATTCAAAAACTCCAAAGCCGCATATGATAGCATTCATTGTCAGGAGCTTTATATGGCGATGGCAAACCCAGGATCCCGGAAAACTTATTCAACTATGTTTGTCGCGTGACATTGGAAAAAAATACACACGCCAAGGAGATGCTCTATCATTATAGAGCAGATGGTGCGCAGGGCAGGCGTTAACACGGAGGACACACAAACCATCGTCGTTCCTAACGTTCTGCAATATAGTCCTTTACGATGATTAAAGATCGGGCGAAACTTGTTGGTCTTTAAGTAAATGAAGACAAGGCCGATTCGAGCAAAACGTCACTTTTATTGTAGTTTATCTGCCTCGGAGTAAATATTAATTTAACTAACGCCACCTTAGTGGAGCCGTGGAAGAAATACCTTAGAAAACTGCTGCTACTTCGGTTTAGCGAAACAAATGGATTTAAAACTCCTCACTCGTAAGACGAAGTGCACGCTCTACAAAACACTTATACTACCAGTCCTGATTAAGTGCTGATTCCGATTATGTTTCTCACAGGTACACTAAGGATTTGGCCCAAAACTTAACACCTTAACAGATGCCCAAAGTTAAAATATTGGGGATGAACTGTAAATGGAATTGTTTTTTTTTTTTTATTGCTTATATTAAGGATACTTAATACAATACAGCGGTCAAATTCAGCAAAAACAAATTTGGAAAGTTGTAGTCATTTAAAAAAAAACTCACTTTCCTACTTGTTTTTGTATTTGTATAATCTTTATTTAATAATTAAGAATAATTTGCGATAATTACTTTCAGCTAATCTTCTCTTCTATATATATAAAGACGAGTTTAACTTTTGTGTGTGACCTTATATCTAGAATCCGACTGGATGGATTTTTATAATTTTTGTTTTAAATGAAAGGGGATCATTTGGAGATGGTTTAGAAAAAAAAATTAAAAATTGGTCCAGCCGAATTGATTGATGAATTGTTCTTAAACTTAGTAAAATATTATTATTTTTAAAACTAAGTGGAATATGAAATATTTCACTTGGAACAATTCATCTATGGTTTTTTAAAACGAGCAAACAAGGGAAGCAGTTGATTTTCATCCAGATGTTTTTTCAACAGATGTCTTGGGAGGAATTTACACAGTTCATCCAAATCAAGATGAATGTTTTTATTTGTGTTTGCTGGTGATCAACGTGCGACATGTCGCCAAACATGTCAGCTGTTAAATTTATTAGAAAATGATAAGCATTGGAATGATACAATCGCTGAATCCGCGATATCTGCACATCCTCGTCAATTGCGAACATTATTTGCAATAATAATTTCAGCATGTTCACCTTCAAATCCGCTTGAATTATGGCACGATCATCAAGATGAGTTAAGGCTATGAGTGCAATAGTGGCGTAACCCACTTTTTTCAAAACTGAGCTTTTCATAAAAATGGGTCTCTTAATATACCTATTTTAATACAAAAATAGTTTTATGCAGCTATCTACACTCAAAACTAGATAACACTCAAAAGGGGTTATTGCATTTTATAATTTGATCATAGTGTGAGTGCAATAGTGGCGTAACCTTCATACTTCTCTTAGAAACTGTTTAGATTGTGTCTGCTCACTCTACGCCCGCCATGAAGTTAATTTTGTTAATGAAAGAGGTGAAGGGAACAGTGTTCCTCACCTCTCTCGGCCGAACTGCACATTCTGCACTTAAATTGCCATTGAACATGCATGCTACTGAAACATCTACGTGTAAAATTTCTAGGAATTCAGGCATGGCAAAAGTTTTGCAGAAATATTGTATAATAGTTTGGTATGAATCTACGATGGCTCACAAAAAGTCATTGGAAACGTTAGATAGAACGTTGCAAGATTTACGTGGGATTCAAGAGGGTTTTCGGTGGTTCCTTGATATTGTTAGCAGGTGACTTTCGCCAAACATTGCCTGTTATTCGATTAACAGCTGTTGATGAATTGAATGCATGTTTAAAATCATCATATTTGTGGAGGCATTTAAAAATCCCTAAATAAGAATGTTAGCGTTGAATTAGAAAATAATCATACGGCAGCTGAATTTTCGAAGCAGTGACTGTGCGAAAGCTAACATGGAATATTAAATTATTTACACATAATTTATTGAATGTAAAGTGAGCCTTAATAAACAAGTGTTACCAACCTTTAAAATACAAAAAAAAAATCATATTTAACGAAAGCTATGTAAATTTCAAGGTCAAATAAATGTTAAGGATTAATGGCTTTAATATACCTTTTGATTGTACTTAATTATAAAATAAATTATTCTGAAATTTAACATCGCAACGATTGGTTTCATTTTTCCACAAATTAATTTTCTTATTTTTTTTTACATAAAAATCTTGTACAAAAAATCATTGGTCCTTCGAGCAGCAAAAGAGTTAAAGTAATAATACAATTTACAAATTAATCCTTAAATTCAAATCTAATAGCGTTATTAAAACCGCTAACAAATTGCAACAATAATTGTGCAGCGACCAACGGAGCTCCAAGAGAGTTGCAGCGATCGAACAAAGCGACAGCGACAGCAGCAGCAGCAGCAGCAGCAGCATCATCAAACAACGCAGTAAGTCTTGCCTTGATTTGTGTTATAAACTCGTCAATTAAAATTTTGCAAGTTGTATCTGTAAGATAAGAGATATTTTATTAAAAAATGGATCGCAAGGGTTTTAAATATGGAGAAGTCCAAAAGGGAATTCTTAATAAATTAATAAGAAACCTTGAGAATTTTAAAAAATCGCCAAAAGAACGCTTGACAAAGACGCACATATCAGGACGCTTAGATAAGTTGAACGACGATGAAAAATCGGCAAAATCTTACCATGAGGCAATTGTTGGTGGAGGTTGTCTGGGAAAAAAGTTTGAAATTAGAATATTTGAAGGCTATATTTGACCAAATAAATAATATTTACCTTTGGCCATTTCGATGGAATCTTTGGAAAAGGTTTCAACGCCTCCGCACAGTGTGTTATTTTGCTAATCTAGCGGAACTTTATTGAAAAATAAATGTTTCTCAAATTTAACAAAATTGCTATCATATGAAAGGTAAAAACTCCGGCTGTAGAATGGCAAAAACAAAAAACTGTATTTACCGCTCAAGAGATTCAGAAACTTCAGTTTGGTTCAGGATCGCAAAAAAAAAAATATGATTATATTATGCAAGAATTCGGTATGGTGGACACAGAGAATGTCCCTTAAGTGGTGCTCCAAACTCATGTGAGCTCAATAAGTAACAAAATGCTGAAAAGGTGGGATCGAAGGCGAATTCTGGAAATATTTGAAAAGGTCAATGAAGTATGGTTGCGTAAGGATGCAAATCTACCACAAAGTTTTATAGAAAGTATAACATCAACCAGCTAAGGTGCGAATAGGGGGAGATCCCCAAAAACTATTCGAAGAATGCACACTTAGAATCCAAACACGTAAAATTAAGAAATCGGTTGGCTCAAAAACTCCAATTGAAATTAATGTCACCCGAAGAAATCCTTGTGCTCATAGTTAATACGAAAATGAGCACAGTATAAAGCTGAAAGATCTTAATTCAAATGTTTAACCGGCATATTATGTAGTCCAAGAAGCCAAAAAAGACTACTAACCTGCAGAAGAAGCATTAACGGTCACTGATGTGTCTGCACAAATAAAATTGCAAGCTTTGCTGGATTTAACAGTGAATTGCATCATTAAAGCTGAAAACAATCTTGCAACCTTCCAATCTTTAGATACATAGATTTAATCTCTTCGACTTTCTCCAGAACGTATTGCATTACTAAAAGCTACAGATTTTTAAACGTCAAGCTCGAATGAAGAACATTAATAGTTTCAATAGTGTATTTAAATTAGCAACTAATAAATCAATAATTCAGAAAAAATCATTTTTTTTTTGTTAGGCTACCCTTGAAGTAAAAACAAATTTGAATAACCTACTTAACTACATTTATGTTTCAAAACAATGCAAACAAAACAAAATACTAAAACTTCAGTAGGAATTTTTAATGTTATTGGACTGGTCAAATGAGGGCATTTTCAAAGTGTCGTGTTTTTTCTAAATGCATGAGAAATAAATTTTTATGTCTAAGGTAAGCTTCTAAATCTCACAAAACAACATAAAATTACATAATTTAACAGTTTTATATCAATAACACTCCATTTAAATACTTAACGAATAAAGTTCCGCTAGATTGGCAAAATAACACACTGTGCGCCGGCAGCCAAGGTGGACGACAGGGATGGAGCTTCTGTTCCTGAAGGACAGCGATCTGCCCATTTAGACTTTAGGTTGCCTCGCATCGACCTTCCTAAGTTCGATGGTTCATATACCACCTGGCGGCCATTTTATGAATGATTTCAAGCACTGGTTCACAACAACAAAAGTTTGACTGATTTGGATAAGCTTCATTTCCTCCAATCTTGCTTAACTGACGATTTTTACAAAACCTATCCGTTGAAGCTGCCAATTATGAGAAAGCGTGGACACTTTTAAATGAAAGATATGACCACAAACGCATTCTGGTGCATATCCAAATACAACAACTTTTTGGCCAATCTACACTTCCTCGTGAAACTGCTGTAGGTTTAAGAAATCTTTTATACACTACAAAAGAATGCTTTAATGCATTGCAAAATATGGACTTTCCGGTTGAAAAGTGGGACATTGTTCTCATCTGGTTCATTAGCCAAAAATTGCCGTCGGCTACACAGAAGCTATGAGAAGAAAGTTTGGGTGATAAAAAGGATCTACTTCATTTTTGGAAAAACGTTTCCGAACTCTTGAAGTTTTGGATCAAAACGACCAAAGCACTTCGAATTACGCCAAATTTGATCCATCAGCTAATACGAAACCACGTTTTCCGCAGAAGTCCAAGGTTTTACATACCAAACAGAAGTTTAAGCCCGACATACCAACAGAGATTTTAATATGCAAATTATGCAATAAGGAAAAACATTCATTAAAAAGATGTCAACAATTTCTTTTTAGACACCATAGGTCGCATAGACGTTGTTCGACGATTGAAAGTGTGTGAAAGTTGCGTTCTTAGAGGCATTCTTTAAATGACTGTCCAAGTCCACTGTGCTGCTTCTTTTGTCAGCAGAGACATCAGACAGAGGAACTACCTCAAATGTAGTTCAGACAGCCATTAAAGCAAACTCAGCCGAATTTCAACCCACCAATGATGCACAGAATTCAACCACCTTGAATTATCATTCGTCTTACGGTGATCAAAATTTCTCTCACCAAGTGCTTTTAGCAACTGCTATTGTTAAAGCCCGTTCTTCAGACGGCCAATTACATTATTTAAGAGCCATGATTGATACAGGTTCTGAATATTCATTTATAACTGAAGCAGCTGCTCAGTTGCTTAAGCTTAAAAAATTGAGGACATTTGTCGAAGTATCAGGGCTGGGGTTGGTCGGTAGTGGCACCTCGCAGAACGCTGTACAGGTACAAATCATATCTTGCCACTCACAGTTTCAAACTGCCTTACAGGCATTCATCTTTAAGTCACTTACTGGCCTTCTACCGACCCAAAAAATGATACCTGACACATGGAATCATCTGATTGGACTCCCGTTAGCAGATCCACATCTCCACGAAAATGCACCTATCGATTTGCCCAAATATTTCTACCAGAAATCAAACGTTCAGAAAATGGCAGCGGACGGATGGCACAAAATACGGAGTTGGTCTGGATCGTATTAGGAAGAGTTTCAACACAGCCACGTCAGCAAATCCGAAGTTTCCTGCAAACAACTGATTTGAGCTCCCAACTACAGAAGTTCTGGGAGATGGAAGAATTGCCGTTTCAAGCCCATGATACCGAAAAAAATATAGCCTTCGAAGAACATTTTAAAAAGTATACTCAACGTTTAGCTGATGGTCGGTATCAAGTTAAAATGACATTCAAAGATAACATGCTGCCAAAGATGGGATCCAGCTGACAGATGGCATATCGACGGTTTCTTCACCTTGAAAAGAAGCTTGATACTAATGCAACTCTTCGAGCTGACTACATAAAATGTGTTGCAGAATATGAAACACTCCATCACATGGAGCAGATCAGCAGCGATGATGAAATACTTAATACACCAAATCACTTCATTTTACCACACCATCCTGTGATTAAGGAATCAAGCACAACTACGAAGACAGTTGTCATTGTTGACATTGAAAAGATGTATCGACAAATTTTAGTAAGTCATACAGATTCTTTTTACCAAATTATCATGTGGAAAGAAAAACGAACTGAACCTTTGAAGCTTTACAGGCTCAATACTGTAACGCTTGGTACGGCAAGTACTCCTTATTTAGCAATCAAAACCTTACAACGTTTAGCCCAAGACTAACAGGATAAGTTTCCTGTGGGGGCGAAGGTCGTGCAAGAAGATATGTATGTTGATGATTTGATCAGCGGTGCAGATTCTATGGAACAAGCGAGAAGAAAACGAAGCAAGAGCACTTTTGGCGTCAGGCAGTTTTAATTTACGCAAGTGGACAGCAAATCATAGAGATAATCCACAAACTTCATCTTATGCAAGTACCTCCGCCATTAATAAAAATTCTCTTTTCTTTCCCATCTTTCAGGAAATGTTTTGTTTAAGTAGATAACTGCAAGTCAAACATGAAGACCATCAGAGATGGAGTCGCCCAAGGCTCAAAAATAGGCCCATTCATCTACAACTTGATGACTTCAGACCAACCTTCACCAATTGGATGCGAGAAACTTTTGTATGCTGATGACTCGCTCACCTACGCCACATCAACGTCACCTCTAATCGCTGTCCAAAAAGTAGAAACCCACATTAACAGACTCTCCAATTCTACCAGAAATGGGGCATCCGAATCAACACTTACAAATCGGAACTTGTCTGCTTCAGGAGACCTTCAACTGGTAGAGTCCTTCGCACCGCAACAATTTGCAGAAATCTGGTCCTAAAACTCCCTGACGGATCCTCCATAGTGGCAAAGCCAAATGTCAAGTACCTGGGGGTGCTCTTCAACGAGTTGCTAAGATTTAACCTGCACTCAAGAAATGTTCTGAAAAAGGCCAGCTGGGCCTTCAGCCATTTGCACCCATTGCTGAAAAGAAGATCAGGTCTTAGCCAACCGACAAAGATATTTATCTACAAGCAGCTCCTGCGACCAGTGATAAGCTATTACTTCCCAGTCTGGTTTTCCATCTCGAAGACAGCTATGAAGGAACTTCAACTATTCGAAAGGAAGATAGTGAGGATCTGCACTGGACTCTACTTCGACCGTCAACGACAGAAACACTACAGGAACAAGCGAATTTAATCCCACTTGACAAATATCTAGTTCATTCAACGAAGAAATTAATGGGGAACATCATCGACCACCCGAATCAGCTTATGAGAAGGATGACCACAGAACAACGACATCCCGAGCCGAGGTACCTCAGTGTGATGGAAACTCTGGATGACAACGTAATCATGGACAACGAGGAAGTATGTAGTCTCGTTCTACGCTGACATTGGGTCAGCCTACCACCGCGGCTAAACCGCCATCCCTGCCCACAACTCACAAAAATCACCACTGACAACCAGGAATGAACATCCTGAGGACAATACAGTCAACCGATCTTTTAAATTTAATTTTTTTCGTCATGTAAATTTTATATAAAAATAATTAAACTTAAGTCACTGTATATAGTTAGGCCCCCTATGAGCCAACAAATGTAAATTTTCATACATATGTAGTATCTTATTAATTGTAAGCCAAATTGTAAATAGTAGATATGTATGTTCAATAAAACAAAATTGAATTGAAGAATTTACAGAAAGCAAATGAAACGACAACAAAACGTACGGTTTTATCAACAATCGCCAAGCTTTTCGATCCACTCGGATGGATCTCACCTTGCATAATCACTGCGAAGATTTTCATGCAGAAGCTCTGGGGTCTTGGATGTGATTGGGACGAACCGATTCCAGACCACATTAAAAACGATTGGGAAGCTTTTCAGTTAGAGCTTCCAATGATAGAAAAGGTGAGAATTCCACGATGGAACCGAATGAGCCCATCAAATCAAGCAATCGAGTTGCATGGCTTTTGCGACGCTTCAACTAAGGCATATGAAGCAGTGGTTTATGTTCGAGTCTTAGGCTGAAAACACACCGGATAAAGCAAAACGTTTTTTATTCGATAGTCAAAAAAACATTTTTTATTTGAACACACACCAAGAGAAACGGAATAAAACAAAACAAAAGGTTTTGTTTTTTTGTTTCGTTTGGTGTGCGTTGAAATGAAACAAAATACGAACTATCGTAAAAGCTTAACTCCGGCTGAAAGATTATAACTCTACGGCAAGTAAACACAAATAACAATTTTGTGTTTACAAAACAGACATTATGTGTTTATTTATAAGAAAAGAGAAATGCTTTTAATCTTGCCAATCTTCAAATGTCATAGTAGGAAGTAGCAATCCACAACTTATCAATAGTAAGTTTATTGGCATGTTCCTTATCTTTATAATTATAGATAGGTCTTCTTGGCTTAATAAAAAAAATGAACTTCTCTCCATCTACATATTTCATATTTATTTAAAATTTGCGCACAGAGTAAACGTAGAAGCAAATAAATCTGTAAATTGCAACGAAAGAATACAATAAAAACAACGGAGTCAAAATTTTGTTTTGCAAAAAACAATAGGTCAGCTATCGGCAACGAAACATGTTTTTCTGTTTTGCTTTTGTTTCATTTGGTGTGCGTTGCGCCATAAGAAAGTATGCAATTATCGTCAACGACCCTTGTTCGAAACAGTTTTGTTGCATTCGGTGTGTGTTGCTCGTATACAATAGCATGTATTTTCGACAACCACCATTGAAACACTTCAAACAAAAAACATGTGTTTTGTTTCGTTTTCTTTGGTGTGTTCAGTCTCATAAGAAACAATGTTCTCTTGTTTCACGAAACAAAAAAACACGGTGTGTTTTCAGCCTTAGATAACAGAGGAAACATTCACATTAACTTACTTTTAGCAAAGACGAAGATTGCTCCGAGCAAGCGGACGATCACGTTACCTCGTCTTGAACTTTGCGGGGCAGTAATTTTGGCACAGCTTTTGCAATATACCAGAGATGTCTTAGCTATTTCAAATATTCACATCTTTGATTGGACTGATTCAACAATTGCTCTTGCTTGGATTACAACAACCCCATCAAAATGGACAACATTTGTTTCAAATCGAGTATCCGAAATACAGCGATTAATTGGCAGCGATTGTTGGTCTCATGTCCCAACACACCATAATCCAGCTGATTTGGCATCTCGTGGCGTATATCCTTCAATCCTGGAATCTTTAGATGTATGGTGGAACGGTCCAACATTCTTAAGATCGCAGTGGGAGTTTGATGTGTCCGGCCAAGCTGAAAATGTTGAAACAGAAGAAGAATGTCGTCCAGTAAAGATCCATACTATTTAAATAGCAGAAGAGCTAACCAGTGTGATTACTCACAAGAACTCAAGCTTACTCAAGGTAATTCGAATCATAGCGTGGTGGCTTCGTTACAAAACCAATCTCCGAGCAGTGAGTCTGGCCAGAAAAAGTCTAAAATTAGCAATGTAATAGTGATTGCCTCGAAAGTCACTGGACCATTAAGCGTTTCCGAGTTGGAAGCGGCTCGTACGCTTGCAATCAAAACAGCCGAGAGCGAGATGTTCTCTAAAGAACTGAAAGAGCTGCGAGAAAATGGTAAAGTACCGAAACAATTACAAACACTAAATGTATACATCGACATAAATGGGATTCTAAGAGTCGGTGGTCGACTTCAGAATTCACTGCTACCCTATGAGGCGCAGCACCCAATTTTATTGCATAATAACCACCATTTCACAAGACTTCTAGCAAAAGATGCTCACAAAAATACTTTGCATGGTGGAATCCAGCAAATGATTGCGTACATACGCCAACGATTCTGGATTGGTCAAATTCGAAGAAGTGTGAAGTACCAACTACACTATTGTATCGACTTGTTATCGGCAAAAAGCAGCAGAGATGCAGCAATTGATGGGAAATTTACCAGCTGCAAGAGTTCGAATGGCTAGACCATTTTGTCACACAGGCGTAGACTACGCAGGACCCATCGAAATCAAAGCCTGGAGGGCACGCGGCAGTAAAATTCTCAAAGGATACTTCGCTGTCTTCATTTGCCTGACAACAAAGGCCATTCATTTGGAAGTCGTGTAAGACTTGACGACACAAGCATTTTTGGCAGCGTTTAAAAGCGAATCCAAGAATTCATGGAGACATTCTGGAGTAAATGGAGTTCCGAATACTTATCCAGACTTCAACAACGCCCGAAGTGGATGAAAGTTCAAGAAAATATTAAAACTGGAGACATAATTTTGATTAAAGATGAGAGACTGCCACCGACTAATTGGAACCTAGGTCGCGTTCAAGAAACTCATCCCGGATCGGATGGATTAATCCGCATTGTCTCAGTAAAAACCAAATCAGGAATCATAAAACGCCCCATCGCTAAAATTAGTCGCTTGCCATCGAACTAAACACTTCAACAACAAACCATTGTTTAAAATTGAAATAAAAATTATTTCAACACCGTTTAAAATCGAAATCAAAATTAAAACACGAAATTTTTCAAAATCTTGAAATTCAAACAAAATTTAAAAATTAAAATCCAATAAATTGAAACATTAAACATAAAATAATAATAAGTAATCAAATCATCAATGGATTAATAAAACATCGATTTAGCTTTGTAACAAAATCGGGGAGAGTACGATAACTTGGCCGCCAAGATTTGATTACGGGTTTTTGTAGAGGGGTCAAAAACAAGCACTTTTTACTACGGGAGGGGGGGGTCTATCTCCCCCCGTTTAGGAGGTAGGGGCACTTTTCGAAAAAATGGTTTAAATTGAATAAAAAAATATTAAAAAACAACGGCAACACCTACAATAAAGTGCTATACTCCGTTTGAAAGCTAGAAGATTGTTCTATAATCCTGCATTTAAATTAAATTACTCATGTCAATAGTTTTTGAGAAATTCGCATTTAAAGTCCAAATTTTGATAAAAAAAAACGTGAAAAAAAAGTTTAGACCGATTGTTTTCAAATTTGTGAAATGAAATTGTAAATTAGCTTATATGTGTTTCATGTATCTATCAGTTCTTAATCGAACACAAAAAACCGCATGATTCTATGCTTTCTGGTTTTTGAGAAAACCTCCGTTTAGGAGGTAGGGGCATTTTTAGAAAAAATGGTTTAAATTGAAAAAAAAAAAATATTAAAAAACAACGGCAACACTTACAATAAAGTGCTATACTGCGTTTGAAAGCCAGAAGATTGTTCTATAATCCTGCATTTAAATTAAATTACTCATGTCAATGGTTTTTGAGAAATTCCCATTTAAAGTCCAAATTTTGATAAAATAACGTGAACAAAAAAGTTTAGACCGATTGTTTTCAAAATTGTGAAATGAAATTGTAAGTTAGCTTATATGTGTTCCATGTATCTATCAGTTTTTAATCGAACACAAAAAACCGCATGGTTCTATGTCTTCTAGTTTTTGAGAAAATCGAACATTACCAAAACTGCTTTTTTTGATTTTTGGCGGTGACGGTGATTTCATTTTAAGGATTAATGTTAATAAACATAATGAATCTTTGTTAGTTCAGTACCGCAATTCATTTAGCGTTACCCAGAATGCACCATGAGGAGGTAGAATTGCATCTGGGTCAGTTATTTTGTCAGTTAGTCAGTCATAGTTAGTTAAAAAAGGTCAAAATGTATTAAAAAGCTGTGTAAGTCTCGTCAATAAAGCCACCGTCCGTACTATAACTGTCGAGTTCGTTGAGTTACTCTTTTATGGTGGGAAGCCGAGGATGTTTTGGCGGTAAAACACTTTCTAAATTTTCGCTCTGAAGGGTGGGAGGATCGATGTCTTTTAACTGTAAACCCTCACATATATCACCATCGGTATAACAAGGGTAAACTTTTTTTACATCTGATAAAAACTCTATTATTTGCGAACCCCAGTCGTCCTTATATTTCCTTTCTAGGCAGTATTTTCGATAGAAAAATAGTGCCATGTATTGGTGAACATGGTCGGAAGTTTGTTTTGGTTTTCAAGATCGTTTATTGTATTCTATATGTATTTAGTGGACATTGGATAAATAGAATAAATTTGAATTTTTTTAAATACAGATTCTGTGAATGCAAAAAAAACTTTGCATGCACCCAACCTCGCACCTACCCCAAATCCTATAGTGTGCCCAAGCAGGGGGGTTGCAGGGGGGCAGCATGCCCCCCCATACATTCTTTACTGTTTATATATTGTAATGTTGGAAGCTAGCACTGATTTATTTATGTAAGGAAGCAAAAAATATCAAACATTTTGTAGAAAAGTAGTTTAAGTTATTTTCGGTTTTCTCAAAAACCAGAAGACATAGAACCATGCGATTTTTTGTGTTCGATTAAGAACTGATAGATACATGAAACGCATGTAAGCTAATTTACAATTTCATTTCACAATTTTGAAAACAATCGGTCTAAACTTTTTTTTCACGTTTTTTTTTATAAAAATTTGGACTTTAAATGGGAATTTCTCAAAAACCATTGACATGAGTAATTTAATTTAAATGCAGGATTATAGAACAATCTTCTAGCTTTCAAACGCAGTATAGCACTTTATTGTAGGTGTTGCCGTTGTTTTTTAATATTTTTTTATTCAATTTAAACCATTTTTTCGAAAAGTGCCCCTACCTCCTAAACGGGGGGAGATAGACCCTCCCCTCCCATAGTAAAAAGTGCTTATTTTTGACCCCTCTACAAAAATCCGTCATCAAATCTTGGCGGCCAAGTTATCGTACTCGTGCCACAAAATCATATAATAAAACGGCGAACATGTTTTTTGTGGTACACTTTTCGCGGCCCACAAAAACATAAGTTACATATTATACGAAAGAATTTTTCGCATAGATGTGAAGAATGCCAAAATTATTTAAATATACTACACAGAAATTGTTTAAAACAATAAATAAAAATTGCAAAAAAATGCCCGGAAAACAAAAACAATTAGAAATGTCAAATCGACTAGCGACATCTGTTGCTGAATAGAGCATACATTTACACTATACAGTCATACAGTTTAAGTTTGGTAAAAGTTAGAACCATTTTAACTTTTGCTTTTGTTGTTGTTTGAAAAAATACATACAGCACATTTTGTTCACTTTTCACTCTTTGAAGATGAATGCAGTTAAGTCTTAAATCATCTATCTATCATCTATCGGGCAATTTCTGTTAGTGTTTTCAAAAACTGAAAAAGTGAAATGAAAAAATGAAAAAGTGTTTTTCGAGATGCAAGAACGTCAATGCAACGACGTGGGTTCTAGTCCCAATAAAATGATATATTTTTTTTATTGCCGTGATATGAAAAAATTATGAGAGTGAAATTTTTAGATGTAACACAAAATTCACAGGTTGACGTCACTGCAACGACGTGGGTTCGATTCCCAATAGAATGATAAATATTTTTGAAGTAAAACTTCTTTTCCGGCGTTGAGGGTAAAAAATTTTCTATGCAGCTGTCAGTGACATGTCAAAAGGACACGCTATCAGCGACATGCTTTTATAATACAAAATGTTTTTACGCTTGAAGGGTAGAATCTTATGGCGGCTGAGGGAAAAAAAGTTTTACTTCTTCCCGCGCGTACGTCAGTACACCTAACCTTTTTTCTTATTGCCGCGATATGAAAAAAAAATTAGAGAGTGAAAGTTTTAGATGTAACACAAAATGCACAGGTTGATGTCACTCCGCCGACGTGGGTTCGATTCCAATATTATGGCCATACAACAGCTGAAGGACAATGACATGAAAGAATCGAAACAAAAATTGTTAATGTGTCAAGAATGTGTATAGGTTTGAAAGTTTGTTTACCATTAACTGTTTTCCTTTGGACTCCAGAATTGAGTGCTTTGTAGGTACTTCTCATTACATTCAACAATTTAAAAAAATCATGAATTCTCTGTCTTTTATTGAATGATAATGAATTTAATAAATAAATTGGCACTCGAATTTCGAGAGCTGGGTGCTAGTTTATTTAAAACCTGTAAAGATTAAAATTTTGAAACATAAATAAAACACAGATAAAATTTATTCAACATTTATTTATCAACATTTAAACCAAAATATATTATAATTCAGAATCACATTATAAATTTAAAATGCAAACAAATACTTAAAGTACTACCACAATGTATGCTCAGTTAAAATACACTTCGATAAAACTGCATCAGGACACTAGATAGATAGATAGATAGATAGATAGATAGATAGATAGATAGATAGATAGATAGATAGATAGATAGATAGATAGATAGATAGATAGATAGATAGATAGATAGATAGATAAATACGAGTAGATTCTTTATTATACCAAAAAAATGTTTTGCAATATTTCTTTACTTTATTCTTAACATGGCTTTTTGCCGTCTGCCTGATATGACATTTCATTTTAGTCATAAATAATAGAAATAAAAGTTACTAATAAAATATACTGATATTTAATAATCAATGATTATAATAATTACCTATAAGTTACCAATATACAAAAGTTAAAAGGAAACAAAAAAGATACATTTCTACTAAATGATTATAATTTTCTCTTAATAATTGATAGCGTTAGCACAATTTTAATATGATTTAAAACACAAAAGGTTTTCAATTTTGAAATGATTTGAAACACAAAAAGATACCAATTTTGAAATGATTTGAAACATAAAAAGTTCTACAATTTTGAAATGATTCGTAACAAAAATTTTACAATTTTTCAATTTTAAAGTGATTTGAAACACAAAATAGGGTGCCTTAAACTGCAGTAACTGGTTGAACTAAAGGTTTTAAGCTTCGAAACTGTTGCGAAAAGTTAAGGCGTGTTTGCAATATTTATATAAAGTAGACCATCCTAGTGCGCCGTTAAGTATTTCGTAAAGTCGACTTGGAGAAAGGTAACTCTCATCAGAATATAATCGGCGGATTTCCTGCAGTATAGGCAAATGGCAATAAAATGGTTTATATCTTCATTGTCTCGTCTGTTGCAAAGATTACAGATTTGGGGTAGGTCAGCTCGATGAGGCATAAAGTTTAAGTTAAAAACTTCAACACGTGCTCTAAAAATTTAGCTAATAACTTCGACAGATAGATGCTGGTTGTTAAACTGCTCATCTATTTTTGCAGTGACATCTGCAAACATACCCTGCCATTCATCAACGTTTGACTCCATTAGTGATAGATTAGCCTCATAGGAATGGGCTATTTCGTTCCATCCCTTGAACGGAGAGGCGTTAGTTTGCAGAAGTCTTACCATGATAGACTTATGAAGACTTCTTCCACTTCTTTTCATCACCCTTATCAAATAATTATAGTTGGCTTTCAGATTTTTTATATATAAAGGCGTTATACCAAATTCCGCATAGATGGCATAGTTTGGCGTTGAATTAGGCAGTTTGAATAAACGTTTAAAGAAATATCTTTGGAACGTTTCAAACACCTCGAAGAATATATAACCAAAAACCTGGGCGCCATAGCACATACATGTGTTGACTGTTGCTTGGAAAACACGGTATTTTGACTCGAGATCGATGTCCTGGTTTGCAAAGAACTTAAGCCACATTATGCTAAAAGCCAGTTTTGCTTCATTGCTTTTTTGCTTAGCGTGTTTCGAAAAATTGAGATTATGCGTAATTAAAACACCCAAGTACTTAAATTCTTGCACAACTTCAATATCCACATTATTGAGGGACCAAATTTCTTCGGGCTGCCTTCTCCGTTGGCGCGCTTCAAAAATCATCACTATAGTCTTGTAGTAACAACTAACCCCCATTTCTCGCAAAAGATATTCAGCCTGTTGATTTGCAACTGCAAGGCGAAAGGGTTGTCAGCCAGTAATACTAAGTCGTCAGCATAAGGCAGGACTTTCACTTGTATATTGGCAGAAGGTATTCCTTCTGGGAGTGCATCACAAATATCATCAATAAATAACGCAAAAAGTAATGGACTTAAAATGCAGCCTTGAGGAACACCAGTTGTTTCAAACCATTCTGAGAAATCCGTCCCATCCCATACAGAGGCACTCGAAGATGCAAGAAAGTTAAAGTACCTTCTCAAGAATTTCCGGGAGATGTCTAGCGTTGAGAGCTTGTACATCAAAGCCTATCTATTTAAATTGTCGAATGCTGCCTTAAAGTCTACGAAGCAAGCATATATTTTTTTTCTTTTTTTCAATTGACTTTCTAGCAATATTTGTCAATGCAAAGATATGCTACATCGTTGAAAAACCCGAGCGAAAACCGGCTTGAAATATACTTAGGTTTCTGTCGTCGATCCATTTGACAAGCCTCTCGTAGAGAATTGAGGTAAGAATCTTCCTCAAAGTGCTTAGAATAGAAATTCCTCTGTAGTTTTCTGGTAGGTTTGCATTTCCACTCTTGTAAATTGCAAAAATAACTGCTTTGTTGAGGTTGTTTGGTACATACGATTCGGCATATAATCTGTTAAAGTATAGCAGAAGATAATTTTTTAATTGCTCAGTACTATTTTTGTAGAATTCTACTGAAATTCCATCTATGCCAGGTGCTTTGTTATTTTTTCATCTTATGAAGAGTTAATTCTAGCTCACACAAAGATATTGGGTCATCCAGTTCATCAACAATAACGTTGGGTAGAGCGTAAGAGAAAGTATGGTCATTCCCGTCAGCGGACAAAAGAGTTTTAAAATGAGCTGCTAGTGTCTCAGCTCCGAGAGTATTCACCACATTTCGATTACGTCCACCCAGCTCACGAACATTATTCCAAAATGTCTTCGAATTCTTACATTCACCCAGTTTTTTTGCTAGATTTTTCAAGTACTCTTTTCTTTTTTCTGCATACAGTACTTTGTATTTCTTGTTCACCTTTAGGTAAATATTTTTAAAAAAACAAGGCACCTGTAGATCGGAATAATTTAAGATACACGAAAGATAGTTTGCGGAGACTCTTACATTCATTATCAAACCATGTGTTCCGTGGAGTAAAGGAATGAGTTTTGGTATTATGAGCAAATGGAGCTGAGGCTTTAATCACGCTTATTATTTTCTCATCCAATTGTTCGATACTGGTTGTCAGATGGGAAGGTAGAGAACTACAGTGGCGATTTAAAAGAGATTTATAAAGATAATCGGTACTCTCTTTCCACTTGAAAATTAGAAAATTACTTGAAGTTCTTAGAATACCTTCATTAGAAAACATAACTTCAACTTGTATTGGTAAGTGCGCTGAAAAATTCGCTATACCCACTTTGAAATCTGCAGATAATTTCAACCATTCTGCCAATACTGCGCACAAATGTGAATTACTGACTGTCCTTGGCCACTTATAAATGTAAACTCGCCCGAGGTATCGCCTTTGGTTGCTCGATTCAGCACGAATAGTCCAAAGTTTTCAAAGAATTCGGTGAGGAGTCTTCCACTTCTGTTAAAACTTTCATCTTTGGAGTTCCTCATAGCAAAAAGTGTATCTTGCGAATGTAGGTTTTGGGTAGAAATATTCTGACATCCGCCGATTCAAGCATTTAGGTCTCCAATGATCATAGTGTTCTCCAGATTAGAGTTATTCATAAAGTCTATTAAACCATCAAAGTCATTCTGCCAGTTATTACAGTTTAAGTACACTGGAACTATTGAATATTTCGAATTAGCATTTGAAAGTCTGTTTTCTATATTAATAAGTTTGACAAAATCACAATTTAAAGTTTTTTTAACCCCACATAACATTATACCATTGGCTCTGCCGTGTACATTTGATCTACTTGCAGTTGAACATATTACTTTAAAATCTTTAAAATATTTTAAAAAATCATTTTCATTTTTCTCTTCTAAAAAGGTTTCTAATAAAATTATAATATTTAAAATTCTGAATAAAGTTAAAACATTCAGGTTGTAAAAGATTACTTCTAAGACCTGTAATATTATATGATAAAATATTTATATTTTGAAAATTATTAATATTGTGGCAGACGACAAATTTTCCCTATTGTTTTTTTCCACCCTTGATACTTGTTGCGGTTGACTCACAGGTGGCGCTTGCATCGGTTGGAAGTAAGAAGTAAATAAAGATGGCGGATTAGAAATTGAAGCTAACTTCACTCCCTCGCCGCAGTCAAAGAACTCAGACGATCTGTCACCGAACATTTGATTGATAAACGTCAATTTCGTAGAAATTTTGATACTAATAGGCTTTTCACACCGAATTAAAATCTCGGATTTCAGCAACAAGATTACGAAATCTCATTGAAGCGTTCGCACTGAACAGCATCAGGATTTCGTTTGACGTTTCTTTCATCTTGCCAATTATTTTTAATTTCTTGTTTATGTGAACAAAAAATGAATCGTGATCATCATTGGTAGTAAAAGTAAAAATTTTTGTAAGATTTTTGTAGCCCACACTATATAATTGCAATTGTAAAGATCTTTAATTCTTTAAGGCGCTCGTCAATGATTTAAATTTCATAAACAATGGACCCTCCTTCAAAAGCTGCAGCTATTTTCTTATAAATCTGTCCATTTTTCCTGCTTTCTCGGATATAATTTATCTTCTCTCCTTCTCTCCCCACAATTCAAATTTCAAATAGTCACTCTTTTATCTGCTTTTTATCTACCTCTTCGCTTGCTGACAAGGATGAACATTTCTAAAGGTTTGTTTGTTTTGACAATCTTGTGTTTGAAAGTAGATTTTGAGGAGATTTTGCAGTAATCTAGTAGATTTGGAAAACTGAAAATGTATGGGAAATCTAGTAGATTTGGATGAGATTTTGAGAATGTTGCTCGAAATCTAGATTTTGATTAGGTGTGAATAGCGTATAAGTCCTCGTGAATATTTATAAACAAGTGTGGTTATTAATTTGCATTCTGTCGCCTGTAACAATGATTTTCGCGTTCGGGTTAATTTCAAGAAGTTTGCTTCGGTATTGTATGAGTGTTTGTCTCTTTTTTCTATAAAGAATAGATTGTTCCCAAAAGATACTGATCCCTGAGTTTTAAAGCTGGTGCGCTGCGGCTATAATCTTGTCCACGTTTCTGCCGACAGAAGCTCGATAATAACAGTTCCGCGTTGTGCGTTGTTGTTGTGAATTTCACGGGATCGTTTTATGTGTAAATTATCACCTTCCTGTAGCTTAAGAAGCCTTGGTTTCTGCGTTTATAGGAAGGTGTACTATAATGGAGCAATCGTTGGCCTTTCGTGAGATGATTTCCAGCTGATTTTCCAGAAGATCACATCTTTCTGACATCAACTTAAGATTGTGGTTAAGTTGCGTATTTACTGCTTTCAGAGAATTTATTTCGCTGTAGAGTCTCGCTAGATCGTCCCTTGTAGCAAGATCATTTAGTTTTTCGGCAAGGATGCCATTAAGGATGTTTTTTAATTCATCAGTAGACAGCTTTCCTACTTCCATTTTATTTTCGCTTACAGGTAGTGAATATTTTTTAGAATTGATGATTGCTCAGGAGAAGTTTCGGTTATATTTTGCTTTTTACGATACCGCAATGGCGAAATTGGATTTTCGCATTAATTAAATCTATGAAAAACTTCGTACCTTATGTTACAGCAGGTGAATTTTTGTGATATTGATTTAAAATACGAAAAAAAAAAATTATTTATGTACTTTTTGTTCAAAAACAACTTATAATTTAAAAAAGAAAAGTAATTATTCTGGAGAGACTTTAAATTTGAAACTTTCACTTTTGACAGTTGAAATGTATAGGCACTAGTAAAATCATAAAATCAAATTCCGAATAATAAAAAAATATATGTATATTAATTTGCTTTGAAATTCACAAAAAAAAAAAACAAAATACATATGTATAGCCAACATTGAAAATATAAAAACAAAACTTCACTCGCTATTCACTATTCAAAGTAAATGAAAACAACACAAAAGTCAATTAATGACGTCAGTAATATTTCATCCGAATTTCACCACGCACAAATACATAACTCATTTCATAAATCGCGTAAATTATTTACAAGCACTCATTGCACATAAAAACTTAATTTACCGATGCACTAATCACTGCAAAATTATTTACCACGATCGCGGCTTTGTACCCACTCTTAAATAAGAAAACTGGTACAGTCACGGCAAAAGGGATATGCATATACACACATTATATACCAGTGTCGTGGTGAGGATTACTTTTAATGGGAACCCGTTAAAAAATGTTGTCACCTTTAAAAATAAAAAAAAATCTTAGAACCTTAAAAACAACGTTTCTAGTAGGTATATGGTATCTACAAATGCATTCCACATTGACTTAGCAAAAAATGTGTAGCTATATTTTTTATACTTCAAGACATTAATATTTCAATAAACAATGAGCTTAAAACATAATAAAAAAAGGACCTCCTTTTAGACACCACCCCTTCGTCGGACATAACTGCGGCACCTTCCTAGGAATGTTCTATTAACTTTTCCTTGCAATCATATATGTGTCAAGAATATTAAATATATGATGGGACAACTCATCCACATTAAGACTCGCTCTAACGTCAAAAAATAGAAGATATCTTTCTTGTATTCCATTCTCTGACAAGAATTGAAATATGGCACTCAGTTGTCCCCTATGACTCAAATCTGATGTTTCGTCGACCATAATCAACACGAACCGAGTTTCCATGATTTCTGTTTTAATTTCAGATTTAATAACAGCCGCGATACTATGTATCAAGTCATTTTGAATATCGTTGGCCTATAACACTACTCTAAATAGGATTCCATTAAAGTGTCATAGGTATTGTTGATTTCCTTAACACATAAGATTTTGATCCCTCGCGAGATTTTGCGTTCCTTCACACCCAAACAAAATTTATTTTTTTGACAGGGATCAAAATCTTTAAATCCATATTTAAAGAGGGATTTACATGTATACATGAAACACGCACACCATACAAAAAATTTCCATCTGGGATCAAAATCCCTGGTGTGTAAAGGAAAAAAAGATAAAATATAAACTAACAACAATCCTTACTAAAATTATTTGGTTTCTCCGATAGGTAATCTGTTAAACAACAATCTACATTTATCAAAGACATTTCCAAAATAAAATCTGGAATTGCACTAATATTAAGAAGCTAATTTTTTTTATCAATATAGTGGGTAATAAAAGGAACTAAGTCTTCACTTTATCTTCTAACTTTTCACTATTTTTAATTAAGTTTTTATCAAATTGGCTTTTCAAAACACTAGATTTATTTGAAGTTATTGAATCTGTGCATTGTGCAACACAGTCTTTTATTGAATGCCAATTAAATCTAAATTTAAATTCCTATTAAAAAAAAGCAAATGCATTTTATTTGACCAGAAGTGCTCTTCAGCGATATGCTAAATTAACACTTCTGACAAATTGCCATATATACTACAATGATTTATTTCCTAATTCAAAATTATCACAGTAAATTTGCAAAAATATCAATCGTGTATATTATAAACTATTACGAGAGAAAAAAATGAAAGCATTTTACATTAGCATCCAAATCAACATCAAAATCAAGAATCAACAATACCCACATATTAAAAAAAAAAAAAAACAAATAAGTCGAAGAATACCGTCTTATTTCTTACACAAGGTTGGAAAAAGGCGAGTCAAAAGGAGCACCTGCACTCCTGCAATGTATTATCTTCCTACTGAAATGCATTATAAAAATATTAATTCAAAAAAAAAACTCACCTGAATCATCAGCAACCAGAAACGAACTAAACCACGAACTAAAAGAAAATATTACAATAAAACATATGGGACGACACGACACACGAGCACGAACAACCAACATCACAAGTTAAAAGAAACTAATCAATGGAACGATCATTTACCAATTTACGCATCATAGCACTCATCAGGAACTTTTCCATTCATATGGAGATGTGAATATGGAGCAATTTCATTCAATTGGGATTAACTGTTTTTTCTCCTGTTTCAATACCAATTTGTTTCACTTGGTTTATGTTCAAATTAGATAGTGGCGTTTTGCGAAAGCTTGAAAGGACGTGTTCAGATGATTGCAGAACAAAGCTACGAATCAGGAAGTAATTGGGGGGCGAAGAATGTGCGAATGCTAACATGGAATATTAAATTATTTACACATAATTTATTGAATGTAAAATAAGCCTTAATAAACAAGTGTTACCAACCTTTAAAATACAAAAAAAAAATCATAAATCGTAAATTTAAAGGTCAAATAAGTGTTAAGGATTAATGGCTTTAATATACCTTCTGATTGTGCTTAATTATAAATTAAATTATTCTGAAATTTAACATCGCAACGATTGGTTTCATTTTCCCACAATTATTTTTTGTACAGTAACCAATTTCCTAAACGCAAGATTTGCAAAGCAAAACACCTGCAAAGCAGATATAGCAAATCAGAAGACGCATATGTAAGAGGATTGCGCAAGAAATGTTTGACGTTTGCATGAATGCATCTGCATTTGCGCAAGACAGTAGCATCGATTGCATTTTGGGACACTCTGCTTGGCAGAGATTTTTGTATTTGCATTTTGGAACTGTTTGCTTAGCAGAATTTGCGCAAGATATGCGTTTAGGAGTTTGCCAAGTTATTGGATATTGGAACTGGCAAATTACAAGTTTATAATTTAATTGGCTTAGTAACACTACCAACCAATTTTTGTCGAATGACTCAATCAAAACAAGAATTGATTGATAGTGTATTCCCAAATATAGCACAACAATTCAATATTCATGACTGGTTGAGTGAACGACCAATTTTGGCTGGCAAAAATAAAGAGGAAAATGATATAAATGCAGACATTATGAATAAAATACCAACTCAAGCTTTTTATATAAGTCGATCGACATAGTTATGAATCAAGATGATGTCGTGGCTTACCCCACTGAATTTTTGAGTTCTCTTGATTTTCTTGGTTTACCATCACATTATCTACCATTGAAAGTTGGCGCGCAGATAAAAATGCTATGCATTTCTCGGCTTTGCAGACTTGCAGTAAAAATGTTGTTTACCAATTTTAAAAGGAAAATACAAAGATGAAGTTGTCCTTATTCCGAGAACTCCAATGATTCCAACCGATTTATCATTCGATTTCAAACGTCTTCAGTTTAGTATGTTCCATCTTCACGTGCAGCCAAACTATCTGATGGAAAAACGAAAAATATTGTATGTCAAACAGCACTCTAATAAAGTGTATCAAAATTTAAACTCAATATAAAATCCATGTTTTTGTTTGTTGTATTGAATTAGTTATTTTATAGCACCCGGCGAAGCGGGCGTATTTAAGCTAGTAATTTATGAAAACAATATTGGATAAATTAGTGACATATTTAAAAAAAAAAAAAAAAAAAAAACAGAGTTAAATGTTACTTAAGTTAGAATCAACTGTAAAGTGGGCAAACGTATATACATTTTTTAATGACTTAGAATTAATATAAATAAAAAAAGTTACTTCTTTGTATACTCAATTTTGCTATAGCAAACATGAAATTATTTTTTCCGCGAAAATACATTTTGTACATATTTACTCAAAATTTAGTTTACCAACTTTGGAATTTTATGTGGGCGTGTCAGTGGGTGGAATTATTTTGTTGTCATTTCTTAAATTATCTTTTATAATACATATTTGAAAATTGTATTTAAATCTGTTGGGTGCTTCCAATTTTATCGCACTAAAAAAGTGCCTCAATATAAAACAAGTACCTAATAACTTTGTACAAAGAAGTAAAAAACAAATGAGTAAAAAAACCAAAAAAATTTTAATGGCCTTCCTTCAATTTTGACAATTTGTTTTATAAGTGGCTGTGGCACTGATCGGAAATTAACTGTGGTGCTTTCTATTTAAAATTACTTTCATTCCTGAAAATTTCATCCAAATCGGTTAAGTGGTTCGGTTTTTATGGACTTTTTTTCGCTCTCCCATACAAATGGGCCCACCGCGAACTCTATTAGCTGTACTCAGATGTGGATGTTGTCGAGCAACCAGAAGACTTCGACCACATTGTTTGGGCCAAATGACTCAGACAAAAATCATTCATGGATCGGAAACCGGGTAAGTAAGAAAAAGAAATAGAAAATAAAGTTTTATTTGTCGTAGTTAAAAAAAATATGGCTGATATGGCAGACGAAATTAGTTTGAAAACAAATTGCAATACTTTAAGCGATTTGTAACGATATGTCAAAGTAACTATTGAAGTATAGCACAAGTTCAAAAATTCAAAATCAACGATGTACAAAATTAACAAAAAAGTGAAAACCCCATGGATTTAGACCTAATGGACGACCAAGAAAAGAATCTCTGGATATTAATGGGGTAGACTTATGCCGAATGAAAAAAAAAAGAAAATAATTTTAACTATTACAAATATTAAGCATGCACGTTTTTAGGGTAATTGCGGGAGATGCCGCTTTCAACCAAATGCATACACCTAGACACCCGGGCTAAAAATTTTATTTTGCTTTTTGTTCGTTTCAATAAAAAAAGGCAGGAAAAAATTGGTAATATCGGATATGTAACGGGATTTTTTTTCTATTTGTTTTGTTTTACACTTACTTTCTCACTATGGAAATTTGTCGGTTTGTTTATAAGTAGTCCATCCGGAAACAAGTTAAATGGTGTTTTTTTTCAGTGTAAGTATTTTGTGTGGTTAATAACTTTTACAAGAATACGTTTGTGTATTTCTTTTTATTTCCTTTTTTTTAAGTTTTAAAATATGGTGCGGCATCTTTCACACATTTCGGGGGGAGATGCCGCAGTATTTTTTTGAGAATACGCCGCACGTTA
This sequence comes from Philhelius festivus, assembly GCA_963931855.1. NCBI lineage: Eukaryota > Metazoa > Arthropoda > Insecta > Diptera > Syrphidae > Philhelius > Philhelius festivus. Next base: position 157,695,353 of record OZ007554.1, read on the forward strand.
AATTTGGTTATCTATTTTTTTTTTAAGAAATACTAAGCTTCGTTATGACCCGTAAAAACATTCGTAAGACGAAAAAGGCGCTGGAAGAGGCCCGAAAAAACATTGAGGAGGCGATGTCTCTCCGAAAGGTGGAAAAACTTATTTTCAAACAAAAAAAAAAACTAGAAAATTGGATCCCATGTACAAAATGTCAAAAATGGCTACATGAAAATTGTAAGCGGATCAAAAAACTACAATCCACCCTTTGCCCAGACTGTGGACAAGATTAAGAACGGAAGAAACATGTTTCACAGTTAAATTAATTGTTTAAGTTCAATGAATTTACTATGCGGCATCTCTCCCACACATGCAGGGAGAGATGGCACACTTAATATATTTTACTTTTTTTGTTATTTTTTATGAAAATTGGTATTTTTTGTAGGTCAAGTATTTTTTTATGGTAGAATATAAATCCATTGTTAAGTTTTTTGCAAAACAAAAATTTATTTTATTTTAATGAAAAAATTACGTCGATTTTTGAAAAAGTGCGGCATCTTTTCCGCAATTACCCTATAATTGTTTATATATTTATTTATTAAATGGCAATAAAGAGCGTTCAGTAATAATAATAAGCTTTACGCGCTCAAGTACAGGGCACTGTGTGGCAAAGTCGAATTTGCAACAATCTGCGCTCCAAGTAACTCTTCTTTTTCTTGCAAGCTGACAAAACAAAATGCACGACTGAATCCCACGAACTTGCTCTTAATTTAAGGGGTGGACGTGGCGCGATGGATGTGTGCTCGCCTGTGAACCTCATGATCACAGGTTCGATCCCTGCCGTCGTCTATGTCGTTTTAATTCCATTAAAAACCTTCTAAAATTGTCATCAATGGGTTGCTGGTTTACTCATTACATGTTGTTCAGGCATAACACTAACAACATGTAATTGAGTTAAACTAGTATGCCCAACAAGGATGAACACGAATAAAATAATGTGAATTATAAGCGACAAAGAAACAAGACACGGCATTATCCGCTTTAGTTCAGCCGCCATCCCTGGAGATAAAATATCTGAGACAACAACCTTCAGTCTCAGAACATCGTGCCACACATCTTTCCTATCCTTCTTTCTCTTCTTAACTTCACGCCCGCGCACAGTGGGTACCTCCATAGGCCAAAAATAAAAAAAATGAATGTGAGCAATCAAGAATTCAAAGAGTCAATAACGTTGTTCAAACTCCCGTTAAACCAAAACTAAAAAAAATTTCACGCGTTACTCTTTCTTCATTCTTTTATAGACATTCAAAGTTAACATATATAAAAACATACAATTTGCTTATCGGTGCAATTTTTTGATAGTGAACTTTTAAAAGTGATAACTTGTATTAAAAGAGTTTGAACAATATTTTATTGTAATGGATATTAAACGACAAGGTAAGTACTTTCTAAAAACCATACATTTTATTGTTAAATACCTTCAAGTCCAATTGTATGGGTCTCTGAAGCAGAGCATTTTTTTAGTATTTTTTATAGATTTATTTACGGTAAATTAGAGATTTAGTAGGTTTCCCTTCGAGCTCCTTCTATGAATTTGGTATTCAAGTGTAGAATATTGTCCTACCTTTCAAAATAATTTTGTGATTTTTTCCCCTTTTTTCCCCTTTAGAAGTTATAACAGTTTTAGTAGACATCATTACGATAAAATTACTGAAACAAAAAATAACAAAATATTTTGTATGAATGAACTATTTTATCTTTGGTTGGTAATGATTATGAATGCTGTTTCTCACGGCGTTTCTTATTCCGTGAAAATAACTCTACGTGTGTAACCCAAGCCAACCAAATACTTGAAGGCATCAAATGCAGTTGGTTTGATGAAGGCGAAGAAGACGTGAAATTTGAACCTCTCTATTACCGAATTCTTATGGTTTGCAATAAGTTAACGGAATTTTGGAAAAAAAGTAAAGCCAGAAAAAATTGTTTGATAAGATCTCATTCCGCATGGCTCGATAAATCTGAGATCGTTTCACTAAGCGTTGCTGAAGAAAATAATGCAAGTACGAGTGCGAGTGCGTCACAGCAACGAGGTCGTCCCAGGAAAACTTTTCAGGAATGTTCTGCTCGTACTAAGCGAAGACGTTTGGCAGAATTATCAATGACTGATGATTCTATAGCCACAGCTTTACGTGAAACATCAACAAATTCGGATATAGAAGATGAAAAATCTTTGCCTGTAACTTGTTCTGAAGTATTATCTCTTTTCGTTGAAGCGAAGTTAACAAAAAATCAATACTTATTTATTCAAAACTTTGTCAACACAAAAATTAAAAAAAATGGGTTGCCCAGCTACAAAGCTATTCAGAAGGAAAAGGAGAGCTGTTATCCAGAAGCCGACAAACTAACAGTAACGGAAACAAGTGCTGAAGTAGATTTACAAGCTTTACTTGACCACACAGCAACTAGATTATTAATTTCTGAGAAAGATGTTCTAAAAACACTCAGCAAAGAATCCTCTAAAAGTCTTCATTTAGAAGGTAAATGGGGATTTGATGGAAGTACTGGGCAAAGCGAGTACAAGCAGAATTTTCGTGAATCTGACGCGAAAGACTGTGACTTATTTGTCACATCTTACGTGCCATTGCAGCTTCAGTTAAAAAAGGATACGGAAGAGATAATTATTTGGAAAAATCCTCGATCGGCTTCAACACGATACTGTCGTCCAATGAGGTTTCAGTTTAAAAAAGAAACTGCTGCTGTATCTGTGTCTGAAGAACAGTACTTTTTAGAAAAAATTAATTCGTTGCAACCCTTAACTGTAATGATCGCTGATGTTGAATGGTCAGTCAACTACAGTTTACATTTAACTATGGTGGACGGTAAAGTTTGTAACGCGCTGAACGACTCCACATCATTGAAATGTTACATATGTGGAGCTACACCCAAGGAAATGAATAACATTGATCTGTGCCTTCAAAAGGTGGTCAATACAAATAGTTTTTCTTTTGGCTTGTCTCCACTTCACGCATGGATAAGGTTTTTCGAGTTTTTTGTACACATTTCGTACAGACTTACATTTAAGAAATGGCAGGTAAGAGGTGACGATAAATTTGAATTCGAAAATAAAAAGAAAAGTGTTCAAGCTCAGTTCCGAGAAAAACTAGGATTAATTGTGGACAGACCGAAACCAGGCGGAAGTGGTTCCTCAAATGATGGCAATACAGCTAGAATATTTTTTAAAAATCCTAAAATTGCGGCTGAAATAACCGGAATCGACCAAACGTTAATAGACAGATGTGCCACAATTTTACAAGTGTTAAACTCTGGGTTTAACATCGAAGCCGATAAATTCAAAGTTTTTGCTTTGGAGACAGCTGAGCAGATAATAAAAACCTATCCATGGTATTATTTACCCGCTTCGGTTCACAAGGTGTTGTTACATGGTGCATCGGTCATTGAACATCATGGCCTTATTTCTATAGGCGAATTGAGTGAGGAAGCCGCAGAGTCCCGAAACAAGGATATAAAAAATTACAGACTCCATCACACGAGAAAAATGTCTCGCATTGTCACAAATAACGACCTTTTCAAAAGACTTCTATTAACTTTCGATCCATTAATATCAAATTTAAGAAAATTACCTAATAAAAAAAAATCATTATTATCTAAATCTGCATTAGAGCTAATAAAAATTTAATTTTATTAATATTTTATGTTTTTTTTTCTATAATTATGCACAAATAAACAAACTAAAAGAATAACATCAGCGTTTCTTAAGAAAAAAAACAAGCAAATATTTTTGGCCGCACTTTGTATGGGCGGGTACCCACTGTGCCGCGCTGTGTTGAAACATTTAAAGGGTAATCATAATCCCTTGAGCGCGGGTAGATTATAAAAAAAAAAAAAAAAAAAAGGACTAAAAAATTTTGAAATTAATGGCGCAAAATTTTAAAGAGCCTATTATTAAGGTATTAGTATGATACTACAACTTGCTAACTTTATAATAGTTTACTAACTCATTCTTAAATTTAAACATTTTCTAACTAGTATCGTACTAAGTAAATTGCTTCTGAACACACCCAAAACAATGACATTTTGTGTAAAGAAGTAAGTAAGTACGTACCTTTTTTGCTAAGCACGATACTAAAAAATAAAGTAAGTATTCGATGATTTTAACTTTAATAAAAGGCTAGAGAAAGTTATGATGCTATATACAATTAAAATTTGCAAATTTGTTGTTTTAATCTAGTATCATACTAAAACAGCTTTAGCATCGTACTAATTCAATTAAAATTTTGCGCCAATGTTACTGGAGAAAAATGATCATAACCATAATTTTTTTTATATTTTGCGCGCACTAAAGGAATTTTGAATATTCTTAAAATGGTGAGCACAGTACGAGCGTTTAGGATTCCCTGAAGCTTGAGTATTACGGTTGAATCGTTTAAGTGAGGAATGCAACTGGCTTTTCACTGGAATACTGTTTATAAAAATAACGGTGATCTAATGAAAGGCAAGAAACATTGCGGCGCACAGTGGTTTGAGAGCGGAAAAAAATCCATTCAGAATCTAAATATACAATGAGAAATTGAATATTTTGCACAGTTACACTTGATGTTTGACTTGATTGCAAAATATCGTCATTAAATAAAACCGAAGGCGTTTCCGATAAAAGTCGTTTTCTGCACGAATTACACACACGTATCCACTTTCACTAAAACCCCACTTCTGTGAGAGATTCTTCGAAATCTTTCTTAAACTTTTAATCCTTTTATGAAAAGGTAATTTAAAGGGGTTAAAACAACGATCACCGCTCTTAGACATGATAAATTATTTATTATTTAACTTAAATTCAAGTGCGAACTAACTAAACGTTGTGTTCATTTAGAGCAAGAACTTAAATCAAACAAATATAACGGCAATACAAATTATTGTCACGTGGCCTCATATTATCTTTCTTTTTCTAGCATTTAAGTTACACTCCATCCATCTCCATCTCCATCTCCATCTGTTAGATGGCGTCTCTTCATACTATGAGAAGGCAAGAAAGCTAGACCAAGAGGGGCTTATCGCATGACACGAAGTTGCCACCTTAGCACTAAAAAATATGTAACTTCTAAATGAATGGAGATCCCATCTTCAAACTTGGTATTTGGAATCTTTATTATAAAGAACAATAAGAGAAAAGAAAAAAATATCAAAATGGTCTAAGCTACTTAAAATTAAAATTGAATGGCCAACATCCGGTTTTCTATAGGTATAAGAAATCTGTTTTTTGCACGTGATCCAAGCACTAAAAATTATGTATCTTCTAAACGTATGTATATCCCGCTCTGAAATTTGGCATGTAGTTTCTCTAATATGTGGGCTTTGTTTTGAGACTTAACAAAAATATAAAAATGGGCTAAATTTACTAAAATTTGATTTTAAATGTTAACTTCCGGTTTTATGTATATAAAAAACTTCCATTTCCGGTTTAGATTTCATAAATAAAAAGAACATCTGTTTTACCATATATTCAACTATTAAAATTATTTTTATATTGCTTCATTTAATTTATCAACATTTTTCTTAAAAACCCTTACTCATTGCTTGTCGAAAGTTTACAAGCCCATAACTGGAGTACCAGACCTCAAGATTCAAAATCCTTCTAAATGTATTTTTAGATTCAAATGAAGTATAAATACGAGTAACACAAAGATGAATGAATTTCAACACCCATCAGTTTTTTCGTTGTCCGCTTCACGTGAAATGCCCCATATAGACTGCCGCTCATCTGAATAGCTTCACTGTTTTTCGTAACTTACTGTTAGACTCTCTGCATATATATGGCAAGGCAACAGTGGCGTGGCGTCCATATAACACGATTCCTATCGTCTTACCTTTTAGAAAATCCACATATAACACAATCTAACAAATAAACATCGAATAAGTAAGTTTTCCATTCTGCTTCTCGTTTGTATCTTATACTTTATCCGAACACATTCCACAATCCACAACCAACATTAACCAAGAGAGTCACAAAAATACTCTGACATAAACTTTTCAATCACCGTCTTATTTATTTGTTTTATATCCCTTTCTTCCCCAAGCATTGTGTTTCGGATCCTCTTTGTTCAACATCCGCAAAAAATAAGACGCTACATTCCGTCTTATAAAATTTTCGATGTATACCAGTAGGAGTTGGAATTATTTGTATTTTATTCTCCCTTTAGCAATTAGCATTGCATTTCAGTAGGAAGATAATACATTGCAGGAGTTCAGGTGCTCGCCTTTTTTCAACCTTGTGTAAGAAATAAGACGGTGTTCTTCGACTTATTTGTTTTTTTTTTTTTTCTTTAATATGTCATATAAATATAAGTAGTATGGAATGTGTGTATTGTTGATTCTTGATTTTGAATTTGATGTTGATTTGCATGCTAATGTAAAATGCTTTCATTTTTCTCTCTCGTGATAGTTTTAGTTTATACACGATTGATATTTTTGCAAATTTACTGTGATAATTTTAAATTATGGAATAAATCATGGTAGAATATATGGCAATTTGTCAGCAGTGTAAATTTAGCATATCGCTGAAGAACACTTCTGGTCAAATAAAATGCATTTGCTTTTTTTTAATAGGAATTTAATTTTAGATTCAATTGGCATTCAATAAAAGACTGTGTTGCACAGGTTCAATAACTTCAAATAAATCTAGTGTTTTGAAAAGCCAATTTGAACTTTGTGGGGAAACCTTACTTGTCACCTTCACTGTAATTGATACATTTCAAATCGTCTATAGGTACCCACACGTTCGTACCTACTCAATCTGTTATCACTCGTTTACCTAATCAAAATCATAGCTTGAATCAAACTTCTGTGCAGATTTTTTTTTTTAACTTTCTCTTATATCTATTGCTCTTCTTTCTTTTAAAAATTTTCTTAAGTTTTAATTTTACTTTCTCGAGATCGTTCAATAGCAAGGTAAAACAATGTCTCTTTGTTTTTCTCCTCTTTTTCCCCTTTTCTCCTTTTTGGTCTCTTCGTCATTCTCTTCATCAGTTAGGCTTACAAATAAGTTGTTGAATAGTTATTTTATGTAAAACATCACTGGATTCGCTTTTTTTAAATGATGTTGACATAAACTTTATACTTACTTCTAAAAAGTTGTAGAAGCTGTGGTATATAATTTCTCTTGAGTTTTATTTGTATAATTGGTTAAACTTTTAAGAGATGTAGATATTAAGTTAATAAAAAATTACGATATAAGAAAATGGGGCAAAAATGATGCATACTGACATGAAGATGAGGAGGCTGTGGATGATTATGTTCTGTAAAAAGATAACATTTCGAAGGACCTTTTACTATACGATGCAAGAAGATAGGCTCAGATGGACAGAAAAAAAATAAGACACAAAAAAAAAAAAATAATAAAATGATGATTTATGTTGTTGGCAAAAACTAAAAATAAAAAAATTGGAAAATAAAACTAGTCTAAAGCCAAAGTAAAAAAAAAAAAAAAAATTTGGTATAAATATTGTGGCGAGATTTGAACCAGCACCGATGGTGGAGCTCGGTACACCTACTCGTCGTGCCACGGAACAACTTGATGGTGCAGGTACAAAAATAAAAGATAAAATGTTCAAATGAAGAAAACGACAACATCTGAGGTGACTATATGATTATACCATGGCCATCATATGGTTCTTGGAAACAGCTGGTTTTCGAGAGACGTTTGGAGATTGGTGCTAGAAAATTCCAACTAATACACTCAAAGAAAAGACATGGAAGACTTCCGATTTTCTGAATCTTGGTGGCTTTTGACCAGAAAATTTTGAATTTAATACACTTATTATACAAAAAAATAAATTTGATTTTTAAACTTAATTTAAAATTAGTCTGGTTAAAATCCACTGAGGGATTTATGAAGCGGAAGCTACTATCTTATCCATGAGAGCATCGTGTCAATGTATGTGTGCAATTCTATGAGCTTGGTTCAAAGAGCTATAAATATCCCTGCTTAGCATTATTTCCTTCTTTTGGTATTTATTCTTCAATCACTAAAGTTTTAAAACTGAGCCCCAAGCTGTAAAATAAAGTAAATGTTGTTTTATGTTAATTTGTTTAAATAACAAAAAAATTCAAAAACATCTGAATATACCTACTATTAAAATTAATAATACACTAAGTGCATTGATAAAAATTGGAAACTTATAAACTAAACTAAAAATATAGTGGGTTCTAAATTAAACAAACATAAAAAAAAAAAAACTTGAAAACAATATAGAGGTGAGTGATATAAAATAAAATAATTATTTGTGTTACCATGACCAGGTGCTAAGTAGTGTGTATTTTATAGCTCCCGAGCGCTGAAAAGCCATATACCAGCCCGGCAAAAAGCTCTAGAACGCTGAGGGGCTCAGATTTCATGTTAAAAAAAAAAAAATTTAAATCATATTTTTAATCCCGACAAGTGGCCAAACCTAAATAATATTATATTACATATTACATATATTTAATGTTTGAAATCATAAGCCCACGCACGTCTTAAATCTGGAATGCTACATCCATCCAAGTAATCATATCTGATTTCCAAATCTTGAGTGACAAACTAAAAACTACCACGTGACACGTAACCATAGTGTAGTACACAGTAGTCGCCCAAAATACATCGAGAATGACCGGCGCTTCAAAGAGTTAAACCTAACCAAAACACTAAAAGGCCTGTACCTAAATCCCCAACAAAAATAAAATTTAAGGAATGCCACATAACCTAAGCATCATCATCATCGCCATCATCTGCCCAAGAAAGCAAGTCACGACATAGATGCTCCACAAGCCGCAATCCTGGACATATCATCAAACATACTTTGATGCCAAAAAACAAACAATCATCGCTATTCTAACCAAACATCATCATCTCCATAATCCCACCAGCAGCCGGATCATCTCAGCAGTTATAGTACCTACATACATCTCTGATACACGATCATCACAGCATCCAGACCATCATCTCTTCTGTACCTACTATCAATTTACTTTCAAGCTAAGTAATATTATTTGTGTATTTTAAATACAAAACTTATTTTTTTTATTAAGTATATTATAATTATTATTCTATTGAATCAGATTATATTATATTTTTTATTATTGCACTGTACATTCCAAAGTCGTTCAAATTTCGTTTCTTTTTTTTTTAATCATGTAGTTTAGCTTCAATCGTTCAATCATCAAACATCTTTAAGTATTCCCTCGATGCTGTGCACATCATCAGGAAGATAACCACAAAAAAAAAAACATCGAATGTGACAAATTAAAGAGTACGAAACATAAGAATAAAGGTACAACAGAAATTAAAGATAAATAAAACAATAATTACTGATTGGTAAGTCATTATATTTTTTTTATTACATGGAAATTTGAACGAAACGAATTTTAGTTTATTTTTTTTGATATTTCAATTTTTGCGTTACTTGTTCGAATCATTATGTGCGTTATCAATAGATGGAAAAGTTTAAGATACTAAAAATATAAATTGAGTGTTAGCTTAGGCTTCGTTATAAAAAAAAAAAAAAAATCAGTCGTTAATATTAAAGAGAAAAAAAAAAGAACAAGTTAAGAAAAAAAAACATCAAAAGTAAAAGAAGAGATTAACGAACATACAATACATTTTTCTTGTTTCGTGGTCTATTCTGTGATTAAGACACATTTTTGAGTGTTAATTTGTTTTAGTTGAACTCAGCTATCGGTATTTTATTTGAAAATTTAAAAGGATTCAAAGACTGATTTTATATTATTAAACTAACTTTTTTGAAGGGATTTTTAGTTTACATTTTTTTTATACTAAATTCTTTTCAAGAAGCTTTAAATCAATTAAAATTAAATTATACGAGTAGGAATATTAGAAAAAAAAACACAATATCTTTTATATTTTAAGTTTTGCTTTATTTTTCAATAAAAATTTATGGATTTAATTTCTGCCTTTGAAAGGTTAAAACAAATTTTGACTTTTTTTTTTGGAAATGGTTTTTCTTCGGTTTTTATTTCGAACATTCACTTTTCAGTTCTCAAAGTTTTATATTTGATAGTGATCTTTGATTTTTAATGTTTTTCGTTTACTTTTCTGAATTCGTTTTAATAATCATTTTATAACAATAATGATTATGGACTAAGTTTTTTAATAAGTGGATGTGGCTCTGTTAGGAATAGTCAACAGTGGATAAGACGAAGATGAAAGCTTAGAGTAATCATAATTTTCAGGTTACTTTTGGGGTTATCATACTAAATGAGGACATGATAACCAGGTTGGGTGGGATACTCCTCAGAGAGATATAATATCGGTTCTCTCCTCACTATCTTGGTTGGTTGTTGTTTCCTGTTGGGACAATTAGGCTTCGCTTTTAATTAATACGTATAAAAGACGGCATGAAAATACGTAACGGTCGTCCAGGATCTCTAATAGCAAGAACCTCCCCTCCGACGAGCTAACCATTGGCTATATGCTAGCATGCCGTGCGGTTAGAGCCTGGACAGCCATCCATTTTTGATACCATGACTTTTCAGGATACCTGTAAGTCCTGTGACTTGGTGGTACCTTTAAGAATGGATGGTTCAACTCGAACAACATCACGAGCGTACGTTACAACTTAATTAAAAAAAGTGAAAAGTTAGATGTTAAAGTGAAGATTTAATTCCTTTTATTATCCACTATATTGATAAAAAAAAATTGGCTTCTTAATTTTAGTGCAGTTCTAGATTTTGTCTTGGAAAAGTCTTTGATAAATGTAGATTGCTGTTTAACAGATTACCTATCGGAGAAACCAAATAATTTTAGTAAGGATAGTTGATAGTTTATATTTTATCCTTTTTTCTTTTACCCACCAGGGATTTCGATCCCAGATGTGCGTGTTTCATGAATACATGTAAATCCCTCTTGATACATAGTATCGTGGCTGTTATTAAATCTGAAATTAAAACAGAAATCATAGAAGCCCGGTTCGTGTCGATTATGATCGACGAAACATCAGATTTAAGTCATAGGGGACAACTGAGTGCGGTTCTTGTCAGAGAATGGAATACAAGAAAGATATCTTGTATTTTTTGACGTTAGGGCGAGTCTTAATGCAGATGAGTTGTGTTCTTGACACATATGATTGCAAGGAAAAATTAATAGAAAATTCCTAGGAAGGTGCCGCAGTTATGTCCGACGAAAGGGGTGGTGTCTAAAAGGAGGTCCTTTTTTATTATGTTTCAAGCTCATTATTGATTGAAATATTAATGTCTTGAAGTATAAAAAATATAGCTACACATTTTTTGCTAAGTCAATGTGGAATGCATTTGTAGATACTATATCCCTACTAGAAATGTTGTTTTTAAGGTTTTAAGATATTTTATTTTCATTTTAACAGGTGACAAAATTTTATAACGTCTTCCCATTTAAAATTATCCACGCCACGCCACTGCAAGGCAATGACACGTCTGTGTTATGTATGTAATGAAAGAGGATTATTATGTGCTTAGTTTGGGAGCAAAAATGTTCTCTTAAAGCTTACAGTTATTCTCTAGCTAAACTTAATTCAATAATTCAACAAGTCCAATAATAGTGCTAAGTCTTCTACTTGGCTGATTTATTTCAGTAGTATATAGAGTTTGTATTATAAAAACCTTCATATAAATATTCAATGCCAGGCCACGGGCAAAAAAAAAATTCCAACATTAATGATTACAATCCTAATCTTTGTTGGATATAGTTCACATTGGATTTTTGTCAAAAAATTCATGTAAGATGAACTGAACTTAACAAAAATTGCGTATTGACAAGGTCCTCACAAGTCAACTGATGAGTCCATGTGAGATCACATTTTTGTGGACTAAAGGCCAAAAAAGCTAATTTGAATCAATAATTCAACAAGTCCAATAATAGTGCTAAGTCTTCTACTTGGCTGATTTATTTCAGTAGTATATAGAGTTTGTATTATAAAAACCTTCATATAAATATTCAATGCCAGGCCACGGGCAAAAAAAAAAAATTCCAACATTAATGATTACAATCCTAATCTTTGTTGGATATAGTTCACATTGGATTTTTGTCAAAAAATTCATGTAAGATGAACTGAACTTAACAAAAATTGCGTATTGACAAGGTCCTCACAAGTCAACTGATGAGTCCATGTGAGATCACCCGGACGAAACGCCAATTTTTGTGGACTAAAGGCCAAAAAAGCTAATTTGAATCAATAATTCAACAAGTCCAATAATGGTGCTAAGTCCTCTACTTGGCTGATTTATTTCAGTAGTATATAGAGTTTGTATTATAAAAACCTTCATATAAATAAACTTAATTCATTAAAAAAAACTAACTTGCTTTTTGGCTCATCTGAATAGGTTCAAAAGCAAAAAATGGAAGAAAACAAGAAAAATAACTGTAATTAAATGATTTATTTTGCACATTAAATAGGTTGGGACATAATAATTCATATAAATTATGTGTATTGCCACTTTTTTTTTTGAAATTGTTTCGAAAATTGGATTTGGAATGGAGTCATATAGTTTTTCTAGAAATTGCAGCGAAATCTCTGCCCACGCTTTTTTAATTCCCTTATTTAGGACAACTTGCCTTCATATTGTCTCCCCGACTCATACACCTTACGGGAAAGAATTCCCCAAACATTTTCATTTATGTTAAGGTCAGGTGAGTATGGAGCCCATACCAACACCTCTACATTTTGGTTCTTGATCCATTGTTTTACCGACCTCGCTGTATGGATAGGGGCATTATCATGCTGGAATGACCATGGTATTGGTCCTAAAAGGTTAGAGATTTGTGAGGAGATCTTTTCCAGTACACCTTTGTACACATTGACATTCGTTCGCAATGTAAGAAATTGCAGCTCATAGGTTCCATAATATGAAATTGCTCCACACACCATGACACTGCCTTCACAGCTATGCAGACGGCCTATATAATTGGGAACGATTTTCTTTTCGTTCAAAGGTGTTTTTTCGTTTTTTTTTCTTTTAAATGTTAAGTACTGTTAATAACGCGTAACCGTCGCCAAACTACACTTAACACCAGTTTTGAGTCTAATTTTTGACGCGGAATCATGCAAATCAGAAGCAGCTGTTATGATTGCGCGTCTATCGGCCTTTGATGTGGCCTTATAAGTTCCACCTTTCATATATTTTCCGTAGTTTTCGATGTTCCGCAATTTATTAACCCATTAAATTTTGACTTCTTTCATTTTTTTGCGACTTTTCTTTGGCTTATCCCTAATTCACGAAATGCTTTTATTTTGCCTTTTTCTTCCTCGTTTAGATTTTCCGCGATCCATTTTTCTTGTTAAACGGTTTAAAACAATTCGATTTACCGAGAAACTTAACTTTCAGTGCACATGATCCGCGCACATCAATTAAAAATGATTTTTTGCTTTTGAACCTATTCAGATGAGCCCAAAAAAAAGTTAGTTTTTTTTTTAACGAATAAAGTTTTGCTAGCGTGTGAGAATAACTGTAAGCTTTAAGAGAACATTTTTTCTCCCAAACTAAGCGCATAATAATGTTCTTTCATTACATTCATAACACAGACGTATCATTGCCATTTATATGCAGAGAGTCTAACAGTAAGTTACGAAAAACAGTGAACCCATTCAGATGAGCGGTTGTGTATATTTTATATACATATTTACAAGCCCTCAAGTCAAAAAAACATTTATTCGAGTCGCGAACCGTATTTTCAACAAAATTTTAGATGTCTTTTATTGAAGTTCCTTAAATTAAATTCTTAAAATTTATATACCGTTTTGTTGACCTATTCTTGATTATCTAAAAAAAATAAAAAAATGATGAATTATAAAAGAAGCCTTCTATAAGAAGCGTCAGATATGGGTACTAACAAAAAATGGTTTTGATGAAAACTTTTTGAGTTTCAATTTTAGCTACACTTGCCTACACGTAGTAAAGTACGCCAATGTGTGCTCCATATCTTCAAGTAACAACACAGAAAAAATCAGCTGCGGATGTCTGCGAATCTGGAAGTTATGTTCAAATTTGTCTTATTAAATCGGTTTTCAAAAAACTCGGTTTTGAGGGTGGTGTATATCAAATAGTTATAATTTCTTCGGTTCTAATTATCAGAACGAGCTTTTTAAACCCATTGGCGCAAAATTTTAAACATTTAAAACCTACTCTAAATCAATTTTAGAATAGGAGTCGAACTCTTGATTATAAAACGAGAACCGACTTTTTGTTAATTTTAAAGGACGTAAAGAGCTCGTCTTACTTTAACAGCAAATAGCTAGTTTATCTTTTAAAAGTATACTTTATCCATATTGACAATGGGCATTTCATACTAAAGCAAATCGAAGAAAAACTGTTTACTGATGTTTCATTCGATTTTTTAGAGATGTTCTTTGTAAATAGACTGAATCACTGAATATTATAAATTCGAAACAATCGTACGAAAGTGCTTTACGATTAACATACATACAAATGTACATATCTTAAGGTGTGTCCAGACCAAAGAAACATTTTTAAACATTTCAGCATTGTATATAAAAGTTTATATACAATGATGAGAATACTATAAAGTTTATATACAATGGTATAGCTAAATGAATCTGCACCTTGCAACAAAAAATTGAGTTTTTATGCTGTGAATTTGCGATTTATACTTTATTTCCATTTAAAATAATGTAAATAACTTATAAACAATCAAAATCTGTACCGAGGTAGTATATAAAATGTACTTTTTTCGGCAAAAAATTATTTGGTTTGAAGTTCTGTTTTTTTTTTGTGTTTTTGTAGTTATGTGAGTTATGTCTCTGTTAAATTAAGGGTTGTTCAACGCAAATTCTCAACAAAGTCTCCAAGCTAAACGACTGCGTTAAGTAGAGCCGGATTTATTGCTTAAACGAGAACTGTTTAAAATTTTGCACCATTATTTTTAGAAAAAATGCGTACCTATATTTTAAAAATAAAATAAAATTCATACCTTGACCAAAGTCTGCGAAATTCGATTTTTTGCAAAACAATTTATTTCTGCTTCGAAAATTTGTCAACTTTCAACCCAATGTTCTTGGCAAAATTATGTTAAAAATTTTATTATTTTATGATACTCGTAGTTAGAATTATATGATAGAGCTTAATAAAAAATAAACAAATGGATTAGAGATAATTTCACAGTATTCTTGATTTCACGCAAAAAGTAGAGACAGGTAAAAATAAAAAAAAGGTTTTTTTTTCTGTATCGAAAACTAACAAATTTTATTGTTGTTTAAAGTTTTATTGCTTTGTTTTTGTTGTGTATTGCACAATTTTTTATGACCTTTAAGGATTAATAGGTAATGCCCCATAAGAATGTTTAAGTTATTGACTGATTGTGCATTTGTGCAAGGTGTGTAAGAAAAATTATGACTCTTTTATCAACCAATAAGCAAAAGTGAAGTGAAATATAAATAAAAACAAAAAGTGAGTTTAAACAGCGGCTGTTTTTGAATTGTTCGAGCGATAATTTCCCTTCATTAAAATGGATTCAATCGCAATTCCTTATTCGGTTTTGTGTTCCGAACTTATGACTAATGGTCGCAAAGTAAAAAATACGCGACCATATTTTGAAAGACTATACCCCAACTTAACTTCTGAGCAAATAAAAACTGAAATGTCAGAAGTACAAAAACGTTTTTTATCTCAATTTTCAAAACGCTGGACCGCAGTTTGTGGAAAAAAAATGTTTTCGAAAAAAGTACAACGATTGGCTGGAAGGAGTTTTGGAAGTAGAACTCACCGAAAATGTACTGCTTGAAACGTCAACTGATGGTCGTGGAAGACCACGAAAGAGTTTTGAAGAATGCTGTGAGCGAGCTTAAAGGTACATACATATAAGAGAAACCGAATTAGAAATTTATTTTCTCACGAATAGATAAACTATGCAGCAACATAAGAAAGCTTTTCTTCATCACATTTTCACCCAGATAAGGCCCTTGCATTATATATGCAAGCTGAATTATCGAAGCACCAATATGAAGTATTAAGATATGCCCTTAAAGACGAAGGGCGTGATGTTTTTCCACCTTATGATAAATTGCGGGAGGCAAAAAAAAAGTTCCTATTCTTTAGCAGGGCCGGACAAGCTATACGTGCACTACTTCATAACCACTACCTACCTTTTTTTTTAAGCCTCATTTCTTTTTATAGCTCACACCAATATTGATATTTATTATACGTATAACTAACAGCTTATTCTGAATTTAAACACAGATATACATATATATCAGGGACGAAGCGTCCATATATTGAGTGGAATGAGTGCTTCCGTTGAACCATTTGAAAAAATCGTACCTAGCAAGGAATTAAATTCAAAATTCCAAATTGTATTATCTAATATTTTTATTATAGGTATTATTTGTATCTATTAATGAATCTTCATTTACTCTGTAAATTACATTCCAACATCATTATGACAACATTATCATCTTTTACTAAAATTACTAAAGGAAATCAAGATCTCTCTGGTTATCACAACTTAAAATGCCACACTGCAAACCAACTGAGAAGGCCCAACATCACTCCATTATTTATAATGCTCAATCTCATGAAAGTTCTTGCTAAAATGCTTAACAGCTATGCATTCCTTATTATCGCCTCCATAACTCAATTTCAAAATACCCATCCACTCCAAGTCAACTGAAAATATACCTACAACATCACTCACCAATATTCATAAAATGCTCAAACAACAATGATTCTCAAACAATATAGAATGCACAACAGCTGGGCATTCCATTATTTCGCATACTTAACTTAGATCTCAACCCAAAGTCAAAATAATTTTGTCTCGTTTCTTGCCTTTTGCACAATGTGTGAAGAATGAGTTGAGTGAATGCATTATGAGAATTTCCTACAAGAGAGATAGAAAAACAAAAATGTATCTATTGAGTTGCTTATTGTCTAAAACTGATAATGAGTTTAATTTCGTGGACAAAAGGGGTAGAAGAGTTTTATTTTAACATAATGTGTGTGCAAATTTAGGTGTAATTCATTCATAACTATGTATCAGAAAACAAACAAATATGAATTTAAAAGGTGGTAGTTTTTTAATTATTTTCGTGGCGATAAATACAATCCACCTGTTTTCTGTTTATTTTTTGTTATTATAAAAAAAGTGGTCAAAAATAGTATTTCTTATATTCATATCTGAGGTTTCTTGACATTCCAGCAGAAATATAACTAAAGGTTATTTTCAATTATGAGAATTTTAAATAAAAAAAAAAACTTCAAGGAATCTTAAGATTTTTAATATCCCTTAATAATGGCATCTGTAGAGAGATCATATTCATGTTTTAAGAGAATTATATATTTTTTTTAGAAATAAATGTGGACAAGAAAGGTTATCTCCTCGTAGCTTAGTTCTCATCAAATCGTACTTATATAATTTTGCCTTAAAAGAAAAAGGATAAACTTTTGCGCAAGGCATCAAGGTTTTTTTTTTTTAATTAGACTACTGTTATATTATTATTTATGTATATTATTTTATGTGTATTATCATTAAGTGGAATTTAAAAGGTTGGATCTCAAAGGTCTTTCAGTTTTGGTTTTTATGTTTGGAATTTATGTTCAGTTCAGTTCCGCTGTCGAAAAAGTCACGCCTCGTGCCTGATATATATATATATATACTCGTACATATCTACTATTCCAAAAATAAGTCTATGTTTAATTTCCTTAACAATCCCACACTCCCACAGTAAAAAAAAACTACATCACAAAATCTTTAAAAAGGGAACGATTTTGTTCGCTTAACAACAGATACCTACCTACATATTTGCTATTTTTCTCTTTATCAATCTACTGTTACGTTATTCTTCACACTCACCATGAGTGGAGACATTTATTTTATTTTGATAAGTGATAACCTTCCCCTATGCAACATAAAACAAAATTTCAGAACAGCAAATACAGACAATTAACAGCTTGCATGTTTTTAAATGATAACATGCGCCCGACGTCAGTTCTTCTATATGAAATCCAAGTCAGCAATGTTACTCAAACTGAAATTCTGAGGTACAAAATTCATACTCATTGACATAACAGCGCGCAAAATTAAAAGTCTATTAATTTAAACTCTACCGGTTGAGTGTTTTTTGTACTATGTTTTAGTTTGGCAATGGCCTCTTTTTATGAGTGAAATTTTTTCACTGTCATAAGCCTTGTTTTTTTAGAAAAGTTATCCGTAGTACAGTAGGATTTTATATGAATAACAATTACAACATCCGCAGGCTGATTGCATTCCCTTTGGTTGTTGTTGCTTGTTAATAATTCAGCTTGCTGTTTGTTGGCAGCTGTAAGTTTTTTTACATTGCTCAATGCCTATAAAACTTTGTATCAGGTTCAACAATGCGTTGGGACATATGTACATATATAAGAAAAATTTCGCTGGTTTGACCTTAAAACCCCTTTCTGAAACCAGATGGGAGTAGACTAAACGCTTTAAAACCATTAAAAAAATCTTAGGAGATATAATATGAAGCTCTTATTGAAATATCTGAGGCTGGAAAGAAACGTTGAGAATAGAAACACTGCAGAGTCATTAGGAAGTAAAATTTTAGTTACAAGTTTATATGTTGCACATTAGACTAGTTTGATATTTTAGAAAAAAAATAATACAACTAGTAAGTATTTACAAAGTCCTTCTGTTAATTTATCTAGCAGCGTTTGTTTAAGATCTACTACATTTTTTATCCAAACTTCCAACCTTTTAATTTACCTAACTGGCAATATCAAATTTTCCATTATCTATTTTCTTTTGTGCTTTTCTCTATTCTACTTGCTAAATGTCAAATAATCGCTCCTACAATCTTTCACTCTTGCAGCATACCGCCTCGTGGTAAGATAGTTTTTTGCTAATTCAATTCTCAATATTACAATTCATATATTTTCAATAAATTTATTATTTTTTACATTTAACCTTTGATTTTTTTCTATTTTTTTATAATTATTCAATTCCTCGAGTTATGGAACAGCGTTCTAGTTCTGGAGCCATCGCTCTAAATCTAGAAATACCATCACAGTTTCCTCAAATAACGAAGTTTTTCGAAACTAAAATTAATAAAACACTACTTCAGGACCCCAATGATTCAAGAAAGATAAGTTGACTTGTCAATCATGGCTATAGAGAAAGAGCTTATCAAGTCATTAGATTATGAAGATCTGGTAATTGAGTTTGCTTAAACAGAAGCCAGAAAAGTTAATCTATTGCAATAAATTCGGTTCCATTTATTTTTATGAAAATAATAACTTTATTATTATTTCCTTCAATAAATAAATATGCAAATATGAATATTAAACTTTTAATTTAAAAATAACTAATGAGTTAATTATTTATTTGTATGTTGTTAAGTTTTTGAATTAGTTTTAAAATACTTTTTACTTCAAAAAATATTTGTTCAGTTCCTAAATGTTTGTGATATATTTTGTGACTTTAGTTTACAATTATTTTTGTATTCTTTAGTTACTATTATTTTTGTGATATATTTTTGATTTCTTAGTTTTTAATAAAAATCATATTTATTTTAATTAGATATAAGTATTATCTAGGAATAGGCCTCTTGGGGATACCTCGTTAAAAAACGCATTGCAAAGGGTACCACTTGAGTGATGAGGAAATGACTTCTTCCTTCAATCACCGAAAATGAGGGGCGCCACTGATAAAGCTTCTGCAGGGCTCTTATTTAGCTTGGGCCGGTCCTGTCCTTTAGAGATAAACATTACAGAAAGCTCAGCAAGTGTGAAACTACGAAAATTGTTAGACCATACTGCAACAAGGCTATTAGAAAGAAAGACGGCAGAAGAGATGACCAGAATTGAAGGAGAGTCTTTAACACTATACACCAAATGGGGATGTGATGGTGCCTCAGGACAAACCCAGTACTTTGGTACCAATTCAAATGACTATGAGGGATAATAAGGATATTACTGTGTGGAATAACGATCGACCATCCTCTACACGATATTGCAGAGCCATCCAATTTTCATTTATTAAAGAAACTGCAGAAATCATACGAGATGAGAAAGAAAGAATTGACATGGAAATCAGTAATTTATCTCAGACGATAGTTCAAATGGGAAACCGTGAGTTCACAATCAACCACGAACTCATGTTCACAATGCTGGACGGTAAGACAGCTCAATCTGTAACAGGTTCTCCTGCAGCTTCTTCCTGTTTCATATGTGGAACTACAACTTATTAGAAACTGCAAACATGGAAGCTTTGCAGTTGGGAATGTCTCCTCTCCACGCTCGTATAAAGTTTATGGAGTGTATCCTACATGTTGCTTACAATTTGCCATTTAAAGCATGGAGAACTAACAATGAGACCCGCAAAATTAGAGATGCTCAGAAGAAAAAAATTCAGCAGGAGTTTAGTCAAAAACTGGGCTTCATTGTTGATGTTGTCAAACAGGGTAAAGGGAAAAGTAATGACGGCAACACATCCAGGAGGTTCTTTGCCAATCCAACCATGACTTCAGAAATCATTGAAGTCAATGAAGACCTAATTTGGCGGTTTTCTGTTATTCTTGAAGTAATTACATCGAATGAAAAATAGATTTAAAAAAATATGCAGAGTACGCGTGGGAAACTGGAAAACTTTTTGTAGAGAACTATAAATGGTACCATATGCCAGCGACCGTACATAAGGTTTTGATCCATGGAGAAGAAATCATAAAAAATTGTGCATTTCCTATTGGATCACTCTCCGAGGAAGCCCAAGAATGCCGAAATAAGGACTATAAAATCTATTTCAGTTTTAATTCGAGATTGTCGGATTGCGACGAATGAAGATGTGATGCACCGTATCCTCATATCCTCAGATCCACTAATAACAGGATTGAGGCCACAGGCAAAAAAGAAAATACTACCAATGAATGCAGATGCTAGAAACCTCATTTTAGCACAGTAAAACAGCTGCTTCTACTTTTTTATATTATTTATTAATTTATTGCAAATGTTTTATTTATGTTTTTAATATTATTTTTGAAGAATTTGTTTTTATGTTTATAATATACAAACATAGTTTGTTCTACTTTATTCAAAATGAAAAGTTCATATTTTACTAAAAAAAAATATATTTCAGTACAACATCAAAAACTCATAAATTTTAGAAAAATGTCAATACATTTTTTTCTAATAATTGTTTCTTAACCAAATTTGAACCACATACTCGTATGTATAAGATAGACCTAAAGATGTATGCCAAATTTCATTTAAATCCGTTAAGTAGTTCAAATTTTTATTTCTTAACCAAATTTGGACCACATATGTATAAGATAGATCTAAGCATGTGTACCAAATTTCATACAAACCAAACCACTGTGCGGCGCACAAAGACTATGACTGCGAGTGTGGTTATCAATCTAATGTCTATTTTGGTGATATTTGCAGCCACATTTGGATTTCCGAAAAATCTTCGTCAAGTATTGCCGTCATTAGTTGTTCCAGTTAATTGCTTTACAACGTCAACTTTTATTCCAACCTATGATGACATTCCTAGAACAAGAGCTTCATCATTCAGGATCTTAGATTGCAACTTGGATAAGTCATTTATCTCTGAAGGCTTAGCTCCACAAATAATGCAATTGCTCCGCTGAACTAGTATTTGTCACAGCTTAAGCTACTCTTCTATCTTAAAATAAAGACGGTGTTTAACTTTGACAACATGCATTCCAACTGTGATAAAGCTCTCTTCCATTTCTTAAATTTCATTTTCCACACGGTTTTTCTCTTCTCGTATGATGTCAAAGTTTTCCTTCTTATATTCAAATTTTAGAGCTCTGCAATATCTCGTTGAACGGGGATTTATCCATGTTATCTTGTTTTCTCCAGTAGTTGACGTCATTTTCAAGGAAAAATCGATGTCATGAAAAGATGAGGTTCAGATGCTTCTTCGTTGCCATTAAAAAATGTCTGCATATATTCGCTCTGCCCAGATGAACAATCACAATCCCACTTTGTGTGAAGTTTTAAAGTTTGGAAAGGGTTTTCAGGACATTGGTTATAAAATATTATGTAACGCCCTTCAAAATCTTTTCTTTTCTCATAAAAAGCATTAAAATTCCTACTAATTGTTTTTTTTATGTTTGGAGACAAAAACTCGTATGCAGGTAAAAACCCACAAACAAATTTACTTTTATTTATTTATTACCTGTCTCTAAAATGTAACATTTTTTAAAGTACTATTAGTTCATTCTAATAACATCATAAAACAATTACGCTCACCACATATTTCCAAAAAAAGTAAGTTTGAATTTGGAAAAAATTCGAGGTAAGAAAAATTATTGAGCTTAAAATTGAATTATATCAGAGATCCGTCAAAGGATTAATTTTATTTTATATATTAATGAAAGATATATATTTTTGGTAAAAATAAAATCTTAGTTGCATTCTTTCCAACCATTATTAGCCATGAAATTACAATTTTTGCAACATGCCCAAAGTCGAAACCGTGTTTTTTTAATCGGGTTCAGTGACACAAATTTGTACACTGCGTTCAAAATCGGATCAGGACAGATACAATTCTTTCGAGAATAGTTAGTTGAATATTGTAGCTTTCCAAAAATAATAGCCACTAGACGTAGCTTAATGTAGCTAAAACTGTAGCTCTAAGGAAAGAACATTAAAATATTAATTTTAGGCCACTCAGTCCTAACCCAACTAGTTAAAAGACGAAAAAAAAATATTTTTTTTAATTTTTTTTTATTTTGAAAGCTCAATAGCATACTATTTATAAAAAAAATGTTTTTACTAAAAGTTATTAAAATGCTAATTTTCATGAAAAAAGTTAATGCAAGAAATTACATACACACAGTCGCAAAAGTAAGTATACAACCAAGCTAATACGTAAATAGACGAAAAAATACCGTTAATATCAAATCCATATCTATTCTCTGCATATGGCACAAGTGTCTTGTCATACACATTACTGCTGTTAAGCAAAATAACGGTACAATTTGTATCCACTTCTTTGCTATCTCATTATTTGTTATCACGGGTAAAAAAAATAGGTTACAAAAGTTAGTATACAGACAATTTTTCTTATGTGATGTTGCATCAATAAAAACTTTTGAGTCGATTTTTTGTTTTTTTATTAAAAGGGTAAGGCAAAACTACTAGACTAGCCTATTTCAGTTCAAATTATTCCTTTTAAAATTAGAAATGGCACCACGTGGAAAAGAGCTCTCCTTGGACTTACAAAAATTGATAGTTAAGTACTCAAGTGAGGGAAAGTGGATTCGGAAAGTAGCTGTACTTGTTGATAGGAGCCCAGCACCCATCCACAAAATATTAGAAAAGCAGAAACAATGTGGAACTCTTACGAACACGGCTCGCAGTAGCCGCCCGCGAACGTTATCTGAACATGAGAAGTGACTAATAATTCGCAAAGTAAAGAAAAGTGCGAAAATAAGAGCACCAAAACTGCAGGGAGAGATAGAAGAAGAGACAGGTAAGTCATGCTGTACCCAAACCATACGCCGCATCCCTCACGAAGTCGGGTATAAGGCTGTGCTATTAGGAAAAAACCATTCATTAGCAAGGTCAATCGCCAAAAGCGGATTGAATTTGCCAGAAGTCATATTCAGACCGATTTGGCTTTCTGAATACCGTTATATTTTCTGACGAGAGCAAATTCAACATCCATGGCTCTGATGGACGTGCAAAAGTGTAAAGAAAACCTAATACGGCGTTAGATCCTAACCACCTGACTGGAACTGTTAAACATGGTGGTGGTTCGGTTATGGTTTGGGGGTGCTTGGCGGCATCTAGAGTGGGCAACCTAGTTTTTATTGAGAGAACGATAGATCGTTTTGGTTACCTCGACATCTTAAAAAATAATCTTCATCAAAGTGCACAAAAACTAGGTTGTGAGAGGTCATTCATCTTTCGACAAGATAATGACCTCAGCTGGGGTTTGCTTTACGTGTATAATAACCAGAGTTTTAGATTGTTGACTTTTTTCCCAGTATATTTGACATAAGGAAATATATAATAAGAAAATACATTATAAATAAGGATTTGTTTGACATAGCGTAAACCCGAAGTAAGTGCTTCGGCTCGGTTTACATATTCCGAGGTTGAACCCAGTATTAGTGAACAATAATAAATAAGGCTGTTCGAGTTTTGGTAACTCGTCTGATTTGTACCAATGTTTAATTAATTTGTATGAGAAAAATAACGACGAGATTCCAAGAATCTGTAGAATCACCCATATTGCTTATTGGATCTAAGCACTGTTTAGTAGTATACAAAGGTTTGCAAATGAAAGATGATTTCTCCTTCAGATATCAATTGATTATTAGACGATCACATGCAGTAGCAAAGTTCACATTTGTGCACTTTTCGATCAATTAAATTAGAGCTTCAACATCATTGGTTAAAGACTTTTTAGAAAGTGTTTTTTAGCATTAGGTGTATATTGGTTTTTATATGTATCATGAAGAAGTCATACAAAAATTGAGCAATTTTCATAAGTTATATCAAATTCTGGAAGGTTTAATTTTGAAGATAAATTTCGTTTTCTTCACGAAAATTATTTTCAAATATATTCGAAATATGTTCAATCAACAGAAATTTAATACAAAATCATTGTAATAGGATAACTGATTTAATTACGGATAAATTAGTTTTTAGTATTGAATTCTATTAATGAATGTTGAATTTAAAAACTAGAAAAACAATACTGATTAAACAAGTGATATGGTGATGAGCAAATGCACTGGGAAAAATATTTCTTACGTTTAAAATTTATATGTAATTAATTTAATCAGATAAAAAAATATTTTTTTTTTTTTTTGAAATTATAAAGCAATCGAATTGTAGTAATAAAATTCAAAAATAACCTATACATATACATTTTGGTGGCAGTTATACGGATTGAGATTTAGATTTAAGATTTTATGTTCTATAAATGGTTCTAACAATGTCTACAATTATTAAACATTGCTTTGCCGTCGGCCTAATTGACAACTAATATATATAATACAAACGTTTTAAATAGTACAAATAAATTTCCATTAGAAAAGGTTTTAACTATCACAAGATTTTCGGTAAGATGCCTTTCCATACTGCGGTTTTTGGTGAAATAAACTTTTAGATATTAGTACTTGTCGTCTATTCTTTCATTGTTGTACATCCATTGTTCCCTCGAGTTTGAACTTCCTCTGAAAATAAGCTTTGGTTAAATGTGCAGCTTTAGCGCACAATTCTTAGCCTGAAACCATTCCCAGATATTTTCAGGATCCCAAACCGCCGCTTTGGTTTTCATGTTTCTCCAAGACACAAAGAACGCGTATGATTTCATCTTTTAAGACAAAAACAGTTGAATAACTTGGAATCAGACCAGGTTGGAATTCCTTGATAAGCTTTTTGCGTCCATCTACGATCTAAGTGTTTGTGCAGTATCGTAGTAAATGTTATATAGGATGCATTCAAGAATGATATATGTACCTCTATGGTTTGAACGATCTGTTGTGCCGCCCTTTATGGATGGGGAATATAGTTCTTCTACATATCTGGAACGGCTACTTTTCCATACTTAAACATCATCATAAAACCGGGTTGAGTATAATGAGTCAGATGAGTACTTGAAGTGTTGTGATTAAGTAGCTGGTTAAAATATAAACTTAAGGTGGCACATTTCAAATTATGGTTTATAATATAAACTCTGCCATTAAGTCTCTGAACTTTCTTCCAGAACTCGCATGTATTTCTAAATTTAGTTAAGCTATTGGCTTCTCCTTCGTAGAATGCTCTTTTTTGTAACGAAGTTCCTTTACTCGGCTTGATATGATTAAAATAACTACGTCCCAGTTGGATCGAACCCATATTGACTATACTAGGTGGTTTCTATATTTTGTTGTATTATCAAGTTGTTTGTTGTATTTACTTTTTTTGTCTTATCTCTTTATTCATCGTCCTTTCGTGACTTTTGTGTAAGTGTGCGTGTTTTTTTTTTTTTGTTTTTTTTTTTCTGGTTGATTCTTATGCAACGAATTCTTCTTGGTCAAGGTTGCTTGAATCCCTTTTGTGAATAAGAGAGCATTAGTGTGGATAAGTAACACACTAAAGTTTATTGTAGGAACCTACAGATTTTAGTTGTTTTTACAGAAGGAAATAATAAAGCATATGCGGTGGGAGGGGGTTGTGTTAAGAAAAGGAGATTAAATGTTTTCATTGAATAAATTTGAATTGGTTTCCATTAGGATGATGCTTCAACATTTTCTTTTGAAATTTGTTTACAATTTTTATTACTGTTTTTGTTTACATCACAAAGATTTTCTTTTTACATATATAACTACATAATATACAGTGTTGGCCAAAACAAAAGCAACTTTAATTACCTCCATCAAGTAATTAAAAAACAAATTTAAGAATCAATAATGGCACATTTTCGTTTTTAAAATTTAAATAAATATTTACAGTTTCTAATGGAAAATAAAATGGTTTTTGTAATAGTTCATTAAATATAGCAAAATTAGTACAATTAGTTGAATATTAGGCTGGTCAAAACAAAAGCAAATTTTAACAAATAGATATTTTTTTTAAACTTTATAAAATATTGCTAGTATTTGGTAGCAAACCCCTTGTTTTTTATCACTTCAGCACATCTTCGAGGCATGAAGCCAATTAAATTGTTTATTATGCTGTTTGGGATACTTTCCCAAGCCAATTTAATTTGTTCAAACAGATCACTTTTATTTTTGTAATTAGTCCTTACAATTCGTCGATCTACAATTTCTTATGGGATTGAGATCTGGGGACTTGCTGGCCATTGTAACACGTCAATCCGGTTTTCTTGAAACCACTTCTTAATTGTATTGGACGTGTACTTTGGGTCGTTGTCCTGCTGAAATATCCATTTCAGAGGCAACTGATCTTCAGCGTGTGGCAGCATTACACTTTGCAAAATGTCACGGTCAAACGATCCATTGTACCATCTATTTGGTGAATCGGTCCCAGTCTATGCCCTGAAAAACATCCCCACACCATTACGTTTCCTCCTCCGTGTTTTACAGTAGCTTTGGTGTAACGTGAATTTAGTGCCTCTTTGGCTGGTCTGCGTACACGAAGGAAACCATCGGAACCCTTGAAATTGAATTTGGACTCGTCCGAAAAGACTACGTTCCTCCATTTTTTAACGGTCCAGTTGATGTGGTCATGAGCAAACTTGAATCTCGCCAGCTTGTTTTTGGTTGAAATGAAAGGCTTTTTTACAGCTTTTTGTTAGAGTATTTGTTTCCGGCCATTTTACAAACGTTAGCTAAGAACACTGATTAGCTTACCCGTGAACTGAATAATACCTAATAAATACATTCAACTGTACTTTTTTGCCAACACCTTTACTATGAGCAATGAATTTTTTAGTTAGCGGTCTAACTTCTCTTTATTAATAAGAAAAAGTAAGATAGAAATTAAAAGTTGCTTTTGTTTTGACCAGCAAAAAATTGGGTTCACTGTCCTACTTATGTATATCATATTTAATGAACCGTTTTGAAAACTATTTTCTCTTGTTGTCTATTTAGAAGTATAAACATAATGTATTAAATTTTAGAAAAAAAATTAACATGATTTGTTTTAGTTATTCATTTTTGAATGACATAATGATGGAGGTAGTTTTAGTTGCTAATGTTTTGACCAACACTGTACATATAGAAAAATATCTGCGAATAGTTTTTTTTGTACAATTATGTTCTCCCGTTGACAATTTAAAGATTTAAAATATTTATTGATTGTTATTATTATGTTTTTTACATTTGCTTGTTTTAAGTGAGTTCCCCATGCCTCTCACTCCTGCCTTTCTCTCAAAACATTTTTGAACGTTATTCACTGACAAAATTTGAACTTTTTGATTTTTACTTATAAAATCTACATTTTTGTATTTTCCAAGAACAATGTTTTCGCAAGAGAACAAGAAGTGCAAAAAAAGTTCCTCTTCGATGCACATAACAAGGATTTTTCTCATCAAACCAACTTGAGTCTCAGATGTTTGTAATTCTCATGCATTCCACAGCCATTGTATCTCTTATATTCCTTTGATGTGAACGTTCTCTGAAAATTCAATGAAATACTTTAAAATGAAATTTGCATATATCTATTCAAAAATTCATCAGTTGATGCTTTCAAATTTCCAATCACTATTTTGAGAAAAAAATTTAGTAAAAATGAAAAATTCCGAAGGACATGCTATTTATTCATCTCTTTTTAGGAAACATTTCGAACAGTTTGCACAATTGTTCTTTGGAAGCATTTTAAAAGCCAAATACCCCACAAAATATCGCATTGCACATATTTCTAATGAAATTTCATTTCCAATTTCTATACCGCTCATGACTTTTTCGTACAAAGCCTCGTTGAAGTATTTTTCGTTATTTAAGGTTGAGTTTCAGGTGTGTTTAAATTTAAAAATTTTACACCGTCATCTTTGCAATTACTATATGGAATGAAAGTAATTAGCTTCGAAGAAAGATTTTTTGACATATAAAACATTAAACTCATAAACTGAAGGATTTTAGTTGTTACCACCTTTACTCAGACTAATAGAAAATAAATTTTCTAATTGTGTATTCTTTGTCAGTAAGTAATCAATATTCTCATACAAGCCACTTATATCTTCACTAAGTAATAAAACACCGTTAATTGTCTGTTCCATTCCTTTTAAACACAAGTTTCTCGGAAGATTAGCTGATTCTTGTATTTTCTTTAAGTTAGATCAGTGGTACCAATTTACTTCAATTGAAGTAGATCTACTTCTTTTCTCCAAAATATTTTAAAATCTACTGTCTACTTCGCACCATCAGTAAACTACTGAAATCTACTTCATTTTAAATAACTCTGTTTGAAACTACTTCAATTTAAAAAAAAGAAGCCAAATTTACTTCTATTTCACTCTAGTAAGCACGAGTATTACAAAAAAAAATAATTGTCAACACAATAAAAATACAAAAATGAGTAATTTTAAGAGCAAAGAATCACGACTCTTATGAAAATTTCGCTTGCGTGTGTTTTTATTTTAAAATTAAATTATATTGAATTATAGTAATTTTAATGTTATTCTTTGTAAAAGAATTCTTTATATAAAAATTTCTTTAAAATTAAAAGGAATGTATTGACAAATTTAAGTATTTAATAATATACATTTAAGGAAAAAACGTTATGTATACATTATTATTTTAAAAATCAAAGAAGCTCCAATATACAAATTTTGATAGAAATCGGTAGTCAGAAATGAGAAAGTAGAAAATCAAAAAAAGGATATATGACAGGTACCGTTAATAACATCATATCATCATAAATATGATATTTCATAATGGCTGTTTAAAAAAAAAACAGCATTTCAATTTCTTCTCTACGCTGCAGGTTGAGGTACAGACATGAAGACGGACGGAATCTCTACTTTTTCGTGTTGTAATGTCAATTGATGAAAATCTCGAGTTCAAATTTTTCTAATAGCAAGTAAAAAGTTATTTTAAAATCTACTTCGATTTTTCTCAATTTACTTGATTTTTTTTCTTCAAATCTACTTCGACTTTTTTCCCGGAAGTGGTAACGCTGAGTTAGATGCAAATAGTCCTAGTTCATTATGAGCTGGACTCTCTGGCTCAACTTCACGGTTCAAAACATTTTTGTCATAATGTGAACCACTTTCCATGAAGTCAAAAGCATTATTTACTTTTAATGTGAATTTTTTCGTTACTAGAGCATGTTTGGAACTTTCTTTTACAATTAAGTTCATAAGCTGTTTGTATTGATGCCGCTCACTCATTTTTTCGAAAGCATTTGGAGCAATTTGTGAACTTGTAAATTTTAAACATGTTTTATAGCAAAGTTGTCAATTTCTAAATTGAATATTTCACTGAAAACATCAAAGGAAACGTTACCATTTGGAGTTAGTATATCAGATTTGAGTAAAACATTGCGAATAGATTTTATTAAAAGTGGGAAATCGTAAAAACAAAATACTCTTTTATTATTGAGAATTGTAAAAGGCTTTTCTTCGGAAATACCTAATAACTGGTAAGCTTTCCTATTATTGGGTCCTTGGTCGCAAACTATGGCGCAAACCTTAAGACCTAGTTCTTGACAGATCGATACATTTTTTTGTATAATATCATTCAGGTTAACCCTTTTCACACCGTTTGCTGAAACAAAATAATTTAAAACGCTTTTCCATTTATCAAAAAAACTAATGACCATGAAAACACATATTTCATTGGCATACAATCTTTTTCTATCTGTTCCTAGGTCTTCAAAACCATCAATCAAATCGATTTTAATGTTATATGTGAGATTTGGACGAATTCTTATCTCATCAAAAATTAAAACCACATAGCGTTCACGGTGGCTTAACGAAGCAAACTTTGACTTCAGATAAGAGTGGGAATTGTTTTCGAATCCTGGTTGTAAACCTTTCACCGGAGCCCATCGATAAGATATGGATACGTTAGGAAGTCTGAACCCCAATCCATCCCTAAGAAAATTATAAGCGCTTTGCGATCTATAAAAAATATTTTGGGAAAAAATTTCAGCTTTCCCTCTAGGGAATCACCGAAGACCCTTAACTACCGAGTTTGAAGAAAAGAGGTCCAGCGGCATAGGCTCTAGATCGAGGTACAGACATACAGACAGACAGACGGAATTGTCGGACCCACTTTATTCGTCTTCGCTATCATCTTAATGTCAACTTTGATCAAAATCTCGAGTTCGATTTTTTTTCCAAATGCAGAACTTGCCCTATAGTACCTATATCGCAAGTAAAAAGGGTTGTATTGGCATACGAAATCATGAAAAAATGTGTATCTTTAGAATCCAACTCACTAGTGGACACCTTTTGGAAATGATAATGTTAAATGGGTTTGATTCTTCTCTGTTTGAAAAGGTTGTATGGTTTGATTTGGAAAAATAAGTTAAATATTCCATTAAAAAGGTGATCATTTTTGTTTTGTCCAACACTGTATATATCTATTAGGGTGCAACAAAAAAATCAAGTATTATTTTTTTTGGATCCGACACATGAAAACTAGTTCCTAGGTACCTCTAGAAAGTATTTACCAAATATTAGCTCTTAATATTAACGGGAAGATTATGCTCATCATAGTTTTCCACTTTCAATTTAGTATCATATAAAAATGGTCATATCTTATCAACAATAGATCGTTTAACGGATCGCATAGTCAATATTTATAGAAAATTGAACGCTCCACAAAAGTGGTCTTCTATACTTTTTTCATTAATCCAACCATTTAAAAGATATTCAACGTCAAAGATTGAAGTATTTTAAGGAAAATAACTTTTTTGTTTTGAATTTTGTAACTTAATAAAAAATAATTATTGTCAAATGAGTTTCAATTATTTCTATAGGAAATTGAACGCTCTACAAAAAAGATCTCTGGAGTTAATCGATTACTCTAGCCATTCAAAAGATATTCGCAGTAGAATTCCAATGCCTACTGATTTTAGTAGTTTTTCAATAAATATTCCCAATTTATCCAGTTAATTTATGAATTTTGACAATATTCATGAGAATTTGAGTTTATTTCGATAGAATGACGGTTTGCAAGCTACTCGTATATCTTATCTTTTGTTTTAGAATATATTTTTTTTAATCAATTTTTTAACGATATTTTCTTTTTATAACTTTTATTACAGTTGAGGATTGTTATTTAATATTTTTCAACGGGTTTATTTAAAATATCATTAAAATTCCATTTTTCCACAAAATTAATAATTGAATATTTTTTGTTTGGAGAATTTGAAAATTTAATTTCGAATGTTGGTAGTTCTGTTACTCAGTACTTGTCATACTAGCGCCATCTGTGGTTCCAGGTCATTTCTATGTTTCCCCTTATATTTCTACATTGCATACAGAGTTTTTGGAGCTCTGAGTTGTCTTCTTGTGTATAACTAAAACCAATTAACTAACAGCTTAGTTTTAATATATTATTGATTATTGCAATTCGGATGCATACGAGTAATATGAATAAAGAAATCCCTTTAATTGGCATACCGATGTCGAAAATTCTTGAACTGAAATTACCAACAGTGAAAGAGGTTATGTGTGTATTTTTTCATCAACTTAATGTCCTTAAATATTCTGTGAAACAAAGTGCTAAAAATGTAGCAGATCAGGTTATAGAGCTATGGAGAAAAAATGATATTCCGACTTCTAGTAATGAAAATGTAGTGAAAAGAATTCTTCGATGTCATAACAAATGGTTATGGATAAAAAAAAACTGCACGCGCAAAAAATCGCCAGCACCAAAAATTAAAGAAGCAACATTTCGGAATGAACTCAAAATGTTATTCGATATTGTTGATCGAAGTTGATTGAAGTCTTTAAAAGTGCTCGATGACCGAATTAAAGACTTATATTTGAATCAAATTTGAATTATTTTGTATCAATACTGTATTAAATTATAAAATTTCATATGGTGAAATAGAATTTTTTTTCTGCTGACATGTTAAATTATATTTCTTAAATAAAAACCTTCTTTTCCTGAAATAGAACATGAACTATCTTAAAATTCAAAAATTAACTGGATAAATTGGGTTCTCAGGATTTTAACTGCCTTTTCGGGGCCCACACCCGCTCTTTTAATTTCCTTGCTCTTCTTAAGGGTATGTAAAGTCGCCAGGCAGGCGCCTATGTCAACAGGGTTTTAACTTAAAAGTACTGTGGGTTCCAAAATTTCCTTTAAATCAACAAATAATTCGCTTACAAAAATAACCAAAAAGGAAAAATTCATAATAATGTCCCAAAAATAAACCGACAATAGTATCTAATACTTACACAAAGAGAAATGTCAAAATAAACAAAAATAAGTGAATTTTGTATGAAAACTGAGGAACTTTTAAAATTAATTAAAAATAGTCATAAATGTTTTCTCACTTTAAAATTGTTGTATTCGTTATTAAAACTGCTAATCTAACGAATAAAACTTTCATTGTGAAAAAAATCGTGCTACCTTAAAGGAAAGTTGAGCCTTAAAAAATCATAGATAAAACATTAAAAAACGAAATTAAAATATTAAATTAAATTAAAATAAAATATTAACACCAAAAAGAAAGAATTGATAAGATCAGCGCAGAAAAAATCCCTCAACTCAAATGTCAAAAATTATTTCCGTGTTTTCCAATAGAACCGAACCTATCGGTAGTGACACCTTGTATAAGTGGAACCATCGTAAATTAGCTTCTTGCAATATATATATTTAAAGAATCCATATATAATATGTCAATAGTTATACATATATGTATGTATACCTATCTTATCATGTATTCTTTAATTCTTTATTAGTTTTTTTTTTAAAACTCTTTTTAACAATTTTTTACTTATGTACATATATATACAAAATCACAATATGCAACGCAATTTATTTTTGAATAAATGTACCTTACTTTCTTTAAAAGTTTCACTTCTATCATGTGCTGCTTTTTGTTTGAATCTGTTACAATTCGTCTGGTTATGTTACAATTTTGTTCACAATTCGCTAAAATGCAATTTTGTATAACACTAAAAATGTATGTACATTTCGCCTTTGTTGTTAGTATTGTAAATAGTTCTTTAATAAGAATTGATGCATCGACTAAATATGAATCATTCTTTGTCGATGGGAAATGGCTTCATTCAATTGATTCAGTTAGTTTGGCATACAAATTCAAGTTTGAAACTTCTATGGCATTATGTAAAGCATTACAAATTTTAGAATACAAAAATACCAAAACAAATTTGTCAAAATCTGTCAATAAAAATTTGTTATAATCTGACAATAACGATATTGGGGGCATTCACTAATGTACTGACTACGTAGTCAACTAACTATGATTGGCTAAATACAACTAAAATATGAGTTGATATTTCCTCTCCATTTCGGATTCAATAGTGGATAATGATTTGATGAAAATACAAGTTTAATTTTTGGTGGAAAATATTTTCAAAATGAAATTAATGGTGCAATATGAAAATATAAATTACCAGATCGAAGATGAAATATGCAATAAAATTTTATCGGGTAGGTAGTTTTTTTTTTTAATGCAAAAAGCAAAACGATACATTTACCAATCTTATTACAGATCTAGTGTATGCCGCAGCATACATACAAAAAAAAATTGGCTAACTAAAAGAAAAATGTTTCTTGTTTCATATATGTTTAATATTTACAAGTTCTGTAGTGGAATTTTGCATTCTAAAAGCTAGTTGAATTTTGACTACGTAGTCACTACATTATTGCGCATTTCACCATTGTTGTGCATTTCACCTGTCATTATTTTAAGATCTAAAAATTTGTCAGAAAAGTTTAACAAATTTTTAGAATTTTCTACTGTCAATTTTAATGAAATATGACCCATGATGAATGTTTGGAAAAAATTTGTTGTTTTTGGCTCCATTTGGAATACATACATAGATAGGTACTCATTTTCTGTTCTAGCTTGTTCTAATTTTTTTTTAATAAATCTGTGCTGTTCTATCCAGTCTGATCATCCTTTTATGGTTTTGAACAGAACATAATGATTAATGTTATATTTTATTTATGGTATCCGAACAATATGTATAAGGTACCTGACTTAAATAAGACTTTTTTTTTTAATTTTGCGCAAGAACTCTAAGGTTTCGTGATAAGTGGAACATTACTCGTCCGATTTATATTTTTGTTTTGGTGACTCATTTGTCTCCTCATCAATCTTCAAAATCTAAACAGGGTATCAAAGATATGTTCATACGTGAACGACGAAGTTTAATCTAGGATTCAAATAATTTAATCCAGTTGACAGACTAACTCTCAAACAAAGTTGGTTAAATACTTTTCGTTACATAGACATTTTTAGATTTGACTGCACATCAGACTTTGACAACGAAATAAAGGTAGGTAAAAGTAGAAATGAACATTTTTGTGCTTTTAAAGTACAAGTGCTGAAAAACAATTTAAACAAAGTCCAAAACCCGTTTATCTTGATAAAGCCATCACCCACAGCACTAAAAAGAACTTTAGCCACAAAGTCATGTTTCTGCAACCCAATAAATATAAAAAAGGTAAAATGGTAAGGTACTCAAAGAAGTAAAGAAAGATAGATATAAAATAGATGTTGAGGTTTGCGAGGTCTTATACGCCCCCCGGGGAAATTCCCAACATCAACGTCAAAAAGTCGAGCCAAGACTTTTTTGAATAAACATTCTTACTTCCAAATTATTGTTTGTTTTGTTGTGTATGGCTGCTGTGGATTCTGGTTTGTTTAAAAATTAATTCTCATTCAAAAAACTGA
Organism: Philhelius festivus; assembly: GCA_963931855.1. NCBI lineage: Eukaryota > Metazoa > Arthropoda > Insecta > Diptera > Syrphidae > Philhelius > Philhelius festivus. The sequence goes on from OZ007554.1 coordinate 157,730,609, forward strand.
GGTATGTAATTCTTAAAGGCCTCATTAATCTGAATGAATGTAATATATTAATTCAATTATACCAATTTATTTCAGATCACAACCAGAAAGTATAAATAATAAAAAACAAAACAAGATAATATACTATTAAATAGACTATAAAAACATTAACCTACCTTGTAACTTTTTTTCCGTCTCCCAAAACTTTTGCAATTCCGTAAAGTATTTATCCAGGATGAAAACTTTTGAAAGGCCTAATGTGGCCATCGTTTACATTAGTATATATAATATAGCTTATGAGGTATTGACAATATTATGGTTAATCATTCAAATTTAAATATCAAGAGTTAAGCTTTTAGTGATCTCGTAAGACAAAACATTTTTAACTCTTTCCCAAACCACTGGACAAATTTCATTAAAAAAAAAACAAAATGTAATGGTTGTTGGAATCTAATTTGAATTCACGTTTCACACAATCACTGAAACAGCAAACGATTTCCCTGTAATTTTAAGATGCCAGTACAAAAAAATATTACTAGCACACGCGAACAAAAATTTGGTAAATATCCAAACAAATTTTTTTTGTATCACAACAAAACCATTTTAAAACTTTTTATATATTTGACTCTTTCTTTCTCGCGTCGAGTTACCTCGCTTCTAAACAGGAATACTTTAAAAAAAATTACATACTATCAAGAAAACCTTTATATACTATAAGCAGGTAAGAAATAGCCAAAGTATTAAATTAATCCCTGCATTCAAATTTTATATTTATGGATTAAAACCCCAACTATGGAACATATTTGCATTATCACTGCATTGATCGCGAATTTATTGGATTTCTCTTGAAAACTCTTAAACATTTTATAAAAAATGAGTTTTCATAACACGAAACAAATAACCCAAACTTTGCTATCACTCCACTTTGATTTTAACAAACTTAAAGCAAGGTTCCTTCCTTCCTTCAAAACTAAATAACTCTATTTGTGCATTTACCAAAAGTTTCCAGAAATCCAGATGCAAACAAGTTGATACTTTTTGTATGCTTAGTGCAGAAGAAGGAAAACCACGATCACGATAGACACAGTACTGTGAAAACATTTTTATAATGATTTTTTTTGTTTTTTTTTTTTACTATGTGGTGCTCCCATATCATTCCCATTACTTTTTTTTAAAGCCTAGTACGCAGATAAAGCCAAGACAAATTTTAATCTCTACAAAACTTTTTCAAATCTTGCACAAAAATTTGAAGTTGGAGAGATGAAATCTAATTTAATGTGTTTTTTAGTGTATCTCTGGAACGGGTTGTCTTACAAAAGTCGTTCATACCTTTTTGGAATCTCCTCTTGACGCTTTTAAGAGAAGCATCAGCACATTTTACAAAAAGACAGTTTTTACAAAAATCACTTTCGGCTGTCAAAATTTGTCCCGCAAAATAATGCTTGTATCATTCTTTTTCCTGGCAAAATTTAGTGGAGACATTTTGAAGAGCAATTCACAATAGTATGAATTTTGCGCGCGAACTGCGTACTGCTAGGAAAAATATCCGAGACAAAATTTGTCCCAGGAAAAAAAATGTATGGGAGACAAAATTTTTTCCGATCTGCGTACTAGGCTTTACACTATAGCTTACACTACCTTACCATAAGAAGCCATCTACTCGCCAGTGTAATAACTAATTTTTGGATCTTTGAAATAGATCCCGATAGAAAACAGGATCCCAAATTGTTTTTGTAATACATGTTAAAACTTAATCCAGATCCGGATCCAGATAGATTTGTGAATAATAAAACGCACCTATTGTCAAAATGCATGACAAGCACCCAAGCACGTCCAAGATAAATTTTGAAATAAGGCGTTTTTCTTTTTTAGCTCCGAGCGGGGCACTGAACTGTCAAAAAAAGAACTATGTTACTTTTTTAACCCAGAGCGCCCTAAGCGCTCAACTTGCATTTCTTTTTTAGCTCAGAGCTCGGACGGGGCTTGCTCAATGAGCTCGATAATAAATGACCGAGAAGACCGAGCAAAAAGCTAAAGCCTAGTACGCAGATCGAGACAAGACAAATTTTATCTCTATAATTTTAATCTCTACAAAACTTTTCCAAATCTCGCGCAAACGTTTGAAGTTGGAGAATTAAAAAATAATTTAATGTGTTTTGTTGTATATCTCTGGAACGGGTTGTCTTACAAAAATCGATCATACCTTTTTGGAATCTCCTCTCGATGCTTTCAAGAGAAGCATCAGCACCTTTTACATAAAACCAGTTTTGACTAAAATCACTTTTGGCTGTCAAAATTTGTCCCGCAAAATAATGCTTGTATCATTCTTTTTCCTGGAAAAATTTAGTAGAGGCATTTTGAAGAGCAATTCACAATAGTATGAATTTTGTGCGCGAACTGCGTACTGCTCGGAAAAATATCCGAGACAAAATTTGTCCAAGGAAAAAAAATGTATGGGAGACAAAATTTTTCCCGATCTGCGTACTAGGCTTAAGCGCGGCTAACTTCATTAAATTTTTTGGAACTGATGATAGTAAAGCCTAGTACGCAGATCGAGACAAGACAAATTTTATCTCTACAATTTTAATCTCTACAAAACTTTTCCAAATCTCGCGCAAAAGTTTGAATTTGGAGAGATGAAATCTAATTTACTGTGTTTTTTAGTGTATCTCTGGAACGCGTTGTCTTACAAAAGTCGTTCATACCTTTTTGGAATCTCCTCTTGATGCTCTCAAGACAAGCATTAGCACCTTTTACATAAAACCAGTATTGACAAAAATCAATTTCGGCTGTCAAAATTTGTCCCGCAAAATAATGCTTGTATCATTCTTTTTCCCGACAAAATTTAGTGGAGACATTTTGTAGAGCAATTCACAATAGTATGAATTTTTCGCGCGAACTGCGTACTGCACGGAAAAATATCTGAGACAAAATTTGTCCCAAGAAAAAAAAATGTATGGGAGACAAAATTTTTCCCGATCTGCGTACTAGGCTTAAAAGAAAAAAGAAATAAAAAATCAAAACAATCGAAATGGCGGGCGAAGCTGGTTGCTCTCCCAGTGAAGGTAAGGAAAAATTAATATAATTATGAGCAGAGTATAATATTTTTTTTTTCAAAGGGGTGAAGTGGACAAACAGATGATGTTGTTCTTGATAGAATCTTTAAAAAGATTAAAAAATGTCTGGGTTCACACGAAAATGTTGCTTAAAAGTTCTGTCGCTAAATCGGGGTACAATTTCCTCGGCATAATTTTCGTTTTTTTGGATTCTTCGCGAGTTTAGCTCAAAGTTTTCCTCATCATCAAAATCAAAAAGCAAATTGAACGCTTCCCTTGAAATAATTTCTTTTTCCATTTTCATTTTTTTTTTTTTTTTTATAATTAACGCGCACTCAAGGGATTATGACTACCCTTTAAATATTGGTTGAACACAGTGCGAGCATTTAGGAAACAGTGGGAGGATTGAGTAGGAGAAACAAATATACATTCGTCTTAAATTTCTGGACATTGAAATGGGGAGGAAAAACAGAGTCGGTTAAGGAATTCCACATTCGAGTCGTACGGCAAAAGAAAGAATCTCTGTACTTAACTTTACGTCCAAAGTTTGGCTCAAGGGTATATTGATGAGCATTCCCTGCTGCACGAGTATTACGGTGAAATTTGTTTAAGGGGGGAATGCAACTCGCTATTTCAATAGAACATTGTTTATAGAAATAACGATAAAACAGTGAGAGACAAGAGACATTTCGACGATGTTCTAATGAAACAATTGTTTCGGAAATTACTCTGTCACCTATCAGCCTTAAAGCTCTATTCTGGATTCTGTCTAGTAATTGTAAAGATGTTTTAGAAGCTCCAGCCCAGATATGAGAATTGTATTCTAGTTTGGGACGTATATAAGCCTTATAAATTGTGGCCAGATCGGAGGGGAGAAAAAGTTTTTACATCGTCTTAGGAAACCTAAGCATTTGGCCGCATTTTTAGCAATATCCAATATGTGGTCATTCCACGAAAGTCAGTAATACACATACCAAGAATTGATAGCTTTTCAGTTTCTATGATGCAAGCTCCATCCATGAATAGGGGCATAGGGGGAATATTCCGCTTTAATGACAAAAAACAGCTCTGAGTTTTAGAAGCATTAAATTCAACACGATTTGTAATACCCCATTTAACGATGCTATTTAGATCGGAATTTAATGAGCTCAATATATATTGCCGTTGCAATTCAACATTCAAAGAACAAGGAATTGAATCAGGAAATGAATATGAAAAGCTGAGGGTGCTGTCATCAGCAAAACAGTTAAGTGGATTAGTAGTTTCGGTAAAAAGATCATTTATGAAAATGAGAAAAAGAGTCGGAGACAAAATAGAGCCTTGAGGGACACCAGCATTTATTTTACGAACTTCAGACTTGAAACCATCCAAAACGACTTGAATTGAACGGTCAGAAAGGTAATTACTAATCCAACGAATAAGAGATACATCGATACCAAACGCACCCATTTTTGATAAAAGAGCAGGATACCAGACTCTATCGAATGCCTTATAAATATCAAGCGCAATGATCTTACTTTCCCCAAAAAGATGTAAGGATTGGTTCCACTTTTCAGTGAGATATGACATCAAATCACCAGTGGATCTATTACTGCGAAAACCATATTGGCGGTCATTAAAAAGATTATGTTCTTCAAGATATATCTTAAGCTGCCGATTGATCAGTGTTTCCATGACCTTAGACAAAAGAGACGTCAGTGCGATTGGCCGATAATTAGAAGGTGAAGAAGTTGCGCCTTTTTTGGGGACTGGTTGGACGAACGCTGTTTTCCAACTCTTTGGGAAGCACCCTGTAGAATAGGAAAGATAAAAAAGTTTGCGCAGTGGTTTTGCCAGTGTGTAAGAACATTTCTTCAGAACGATGGGTGATATACCATCCGGGCCAGCAGATTTGTGAATATCGAGATCTTTTAATATTCTAGCGACTGCTCGGGTGCGAAAATAAATTTTGCTCATTGAAAAGTTTAGATTTTCAAGAACCGGTGGATTCATGTCGCTATCGGGCAGTGAAGAATTTCTTGCAAATAGTTCTACAAACAAATTAGCCTTATCTATGGAACTAACAACAGGATTATCATTGTAGATGAGCGTGGGAACCGACGAAGAGGTGGAGTTTTTGATTTTCTTTACGAATGACCAAAAGTTTCTACTGGCTTTAGGGCAGTGGATTATTTTTTGTCTTAATTTTTGTTCGTGAAAGAATTTGGTTCTTTTGATCCAAGCCTTACAAGCATTCCTTGCTCTCTTAAACTTAATGTGGTTTTCCTCAGAAATTAATTAAAAACAAGTTTTCAAGAATATGAAAACACAAATTTCACAAACAAAGCTGAGAATTTTGACAGTTTTTTTGAAAAATGATACAATGACAACTCAGTGCTTAGATGTGTTTCTTAAATAGCTCAGAGCGCTCAGGTCACGCTCGGTTCGGAGCGAGCTCTAAGCGCTCAGGCCCCGCTCTGTGCCCTGCTCGGGGCTAAAAAAGAAAAACGCCTATAAGAGCCTAATGGAGAATATGTCTCAGAACACAGCTGTTCTCTAAATGAAAGTTTTTCAAAGATGTAAGAGAATTTGTTTTAGGGCAGTATTCACTGAAGGCTCATAATGGCTGAAACATAAACACGCTTTAGCTTTAGCTTCGTCTACGTTAACGATGCACCCGCTTCGAGTTTGCTTTGAATGACATTTCTAATATGACATTTCTGAAATGACAGGTTCTGTCATTAGAAGCTGTTATTTTTTCTGAAAAGTGGTTTTGTTTTAATTTTTCGTGCAATAAATATGAAATTTATAATAATATATGTATAATAATATATATATATATAATATATATAATAAATTTATCGCGGAAGTAGCATACACAGCTTATCGTGGGTATGTTCAGCTCATCAAGAAGAAGCGCAGACTGAGAGAGGTTGGTGGGTCCGGGAGCTCAATCTACGGAGAGATGAGGAAGGATTCTTTGCACGGAACTTCAACCAAATGAAGGATAAAGATCCAGAGCACTTTTTCAAAATAACAAGGATGTCTCACACCTGCAGAAGACGTGTTGGAGAAAACCTATCGAACCGAGTGCACGACTTTTCTTAACTCTGTTGTAAGTTGTTTAAGTGAAAATGTTTATTTCTTTGCTTTACAAATTTGTCTTCAAGGTATTTGTCACAAGGAGTACCAAAGCAAGTCCTCGCGTGGATGTTTCGTATGGGATATTCAACAGTAGCCAACATCATTTACGAAACAGCCGATATTCTTTGGACCTGCCTCATGCCCTTATACTTATCACCACTAACAGAAAGTGATTGGAAGAGAATTTCCCTTGACTTCCAAACTTTGTGGAATTTACCTAATTGTGTTGGCGCTATTGATGGTAAGCACGTCAATATTCAGTGCCCGCCAGGAGCTGGTTCGGAATACAACAATTATAAAGGACACCATTCGATAGTTCTTCTGGCCACTTGCGACGCAATTTATACTTTTACCGCAGTTGACATCGGTGCATACGGAAGTCAAAGTGATGGCGGAGTGTTTGCAGACTCATCCTTTGGTAGAAAGGTTTTAACTGGTGGCATAAACTTTCCACCTCCCAGTCGACTTCCGAATTCGAACTATACCTGCAACCATTACATGGTTGGTGATTCAGCTTTTCCCTTGAAACCATATTTGATGCGGCCGTACCCTGGAAAATTACTCCCCGTTGAGAAATATTACTTCAATAAAAGGCTTTTTCGAGCTCGGAGAGTAATTGAAAATGCCTTTGGAATATTGGTCGCAAAGTGGAGAATCTTAACTACAACACTTAATATGTTGTCTACAAATGCAGACAAAATCGTAAAGGCCAGTGTAGTGTTGCATAATTTTGTCAAGCTAAACGATTCAGCATACATAACTCCAGACTTTGTCGATCGTTACGATGAAAACGACGTCCTTACCGAAGGTCTCTGGCGAAGGGATGTAGGACCACTTACAACATGCAGGTATGGGATCACACAACTCATCTCAAGTTGCGTTTACAATGCGAGATAAATTAAAGGAGTACCTAAACAACAACAGGATCTAAAAACAATAATTCCAGGCTGAAAAAGTGTACTTTGTGTTATTTAACTTTAATATAAAAGAATACAAAATAAAAAAACAAACAAGATTCTTCCTTACAAAAATATTTATTCAGTCTTTTGTTCAGGAACTTGTACATATAAAATAGAAAGGAACAAAAAGTAAGTATTCGATATCATAATATTCAATATCATAATATACATAGTTAATAAAAAAAAACAAAAAGCTAATTCAACAGTGCAAAACAACAAAAATAAACAAAAATATCACATTCATAGTAAAAATAATGAAAAAAAAAAAAAAACAAAAAAAAAAATCCATCCAATCATTCAAGCAGCTTCAGAACTTCCTCGTTCACGTCTGCTAATATTTTGGAGTATAGACGAATACGCACTGCTTCCGGGAGTGGTTTCATTCTTTTTGCCATGTTTAGCATGAACTCCTCGTCAACATCGTGCGCAGGAGGTGGTGGGTTTAAATGAGTTGCCACCGTCTGTCTCATTTAACCCACCAAGAAAGCTTTTGAACTCCTCTTTAGCCATTCTTTTGGAAGATTTTGCTCTCTTTGGAGTAACCACCTCTTTGCCGTCGTCAATCCCAAAAGTGAAGTCTTCACCGCTGATTGGCGACGGAAAATCTCCTGAGCTCTCAACTGCAGTATCAGTTTGGTGGTAGTTCCCTATTTGCCTATATAAAAAAAGAAAATATTGTCTTATAAAAAGAACTAAAAATTATGTATTTTTGAACCTTCGTGGTGTCAGTGATGGGATCAGGAACTTGAGCACATCGTAGTACTCCCACCTATCTGCCACTGCAGCTCCACTCCCAGATGGTGGCAAGAGTACGATAACTTAGGCGCCAAGAAATTATAACGGTTTTTTGTAGAACAGTTCAATACAAGCATTTCTTACTACGGGAGGGGGGTCTATCTCCCCCCTTTTGGGCGGGAGGGGCAATTTTATAAAAAAGGTACTGAAATGGAAACAAAAATGTTAAAAAATAACGGTAATACTTACAATTAAGTATTATACCTTTTTTTAAAGCCAATACTCTGATCTATTAGATAATTTTTAAACCAAGTGAAATCTATGCACAGTTTTTGAAAAAACGAGTTTTAAACTCAAATTTTGGTGAAAAAAAAAACATAAAAAAAAAGTTTAAAGTTTAATTTTTCAAAACTGCAACGTTATATATTATTATTTTTCCTAAAATTCGCTGATCTAATTTATTCTTATTCAAAAACTGAAAACTAGATGATTTTATGTCATTTAGTTTTTGAGAAAATTGAAAATAACTAAAACTACTTTTTTATGGGATATTTGCTTTTTTTGCTTGCTTACGCATTACGGCGTATAAACAGTAAGATATGCAACCCCCCTGCTTGGGCACACTATAGGATTTGGGGTAGGTGCGAGATTGGGTGTATGCAAGGTTTTTTTGCATTTACAGAATCTGTATTTAAAGAAACTTTGAATTTACCCTATGGTCTATATCCAATGTCTACTAAATATATGCATGTACGTAGCCCAAAGTTGCACATTTAAAATGTTCAGACATGAAAATTTAATACATTATGAAAAATTCACATTACCTAGGTACTACTGTACGAATGCAGCAAATTTATATAATTCCTTAATTAATATGTATGTTTATTGTTGTGTTTAACATTTTTAATGCTAATGTGGTACAGGTTATTGTTTACCAAGGTGATTCGTTATTCAACCTTTGTAAGAGTGAAGTATTTTTTTCTTTGAATAAAGAATGGTGACTAAGCATCCACTACTTCATCCTAAATTAAATAACTTTTCAATATTTCAAAAAAAATATTTCAAAATCATCGCGTTCTTAGAAGAAATTGGTCTAATTCCAACTAAAGCGTCAACTCCTCTCAACTCCAACTCAAAAAGGTTATTCATCAACCAGAGCATATTATACTCTTACAGACTAAGATACATAAGTAAATATATATAGTTAAAAATTTGTATGGGTATATAAAATTCAAATTACATTTAAATGATTTATGTACATAGTTAATCTTTTATTTTTATAAATAACGTTACTTAAATTTTGCTTAAAACTAATGATTTAAAAGTTTCTCTGGTGCAATCCATATAAAAGTTAATCTCAGAGCAATAAACCCATCTATCGGCACATTTTTCCATGGACCTCAATATTGGCTAGAGATTCGGGAGGTGCTTGCTATGATTATCTCTTTTGTGATCAAAATGCCTGTAAACACGGTTTTAATACATTGAACATTGAAAAATTGACTTGACTATTTTTAAGTAACACCTGACTTACTTACAAACTGACTGACTGAGACGCGAAATGCCATGCAATTCTACCTCCTCGTGGTGCATTCTTGGTAACCCTAAATGATTTGCTGTACTTTACTTTCAAATGAACCACATTAACATTAATCCTCAAAATGAAATCACCGTTGTTAAATACCCAAAATCAAAAATTTCATAAAAAGTAGTTTTAGTAATTTTCAATTTTCTCAAAAACTAGAAGAGACAAAACCATTCGGTTTTTTGTGTTCAATTCAGAATTAATAGTAGCATTGACCACAAAAAGCCAATTAAGCCCTTCATTTCACAATTTTGGAAAACAATTGGTCTAAACTTTTTTTTTCCATTTTTTTTAACAAAATTTTGAGTTTGCATGCAAATTTTTCAAAAACTATTGACATAAATAATTTAATTTAAAATTACGATTATAGAACAGACTTCTGGCTTTCAAACCCGGTATAGTATTTTATTGTAAGTGTTGCCGTTGTTTTTTAATATTTGTTTTTTCAATTTAAGTAATTTTTTCTAAAATCGCCCCTACCTCCTAAACGGGGCGAGATAGACCCATAGTAAAAAACGCTTGTATTTGACCCTTCTACAAAAATCCGTTATCAATTTTTGGCGCCTAAGTTATCGTACTCTCCCCCAGATGGTTGCTCCATCGAGCGCTTCTCCCGAACAAACCGGTCTCGGAGGCTCTTCCAACGCTGTTTGCACTCGCCAACTGCAGATATATGCGATAGGTATTATTTTAACTTTTTATTACTTAAAAAAATTACCTGGTCTGTTTAATGTTTTTCAAATTTCTTCCCATGCAGCATTTATTTTTAAAACATTTTTATATGTTTTGGATCGAGTATTGCAGAGAAACTCCCGCTCCCTCACCAAGTCGATTAACTGTTCCTCGAAATACATTTTCTGTTCAAAGAAAATAAAAAGTTTTTAAAAAAAAATCGTATAGTTACTCTATATTTCAATAATTTACCTTTGAATAATTTCTGCCTTTCACTAGGAATCCCTCCAAAAACAGACGAATTTTGTTTGTTGAATTTTGCTGTTTGAGCTGTCAGACAAAGCAAATGTTCAGCATATTTCAACTAGAGCTTCCGTTTGCAGTCACATTACGTAACATTACGTTCTTTTCTTTACGGTTGTCAAACCAAACTTGAAGTCGAAGCTTCATTGTGAAAGCATACATTGAATTCCTATAGCTGAACTCGTAAACGTCAGGCGAAGCCAAAGCCAAAGCGTGTTTGTGTTTCAGACATAAATGGCTCTTAAGTTTAAGAGGCTCATAAATTGGAAATTATTTGTGCTATTCATCAACCTCTCATAAGTTTTTTTCGAAGTTCGAAAATGAGAGTCTCTCTCTCTCAACCAGGAATGTTCAAACTGTGAATTCAAACAAGATTGACAGCCGAGAGCCCGAGAAGTCAAATGTGAGATATAAAGCTGCTTTTAGACTTTCGGTGTTGTGCTCTGCCCAAGTAACATTTTTCATCTCATAAGATGCTCCAAGAGTTCAACTAGATTAGTTAAGAGGAGCTAAAAGCAATCTTAAAGAATACCACGAGATTCTTTTAAAACCGTTAAAAGCCTTAAATGGCCTAGTTATGAGAGGCTCTTCCTACTCATAGTAGCAACAGAAGTTTCTTTATAGGATGACAGATGCACGTTTATATTAAAATGGCACTTCTAAGGCTCTAATAGAGATCGGCAAAATCCTACTATTATGAGAAAGCGTCTCTTCCAATAAGAGGTGATAAAAAGAGAACATAATATTTGTTAACTTAATAAAGAATGAAACAAAATACTTTTTAAGTTTGTGTGTATACATGATTTGCTATGCCAAGAAATCAAGGCTTGATATAGTATTTATTTTGTAAGTCTATCAACTATTATATTACTCAATTGTCAGGAGGGGGTGATAGATAAGTGCTAAATATTCATTTATATAATGGCTTATATTATTATTTTACTTAACATATATTTAGTATACCTACATAGATAACAATAGAAAGTTCTTTTTATTAAAATAACTGAATTCTCTGATTCGCCATAGTATATTAAAAATATGAAGGACCTCATCCACACCAACTGACTTGGTTCTTTTCTTTTCTTTTCAAAGGTCAGAAATACCATGCCTGCCTTTCTTTCATGGCTCATTGATAGCCTCTAAGGCTTATTGATTGCAGTCAAAGTCGAAAACGTAGATTCACACAGCAGTGCTACATCCTATGGACGTCACAGATGCAAAAAGTTCATATGTACTCGCATCTTTGAACGTTTCTCGCTGGTACAAAACATCAATTGTTTTCTCCTTTTTATTCTTGAGGTGCCTTAAAAAGCTTTTACCACAGCAGCCTCTTTTCTTGATGGAACTGTAAGACCTAAAAAATCAATTTTAACGCATTGCATTTTTGCAACAAAAATTATTTAGACCCGTTTGCTTAATCGAAAATTAAAGTTTTATAAGTTTAATCTTCATTAAAAACTTTTTTGAGACATAAGCGTTGAAGTTAAAAATAAACATTTATGTTTCTGTTCAGCAAATGGGTCCTAGGATTTTTGTTATGACAAATTTAAAAGTATGTACATATTTATTTATTGTCATATAAAGAGGATCAATCAAAAAGATTTGATTTTCTTGCAGTAACTTATGGCCAGTTGCACCAAATTGCAATTAAATGGGTTTTCGCTAAAAGTTTTAAAGTTTGTTGACCTGATAAATTTATCTGTTTTGGTTCGTTTATTGGCCTTCATAGTGCCTTGGTAAAACTGTACATTTTATAAATAGTTTTGTTTTCTCACACTTACTTAAGCTTTTCAACGGTACCATTTTGTCTACATCCAACTCATCTATACTCGCTACTGAATTTAGTAGATCGTCGTTGTCCGAAAATCTCCTTTGTAATTTAGCAATTAGTATGTCCAACGTTTTGAAATACTCAGACTTTTTGTCTCGCAGAGGAACAGGAAGGCCATATACCAAGTAGTCATCCATCCGATTTAATTTTTTTATTTGTGTCTTTTGGGTATGAGTCGTATTTTCGGAATCGCCGCTTGTCATAGACTTTGCTTCTTCCAAAATTTGATGATACATTTCTGATCTAAGTTTCCTTATTTTATTTTGGGTGAGTTTAATGATTGTTATGGCGTCTTTCAATCCTGTGCTTCGGGATTTTAAAGCTGCGCCTGTAGGCTGGAGCATGGACAATATTTTCTTGGCCACAATTAAGGCCATTCGCGACGTCATCACCCTTAAATCTGCCATTTCAAATTTCATCCAAAGTCGTCAAAATCAATGAATAGTTATCATGTACAAATTTTGTTACGGCCAAGTGTCCTAACCAACTCTGTTCTAGGAGCGGGAAAATCCTTTTTCCACCATACAAGGCATCTATTTTTCCATGCTAAAAAAATATCATGTTACATGAAAAATAGCTGCATGGTTCAAAAAATAAACGAATGAAAGTCATTTCCGAGATAACCCTAATGATTACCAAATGCAAGCGATGGTTAAAGCAGTGGACATAAGGGATTTTTCGGCCCAACTCCCAAAACTTTCCCACTCATTACACTTGCGCCAACATAGCATTGGCTTAACATACAAGAGTGGTCAACGTTATTTAACGTTAATTCCGTAAAATTGGCTGCATCAAGATTTTCAGTAGTAGTAACTGTCAGCAACGACTCATTGACAATTCCATCTTTAACGTAGCGTATTGCTATTGCAATTTTTTCGAGGTTATTTTTCTTCCATTATCGTAAACCAACTTAGGTCCGATTTATTAATATCTTTAAAAATTGAACTTTGTACTGGTATAATCATTGCTTGAATTATTTCATTTTGAATTCAGGTGAACTGTATGTTGCAATTTGTGTATATGAGTAAGAGACTCTTTCAAATTTGGAACTTTCATGCGGGTGTATTCAAACAAATTCTAAAATAATCCTTGTTCTTTTTCTTCCTTCAAAATATAATTTCCACGCAAAGCTAATTCGTTGACAAATTGTATAACCTCAATAATAGACCTAACGTAGTACCTACAACTCTCGAAAGCTTTTGGATGTATCAACGTTTCAGCACTGCTAGTTGTAGACACTCTATTTAATTTGTCCTGCCACATCGCCATAGCTTAGATATGGAAAATGGATTTTTCTTGTTTTGGAAAACCAGTTTTTGAGTGAGTGGCATTACGATACGATAGTTGATTTTTTAAGGTAGGGCATTGGAGGTTTTAAGGTAGGGCATTGCCCCCTAATGCCCTCCCCTAGCTACGGCCGTGTATGGTAACCCTCAAATGTACAGGCAACTACTTTGCTTGTGTATAGGAATATGGCTGCTGCTGACGCGACACTAACTCTTCTAGTAACATCTTTATTCTTTCTATAGGATCTTAGACGCTTCTTTATGATTTATGTGTACTTACGTGCGAGTGAGACGAGAATGTTGAAATCAGAAAACTGAAGTTTGTGAATAGTTGTGCTTGTTGCATTAAGGATCTTATTAGGATCTTACTGCAAAGCTTATATTCTTTGAACTCCAAATTGTTTCTTGATATAGGAGGATTTAAACTCAAATTCTTTTAGAATTTTCAAAGTGGTATACAAATAACTTTAATAACTTTACTCTTAAATATGACTTGTTATGGGATTATTTGGACATATTTAGAGCTCAGTTTTTAGAAAGGGATTCTTATAAGACTATAAGGCTCGTATTCACCGAGCGCTCCTAAATGGCTCTTAACTTTACGAGGCTCTTAACTTGAAATTTCTGTGGGGTATTCACCAACCACTCGCAAGTGCTTTTCGAAGTTCGAAAATGAGAGCCACTCTCTCTTGTTCAGGCATACCCAAACTATGAAATGTTGTGGAATGTTGGTCTTGACAGCAAATGGATACTCTTCTACTTGGCATTGCTCACATGGATTCGAGTCAAATGCGTGCGTGGCACACGCACAAGCGAACAAACTTTCGAAGAAAGCGCTCGTAAGTTAGGAGTGGTCGGGACCACTCCTAACTTTTAAGAGCGCTCGTAGATCTTCACTAATATTGCTTAGTGAATAGGTTTATGAGCTTCTTAAGTTATGAGCGCTCGGTGAATACCGGCCTAAGTTTTTATAATCTACATAACTACAAGAAGAGAAAATAGTTTTGCTATAAGATTTAAGTTCTTTTAAGCTGGAAAAGTGTTTAACTCTTAAAATAAAAGTGTTATGACATCCAGTTGAGTTTCATAACAAGATATTAATACTTTAGTATAGCAATGGGATATAAAAGAGTTGTATGAGAGTTTTTTTCAGATTTCAAGAGCTAAGCTCTGGAGAGTATGTTAGTTGGGTGTGTACGTTTTTGGAAGTTGGTCATACGCGGAACACCGAGAATCTAATAAATTCAGGCCCATGCTGGGCTCTACAAATTGATCGGCGACCTGGGAAAAGAGTCGATCGTCGCGAAGCTTGCCATCGACAAAATTCGCGGAGAAGAGCCGCAATGAAGCGGAATGAAAAATTGCAGGTATTTTTGAGGAGGAGACCACAGACATGCAAAGTGGAATTCTTGTCTTGAATTGCCCAAAATTCTACCATCGCTTAAGATCAGAAGCAAAATGATTAATTGAATCGTCAAAATAGTCAATCCGTCCGACAAAAAAATGAAAAAGAGAGAGAGAGAGTTTCATACATTTTAAAAATAGACAGGCTGATGTAGTAACTGTTTTCTTGGGCAACAAAAATTTTGGTGGCACTCCCTAGACCACGAATATGCAATTTTTAATGCTCTAAGATGCCTTTGTTAGCCAGAAACCACGTTAGAAGATGTCAACTTTGAGGGGTCTACGAAGCTCCGCAGCCGCAAATCGCCTGTAGCAACAGTTTTCTTGGGCAACAGTACCTTGCAAGCAACAATCGAATGACATCTGTTGCAGAGGCCAAGCACTATTATGACGATGAACACCATCATCGCCACCTGAGTAGCGTAGGTTGCAACCTTTGAGTATATATAATATGGAGGGCTTGTTTCTATTCCGTGACTATCATAAGGGGCGCTACTCAAATTTGTGTAAGACAAAGTTATTTGACAGCGGCAACCAAAAAAAGTTTTTGGCAGGATTGATTGCCTTGCGGGATGATACTTAGTTAGAACAAAAGAATAGCATACAAATTAACAAACAAAAAAACATTTCATTATTCAATATTTTTGTATAATTAAACAACCAAATAAACACTAAAACTTTTTCAAGCTAAATATTTCTACAAATTTATTTTTTTAAATCCAACTAAAACTCATTACACCTTGAGTTCGTCTTCGAATTTGGACTCGTTTTTCGGTTGGAATTGTGCCAGTTTCTTAATCTTTACCTCATTACAAAGGTGACACAAACCACTTGCAGGGAATGGATCGCTGATGTCGGAAAAATAATTCTGCTGTTCATCTCTCTCAGTCGAGGCTAAACTACTGCAGTCCAGCTGTTGAAAGATCTCCCGATTGTAGTCGCTATCCTTGGTAAATCCATTGTATTGGTCACATTGTGGGGAAGCTATTTGCCTCCAAGTAGGGAACTTTAATATTTTGATTACAAAACTAGCAATTAACAGTCACTTTACAGTTTGATCTTATTTTTACGTATAATTTTTAAAGAATTAAAACAGTCACAAAGCTTATTGATATGCGGTTTTTTTCGGTTTTTTGCAAACAAGACTGAAAATTTACCGAGTGCTTCATATCACATGTGACGGAGAACGATGTGCGAGGAGAAGGTAAACACAAATTGACAGCATACAGCTGTATCCTTAACTTACGGAAAGTGAGATAGCGACCCCTATCACAACTGCAAGTACTGCAATGCATTAGGGATAGGAACGAGCCCTCCATATTATATATACTCAAAGGTTGCAACCGAAAAGAGCCTGCGCGCATATGCCAACCCTTTGGTATACAGAGCATGTGATCATCACCACCTGATGAACGGTGGTTGCGACCGAAAAATACGAATTGCTTCGCATGGAATTTATGATCGCAGTACAGAGCAAGAGCTTCAACAACAACACACTACCGGACCCAGAGCAAGGCATCACTTAAAAAATAAATTAGGTGCGTTTTACTATCGACCAAGATCCATATGGATATCAATTTGATAATAAAACGATCCAGATCCTAGAAAATTTAATTTTCAATTGTGGTACTTCTGAGTTTTGTTTTTGACGTTTCTACTATTTTTTTTGTAAACAATCAAAAAATAAAAATGGAAAACGCAATTGAAGTAAGTAAATTTGCTTTCATTATAAATTGCAATATTTATTTATTGTGTAATACTAAAAATAATTTTCTTTGTTTATTTTAGAAAAAAATAGCGGACCCAATGGACTTGTTGGTAGTGGCAGTGCGAAAGTCGGGCACGGAGGTTTAGAAAGAAAAGCCACAGCGACGACGGTGACAAAAATTAGTTGCGATGCCACAACCAGCCCTGGTCGAATTCATTCAAAGGATATTCATATGATAGCATTAAATGAGCTGCGAAAGAAATCCGACGAGATGATAAAATTGGCCACTGGCCGTTCGATTCCGAGTCCGCGAAAAGTTGTGGCCACACGAAATGCGGCCACGAGTCCAAATCTGGACATGCGCAAGCTAGGCCTAACAGAAAGAAAGCCGAAGGAGGCTATGGCTGCCGTTTCCACAAACAATAACCAGAAAATAGCTCTAGAGAAGTCGAATTCTCTGGGCGAATCGAAGCCGACGAAACAATTACGCACCACAAGAAGTTTGTCGCCACCTCCACCGGTGCGCCATCAACACGCCATAATGGTATCCGAAAAAATGACATCGTTTCTGTAAAGGTTTCACCCAATGAAGATTTCGAGTTGGAAAACGGCATCATGACACGAATGGCCGAGTTGAACTTGCATGCAATGACCTCGCCGAACATAGCCGATTATGAAACAAAGTTTTCGTTCAATCAAACCGATAAAAAGAGCACTGGGTGCCTCGTTTATGTGCCATCAGATCCATGGCTCAAAATGTCTGACCTCGAAGAGTGTAAACTCACTGCACAAAAGAAATAATCTGCATAAAATGTCAAAAGAGACAGGGTCATTGAGTTGGGGCAACATAGAACCGCTTCCAAACCACCCATAGATTTGGCGGAAGCCACCGATTCAGCAAATGGTGGCCCCAGAACAAGTAATATAAAGAAATCACCCAAAAAAGAAGTTTTCCGCCAGGCTAAGTCATTTTCGGCCACCAAATATGTATGCAACAACTCTCCGGTTACCTCGCCGGCTCGCAATAAGCCAACTGTTGTTGAGACGCAGCAACCCCAGCAGGCACAACGTAGTTTTCTAGATGTTGTCAATCCGAATCTGCTGCAAGCTCGTCATAGTTTTTCTTCGATATCGCAGCGGGACGATGAGTTGCAACTTAACATCCGACGACTGTCTGAGCAAATGCGCAAAACTCAGGCGGGAAGCGTTGCTATAATCACCACCAATGCCACTGGGGTTGACTTCACTGACTACTTACGACAATTTCGCTGCAGCGAAGCGAAAAAAGCCGCAGCGGCAGCACAATTCCAACAGCAGCAACCACAACAACCGACTCTGCATCATCCATCGCCAAAAGTAACTCAAACCAATCTGGACTCGATGTTGGAAACTACTTGTTGAATAAAGTACTTGAATTCGCTCCTTTCAGATCTCTTCATCCCCATTTTGTATCCCATATTTGTTCTCTATCGACACGACACACAAAAAGTGTACCGTGGAAGTGTTGTAAACAAATTTAAATGATAATAATTCTCCTTGAAAACATTAAAAACGAAATAATTCATTTGTTAATTATAGGTTTAAAATTAATTAATTTAATTATTAAGCTTTTTAAGAATATAAAAATAAAACAAGAGCAACAAAAGAAACTCATGGAAATAGCTGAAACTCAAAAAATGCAATGCAAGGACCGACGAACAACACCTCTTTTGCCAGAATACTTTGATATAATAAATTTTGTATGTGAAAATCCAATAGACCCAGAAGTTTTGGAACATATGTAAAATAAAGATTTGCTTATTTGCTTTTGAAAAGTATCGAGTACAGATACTAGAGCTCTGCAAGATATTTTTCTCACAAAATAAATATGTATGATCTCCATTCAAGTTTATCTATAGGTTAGATACATTTAGGTATATAAAATTGACATAATAGGGCACATATATTCATCATCATAATAATATTTCCAATGGCACTAATACATTTTTTGTTGGTTATAAATTATTTATACTTTTTTCTACAGGATGTCCTTATAATAATATATTACTTCTTTTTTAGCTTCAATATATCTTCATTTTTTTTTTTTAAATTTGTATGAAGATATCTAAACAAAAATCCTAAGTACAGAGGCTAACCAATCCGACATACAATGTCCTTACACAAATATTTACTTATTCTTTAAATTCTCAAAGAAAGCAATATTATTCCTTAAACATCCTTATAGAATAACTGGACTTGTGCTCTGTCTTGACTCGCATTTGAATCTAGCGTGTCGCCGTCAATTCTTGATGGTAGATCGGTTTCGAGAGACGATAAATCGGAAGCAATTATTGTTGCGTCCTCGGATCCTTCCTTGACTAGTTGTATCTGGTGCTACTGGTTCTGGTTGCTTTTGAATGATTTTGCTGATGTTGGCTGCTGCTGCTACCGTTGTTGGCGTTATGGGTTTGAAAAACACCAGTGGTGACTTTGCTCGGGCCTTAACAAAAGAATTTGATATTCCTGCTTCTGGTCCTTGTAGCCGGTTAAGAACACTTACCTTACACCATTTGTTCTCAGACGATGAAGTTGACGAGGTCATGAGGAAAGCCTTTGCCAAAGCTTTAACTGATGGCATTGCATGGACTACTTCCGCCTCGATAACTGGTTTTTCTGGTGTAGATGGCGTAATCTAAAAGAAATAACGGTTCAAATAAATGTTTCGCAGATAAAAGAAAATCTTTACTGGAGTGGTGTATCCAGGTCGATGGATAATACTTGACTAGGACTAATTATCTTCCTTTTGGGTTGTAAGAATTTAAATGAAGTTGGTGTAGAGGTTTTTGATGATACCGTGGCCGTTGGTGGTGCCAGTGTGGGCATTATATCCAGCTCTGTTGGAAGAACCTTCTTGTCTGGAAGTTTCGGCACTGTAATTGTTGTTGTTTGTGTTGATTCCTTGATAAGTCGCGTTTCTTGCCTTTTCAAATCATATATACGAATTGTATCGGAATCTTCACTGGGTGTTAGACTCATATTTGTGAGAATACAACTTGTTTCACTAGAAAGCTTGCTAACGGCTTCAGCAGTTAGAGTGGTTGTCGTTCCAACTGCCTGAATGGGATTCTTTTCAGCAAATACCTGAGGGATATCTTCGATGGCCTGAACTGGAGTAGCTAAGTAGATGTCAGCTTCTATTCGGCATTGTTTCTCCAACTTATGGCACATTTCTCTGACAGGAGTTGTTTCAACGGGCTTAGCATTGTTTTCTACTCGTTCATTCAGCTCGATTGATGATGCAGTTGAAGTTAGTGAAGATATCTGGGGCGGCGAAGTTGGACTCTTTTTTGTTGTTCCACGAGGACTTCAGCTGCCAAGAGATACTCCAGCACATTGTTCATATCATATTTTTTTTTACGTGGGTGGTCAAATTCACATTGCCGCTTCTCGTAAGCTCTTAAAAAGGCGATGGTTTCACAATTCGTCCAAATTCTTCGCTTTTAATAAAAAATATTTTTGCAACTTAATTTATTAATAAAACGAAGTAGGTATATTTACATTTTATTTTCTTTTGCATTCATCTTTTGATTTTTGATACAAAATTAATTAGCTTTTAAACAGTTATTTATTATGACATTTCACGATTTGTTGTCTTTTTTTGCACAGTGCTGACAAAATGTACATAAGAAAATCAACTTCTGGTGTTCGGATTTAGAACTAATTCTTGGATCTTGAAATAGATCCCGATAGAAAACAGGATCCCGAATTTGTTTTTGTAATACATGTAAAAACTTAATCCAAATCCGGATCCCGATAGATTTGTGAATAATAAAACGCACCTATTATAAATCTTTGAGCGAAATCCTTTTTCTTCGTTAAAAATTCTGAGCTTTCCGAACATTCCGCAATTAAAAAATAATACAAATTAAATTCAGAAATCAAATTCCGACAGAGACAATTTAAAAAAAAGTCAGTTTGTTTCGAATGTTTTTGAACAAGTTTTCGAAGAGAGCACTCGTAACTTATGAGTGATCGGGAGAATAAATTTGCCAGACAATTATTTCGTGCGCTAATTTTTGACAGATAAGTTATGTACAGTTCGAAGAAAAATTTTGATTTCTAATCTGGAGCAGCGTACCTCTCGGCTAAAATGCTTGACAAAATTTTAGCTTGGCTAAATTTTGGAGAGAATTTTGTATGGGAGATAAAATTTAGCGCGATCTGCGTACCAGGCTTTAATGAAAATGGAATGTTGTTTAAAAGGTTTAAATATTTTTTTTTTCACTGTGACGTTTGTTTGGGAATAGAAAAAAAATATTATTTTTTTTTAATCTATAGGCATATTTGTATGTTGTTATGTTTGTGTATGTACGAGTACAAGTACTTATTTTCAGAAGTTTTGAGATTTGTTCTTTTGCTTTGACGTATTTTTGGGAATAGAAGAAAATATTTTTTTTAGAAATGTATGTATGTATGTATCTATGCAAGCATTTGTATTTGTAATTTTTAGGAAGTAAGGTCTATTAGCATCCTCAAACCCTAATAGAACTCATACAAACCGCTCTCAACAAGCTACTCAAATGGGCAGATCGCTGTGGACTATGTGTTAACCCCCACAAGACTGAACTAATCCTCTTCACAAGGAAATACAAAATTCCACAACTAGACCCTCCATCGGTCAAAGTTGTTCCACTTACTTTCTCAGATGAAGCTAAATACCTAGGTCTTATTTTAGATAAAAAGATACGTTGGAATTCTAATATACAGGAAAAAGTAAAATAAGCCACAGTAGCTCTCTTTTCTTGTAAGAAAGTCGTGGGGAACAAGTGGGGCTTGTCTCCACAAATCACTCACTGGCTGTATAATGCGGTCATTAGACCTATACAGACTTACGGGGTGACTGTATGGCGGATGGCCTAAGATAAAGCGACAAATCGCGATAAACTAAGCAAAGTGCAGCGTTCAGCATGTATGTACATCAGCGGGGCCCTCCGATCGACACCTTCCGCTGCACAAGACATATTTCTCAACCTCACACCCTTTGATATTTACAGCAAACAAATGGCCGCGAGCACAGCCGTACTTCTTAAAGCCATCTCTCAATGGACCAATAACTCTATTGGCCACATTCTGAATTTATTCGGAACTTTCCCAAGTCACTCCGACTACATCACTCCCTTGTTGGTTTTCGATAAAAACATTGAAGTCACCATTCCCTCAAGGTCAGCTTGGGAGGAAGGGGCTTTGATAGAAAATAAATCAGTACATCGGAGTGGGTGGTGGACTGTACTCAGATGGACCACTGACCTCTATAATGCACTGAATAGCGCACTCCCTACATTGTAAAACAGATTTTTTGACTCCAATTGAAGATGACAGATGGTGGGCAGCTTCATAATTTGACGTCTTCTTTTCACAAAAAAAAATATTGTGATGACAAAGAGGAAAACAAATGTGATTGAGTTTTTTATTATTTGCCAATGTAAATATTTATTATTAAAATTAAAATAATAAATTGAAAAAAAAAAAAAAAACAATTTAAAAGATTTCAAAATATGCGTTCATAACAGCACAAGTAAAAAAAATACATCGTAGGAATTCATTTGAGAAATATCGTTTGTATTTTGCATATATTTCAGGTCAACTCGAGTAATTTTTTTCGAATTATTGCTCTGGAGGAAAACATTTTGACACAGCGCTTTAAAGAATCAAAAGCAGATTCCAAAAAGGCATTGACTTACCAGATATGGACTGCTAGTAGCCAACTTCATTATGGTTCCACTTTTAAGCTTTCTTCCTAGTGACAATGCGCGATCAAAAGATGTCACTTAAAAAAAAGGAACTAATTTTTGACAATTCAACCCCAGCGGTTGTTGACAATTTAAAATGAATTGTCATTATTTTTTTCAATTTTGCAATTGCAATCAATTTGCACATTTAATCAAATTAAAAGGTATCTTTGGTTCTTGCATTAAACAAAATAAATTTAATTTTAATTTGAATCCCTTTATTTATACAGTTTTACATGTCACCACTTTGTCTTCGCCTTCCCGGAACTTTTTGTGCTGGCTGGGCCATGAAAGTACCAAATCGGAAAGCCGAAAGAGGCGTTGCAGGATAAGAAAAAAGCAAGGATTGCCTTCAGAAAGCAGAAACTGGCGACCAAAGGCGAATCCCAGAAAGAGAAGAAATCGAAAGCTGGAACCAAATTCCGTTTTGATCCGATTCCCTACGACGAGGACCAGTTCAAAGCAATTGTCAACAGCGAGAACATCAAGAAAATCGCCGAAGCCCTCAAAAACATAGTCGAAAAGGAAATGAAGACAAAAAAATCGTCGATCTTTGACGACTATCGCTACTTCCTGCAAGTAGCAAACTTCAAGATTCCCGATTCCCCCAAGAGAATGGTCAGACTGTGAGTATAGTTCGATGTATTCTAGAGAATACGGTGGCTAATTTCTTGATTTTTTTTAGACACCTGAAGCACTCGCTGGTGGGCAAGGATGACGATGTGCTCCTGGTAGTTGCTGATTTACAACGTGGTGGCAAAGTGGACTATTAGCCCACCGAGCATCACTATGAAGATCTGCTACGACAGAAGGGTATTGAGGGCATCACCGTCATGCCAATGAATCAACTGAAACAGGAATACAGCACTTTTGATCAGAGCAGGCGGCTAGGCGCTAGCTATGAGCACTACTTGTGCGAAGGGCTTATAATGGGTCATGTCGGCAAGCTGATCGGAAACGTAAGTTCTTCAAAAAAAAAACATGAATCCCCGTATTAAGTCTGATTTCTCTTAAAGTTGGGCCAAAAGACGAGGAACACCTTCCACCCTCTGAACCTCAATGAGGGCAAGGACATCAAGGCTGAGTTCGAGAAGTCGCTGAAAAAGATTGCTATGCGGCAGTTGACCAAATGTTCATTGCAGAGTATTCCTGTGGGACGCATAAGTTCACTGCAGAACAACTGGCCGAAAATATCGAACTGAAGAAGGTCTATCCGGGTGGATTGAGAAACATCCGTAACCTTCATCTGAAGATCGGCCTAACCGGAACGTTGACAAAGTCTGGTGTGGAGAAGAAGAGAAAGGTGCTAGAAATGAAAGCTGCCTTGAAGGCTGACGAAGGTGAGGAACCTGGTAAGAAATCAAAGAAAGCCAAAAAGGACAGCTCCGAGGACGGAAAAAAGAAGAAGGTCGAGAAATCAAAGGAACTTGACCTGCCGGAAAATGAAGAAGAAGACGATGATAATGAAGAAGAGGATGTTATTCAGATGGGACAAGGTTCTGATGATGATGAAACAGAAGACGATGAGATGGCAAATCTGGATGAGGAAGACACAGAAAGTAGAGCAGAGATTGTGGAAAGTTGATTTGTTGGCGAAGATGATGAAGAAAGTGAAGAAGACGATGAACAAGAGGTGAATCAGAGTGATGAAGATGATGACGACGAAGATGAGGATGATGATGATGAAAACGAAGATGATGATGAGGAGGAGACCGATTAGGTTAGCAAAATAGATTTTTGAAAATAACGCAGTTAAGGATTTATAAATAAATATTTTACGGTTGAATGAACTGTAAGACTAACGTGTTTTGGGTTTTTTCTTCTTTTCTTCTAAATTTACAACAGAAGATTGATTTAAAAATTGAATTAGAGTTTCAGCAACTAAAACCGAGTCTATCTATTACTGCGTTGGCGAAGATTGGGCTTTATAGGTCCTAGGCTTTTGAAAAACTCTGTTTTTGAAATCTATTAAGACCATCAAAAACAAATAAAAAATAAAATGCACGACTGCGTCGCATGAACTTGCTCCTATGTAATAGACTAGGAATTTTAAAAACGAATGTTATTAGAGAAAACTGTTCATAAGGATAAAATTAATTTTTAAATTCTTAGGAGACAAAAACAGAATGCTATCCAATTATGAATTCATGCAA
This sequence comes from Philhelius festivus, assembly GCA_963931855.1. NCBI lineage: Eukaryota > Metazoa > Arthropoda > Insecta > Diptera > Syrphidae > Philhelius > Philhelius festivus. Next base: position 157,755,171 of record OZ007554.1, read on the forward strand.
GAACAAAAATTATAAATCGTTGTAGCGGTTTCTTAAAAAAAAGCTTTGATATACAAACTTTTTAAAAGCTTTTCAAGAAAAAATTTTGGTACGCCAATTTCAAGCTTTTATTATTGTTCGAATAAAAATTAAATTTACAAAAAAAATATTGAGCCGTTTCTGAGATATCGAATTTTTAAAAAAAGAAAAAAATAGATTTTTTTTTTTTTCAAAAATTCAAAAAAATATTTATTTCAAGGTTTTGAAATGCAATATGTGTTTCAGACTTTTTAGAAGCTTCTCTATAAAAATTTTCATTAAGATCCGTTATGTGGATAATGAGAAATTCAAAATTCGAAAAAATGGTTCTATGGTAAGTACAAGCTGTAATATCTTATTTTAATTTTTTTTTTTATTAAATTAAAGATCATAAAAATTAATTGAAAGAAAAAAATTTTTATCAAAATTCTAGGCGCCTTTTTCGAGAAAAATACGATTTTTGAAAACCATTTTTTTTAAATTTTTTAACATTGTATGGTGGGTACCTTAATTTGCTTTAATGACAACCACTTTAACCTAACCTAATCTTCTTAAAGCCTAGTACGCAGATCGAGACTAGACAAATTTTATCTCTACAATAATAAGGACAATCAGCCGGATATGCTTTTTTTAGAATAACCAGAGTCTTAGATTGGTGATTTTCTTGATAGTAACCTCGGTTTAACATGCAGTCTCCGCTAGCGATGAAACCAGAGCATGCTTTAATTATCGCAGGTAGATACCGCCATCGCAGCTATATTTCCACAGCTTGCGATAGAAAGTATGCTCTCATCGCATACCATTCATCGCTTGCTTTATCGCAAGGAGAACTGTCATATTGTTCTGGCGTACCTAAATTTAATTTGAGTGAGTTTGAGTTTTTCGTTCGAAGAAAGCTTTTGCTTGAGATTTACGTTTTTCTTCCAAGTTTAAAAAATGTCTGATTTGAAATTGGCCATAGAACTCATTTATATTAATTCCTAATTTAAAAGCCTTTGTAATTTGATCCATTAAAATTATTCATTATACTAGAAATGTATGCGATGAAATGCCCAGTCAAAAAAAATTGGCTGTTCTTCTGCTCTCTGCTTTCTGCTTTGGCTATTGTGATTGCAATGGATTTAGCGCTGGTGAAGACAGCGTGTAACTATTCCGAGGTTGTCAAAATGTAAGTATGTATCTTTGAGTATATCTATATAATATGGAGGGCTCGTTTCTATTCCAAATGCGTGACTATCATAGGGGGCACTACTCAAATTTGTGTAAGACAAAGTTATTGCCGAGTGCTTCATATCACATGTGACGGAGAACTATATGCGAGGAGAAGGTAAGCACAAATCGGAGGATACGGCTGTATCCTTAACTTACAGAAAGTGAGACAGCGACCCCTATCACAACTTCAAGTACTACAATGCATTAGGGATAGGAACGAGCCCTCCATATTATATATACTCAAAGGTATGTATATATATTTAAACACGTCTTATATCGATTTCCTTTACACACTAGAAATTTCGATCCCTTGTCAAATTTTTTTTTTCGGTGTGCGTATTTCGCACACATGTAAATCCCTCTTCAAATACGCATTCGAATGATTTGATATCTGTCAAAAAAAATCGATTTTTTTGGTGTGAAGGAACGTAAAATCTGTCGAGGGATCGAAATCTTCACACAGAAATTGATTTCTCATGTGTAAAGGAAATCGACATTAATGATTTTGGAAATATCTGTCGAACCAGGTTTTTCGTCTCGATCCCCATCCCTCTCTCCTTAGGGGAGTTCACATTCTCAAATTTGTTTGACAAATATGGTTTGATAAATATTTGATGGCTTGAAAACATTTGCGTTCAAATTAGTCAAACATGCTGTCAAACATCACTTCTCATTAGAATTCTTACCATGGCGGAACAACTCAGGGCATAGATGAAATATTAGTTGAGCAAATTTACTACCCTTTTTATATTTGGAAGTCTGCAGAAAACTTATATTAATCTAATAAAATTTACCTGAATTACCGCTATTGCAAATATGACTTATATATATATTGATATTGATATATTTTCTTACGATATGCACAGCTCGAGAACTTCATTGAAAATGAAAATTGCTTGTGGCTTGACAAGCATGCGTTCACATTGTCAAATATGCTTGTCAAACCAGAAAAATATCAAAATCATTGACTTATTATACATGGACTGCCAGAGCCCAACTTCACGATGGTTCATCCTAAAACTATACGGAACTAGGGCTCTTGGTGCAAACTCGGAAAACATAGTGTAACTTTTGGTTTTGGTATTTGATATATCAATTTTTGACATAATTGAGTTTGTAAAGGGTGTTGAGCGGGAATTGTTTAAGTTTATTATTAAATAAAAACTTGAGGGCTATTTTCATGCTTTATTTGCCGATTTAAGAGTCATATGTTACGTAGGTCGTCATATACCTCATAATGTTCTATAATCTTTTATTGATATTATAAAATTTACCAATCAATCAATAGTAGATCTTAGCGTAAGAACATTACAGACACATGGGTGTATAATATCTCGCACTTAAAGATAGGGAACACAGACTTATAAACATACATAGCTTCATATGTTTAAGGTGTTTAAACGAAGATATTAGTATATGAATTCACATAATAGGACTCAAAAGGTTGGACTTACATGACAACTTACTAACTTGAGGACGGAAAGATTTTGGCGGGATTATGAAAGTAGCCCATTGAAGTGGAAAAGTTTTTTTGTCCCGAGTTATTTTTGATTGTTATTTGCAGTAGATGTGGGCTTCAGGTTGATTTGAGGACCTGAAAAAAAAGAAGAATAAGAGAAAATAAGAAGAAAATAAAGATTAGGATTTTGTCGCTTGAGATTGGTTCTTGGGTGGCTATGTTCATACATATGTCGTTTCAAAATGAAAATGCCCAGAATCATTCTCAGCGACAAGTAATGACTATCCTTATGATTAGTTGTATCGCATTTAGGAGGTGTCTATGGATCGTGGGGTAGCTAAAGAAAAAAGAAAAGAAAAGATAAGTTTTAGCCAAGCAAGAAATGTAAATGTAAATGTAAACAAACTTACCTTTCGGTGTTTTACATGTTTGTTTGTTGCTCAGTGTTCTGTAGGGGTGGCCAGGAGTTCATTGCCCTGGTGGAGGTTCCATCTCAGGTTGTTTGTTTGATTTTTATTTAGTTTTTTTGTTAATTATTTGTTTCTTATTATCAATTATAATAGAATTAAATATACAATAGATACACAAAATTTTGAACTAGTGTTTATTTAAATTTTTTTTTTTTTTTTTTTTTTTATTTCCAAAAATTTTCACAACTTTTATTTAATATTTAATTGTTTTTGCGACGCCCGAAGATGGAGGTAAACTCCGAAACGCGTCGCAAAAACAATTAAATATTAAATAAAAGTTGTGAAAATTTTTGGAAATAAAAAAAAAAAAAAAAAAAAAAAAAAAAAATTTAAATAAACACTAGTTCAAAATTTTGTGTATCTATTGTATATTTAATTCTATTTTAATATTTTAATATTTTAATCAATTATAAACATTTTTAGACACAATATTTGTTTTCACTCTTAGTAAGGTTTGATGAAATGTCAAACAGAAGCCAAGATTTAACGACAACAACAACATTAACGAAATTAGGCAGCGCGATCGTTTGGCTAATAGAGGAAGCCTTTAGGTAAGACACTTAGAAAGTACGAAACAGTACGTAAAAGAAAATCTGTGATAGTTATTTGTGCAATATTATTTATATAGGTAGGTTAAATGAGAGTTAGACTGATTAGGATAGTTTTATTGGTAATATAGTTAGTTTAAGTAAGTGTATTTTGATTGTAACAACATTATATTAAATATGAAATAATACTAAGTAGTGGATAAAGCTTACGATATCCCGATAGTACTAGGTAAATCCAAGGGCGACAGCCATGACTAGTGTAAGTACTAGATTAGAGACTGGAAAAAGTTTAATCGTTCCAGTCAAAAGAACGAAGAAAGAAAGTTTAAGGAGAAGATAGAAATTAGGCTAATAGGTCAATGAACTGTCTTATGTAATAGGAATTTTGCTGTCATACTGAAAGTGAAAGTTCTTATGCAATCTTCTCGAGATCGGTAGTCACAGTATGGTTTGAGATTAGTACACCGGGATTAAAGAATTCAGTTTGTGTGACAAAGTTCATAATTTTTTTTTATAAATCTTTAAAGACAATAAGAAAAAAAAAAAAGGAGAAATACGTGTATTGCCCTAAATTATAATTATTGATTCAGAGGTGAAAATTTGAAAATATAGTGTAATTGGATTTTTACTTAAGTTAATAAATTTTAGATCTATACTTATGTATGATAACTAAATTTTCCAAGGAAAACGAAGTTAAGTTAGCAAATATTTAGCTAAATACATTCAAAAGCAGAGGTAATTAGTAATGAAGATACAATAAAGTAATAGCTATAAAAAGGTTCAAAATTTCCTCAGGTTAAGGGTTGGAAAAGTCTTTTGCGTATATATATATGTACGTAGTTTTACATAGAACATATCGATATACATATATCTGCTTGATAATTGGAATTGACCTTTAGTTCCCGATCAAGTTTCTGGACACTTCAGAGTAAAATAAAGTGAATGAGACCCAGTATATTGTAAATACTTACACAGATAGATTCTGCGGAAAAGGGATTCCTGCTCCTGCTGTAAGCCTATTCAACACCAGGACAAAGAAAGAGGTGTCTTCGTAATTTTTTTTGGAACTACACTGAAGTTTTTTTTTATTTATTCGTGAATTTTTTTTTTAATAATTTTTGAGTTACTTTCTTGAATTTTGATTTTTGAGTATTTACCTAACTTAGTTAATTTACCTGTACAAAAAGGACATCAAAAACGAAAATCACAAAGTGAAACAAATAGTATAGAATAATATCTGCGTGATTGTGAACTTATATATATGTATTATATAGTTATATATAGATGTTATAAAGAGTGTTTCGAGTTTGAAGGCTTTAAATTGGAAGCCTCTCTACTTAACTCATCATCAGGAACGTGCTGCCGGCAGAACTTCGTGGGATGAAAAGTGAGTAACCTTTTTTTTTACAACCTAAAATTCTACACATACAAAATATACCTATATGTAGATATACATATATGTAAGAATTGAACCACGGGAAATAAGGCAAACATAGTGGAAAATAAAATATCATATTTGGTCGATTTGTTTCACATTTCATTTTCTTATTGATATAAATCCTTTTTAATTGAATTTTCTTTTTTATTTTTCATAAATTTTAATCTTTTTTATATACTTTTTACTACGGCCTATGGCCAATATTAAAACAATTAAATTTTTGTATTTTTGAATTTTAAAATTGCGTTGTTTTGATTACATCATGATGTGCTAATTTTCTCTTGCGGCAGTGTGTAGAGGCCAGGCCAGGCCGGCTTTCTGGAAGAGTGTAAAAAGAGACAAAATGACTTAACGTGACGAATTACGAACTTTTGGTACTAGTACGCAACGCTACGGACATTTACCATGACTTACCAAGACGAATTACGAACCTTTTGGGAACTAGAAAGCTACGATACGAACATCTACCTTAACTTGACACAACGAGTTTGAACTTTTGGGACCAGGGACACAACAATATATACTATGACATAAGGTGACTAGGAAAATATAACGATACGTACTTTTGACTACAATAGGATTATGACTGGAGGTTACGTTAGGGGCTATCTCCACAGATTTCGGCCAAGGAGATAGCAACGGTTGTATCTTAGATACAAGGGTGGGATGGCTGACCTTTGACACTAACATCTGTCAATGCTTTTGACGATCGGATGAACCACTGTATGGGGGAGACAGTGGGGTTGAGTTCGAATCTTTTTTGGAAAGAAGATTGTTTTGGTTAGATTTAGATTAGATTAGTTTAGGTTTAGGAACAAAAGACATTCTAATTAAAGAATTTCTTTATATCTAAAAGGATATACATTTAGTGAATAGGGTTTTAGATGTAGTTAGAATTAAGATACTCAATCTTCTGTTCCAAGGGATATCGACTCAAACCTCATCCTTTCTCACATATAGTGGCATAGGTCACTAGATTTGTGTAAATCCTTTTTTAATTATTCCTGTCATATACTATATCCTTTCCCCTTCCCTTCCCTTTTCCTTTAACAAGGCATGGAAATTTTGTTTGCTGAGTGAGAGATACTTGGAGAGGGGCAAGAACCACCCCCATCCTTCGAGCTAGGCCGAGCGAAGAGAAAGCATGCCGCCGCCCTTCTCCAATATCAAAGTAACACCCCCGTGGTAAAGCTCAACTCGCAACAATGGCGCCCAACGTATTCGAACGGCTTTGAGATACATTGTAACTTCAAGGAGATGATTTTGCTCTGTCAATTTCATCCCCTTGGACTTATAATGATAAATATTGAGCCGTTTCTGAGATATCGAATTTTTAAAAAAAGAAAAAAATAGATTTTTTTTTTCAAAAATTCAAAAAAATATTTATTTCAAGGTTTTGAAATGCAATATGTGTTTCAGACTTTTTAGAAGCTTCTCTATAAAAATTTTCATTAAGATCCGTTATGTGGATAATGAGAAATTCAAAATTCGAAAAAATGGTTCTATGGTAAGTACAAGCTGTAATATCTTATTTTAATTTTTTTTTTATTAAATTAAAGATCATAAAAATTAATTGAAAGAAAAAAATTTTTATCAAAATTCTAGGCGCCTTTTTCGAGAAAAATACGATTTTTGAAAACCATTTTTTTTTAATTTTTTAACATTGTATGGTGGGTACCTTAATTTGCTTTAATGACAACCACTTTAACCTAACCTAATCTTCTTAAAGCCTAGTACGCAGATCGAGACTAGACAAATTTTATCTCTACAATAATAAGGACAATCAGCTGGATATGCTTTTTTTAGAATAACCAGAGTCTTAGATTGGTGATTTTCTTGATAGTAACCTCGGTTTAACATGCAGTCTCCGCTAGCGATGAAACCAGAGCATGCTTTAATTATCGCAGGTAGATACCGCCATCGCAGCTATATTTCCACAGCTTGCGATAGAAAGTATGCTCTCATCGCATACCATTCATCGCTTGCTTTATCGCAAGGAGAACTGTCATATTGTTCTGGCGTACCTAAATTTAATTTGAGTGAGTTTGAGTTTTTCGTTCGAAGAAAGCTTTTGCTTGAGATTTACGTTTTTCTTCCAAGTTTAAAAAATGTCTGATTTGAAATTGGCCATAGAACTCATTTATATTAATTCCTAATTTAAAAGCCTTTGTAATTTGATCCATTAAAATTATTCATTATACTAGAAATGTATGCGATGAAATGCCCAGTCAAAAAAAAATTGGCTGTTCTTCTGCTCTCTGCTTTCTGCTTTGGCTATTGTGATTGCAATGGATTTAGCGCTGGTGAAGACAGCGTGTAACTATTCCGAGGTTGTCAAAATGTAAGTATGTATCTTTGAGTATATCTATATAATATGGAGGGCTCGTTTCTATTCCAAATGCGTGACTATCATAGGGGGCACTACTCAAATTTGTGTAAGACAAAGTTATTGCCGAGTGCTTCATATCACATGTGACGGAGAACTATATGCGAGGAGAAGGTAAGCACAAATCGGAGGATACGGCTGTATCCTTAACTTACAGAAAGTGAGACAGCGACCCCTATCACAACTTCAAGTACTACAATGCATTAGGGATAGGAACGAGCCCTCCATATTATATATACTCAAAGGTATGTATATATATTTAAACACGTCTTATATCGATTTCCTTTACACACTAGAAATTTCGATCCCTTGTCAAATTTTTTTTTTCGGTGTGCGTATTTCGCACACATGTAAATCCCTCTTCAAATACGCATTCGAATGATTTGATATCTGTCAAAAAAAATCGATTTTTTTGGTGTGAAGGAACGTAAAATCTGTCGAGGGATCGAAATCTTCACACAGAAATTGATTTCTCATGTGTAAAGGAAATCGACATTAATGATTTTGGAAATATCTGTCGAACCAGGTTTTTCGTCTCGATCCCCATCCCTCTCTCCTTAGGGGAGTTCACATTCTCAAATTTGTTTGACAAATATGGTTTGATAAATATTTGATGGCTTGAAAACATTTGCGTTCACATTAGTCAAACATGCTGTCAAACATCACTTCTCATTAGAATTCTTACCATGGCGGAACAACTCAGGGCATAGATGAAATATTAGTTGAGCAAATTTACTACCCTTTTTATATTTGGAAGTCTGCAGAAAACTTATATTAATCTAATAAAATTTACCTGAATTACCGCTATTGCAAATATGACTTATATATATATTGATATTGATATATTTTCTTACGATATGCACAGCTCGAGAACTTCATTGAAAATGAAAATTGCTTGTGGCTTGACAAGCATGCGTTCACATTGTCAAATATGCTTGTCAAACCAGAAAAATATCAAAATCATTGACTTATTATACATGGACTGCCAGAGCCCAACTTCACGATGGTTCATCCTAAAACTATACGGAACTAGGGCTCTTGGTGCAAACTCGGAAAACATAGTGTAACTTTTGGTTTTGGTATTTGATATATCAATTTTTGACATAATTGAGTTTGTAAAGGGTGTTGAGCGGGAATTGTTTAAGTTTATTATTAAATAAAAACTTGAGGGCTATTTTCATGCTTTATTTGCCGATTTAAGAGTCATATGTTACGTAGGTCGTCATATACCTCATAATGTTCTATAATCTTTTATTGATATTATAAAATTTACCAATCAATCAATAGTAGATCTTAGCGTAAGAACATTACAAACACATGGGTGTATAATATCTCGCACTTAAAGATAGGGAACACAGACTTATAAACATACATAGCTTCATATGTTTAAGGTGTTTAAACGAAGATATTAGTATATGAATTCACATAATAGGACTCAAAAGGTTGGACTTACATGACAACTTACTAACTTGAGGACGGAAAGATTTTGGCGGGATTATGAAAGTAGCCCATTGAAGTGGAAAAGTTTTTTTGTCCCGAGTTATTTTTGATTGTTATTTGCAGTAGATGTGGGCTTCAGGTTGATTTGAGGACCTGAAAAAAAAGAAGAATAAGAGAAAATAAGAAGAAAATAAAGATTAGGATTTTGTCGCTTGAGATTGGTTCTTGGGTGGCTATGTTCATACATATGTCGTTTCAAAATGAAAATGCCCAGAATCATTCTCAGCGACAAGTAATGACTATCCTTATGATTAGTTGTATCGCATTTAGGAGGTGTCTATGGATCGAGGGGTAGCTAAAGAAAAAAGAAAAGAAAAGATAAGTTTTAGCCAAGCAAGAAATGTAAATGTAAATGTAAACAAACTTACCTTTCGGTGTTTTACATGTTTGTTTGTTGCTCAGTGTTCTGTAGGGGTGGCCAGGAGTTCATTGCCCTGGTGGAGGTTCCATCTCAGGTTGTTTGTTTGATTTTTATTTAGTTTTTTTGTTAATTATTTGTTTCTTATTATCAATTATAATAGAATTAAATATACAATAGATACACAAAATTTTGAACTAGTGTTTATTTAAATTTTTTTTTTTTTTTTTTTTTATTTCCAAAAATTTTCACAACTTTTATTTAATATTTAATTGTTTTTGCGACGCCCGAAGATGGAGGTAAACTCCGAAACGCGTCGCAAAAACAATTAAATATTAAATAAAAGTTGTGAAAATTTTTGGAAATAAAAAAAAAAAAAAAAAAAAAAAAAAAAAATTTAAATAAACACTAGTTCAAAATTTTGTGTATCTATTGTATATTTAATTCTATTTTAATATTTTAATATTTTAATCAATTATAAACATTTTTAGACACAATATTTGTTTTCACTCTTAGTAAGGTTTGATGAAATGTCAAACAGAAGCCAAGATTTAACGACAACAACAACATTAACGAAATTAGGCAGCGCGATCGTTTGGCTAATAGAGGAAGCCTTTAGGTAAGACACTTAGAAAGTACGAAACAGTACGTAAAAGAAAATCTGTGATAGTTATTTGTGCAATATTATTTATATAGGTAGGTTAAATGAGAGTTAGACTGATTAGGATAGTTTTATTGGTAATATAGTTAGTTTAAGTAAGTGTATTTTGATTGTAACAACATTATATTAAATATGAAATAATACTAAGTAGTGGATAAAGCTTACGATATCCCGATAGTACTAGGTAAATCCAAGGGCGACAGCCATGACTAGTGTAAGTACTAGATTAGAGACTGGAAAAAGTTTAATCGTTCCAGTCAAAAGAACGAAGAAAGAAAGTTTAAGGAGAAGATAGAAATTAGGCTAATAGGTCAATGAACTGTCTTATGTAATAGGAATTTTGCTGTCATACTGAAAGTGAAAGTTCTTATGCAATCTTCTCGAGATCGGTAGGCACAGTATGGTTTGAGATTAGTACACCGGGATTAAAGAATTCAGTTTGTGTGACAAAGTTCATAATTTTTTTTTATAAATCTTTAAAGACAATAAGAAAAAAAAAAAAGGAGAAATACGTGTATTGCCCTAAATTATAATTATTGATTCAGAGGTGAAAATTTGAAAATATAGTGTAATTGGATTTTTACTTAAGTTAATAAATTTTAGATCTATACTTATGTATGATAACTAAATTTTCCAAGGAAAACGAAGTTAAGTTAGCAAATATTTAGCTAAATACATTCAAAAGCAGAGGTAATTAGTAATGAAGATACAATAAAGTAATAGCTATAAAAAGGTTCAAAATTTCCTCAGGTTAAGGGTTGGAAAAGTCTTTTGCGTATATATATATGTACGTAGTTTTACATAGAACATATCGATATACATATATCTGCTTGATAATTGGAATTGACCTTTAGTTCCCGATCAAGTTTCTGGACACTTCAGAGTAAAATAAAGTGAATGAGACCCAGTATATTGTAAATACTTACACAGATAGATTCTGCGGAAAAGGGATTCCTGCTCCTGCTGTAAGCCTATTCAACACCAGGACAAAGAAAGAGGTGTCTTCGTAATTTTTTTTGGAACTACACTGAAGTTTTTTTTTATTTATTCGTGAATTTTTTTTTTAATAATTTTTGAGTTACTTTCTTGAATTTTGATTTTTGAGTATTTACCTAACTTAGTTAATTTACCTGTACAAAAAGGACATCAAAAACGAAAATCACAAAGTGAAACAAATAGTATAGAATAATATCTGCGTGATTGTGAACTTATATATATGTATTATATAGTTATATATAGATGTTATAAAGAGTGTTTCGAGTTTGAAGGCTTTAAATTGGAAGCCTCTCTACTTAACTCATCATCAGGAACGTGCTGCCGGCAGAACTTCGTGGGATGAAAAGTGAGTAACCTTTTTTTTTACAACCTAAAATTCTACACATACAAAATATACCTATATGTAGATATACATATATGTAAGAATTGAACCACGGGAAATAAGGCAAACATAGTGGAAAATAAAATATCATATTTGGTCGATTTGTTTCACATTTCATTTTCTTATTGATATAAATCCTTTTTAATTGAATTTTCTTTTTTATTTTTCATAAATTTTAATCTTTTTTATATACATTTTACTACGGCCTATGGCCAATATTAAAACAATTAAATTTTTGTATTTTTGAATTTTAAAATTGCGTTGTTTTGATTACATCATGATGTGCTAATTTTCTCTTGCGGCAGTGTGTAGAGGCCAGGCCAGGCCGGCTTTCTGGAAGAGTGTAAAAAGAGACAAAATGACTTAACGTGACGAATTACGAACTTTTGGTACTAGTACGCAACGCTACGGACATTTACCATGACTTACCAAGACGAATTACGAACCTTTTGGGAACTAGAAAGCTACGATACGAACATCTACCTTAACTTGACACAACGAGTTTGAACTTTTGGGACCAGGGACACAACAATATATACTATGACATAAGGTGACTAGGAAAATATAACGATACGTACTTTTGACTACAATAGGATTATGACTGGAGGTTACGTTAGGGGCTATCTCCACAGATTTCGGCCAAGGAGATAGCAACGGTTGTATCTTAGATACAAGGGTGGGATGGCTGACCTTTGACACTAACATCTGTCAATGCTTTTGACGATCGGATGAACCACTGTATGGGGGAGACAGTGGGGTTGAGTTCGAATCTTTTTTGGAAAGAAGATTGTTTTGGTTAGATTTAGATTAGATTAGTTTAGGTTTAGGAACAAAAGACATTCTAATTAAAGAATTTCTTTATATCTAAAAGGATATACATTTAGTGAATAGGGTTTTAGATGTAGTTAGAATTAAGATACTCAATCTTCTGTTCCAAGGGATATCGACTCAAACCTCATCCTTTCTCACATATAGTGGCATAGGTCACTAGATTTGTGTAAATCCTTTTTTAATTATTCCTGTCATATACTATATCCTTTCCCCTTCCCTTCCCTTTTCCTTTAACAAGGCATGGAAATTTTGTTTGCTGAGTGAGAGATACTTGGAGAGGGGCAAGAACCACCCCCATCCTTCGAGCTAGGCCGAGCGAAGAGAAAGCATGCCGCCGCCCTTCTCCAATATCAAAGTAACACCCCCGTGGTAAAGCTCAACTCGCAACAATGGCGCCCAACGTATTCGAACGGCTTTGAGATACATTGTAACTTCAAGGAGATGATTTTGCTCTGTCAATTTCATCCCTTGGACTTATAATGATAAATATTGAGCCGTTTCTGAGATATCGAATTTTTAAAAAAAGAAAAAAATAGATTTTTTTTTTCAAAAATTCAAAAAAATATTTATTTCAAGGTTTTGAAATGCAATATGTGTTTCAGACTTTTTAGAAGCTTCTCTATAAAAATTTTCATTAAGATCCGTTATGTGGATAATGAGAAATTCAAAATTCGAAAAAATGGTTCTATGGTAAGTACAAGCTGTAATATCTTAATTTAATTTTTTTTTTATTAAATTAAAGATCATAAAAATTAATTGAAAGAAAAAAATTTTTATCAAAATTCTAGGCGCCTTTTTCGAGAAAAATACGATTTTTGAAAACCATTTTTTTTTAAATTTTTTAACATTGTATGGTGGGTACCTTAATTTGCTTTAATGACAACCACTTTAACCTAACCTAATCTTCTTAAAGCCTAGTACGCAGATCGAGACTAGACAAATTTTATCTCTACAATAATAAGGACAATCAGCTGGATATGCTTTTTTTAGAATAACCAGAGTCTTAGATTGGTGATTTTCTTGATAGTAACCTCGGTTTAACATGCAGTCTCCGCTAGCGATGAAACCAGAGCATGCTTTAATTATCGCAGGTAGATACCGCCATCGCAGCTATATTTCCACAGCTTGCGATAGAAAGTATGCTCTCATCGCATACCATTCATCGCTTGCTTTATCGCAAGGAGAACTGTCATATTGTTCTGGCGTACCTAAATTTAATTTGAGTGAGTTTGAGTTTTTCGTTCGAAGAAAGCTTTTGCTTGAGATTTACGTTTTTCTTCCAAGTTTAAAAAATGTCTGATTTGAAATTGGCCATAGAACTCATTTATATTAATTCCTAATTTAAAAGCCTTTGTAATTTGATCCATTAAAATTATTCATTATACTAGAAATGTATGCGATGAAATGCCCAGTCAAAAAAAATTGGCTGTTCTTCTGCTCTCTGCTTTCTGCTTTGGCTATTGTGATTGCAATGGATTTAGCGCTGGTGAAGACAGCGTGTAACTATTCCGAGGTTGTCAAAATGTAAGTATGTATCTTTGAGTATATCTATATAATATGGAGGGCTCGTTTCTATTCCAAATGCGTGACTATCATAGGGGGCACTACTCAAATTTGTGTAAGACAAAGTTATTGCCGAGTGCTTCATATCACATGTGACGGAGAACTATATGCGAGGAGAAGGTAAGCACAAATCGGAGGATACGGCTGTATCCTTAACTTACAGAAAGTGAGACAGCGACCCCTATCACAACTTCAAGTACTACAATGCATTAGGGATAGGAACGAGCCCTCCATATTATATATACTCAAAGGTATGTATATATATTTAAACACGTCTTATATCGATTTCCTTTACACACTAGAAATTTCGATCCCTTGTCAAATTTTTTTTTTCGGTGTGCGTATTTCGCACACATGTAAATCCCTCTTCAAAAACGCATTCGAATGATTTGATATCTATATTTTTTTGGTGTGAAGGAACGTAAAATCTGTCGAGGGATCGAAATCTTCACACAGAAATTGATTTCTCATGTGTAAAGGAAATCGACATTACGCCGCACCTCCATTAGCAATATTTATTTCTGACATTATATCAGACACTATATCTGAAGTTTATATTTCTTTAACTCTGTGGGCAAATGATGTCGTGATTATTCATTCCTCGCCATAATCTCAGCAGGTTAGTCACGTCGTTTGATTTTAGCGATAAACGCAATGGAACAACTGGAAGAGGTAAGACGGGAAGAATACAAAAGGAAGCACAGGTTTTGGGTCAATCCATTTTTGAGCAAAAGAGATTTGCACGACCTTGAAGAACATTTGCTCCGAGACATAATTGAGTAGTCCCACAAGCATGAAAAGTCTCTGAATGCCCTAACTAATTTTTCAGTTTTCAGTTCAGTTTCAGTTCAATTTTTATTTTTTCTTCATCTTCAATTTGTTAACATACATCATATTGAAACTAACAATAAAGATCTGAGTCTAACATAGCTAATTATAAATAACATAATATTAGATATATGTATATTGTAAGTGTTTTTCCAAAAAAAAAAAAATTTTGAAGAAGAAAAGATACACTCTGTTGTCCTATGACAAGTGTCGAGTGCATCTTAGTATATAATATACTTTTTTTTTTTTTTTTTTTTAATATAATTTAAAATAAATAGCATATAAAAATACAATTTCAAATTATGCCTTACAAATAAATATTGTTGTGGGGTAGAATATCAAAAAACAATATAAAAGAGTAAAAATAATATGAAAATGATTAAAAAAACATACATAATTAGGTACTTCATTTAGACTAATAATGAGATTATGTTGTTGATATCATCAAAATCAAAGTTAAATAGCCATTTCTTAATTTTTGCATTAAAGGAAAATAAAGAACGAGTGGAACGAATTTCAAAGGGAAGAGCATTATACAATCTAGGAGCTATTGACGTGTAAAATTTAAAAAAGTGCTGAGTATTATGGACTGGAATAAAAGCAAGATCTCTCTCACTGCTACGTAAAGAGTAAGCAGATAAATTTCGATTAAAAAGATAACCACTTCGTAAAAAAAAAATTTTTAAAACTTTGTAAAAGTAAAGATGTTTTAAAGGTAGAATTTTTGAGCTGAGAAATAAGGAAAAGCTATGTTCAAGTCTTCTTTTTTTCCAAATAATTCTTAATATATGCTTTTGAGATATGATCAAGGGCTGTAGATAGTTTTTAAATGTACCACCCCAACAAACTATTCCATATTGGAGTTTGGATTGAACCAATCCATAGTAAATGGTTTCTAGAAGTTTTCTAGAACAGAGTTTTCTTAAGTGGTACATTATATATGTGGCAGATTGTAAATATTTCTTAACGAACATAGTATGAGCTTTCCAAGTCATATTATTATCAATAGTTAAGCCAAGGTACTTAAATTGACTAACATTTGCAATTAGGAAACAATTTGATGAACAGCCCACTTCAGCTTTAAAAGTAATAGGTTCCAAAGATGCAGAACAAGTATCAGAACTAAACGATGTATTTTTGCAATCACAGCTATGATGAATTATTTGAGGAGGACTAATTTGAAGTAAAGGTAAGTTGAAAAACATTACTTTTGTTTTTTCACTAATGACAAGTTTATGAACTCCTAGCCAATGTCTTATAGCATCTAAGTCATGATTTATGTCAGCAATCAAGTTCAAAACGGATAAGCTGGAATAGGCACAGGCTATATCATCAGCAAAACCTGTAATATTGCCTTTCAGATTTAGCCTAAATATAGAGTTAATATAAATCAGAAAGAGTATTGGGCCCAAGACAGAGCCTTGGGGAACCCCAATATTTATATTTAGACTTTCACTTAACATCTCACCAATTTTCACCTTTTGTTTTCTACCTTGAAGAAATGATGAAAACCATTTCAAAATAAAGCCCCTGAATCCAACTTTTTCTAATTTTGTTAACATAATATTATGGTCTATTGTATCAAAAGCTTTTTTTATATCAATAAATAAGGCTGCAGTGGGTTTTTTAATGTTCATACTCTCATAGATGTGTGTACAAAAGTTTAGCAGAGCATCTTCAGTCGATTTACCTGCTCTAAATCCAAATTGATTTGAACTAAAAAACGATATACTTTCAAGATAGGTTATAACTCTACTTTTCACAACTTTCTCAAAGATTTTCGAAAAAACAGGTAGGAGAGAAATAGGTCTATAATTCTCGATACACTTTCTATCACCTTTTTTGTATATGGGAATTACTTCAGCTATTTTTAAATTGGTTGGGAATTGACCATGAAAAATACTATTATTAAATACATGCGTTAAAACATCAACTATATTTAAGCAAATCTTTTTTATAAAATTATTCGAAAAACTATATAAAGTGTTCGAATCCGAATTGTCCAATACCATTATAGTTTTATAAACCTCAAAAGAAGAGATTGGTTCGAAGTAGAAACTATTTGAATAAGATCCTTCATTGAAACAACTATCAGGGCAAATATTGGAAGTATCGTTGAAACCAGCTTCAGAAAGAGTGTCCAAAGCTATGCCAACAAAATATTCATTAAATAGTTTAGCAATATCCGAATGATCAACAATATTCAAATTTCCATAAATCAGGTTAATTGCAGGACCAGAAGCCGTATTTTTATCGAATATTTCATTGACTATCTTCCATTCTTTTCTTATGTTGCCTCGGGCTTTATGGAATTCATTGACATAGAAATTTTCTTTGCAAACAGGAACCTCAATAGAAATCTCTTTGCATAAAAGCTCATAGTCTCTACGAAAATTTAAATTATTAGGATATTTTTTACACTTCAACCATAAGCTATTTTTTATATTTATCTTTTTTAAAAGGTGGGTAGATATCCATGGTTTTATTTTATTAAATTTTTTCCTTCTGGAATCAAAAGTTTCTGAACTTTGCACAACATGACCATTAAGCGTATTTACAAATTTATCAAAAGCTAGAGAGGGATCAGACTCACCATAGACTTCTAGCCAGTTCTCTTGAATCAAACGCGAATTAAGTACATCAAAATTTGTTCTAGAAATGGTCCTAAAAGGAATTTGGTTTAATGTATGGCTTTTTTTCAAGTTTAAAAAGTTAAAAAATAGGCAAGTCATACAGTGATCAGAAATCTTCAACTCAGATAAAGAACTAATGAGAGATATGTTAGCCTTAAGGTCAAGTCTAGCGAAAATGTGATCAATACAGGTCTTAGACATAGATGTAATCCTGGTTGGTTCTTCAATACAGGATTCTAAACCATTGGATGCCAATAATGATTTATATTTTTCAACAGAAGAGGACTCTGTTAAAATATCAATATTTATATCACCTAAAACAAAAAAGTTCTTAGCATTATGATTGTTAAGGATGCTCGAAAGCTCATCAATAAACACATCTTCACTAATAAAATGAAATCTATATAAACATATAAACACTAATTTGCAAGAATTAATAGTGAGAGAAACCTTAAGCATATCACAACTTAATAGATCAAAATTAAAATACTCACAATTTATACTTTCTTTAATAAACACGGCAACACCACCAGACGCATATGAATTATTACACTTCGCATACATGTTATAACCGGGAATATTAAAAAATTCTTTTTCATGATCAAAAATCCATATTTCAGTTAGAAAAATTAAGTCAGGCTTGTTAACAAAGGATTCATAGTGAACTAGAAATAAATCAAAATTCTTTCTCAGACTTCGGATATTTTGTTGAACGATAAAAAAATTATTATTATAATTATTGGAATGAAAAACACTTTTATGAAGTTCTCTATCAAATAAGCAAAAGGGAGAAACTAACGAAGAAACATTAAGAGAAATACCAAAATTATTGATCATTACTAAATTATTTTATTGAAATCTTCAAAAGAAGATATACGAATGGTTTTTCCTCCTTCTTGTTTCTTCATTAAAATGACTCCTCTTTTTATCCATAAATATAAATAACTTTTTTCCTTTTTTATCTGTCTAGCTTTGTTAAACAAGATTCTATTAAAACTAGTGAGTGTTTCATTGATAAATATTGGTTTTTTGTCAAAATGTTCACCAAAAATACGAGATGTAAGTTGTTTTTTACGCTGAATAGAAAGAATCTTTTCCTTGCATTCCATAGTCTTAAATTTTACACACAGAATGTCCAGTGGTTTAGTTATTGTTGATGTAGAGCCGCAGTCGGTATTGTTCACGGTTTTGCCAGAGAACGATTTGACATAGCAATTTTTGATGTCATCAGCACTGATCTTCACATCCAAACCTTCAGCAAATAATTTAACTGCCGACGGCAATACACCTTGTTTGTTTACATCTGGTACACCCACAATGTCAATGCATTTGTTCAACGATTTTTGTTGTAAAAAATTTACTTTATTTTGTAATTTATCAACCTTGGTCAATAAAGTGCGATTATCTTCTTGAAGTACGCTTATAAGGGACAGTGCATTTTGGTTCATCTCTTTCAGAGAAATTATCTCTTTATTCATAGACAATATTTCTCTATAAACTACTTCTAGAGTGACCGGTTGGGAAATACCGCTGTGTGACGTCGCAGCATGCATTGGTTTGCTGATGAGTGGTAAAAAAGGCAACTCATTACCACTGCAGGTTGATGATTCAGATTGAAGATGCGGTGGTGGAGCAGATGATTTGGGCGAAGAAGGCAGTGGGAAGGATTGTTGGTTTCTATTATTTCTGTTTACGATGGGCTTTGAACTTTCGATGTAATTAGAAAAGACAATTTCTTCGGCTTTCGATATTGATGCTAGTGCTGGTGGAGTGGTAGGTAGCGGTGGAGTGTAGGGAAGATGTTGGTTGTGTTGAGATAATTGTTGGTGCGGAATATTCTTTGACATCGAAACAGACGGAGCGGGTGTTGAGAGTGAGTCTCCAACTGCAGCTTGAGGTGATGATGCTGGTGCTAGTGGAGTGGCAATTTGCGGTGGAGGGGTTGGAGGATTTTGGTTTTGAAGAACTATTTTTTGATGAGTATTGGTGTGTCCGTCTGAAGTAGACGGATTAGAAGGTGAAGGGGTTTTTGATATATTAACTTGCTTCAGTGTTGGAGAGTGACGAAGTGAATCTCTTCTCTTTTTATTACATTTTGGACAGATAAATGGAATGTTGTTTTTTTTCATAAAATCTCTGTCAGTTGGATTCAATTTAACACAGTTCAAATGAAAGTAACATTTACAATGATTACACAGAATCCTTAGATCCCGACCTCCAACTTTTTGATTGCAAACACAGTACATAATTAAGTTATTAGCTTTAAGATTTTAATAAATATGTATTGTAATAATTCTCGACACGATTGTACCCCACAACTTCACAAAGAGAACTAATTTAAAAAAAAATTATCAAAATACTTACTATCTTCAATGTTTAATTCTTTTAATGTTCATTTTGGCCTGCAAACAACCAAACAACATTATGTATGTACTTCAACAGACAGTAAATGGTAGAAAAATTGTATCTTGGCTTAACAGGACATAATTTCTATACGAAGTGAAAACATAACATGAGTTTGTCAATGAAATGAAGGAATGTTACATGAAAATGTGGGAATTGGTGTCAAGACTCGACGTCTTGTGAGAAATTTGTGTCTAGTGAAGTCACGAGTCACGAAACGTCAAAATTTATATCTGCATTTATTTCTTCTACGAAGACAAGAAATTAATGATTTTGGAAATATCTGTCGAACCAGGTTTTTCGTCTCGATCCCCATCCCTCTCTCCTTAGGGGAGTTCACATTCTCAAATTTGTTTGACAAATATGGTTTGATAAATATTTGATGGCTTGAAAACATTTGCGTTCACATTAGTCAAACATGCTGTCAAACATCACTTCTCATTAGAATTCTTACCATGGCGGAACAACTCAGGGCATAGATGAAATATTAGTTGAGCAAATTTACTACCCTTTTTATATTTGGAAGTCTGCAGAAAACTTATATTAATCTAATAAAATTTACCTGAATTACCGCTATTGCAAATATGACTTATATATATATTGATATTGATATATTTTCTTACGATATGCACAGCTCGAGAACTTCATTGAAAATGAAAATTGCTTGTGGCTTGACAAGCATGCGTTCACATTGTCAAATATGCTTGTCAAACCAGAAAAATATCAAAATCATTGACTTATTATACATGGACTGCCAGAGCCCAACTTCACGATGGTTCATCCTAAAACTATACGGAACTAGGGCTCTTGGTGCAAACTCGGAAAACATAGTGTAACTTTTGGTTTTGGTATTTGATATATCAATTTTTGACATAATTGAGTTTGTAAAGGGTGTTGAGCGGGAATTGTTTAAGTTTATTATTAAATAAAAACTTGAGGGCTATTTTCATGCTTTATTTGCCGATTTAAGAGTCATATGTTACGTAGGTCGTCATATACCTCATAATGTTCTATAATCTTTTATTGATATTATAAAATTTACCAATCAATCAATAGTAGATCTTAGCGTAAGAACATTACAGACACATGGGTGTATAATATCTCGCACTTAAAGATAGGGAACACAGACTTATAAACATACATAGCTTCATATGTTTAAGGTGTTTAAACGAAGATATTAGTATATGAATTCACATAATAGGACTCAAAAGGTTGGACTTACATGACAACTTACTAACTTGAGGACGGAAAGATTTTGGCGGGATTATGAAAGTAGCCCATTGAAGTGGAAAAGATTTTTTGTCCCGAGTTATTTTTGATTGTTATTTGCAGTAGATGTGGGCTTCAGGTTGATTTGAGGACCTGAAAAAAAAGAAGAATAAGAGAAAATAAGAAGAAAATAAAGATTAGGATTTTGTCGCTTGAGATTGGTTCTTGGGTGGCTATGTTCATACATATGTCGTTTCAAAATGAAAATGCCCATAATCATTCTCAGCGACAAGTAATGACTATCCTTATGATTAGTTGTATCGCATTTAGGAGGTGTCTATGGATCGAGGGGTAGCTAAAGAAAAAAGAAAAGAAAAGATAAGTTTTAGCCAAGCAAGAAATGTAAATGTAAATGTAAACAAACTTACCTTTCGGTGTTTTACATGTTTGTTTGTTGCTCAGTGTTCTGTAGGGGTGGCCAGGAGTTCATTGCCCTGGTGGAGGTTCCATCTCAGGTTGTTTGTTTGATTTTTATTTAGTTTTTTTGTTAATTATTTGTTTCGTATTATCAATTATAAACATTTTTAGACACAATATTTGTTTTCACTCTTAGTAAGGTTTGATGAAATGTCAAACAGAAGCCAAGATTTAACGACAACAACAACATTAACGAAATTAGGCAGCGCGATCGTTTGGCTAATAGAGGAAGCCTTTAGGTAAGACACTTAGAAAGTACGAAACAGTACGTAAAAGAAAATCTGTGATAGTTATTTGTGCAATATTATTTATATAGGTAGGTTAAATGAGAGTTAGACTGATTAGGATAGTTTTATTGGTAATATAGTTAGTTTAAGTAAGTGTATTTTGATTGTAACAACATTATATTAAATATGAAATAATACTAAGTAGTGGATAAAGCTTACGATATCCCGATAGTACTAGGTAAATCCAAGGGCGACAGCCATGACTAGTGTAAGTACTAGATTAGAGACTGGAAAAAGTTTAATCGTTCCAGTCAAAAGAACGAAGAAAGAAAGTTTAAGGAGAAGATAGAAATTAGGCTAATAGGTCAATGAACTGTCTTATGTAATAGGAATTTTGCTGTCATACTGAAAGTGAAAGTTCTTATGCAATCTTCTCGAGATCGGTAGTCACAGTATGGTTTGAGATTAGTACACCGGGATTAAAGAATTCAGTTTGTGTGACAAAGTTCATGATTTTTTTTTATAAATCTTTAAAGACAATAAGAAAAAAAAAAAGGAGAAATACGTGTATTGCCCTAAATTATAATTATTGATTCAGAGGTGAAAATTTGAAAATATAGTGTAATTGGATTTTTACTTAAGTTAATAAATTTTAGATCTATACTTATGTATGATAACTAAATTTTCCAAGGAAAACGAAGTTAAGTTAGCAAATATTTAGTTAAATACATTCAAAAGCAGAGGTAATTAGTAATGAAGATACAATAAAGTAATAGCTATAAAAAGGTTCAAAATTTCCTCAGGTTAAGGGTTGGAAAAGTCTTTTGCGTATATATATATGTACGTAGTTTTACATAGAACATATCGATATACATATATCTGCTTGATAATTGGAATTGACCTTTAGTTCCCGATCAAGTTTCTGGACACTTCAGAGTAAAATAAAGTGAATGAGACCCAGTATATTGTAAATACTTACACAGATAGATTCTGCGGAAAAGGGATTCCTGCTCCTGCTGTAAGCCTATTCAACACCAGGACAAAGAAAGAGGTGTCTTCGTAATTTTTTTTGGAACTACACTGAAGTTTTTTTTTATTTATTCGTGAATTTTTTTTTTAATAATTTTTGAGTTACTTTCTTGAATTTTGATTTTTGAGTATTTACCTAACTTAGTTAATTTACCTGTACAAAAAGGACATCAAAAACGAAAATCACAAAGTGAAACAAATAGTATAGAATAATATCTGCGTGATTGTGAACTTATATATATGTATTATATAGTTATATATAGATGTTATAAAGAGTGTTTCGAGTTTGAAGGCTTTAAATTGGAAGCCTCTCTACTTAACTCATCATCAGGAACGTGCTGCCGGCAGAACTTCGTGGGATGAAAAGTGAGTAACCTTTTTTTTTACAACCTAAAATTCTACACATACAAAATATACCTATATGTAGATATACATATATGTAAGAATTGAACCACGGGAAATAAGGCAAACATAGTGGAAAATAAAATATCATATTTGGTCGATTTGTTTCACATTTCATTTTCTTATTGATATAAATCCTTTTTAATTGAATTTTCTTTTTTATTTTTCATAAATTTTAATCTTTTTTATATACTTTTTACTACGGCCTATGGCCAATATTAAAACAATTAAATTTTTGTATTTTTGAATTTTAAAATTGCGTTGTTTTGATTACATCATGATGTGCTAATTTTCTCTTGCGGCAGTGTGTAGAGGCCAGGCCAGGCCGGCTTTCTGGAAGAGTGTAAAAAGAGACAAAATGACTTAACGTGACGAATTACGAACTTTTGGTACTAGTACGCAACGCTACGGACATTTACCATGACTTACCAAGACGAATTACGAACCTTTTGGGAACTAGAAAGCTACGATACGAACATCTACCTTAACTTGACACAACGAGTTTGAACTTTTGGGACCAGGGACACAACAATATATACTATGACATAAGGTGACTAGGAAAATATAACGATACGTACTTTTGACTACAATAGGATTATGACTGGAGGTTACGTTAGGGGCTATCTCCACAGATTTCGGCCAAGGAGATAGCAACGGTTGTATCTTAGATACAAGGGTGGGATGGCTGACCTTTGACACTAACATCTGTCAATGCTTTTGACGATCGGATGAACCACTGTATGGGGGAGACAGTGGGGTTGAGTTCGAATCTTTTTTGGAAAGAAGATTGTTTTGGTTAGATTTAGATTAGATTAGTTTAGGTTTAGGAACAAAAGACATTCTAATTAAAGAATTTCTTTATATCTAAAAGGATATACATTTAGTGAATAGGGTTTTAGATGTAGTTAGAATTAAGATACTCAATCTTCTGTTCCAAGGGATATCGACTCAAACCTCATCCTTTCTCACATATAGTGGCATAGGTCACTAGATTTGTGTAAATCCTTTTTTAATTATTCCTGTCATATACTATATCCTTTCCCTTTCCCTTCCCTTTTCCTTTAACAAGGCATGGAAATTTTGTTTGCTGAGTGAGAGATACTTGGAGAGGGGCAAGAACCACCCCCATCCTTCGAGCTAGGCCGAGCGAAGAGAAAGCATGCCGCCGCCCTTCTCCAATATCAAAGTAACACCCCCGTGGTAAAGCTCAACTCGCAACAATGGCGCCCAACGTATTCGAACGGCTTTGAGATACATTGTAAATTCAAGGAGATGATTTTGCTCTGTCAAGTTCATCCCCTTGGACTTATAATGATCTCCTTTCAATTTTGTTCATTAAATTTAAATTCCTATCCCTAGTTACACAAGTCTGGGTACCGTTCATGCTCTTTGTAGGCAATAGACGGAAAACGGCTGTCCAGTTCTACAGAACGAGAACCAGGGGACTTTGTGAGGTAGTTGGAAGTTTATCGTTTATCAAAGAGCGGAATAGGAGGAAAAGTCGACCACTTAAGGCTATCCATTTAGTCAGGCGCAGTCAGACAAATAGTGAGGTGTAAGTGAAGACTTTGAAATCCTATTCGTGTGGAAGTTTATCTTGGATTCTTGGCTAGCCTACTGTCAGGTTTCATATACCAGACTTTACGATGTGGTAGGGAAAGAAGAGATAAACAGAAGCACTCGTCAGATCGCAAAGGCACCAGTCAAAATCTTATCGGACATTGGACATATACTAACTTACAGAACTAACAACTGACCTAAACGACACCTTTTTTTTGCTCTTCTATGAATGTTCAGGAAACTTGGCTGAACCTCTACACACAAAGCAGATTCATAAAACAAACAACACAACAAAAATACTATTAAAGATTTTTAGTTTTTCTGGAAACTTTAATTTTTTTTTTCAAAATTTATACTAAGTATTGAGTTATAAGTGATTTTTTTTATCTTTTGAATTCCTTTTTTTTATTTTATTGCCATATTTTACATTTTTTTTTTACCTTTTTTTTATTTTCTTTGCTATTAATTTTTTTTTTCATTTTTTTTACAATTTTTGGAGCAGGAAGGGATCCCCATTTTCTAAGATCGAGTGCAAGAAATGCACCATCTAACACTGTAGCTTCTAGTGCAGAACCGAACCTTTCGTCTGCAGAGAATCCATTTTTAGGCAGGGAAAGGAGTGATTCGGTAGATGATGATTTAAGTTTTCATATCGAAAATATAGAACTAGGAGACAATCAAGATGAGGGGGCAACCGACTTGAGTCCGAAGCAAAGGACTACTCAACCTGAGTTGATTCACTTGGAATCTGAGGAAGAGAGTAGGGAAACGATACAAAGACAAACACGCGACTACGAAAAGGACTGCTTACAACTTACGCTAACGGACCTTGAAAGACAAGAGGACGAATTAGGACAGACATCATACAAAAACATAGACCGAATAATTGAGGCTGCGGTATCTAGGTCGATCCAAGAGGCGCAGTCCAAAACAATATCCTTGCTTGAAGAGCAAATGTCAAGCATGAAAACCATGCGAGCAATGGTCAAAGTCACGACTAACAATGTAGCAACGCTACACGAAAGGTTGAGGATAGTCGAGAAATCAACCTTAATGTTGCATAATAATTTAGAGAAAGAAAGGGGACAGTCCTCTTATGATAATGCCAAACATAGGACATCGTCACCTCCAAATTTAGGCCAAGTAAATTCAGAAAAAACAAACTACTATCAAGAGAAAGGTAGAAGAGTGGAAATCCACAAATGGGGGGTGAAGTTCGATGGAACATCGAAAACTATGAGTGTTGAAAGTTTAATTTTTCGCATCGAAACACTTCAAAAAACGAATGGTGCTACAAATGAACAAGTGTTCTCAAACTTTCACCACTTATTAACTGGTCCAGCGGAAAAATGGTACTGGCAATACCTTGAGGAAAATCAAGGGGATGAAATGTTAAATTATTTTGATCTAAAGACAGAGTTATTGAGGCAATATAGGAATAACAAAAGAGATCACGAGATTCTGCGATCCATAATGGATCGCAAACAACAAGCGAGTGAATCGTTTGATGAATTTTACGAAGACATTAGGGGTTTGACACTGCAAATGAGAAACAGACCAAACGAGAAGGATCTTGTTTCGATAGTTAGGACAAATATCAAAGATAGAGTGGCAAATTTGATATTTGGGTGTTCAATCAAAAGCATTCAAAACTTGAGAGAAGAATGCAGGCGCGCAGAGAAGCATCTAGCTACTAGAGAATTTAGATTTAAGAAACAGGTTAGTGAGCTAGAAGAGAGGAATAGATGTTTATTGGAGACTTCAGAGGACGAGGACGATGGACATATCGCAGCAGTCCATTACAACCGAACTGACAGACAACAGACAAACATAAAACAAGACAAACGAAATACTACATACAAAAATAACGAACGAGACAAAAGGACAGAACTTACAAAAGACATTACGAACGCTGCTTGTCCATCGACATTCCACGCGTTGACTTGCTTCAGTTGTGGTCAGGGGAATATTTCGTTTCACTGCGCAACCTGCCAGGGAAACCTGAAGGTCGGCAGTGCATCGGGAGTACCACCGCCGGCAAGAGTTCCTCTCCCGGAGAACCAGAACCAGAACCTGGAAAAATAAAAATTTTAAAAAGAGAACAAAATTCATATATAATAGAACCTCAGGTTAGAATCCATAAGAGTCTCCACCAAAGAATAAAAGACTATGAAGAAGTTCGTAGACGTATTTTTAATGAAGAAGTGACCTGTGATAAATTAGTTATAAGTAGTAGAAATTATAAAAAAATAGCTAGAATTAGAGAAAAGAGTGCAATATATAGGAGTAGAAAAATGAAAATTGAAGCCACTGTTCTATCGGTCTGTGACGATAACAGACCATATGCTAAGGTAGTTGTAAACGGTGTAGAGATGTTAGGTCTCTTAGATAGTGGTGCTTCACTTAGTTGTTTAGGAAAGGGTGCAATGGATTTTATCGAAAACCAAAACATAGAAATGACGAACATGACTATAGACATAAAAACAGCGGACGGTAAAAACCAACAAATTAAAGGACGATTTAAGACTGACATCTCTTGGGGTAACAAAACACAAGAGATGGAGCTGTTTGTTGTTCCAAGTTTACAACAGCAACTCTATCTTGGGGTAGATTTTTGGAAGACGTTTAAGGTAGCTCCGAATGTGATTTGCGCTTTAGACATTCCAGAACCGGCGAGAGAGCAGGAGTCTGATCCTATGCGCCAGCTTACCCCAACACAAACTGAAGAGCTCAAGCGGGTAAAGCTTGCATTCCCTTCGTTCGCACGGATGGGATTGGGTAAGACTCACGTCGAAGAACATGTCATTGAGATGGAAGACGACATAATTCCCATCAAACAACGACATTATCCAATTTCACCTGTCGTACAGAAGCTAATGTACGCGGAGCTCGATCGAATGCTTGAACTTGGTGTTATCGAGGAGAGTAATAGTGCTTACAGCTCCCCAGTTGTGTTGGTGCGTAAGCCAGGCAAAAACAGACTTTGCTTAGACTCGAGGAAAGTAAACGCGGCCACAAAGAAATTTGCATATCCTCTGCCGCATATTGAAGGAATCTTAAGTCGACTCCACAACACGCACTACATATCGAGCATCGATTTGAAGGACGCCTTTTGGCAGATTCCTCTGGAGATCAAATCAAGAGAGAAGACAGCTTTCACAGTCCCTGGACGACCGTTGTATCAGTTCACGGTTATGCCGTTTGGATTGTGCAACGCCGCCCAGAGAATGTGTAAGCTGATGGACAAAGTTATTCCCGCTCGTTTGAGAGAGAATGTCTTTGTCTATCTCGATGACCTTTTGATTTGTTCTCCAGACTTTGAAGCTCACATGGCTGTCCTCAAAGAGGTAGCGAGAAGTTTACGTGAGGCGGGGTTGACAATAAATGTGGAGAAAAGCAAATTCTGTTACAAAGAGATCAAGTACTTGGGCTATTTCGTCGGTGAAGGATGTCTGAGAACAGATCCAGAAAAGGTCTCGGCAGTGAAGGATTTCCCTGTTCCAAGAACTCCCAAACAACTCCGTCGGTTTCTAGGGATGACGGGTTAGTATAGGCGCTTTATCCCAAATTTTGCGTCTATATCAGCCTTAAAAAGGGTAAGGAATTCTCAATGACGACCGAGGCGTTAGAGGCTTTTGAAAATTTGAAAATGACATTAATAACGGCACCAGTACTAACGAACCCTGACTTCACTAGACACTTCTACATACAATGCGACGCCTCAACTTCAGGCGTGGGAAGTGTTTTGTTCCAGATGGATGAAGAGAAAAACGAACGACCCATAGCATTCATGTCCCAGAAGCTTAATTCCGCTCAGCGAAATTACAGTGTTACGGAACTTGAATGCTATGCGGCCGTTTTGTCGGTAAAGAAGTTCCGAGCCTATATTGAAGGATTACCCTTCACTATCATAACCGATCACGCGAGTCTCAAGTGGCTGATGACACAGAAGGACTTGAGTGGTCGACTAGCTCGGTGGAGTTTCAAGCTCCAGGGCTTTGATTTCACCATAGAGCATAGGAAGGGTATCCTGAATGTAGTCCCGGATACTCTCTCGAGAGTCCATATGGAGGAGATCAATGCCGAAACACCAGAAGTTGACTTCAACTCTCCATACTTTGCGTCAGAAGAGTATGTGGAATTGAAGAAGACCATAAACGAGAAACAGGACAAACTACCAGACTTATGCATTTCTGACGGGTACGTATACAAACGCACAGACAGACGAACAGGAGATCCTATACAAGAAGACAGGGCCTGGAAAATCTGGGTACCGAAGGAGTTGAGTGGGGGTCTTTTGAAAAGAGCACATGATTCCTTCGCTGCTGGACACGGAGGAATCCATAAAACGTTGTCCAAACTTAGACAAAGACACTTTTGGCCGAACATGACCGTTGATGTTCGAAACTATATACAAAACTGTGATATTTGCAAGTGCAATAAACCGACAAACTTAACGTTACGACCACCCATGGGAAAACAATCGATTACTGACCGACCATTTCAACGTTTATACATAGACTTTTTAGGACCGTATCCGAGAACAAAGACTGGCAATACACATATCTTCATAGTATTAGACCATTTTAGTAAGTATGTGTTTTTAAAACCTATTAGGCGAGCAACAGCAGCTGAGGTAGTAAGATACCTTGAAGAAGGAGTTTTTCATATGTTCGGTGTACCTGAATTTATACACTCTGACAACGGAAAGCAATTCGTTTCAGAACTGTTTTCCAGCTTCCTTAAGAAATGCGGCGTTAAACACGTTCAAACGGCTTTCTACTCTCCTCAGGCAAACGCTTCAGAGAGAGTGAACAGATCTGTATTAGCCAAGGTTCGATCCTATATAGATAGTGATCAACGAAACTGGGACACACTCGTTAGTAATACTGCCTTTTCACTAAGAAGCGTAGTACATGACGCGACTACGTATGAACCATACTACGCTATCTTTGGCACTCAAATGATACAACATGGGGATACATATGAACTTCTTCGGAAACTTGATGTCCTTAAAGACACAAGTATTGAAATAATTAATAAAACTGATAAATTAGCATTAATAAGGAACAAAATCTTCGAAAACCTGAAGTTAGCTCATAACAAAGGTACTAAAATATACAATACCCGAAGTAGAGACATAACTTACAAGTCAGTTTACCTGTTTTTGTAAGTTTACCTGATCACTACAATGCCAAATTAGGACCAAAATTTATAAAATCAATTGTGCTTAAGCCAATTGGGAATTTTTTATATGAAATTGGAAACTTAAGAGGCGAGAAGGTCGGAATCTTTCATGCTAAAGACATACATGCTTGACTATATATATCTCATTTTGACGCACTCACGTTGCTGTTGCTATTGCTAGTGATAATGATCTGTGATATATTTTTGTAGGTGATTGTATAGAGGTTTATTTATTATATTATTTACATTATTTATCTTTTATTTATTTTTTTTATTTATTTATTTATGTGTTTATTTATTTTCTTTAGGACATAATACATACATAGATATATATTCAATTATTTCTGTGATATTAGGTATATTTGATTATTTCTGTGATATTAGGTATAGAGGATATATTATTTATTTATAGAGATTTATTTATTTTAGTATTAATCTTTAGTTTATATTTTTTTTTATTAATTTATTTCCTTTAGGATATAACATGGTGATAGTTTATGATTTTTTTTGCATGTTATAGTTTATATACAGAGAGATTTATTTATGATAGTTATTTATTTATTTTCACTGTGATAATTTATTTTTTTTGCATGTCATAGGTATATATTATATAGATTTATTTATTATAGTTATTTATTTACATATTTCCACTGTGATAGATTAGTTTTTTTTTTTGCATGTAATAGTTTAAATTAGTATTATTGAGTTATTTCTTAGGTATCTTTTTTTCTTGCTGAGTTAGTCATAAGTATTAAAGCAAAACCCTTATATTACGAGAAAAAGACTGCACCGTATAATAGGAAATTACAAAGACAAAACTATACAGAGACAAGAGAATACAATTCATTTCCTTCAAAATTTAAACACCGAACCCGGGTTAAGTAAACACAAGTCTACTCAGGGCGTGGGACGTACCACACGTCATCGAACGGCGTTAAACAATAACTAATTTTAGTTAAAAATAAGTACATACTAGATACCGAACTCTCAAATAATGATAAGGCGACGACCTTCCTATTTTTACGAGGCCAGTGTCCTCACGACCACTCAAACACTGTCGTCGAGCTTGTTACGTAGGTCGTCATATACCTCATAATGTTCTATAATCTTTTATTGATATTATAAAATTTACCAATCAATCAATAGTAGATCTTAGCGTAAGAACATTACAGACACATGGGTGTATAATATCTCGCACTTAAAGATAGGGAACACAGACTTATAAACATACATAGCTTCATATGTTTAAGGTGTTTAAACGAAGATATTAGTATATGAATTTACATAATACGACTCAAAAGGTTGGACTTACATGACAACTTACTAACTTGAGGACGGAAAGATTTTGGCGGGATTATGAAAGTAGCCCATTGAAGTGGAAAAGTTTTTTTGTCCCGAGTTATTTTTGATTGTTATTTGCAGTAGATGTGGGCTTCAGGTTGATTTGAGGACATGAAAAAAAAAGAAGAATAAGAGAAAATAAGAAGAAAATAAAGATTAGGATTTTGTCGCTTGAGATTGGTTCTTGGGTGGCTATGTTCATACATATGTCGTTTCAAAATGAAAATGCCCAGAATCATTCTCAGCGACAAGTAATGACTATCCTTATGATTAGTTGTATCGCATTTAGGAGGTGTCTATGGATCGAGGGGTAGCTAAAGAAAAAAGAAAAGAAAAGATAAGTTTTAGCCAAGCAAGAAATGTAAATGTAAATGTAAACAAACTTACTTTTCGGTGTTTTACATGTTTGTTTGTTGCTCAGTGTTCTGTAGGGGTGGCCAGGAGTTCATTGCCCTGGTGGAGGTTCCATCTCAGGTTGTTTGTTTGATTTTTATTTAGTTTTTTTGTTAATTATTTGTTTCTTATTATCAATTATAAACATTTTTAGACACAATATTTGTTTTCACTCTTAGTAAGGTTTGATGAAATGTCAAACAGAAGCCAAGATTTAACGACAACAACAACATTAACGAAATTAGGCAGCGCGATCGTTTGGCTAATAGAGGAAGCCTTTAGGTAAGACACTTAGAAAGTACGAAACAGTACGTA
This sequence comes from Philhelius festivus, assembly GCA_963931855.1. NCBI lineage: Eukaryota > Metazoa > Arthropoda > Insecta > Diptera > Syrphidae > Philhelius > Philhelius festivus. The sequence continues at coordinate 157,786,997 of OZ007554.1, forward strand.
AAAGAAAATCTGTGATAGTTATTTGTGCAATATTATTTATATAGGTAGGTTAAATGAGAGTTAGACTGATTAGGATAGTTTTATTGGTAATATAGTTAGTTTAAGTAAGTGTATTTTGATTGTAACAACATTATATTAAATATGAAATAATACTAAGTAGTGGATAAAGCTTACGATATCCCGATAGTACTAGGTAAATCCAAGGGCGACTGCCATGACTAGTGTAAGTAAATCTAGTACTAGACTGGAAAAAGTTTAATCGTTCCAGTCAAAAGAACGAAGAAAGAAAGTTTAAGGAGAAGATAGAAATTAGGCTAATAGGTCAATGAACTGTCTTATGTAATAGGAATTTTGCTGTCATACTGAAAGTGAAAGTTCTTATGCAATCTTCTCGAGATCGGTAGTCACAGTACGGTTTGAGATTAGTACACCGGGATTAAAGAATTCAGTTTGTGTGACAAAGTTCATAATTTTTTTTATAAATCTTTAAAGACAATAAGAAAAAAAAAAAGGAGAAATACGTGTATTGCCCTAAATTATAATTATTGATTCAGAGGTGAAAATTTGAAAATATAGTGTAATTGGATTTTTACTTAAGTTAATAAATTTTAGATCTATACTTATGTATGATAACTAAATTTTCCAAGGAAAACGAAGTTAAGTTAGCAAATATTTAGCTAAATACATTCAAAAGCAGAGGTAATTAGTAATGAAGATACAATAAAGTAATAGCTATAAAAAGGTTCAAAATTTCCTCAGGTTAAGGGTTGGAAAAGTCTTTTGCGTTGTTGTGGACACCTGCAAAAAGAAATAAAAATATTAGTATTAAGAAAATTAAAAATATATTAGTTGGGTATAATGAGTTTTATTTATACTAATATATATATGTAGATACCTACAGCTAACTACTGAAACGGTGGCTAGCTGGCTGCTTGATGTTGTTGAATGTGTTGATGTTCAAATCCCATCTGTTGCGTATGTGAAAGCGCTTGCTGCTGTTGTTGTCCACCACCATTCATATTCATAAATGGTAGAATTTTACTACTCTGTGCTCGAGGCACACCGAATCCAAAGGCATTCATGTGTACACTTTCCAACAGGTGTTTCTGGTGGCCAGCAGTCTGTTGTTGCTGTTGATTCTTATGGAAATCAAAGAACCTCGACATATTCGCACCAAATAGATTGTTGCTCAATAAATGATCGTTCTGCTAACGTTCTTGTTGTTGCTGTTGCAATAATGGTTGTGTTTGATGCTGAATAAGGGCGCTTTTGGAAAGTCGACTCAAATCAGTCCCGATGTGGACGGCGACGCAAGCATTTTGGTGAAAGGTGAGAATGAACTGAGCGGAAATAAATGGTAAGCGAGGTAAAAGGGGAAGTTAAAAATACAGCCTTGTTAACTTCCATGGTAGGGTGGGTCAGGCCAATGCTGAATACCATCTCAGCGCCCTCTAGGGGTAAACGTCCGTCCGTTTCTAAATTTACTACAATCTTCAATTGTTTTAAATTCTTATGTACTATTTTTTTTTTATGGCATGATAAATGTTTACGTGGCAGTTGAGGGTCGAGTGTGCGGACAAGTTCCCACCCATTTTCGGCGAGCTCTAGCCGAGCAACGCAAGCATGCCAAGTCCAACCACTCACCATAAAATCATGAAGTCTAAATTTTCTTAAGCTCAATCATCTCAATAACTGCCACAAATGGCGCCCAACGTTGAGTTCTTGTTTATTGTTGTCCTTTCTCTCTTTTTTTTTTCAATTCTAATTGTCATCTCATCGGCAACTCGTATGTCATGAACAAGGAAGGTTTCAAACGTACCTTTTCATCTGCGACGAGATAACAAGATGATGATGACAATTAAAATTAATCCCTTTTGTGTTTGTGTTAACCCATCCTTAAGTGTTAACATTTTACTTTACTATCTTTCTTTTTTTTTAATTTTCCAATCATTTGTCTCGTTTTTGTTCAAAGGATTTGTGGCCAGTATGGTGACGAAGTGTTACAACTGTTGCACAAATTCCTTTTCTTTAATTTCTACCTTTTTTCTATTTCCTGGTTATCTGTCAACTTCAAGTCTTCTAGTAAAAGTCTCAGGCTTATCTAGAATTGCGGGAGTTGCCAGATAACAAATACTTTTGTCCTAGTTAACCTCTTTGTAAACCTACTTACCACCTAGAGGGAATTTTTTTTTAAAGAAGTCCGTCCGACAGTCCAATAGTAACATACAAAAATCTACCTTTTTCAGCTCAGTTCATTCATCGACAAACAAATACTTTCATCAAAAAAATGTTGCCCGAAGCATCCCCGTATCATATATGTACAAACCAAAAAAAAAAAAAAATATTACGAAATAATACAGTTTCAAAACTTTTTTTTTAAAACTTTTTTGTCAAGTTTATTGAAGAAAAAAAAATTTCTTTACTAATACAAAAATAAAAAAATTATACAAACTTTAAAGCAAAGTTACATAATTTATACAAAATTTCTAAACGTTTTCAGGTTTCTTTTTCTTAATCTTGTTTCAAATTTCTTAATCTTGTTTTTTTTTGAGTACTCAATACAAAATTAAAAACATATTCTTTCATATTTTTGGTAAATTGGGTATTAAATATATTAATAATATAACTAATCTTATAAACAAAAGTAAGTTGGTTATAATACCTGAATATATATTTCTTTTTCTTCAAAATTACATCGAAAACGTAATTCGATATACTTAAAAAACTAAAATATTTTTTTTTTCAAAAACTATATATTTAAAACACACAAAATTTAAATGGACTCAACAGATAAAAGCAACGATAGTAAAACTTCTAAGACAGGTACTATAAACAAGAAAGGTACTAGATCTTCAAGTAGATTAAACCCTTCAGAACAACAAAGGTTGTTATACAGTCTTAGTCCTATAGTTCACAACACTTTAAGCGGTTCCAACGTAAAAAATAACAATCAATCAATTTCTCATTCTTATCCCGTTCCACAATCCTCCAATCAACCGGATCGACCCCAATCAACAGGCGAAAATATTGTTGAAAGTTCAGGTCAGGAAACGAGATTTTCATCAAAGTCAGGCAATTATCGGAATATACCAACTAATAACATAATGATTAATTCCAATATCACACCGACTCCTCGTGTTCAAAGAACACAAGTTCCAATTATTCCCCAAGCTCCTTTACCGAATATTTCAGAGAGTGGTGGAAATTCGTACGGTTCTACTGATATAGATTCCATTCCGGCTCCTTCCTTTAGTAGCCTCAGCAATTTAGGAGCAGGGTCTATTGATCTTGACAATAGCATTCAGACTGTACGGAATCATGAAAGCTTAGATAACGGAAATGGAAACAGGTCGAAGGAAAGAAATTTTAATAATCCTTCTGAAGTACCCAGCGACATAAAAGCTTATGTCAATCTAGCTATAGTTAACGCATTGTCATCCTATACTGAATCGATGAAATCAGATATCTCTGATAGTATCAAACAAATTATGAAAGATAATTTCATCGAATTTTTAGGCGAAATTAATTCTGCAACGCGTCCCTTAGTTAATCAAGAAGATAATACGCCTAAACAACTTTCAAACTTAACTTCATTTAGAAAGCCGGTACCTCAAAAGCAACAAAAGCAATCCAATCTACAACGAAATTTGCACAAACCTTCACAACCTCAATCCCAAATCTATCAACAACAATTTTCCCAACAACAGCAATATCAGCAACAACCGTTATTACCACCTACAACTCAAAATGTTCAAAATAATCCTTCTGTTCAAAATCCACAACCAATGAATAGTTTCAAACCAATCGACAATCCGAATAATAATCCACATACTCCATTTTCCCAAATTTCACCGGATATGAGATATTTTAACGGATATCAACCGCAAAGTCCCCAAAATTCATATTACGATATGAATCATAATTTTCATAGAGGGTATCGCGATATAATTAAAGTAGACCGGTGGGGTCTAAAATTTGACGGAACTCCAGAAATTTTGACCGTCGAAGATTTTATCTTTCATTTGGAAACTCTCCAAATTCAGTATGCGTGTCCTTGGTCCGAAATTTTAAAGCAATTTCATCTTACGCTTTCCGGTGCGGCACTTGACTGGTATTGGGACTTTCATCGTTCGAATTATAGACCAGATTGGCCAATATTGCGTGAAGCATTAATGCTTCACTTCAAAAATTCCAAATCTGATTATGAAATCATGAGAGATTTGTCAGATCGTAAGCAAGGTGCTTTCGAAACTTGTGAAAAATTCTTCACAGCAATTTCGAAGATAAAATCTCAGCTGAAAGTACCAATTCCCGAATTTGAACTTATAAAAATGATAAAGAGAAATCTGAATGATAAAATTGGGAAATTAGTTTATCCTATGGCTATATTTTCTTTAGACCAATTGAGATTTGCATGCAAAGAAGCTGAAAATGCATTTCCCCCTAAAGAAAATTACAACACTAGGCAGTATAGGCAAACTCCAAAGATGATAGCAAACGAAATTCAGTTTTATGAAGAAAACCAAGATGAAACTGAAGACTATATCGCGGCTGTTAATTACATTAACAATAATAGACCAAGGCCAGCGAATAAAATTCTGAATTGCTGGAATTGTAAGGTAGATGGACATTTATATTGGGAATGCCCATCTCCTCAACAAAACCTTTTTTGTTTTCGTTGTGGAGAACCAAATGTTATCTGCTCTAACTGTCCGAGATGTAAATCGGAAAACAGAAAGAAGAGCGCGATTTCAACGGGGGAATCGCGTTCAACGAAGGTCCCCGATATAACGAATCAGCCAAACCCAAAGATAACGAATTAGTGAACAATTTTGAAGAAAGAAAAATTACAATTTTGAAAAGAAAAATTGTAAAAGAAAAAGATATTGATGATAAAAAAGTAAAATTTAGTTATGTTAAACCGTTACATATAAGAATTAAGGAATATAATGATGCCAAAGAAAGAATTTTCAATGGCACTGTTAAAAATAAAATACTTAAAGCTAGAGATAGGTATAAAACTAGGAAACAATTAAGATGCAACCTATTATCGACCATAATAGATGTATCTACTGATCCTAGGCCATTTGCCTCAATAAAAATAGGAGAAAAAGAAATGCTAGGCTTACTTGACAGTGGGGCAAGCATTAGCATTCTTGGAAAAAATTGCAGAAATCTTATTCAAAATTTAAACGTAAAAATTTCACCATTTGCATCTAATGTAAAAACTGCAGATGGAAAATCCCAAACCATTATTGGAAAAATCAATATTGATGTACAATATAAAAATATGAACAATAAAATTACTTTTTACCTCGTGCCAAGCTTAGATCAGGAACTCTACCTCGGCGTAGATTTCTGGAAGGCATTCAAACTTGCACCTGGAATAGTCAGCGAGATTAAAACATCAGCCATCGATGTTAATTCAAATACTCACCAACTGTCTCCAGAGCAACAATTAAGATTGGACGCAGTTATACGAAAATTCCGGTGGTATACCCAGTACGGTCTCGGAAGAACGACGCTTGAGGAGCATGTCATCGACACCGGAGAGGCGGTTCCTGTAAAGCAGCGTCACTATCCTGTCTCTCCAGCGATACAAGCCCTTTTGTATGCCGAGATAGATCGAATGTTGAGCCTTGGAGTTATTGAGGAGAGCGAGAGCCCGTGGAGTTCGCCAGTGGTCCTGATACAGAAACCCGGCAAAAATCGTCTGTGTCTGGATTCACGCAAGCTGAACTCCCTCACGAAGAAAAATGCGTATCCTCTCCCAAATCTCGAAGGCATCTTCAGTCGTCTTCGTGATACTATTTTCATAAGTAGTATCGATCTCAAAGACGCATTTTGGCAAATACCGCTGGCAGAGCAGAGTAGGGAGAAAACTGCTTTTACGATACCGGGGCGGCCCTTGTACCATTTTACTGTCATGCCCTTTGGTCTGTGTAATGCAGCCCAAAGGTTATGTCAGTTAATGGACAAGGTCATTCCCTCAAGGTTAAGGGATCGTGTCTTCGTGTACCTCGATGACCTGCTCATCATTGCTCCAGATTTCGAGACACATATCGCTCTGCTGGATGAAGTCGCTGCGTGCCTGACCAAAGCTGGACTCACCATCAACGTTACGAAGTCAAAGTTTTGCTTCAAAGAATTGAAGTACTTGGGCTTCATCGTTGGTGGTGGGAATATCAAAACTGATCCCGCCAAGGTTGAGGCGATTGAAAATTTTCCAGTACCCAAAACAACGAAACAGGTCCGCAGACTGCTTGGTCTAGCAGGGTGGTACCGTAGATTCATCCGGGAGTTTTCGTCGTTGACAGCTCCATTGACAGACACTCTGAAAAAGTCTAATAAAAAGTTTATTATGACGGAAGAAGCTCTGGAGGCATTTGAAAAGTTAAAGAAAGCACTAATGTCCGCTCCAGTATTATGGCATCCTGATTTTTCGAGGCGATTCTATATCCAGTGCGATGCGTCTGACACAGGTGTAGGGGCGGTGCTTTTTCAGAAAAATGACGCCGAGGAAGAGTCACCTATCTCTTTCTTTTCCCAGAAGCTAAACAAATGCCAAAAAAATTATAGCGTTACCGAAAAAGAATGCCTGGCTGCGGTTTTAGCTATTCAAAAATTCAGACCCTATGTAGAAGGAATGTTGTTCACGGTCATAACAGACCATTCTAGTTTGAAATGGCTAATGAGTCTTAAAGACCTTAATGGCAAACTTGCTCGATGGAGTCTTCAGTTACAAGCTTTTTCATTCGATATCGAGCACCGAAAAGGTAGTTTAAATGTTGTCCCCGATACCTTATCCAGAGTATATATGGAATTAGAGAGTATAAACATCGAAAATATAGCACCCTTAATAGATCTAACCTCAAAAGAATTCGAAAGTAATGAGTATCTTAGTCTACTTAAAACAGTTGAAGAGAATAAAGATCGACTGCCTGATTTGAAAATCGAAGACAATTATCTTTATAAGCGTGGTTTTCCAAAAGATGACGATCCATATACTGTTGAACATACTTGGAGACTATGGGTACCTTCAGGGTTAACTAACGAAATTATTGTTCGTGCACATAATCCCCCTCAGGTTGCTCATGGCGGAGTAGGAAAAACTCTTCAAAGAATTCGCGAGTATTTTTACTGGCCAAACATGACGGTCCAAATACGCGAATTTATTGCGAAATGTGACACTTGTGTTCAATGTAAACCGTCCAATCAAGTCTTACGTCCACCTATGTCATGTAGTTACAGTGTTGATCGTCCTTTTCAAAAACTATACGTTGATTTCTTAGGTCCTTATCCGCGTTCTAAGTCCGGTAATAGTTTTGTCTTTATTGTCCTTGATCATTTATCAAAATTCGTCTTTTTAAAATCTTTAAGAAATGCTAATACGTCAAGCATAATTAAATATTTACAAGAAAATATCTTCACCATATTCGGAGTTCCTCAAGTAATCCACTCCGACAATGGAAAACAGTTTCTCTCCAAAGATTTTCAAAACTTTCTAAAAACATATGGTATTCGACATTTCAAAACCGCAAATTACTCTCCTCAGTCAAATGCATCAGAGAGAGTGAATCGAACTCTTTTAGCCGCAATTCGTTCCTACCTCAAAGAAGATCAGCGAGATTGGGATCTTCACTTAAGTGATATAGCTTGCGCTCTAAGAAGTTCAGTTCACACTTCAACTGGTGTGTCACCATATTTTGCACTTTTTGGGTTAAATATGATGACGCACGGAAGTTGTTATGAGTTGGCTGAAAAATTAAACTCCCTAGAAGATGGCGAATTTATGACCCTATCGAGACATACGCGTTTACAAGGCATGCGAAATAAAATTAAAGAAAGCATAGCTAAAGTTAATGAAAAAAGTGCTCAAAAATATAACACCCGTACTCGAAATATACGATTTTTACCAGGCCAAGAAGTATTTCGAAGGAATTTCATCCTTAGTGACAGTTCGAAATATCTTAGTGCCAAATTATGTCCCAAATTTGTAAAATGTCGAGTAGTAAAATCAATTGGCAAAAATTTATACGAATTAGAAAATTTATCCGGCAAAGCTATTGGTGTTTTTCATGCTAAAGACATAAAACAATGAAATGAGTTTAAACTGATATCTAACTTTTTTTATTGTTTAGCGTTATGGCAACTTTTCGTTAATTTATTCATTTTTTTTTATTAATTGTATATTAGTGTCTAAATCAGATTTATCTTTCTTAGTAATTTACAATATTCAAGTTTTTTTTCGTTATTTATCTATTAATTTGTTTCTTTTTGTTATTTATTTATTAATATATTTATTTTGTTAGTTATTTAATAATTTATTTTTTTGTTATTTATTTATTTATTAACCTTTTTTTTTTGATATACTATGACTATGTCTCAACATACGTTCTGTTTGATATCATAGCATTTCAAAACATTAGGTATTATTTATTTATCAGTTGCCATATAAGTGTACTTTATGTTAATTTATTAATTATTTATTTAAACAGTGAAGTCCATCAGACTCTGTGATATTTTTTTTGTTAATTTATTCTAGTTTAAGTTTGCAATATTAGTTTAGGTATAGTTTATTTATTTAGTATAGTTTATTTATTTATTTTAGTTTAATTATTTATTTATTAAAACCAAATTTAAATTATTTTCTTTTCGTAGTTTATTTATTTATTTATTTGTTCCTTTCATTAAATTATTTATTTGTTTATTCAATTACGTCTTCATTCATCTTATAATATATATAATCCGCCAAATTACTTATTTATCTATGGGTCAGGTTATTTATTTATTAATTTTTTTGTATTCATTACGTACTTATTTGTTTAATTATTCGTTAAATTATCAATTTTGTTCCATTTACTTACTCGTTTAACTTTTTTTTTGTTCAGATTTGAATTTATTTATTTTATTTATTTGTTTGGTTACTCAATTATGTATCTATTTTGTTGGATAACTTATGTAGTTGTTAAGTACTTCATCTTATCATTCATTTATGTTATTTATTAATTTTGGTTCTTATTTATTTATTTGTTTATTACTTTTTCCGTTTTCATTATTTATTCACATATTTATTATTTTAATCATTGCAGATTTTTTTTTTGTATTCATTCATTTAAGTGTTTATGTCTCAAACATGATTAACACTCCCGAAAATTAATTCACTTGAAAATAACTCTTCTTTGTATGTACCTACTCCAGGAACACAACACTCAGGTACTCAATAAAAGACAAACAAAATACTACCTACCGTAGGCACAAGGAAAGTCAAATTACATTGCCCGGCCTATGAGGGTTCTTCCCCACGTTGATATACGTACATCTACCTAACTATCCGGTATGAACAATTCGCGAACTACCCTCGTCATAGTAATGCCGTGCTCCGAGTAAAACAAAACAAACAGAAAACGAAACACTATCCTTGAAAATACTATTGTTTTTTTTTTATTTTCTTTTGCGAATTCCTTATTAACTACTTAAACTATGAAACATGATAATTTATAAGTAAATGATGATACAAAAGCATCTATATCTTACTAACTAAAAAGAACTATTTCAATCTGTTATACTTATTAACATATTAACTCACCGATCTACATATGTGATAACTCCAGCTTCTTTTTGTTATTTTATAATAAATATCCCAGGCGGATAGTCTTGAGATCCTTGAAATCGTTGGTGTCCTTCACTGTACCTGCGTCAGAATTCTCCTCCTCAAGTCCAGAGTTTTGTTGTGGACACCTGCAAAAAGAAATAAAAATATTAGTATTAAGAAAATTAAAAATATATTAGTTGGGTATAATGAGTTTTATTTATACTAATATATATATGTAGATACCTACAGCTAACTACTGAAACGGTGGCTAGCTGGCTGCTTGATGTTGTTGAATGTGTTGATGTTCAAATCCCATCTGTTGCGTATGTGAAAGCGCTTGCTGCTGTTGTTGTCCACCACCATTCATATTCATAAATGGTAGAATTTTACTACTCTGTGCTCGAGGCACACCGAATCCAAAGGCATTCATGTGTACACTTTCCAACAGGTGTTTCTGGTGGCCAGCAGTCTGTTGTTGCTGTTGATTCTTATGGAAATCAAAGAACCTCGACATATTCGCACCAAATAGATTGTTGCTCAATAAATGATCGTTCTGCTAACGTTCTTGTTGTTGCTGTTGCAATAATGGTTGTGTTTGATGCTGAATAAGGGCGCTTTTGGAAAGTCGACTCAAATCAGTCCCGATGTGGACGGCGACGCAAGCATTTTGGTGAAAGGTGAGAATGAACTGAGCGGAAATAAATGGTAAGCGAGGTAAAAGGGGAAGTTAAAAATACAGCCTTGTTAACTTCCATGGTAGGGTGGGTCAGGCCAACGCTGAATACCATCTCAGCGCCCTCTAGGGGTAAACGTCCGTCCGTTTCTAAATTTACTACAATCTTCAATTGTTTTAAATTCTTATGTACTATTTTTTTTTTATGGCATGATAAATGTTTACGTGGCAGTTGAGGGTCGAGTGTGCGGACAAGTTCCCACCCATTTTCGGCGAGCTCTAGCCGAGCAACGCAAGCATGCCAAGTCCAACCACTCACCATAAAATCATGAAGTCTAAATTTTCTTAAGCTCAATCATCTCAATAACATGCCACAGCGTATATATATATGTACGTAGTTTTACATAGAACATATCGATATACATATATATATACATATAATTGTGTCATACGCCCATTAAGGACAAAACCTTGGCCTCTGCTTGATAATTGGAATTGACCTTTAGTTCCCGATCAAGTTTCTGGACACTTCAGAGTAAAATAAAGTGAATGAGACCCAGTATATTGTAAATACTTACACAGATAGATTCTGCGGAAAAGGGATTCCTGCTCCTGCTGTAAGCCTATTCAACACCAGGACAAAGAAAGAGGTGTCTTCGTAATTTTTTTTGGAACTACACTGAAGTTTTTTTTTATTTATTCGTGAATTTTTTTTTTAATAATTTTTGAGTTACTTTCTTGAATTTTGATTTTTGAGTATTTACCTAACTTAGTTAATTTACCTGTACAAAAAGGACATCAAAAACGAAAATCACAAAGTGAAACAAATAGTATAGAATAATATCTGCGTGATTGTGAACTTATATATGTATATGTATTATATAGTTATATAAAGATGTTCTAAAGAGTGTTTCGAGTTTGAAGGCTTTAAATTGGAAGCCTCTCTACTTAACTCATCATCAGGAACGTGCTGCCGGCAGAACTTCGTGGGATGAAAAGTGAGTAACCTTTTTTTTTTACAACCTAAAATTCTACACATACAAAATATACCTATATGTGGATATACATATATGTAAGAATTGAACCACGGGAAATAAGGCAAACATAGTGGAAAATAAAATATCATATTTGGTCGATTTGTTTCACATTTCATTTTCTTATTGATATAAATCCTTTTTAATTGAATTTTCTTTTTTATTTTTCATAAATTTTAATCTTTTTTATATACTTTTTACTACGGCCTATGGCCAATATTAAAACAATTAAATTTTTGTATTTTTGAATTTTAAAATTGCGTTGTTTTGATTACATCATGATGTGCTAATTTTCTCTTGCGGCAGTGTGTAGAGGCCAGGCCAGGCCGGCTTTCTGGAAGAGTGTAAAAAGAGACAAAATGACTTAACGTGACGAATTACGAACTTTTGGTACTAGTACGCGACGCTACGGACATTTACCATGACTTACCAAGACGAATTATGAACCTTTTGGGAACTAGAAAGCTACGATACGAACATCTACCTTAACTTGACACAACGAGTTTGAACTTTTGGGACCAGGGACACAACAATATATACTATGACATAAGGTGACTAGGAAAATATAACGATACGTACTTTTGACTACAATAGGATTATGACTGGAGGTTACGTTAGGGGCTATCTCCACAGATTTCGGCCAAGGAGATAGCAACGGTTGTATCTTAGATACAAGGGTGGGATAGCTGACCTTTGACACTAACATCTGTCAATGCTTTTGACGATCGGACGAACCACTGTATGGGGGAGACAGTGGGGTTGAGTTCGAATCTTTTTTGGAAAGAAGATTGTTTTGGTTAGATTTAGATTAGATTAGTTTAGGTTTAGGAACAAAAGACATTCTAATTAAAGAATTTCTTTATATCTAAAAGGATATACATTTGGTGAATAGGGTTTTAGATGTAGTTAGAATTAAGATACTCAATCTTCTGTTCCAAGGGATATCGACTCAAACCTCATCCTTTCTCACATATAGTGGCATAGGTCACTAGATTTGTGTAAATCCTTTTTTAATTATTCCTGTCATATACTATATCCTTTCCCCTTCCCTTCCCTTTTCCTTTAACAAGGCATGGAAATTTTGTTTGCTGAGTGAGAGATACTTGGAGAGGGGCAAGAACCACCCCCATCCTTCAAGCTAGGCCGAGCGAAGAGCAAGCATGCCGCCGCCCTTCTCCAATATCAAAGTAACACCCCCGTGGTAAAGCTCAACTCGCAACACATAATAGCATTTATCATAGACAGGAGAAGAGCATTACTTATATCAATTTGTAAACACCTTAACACGAATCAAAATTTCAACTTTTCATTTCAATTTATTGTGAACATTGTGTTCAAATCATGATGAAAACTATATAGTAAAAAATGGATGCGATTCAATATGAAAAGATAAATTAAAAAGTTCATATTGTTCTACTTACATTTATGTAGATAGGAGATTTTTTTGAAATAATAGCAAATTCACTTATAGTTAGATAAATATAATGACAAAAATGCCATTTCCATTTTAAAATATAAATTTACGAAGAACCGGTTCTACCTTTTTATTAGGTTACCTGTCAAAACCTTACAGCAACAATCGCCAAGTAATTCAGGCCCTAGAAGACAATATCCGCCGTAAAGCAGTTTTCATTAAACCAAATGCTTTGCTCTCGCGTGTTCACAAATTTCTCTGAACACCCTTTATATTATCGTTATTATTTTGTCTTGGATAACGTTAAAATGTAAAGTTCAAATTGAGATAGATGGCTATAGTTTCTATGGCAAAAATCGTAGTTCAGGCCAGGAGCCAAGAGATGGCCTCTGGAATTAATATTTATTTTTACCACTTTTGCACCAACAGCTCTAATGTTGGTAGTGAGAAGTTGAACCATATTCACAGAGCGTTTGTATGGAAATTTCATACGACTAGCAGTCCATATATAATACGTCAATGATCAAAATATTTTGATGTCATCAAGCATGTTTGACAATTCGTTTGATGAAGCCATTGTATATATATATATATATATATATTATTTTCAATGCATTATGTTTCGAATCGTTTATTCCATATAATTTTGAGATTTTGATAAATTTTTTTCATTTTCTCAAAACGTGTTCCTTTACTTGCGCAAAACTACTAATTTCAATGTATTTAACCAAACAATAACGCTACCCACCATACAAATGCTAAAAATGGTTTTCGAAAATCGTATTATTCTCGAAAACGTTTATTCATACAATAATAGAAGCTTTAAGTTGGCCTACTAATTTTTTTTCTTATTTCATATTTGCATAGCAATCTTTTTTTATCGCTTACTACTTAAAGAATTAAAAGAAAAATAATTTTATGCTTATGAACAGTTTTCTCTATTAAAATTCGTTTTTAAAATTCATATTCTATTACATAGGAGTAAGTTCGTGCGACCCAGTCGTGCATTTTATTTATTTAAAATAATATATATCCTAGTAAGTGCAACAGACTCGGTTATTGCATCTGCCTTAATTTCTATTAGTTGCGTAAATCGAGTTAGTACTGGTTATCCTAATAATTTACTGTACACATATTCATATATATTTAATTTTATTTACAAGTATTTAAGGTACTTAGTAAAATAAGGTTAACCAAAACATAAAAAAACTTTCTTTAATTCTATCAGTCATCATTACATTCTATATTTATATTTATTTGTTTGTAGCAACCATGGTCACAGATTTATATTTTTCCATACAAATATATTTTCCCTATCCTCACAAAACGTCACATATACATCCATGAATATAATTTTCTCGTTCTGTTATTATTCCTATTTTTTCTTTCAGCGCACATTCTCAACACAATTTATTTTTTCTCATTCTTCCATTATCTCTACACATTGACTTATTCATTGACATACTAGATATGGACTGCTAGTAGCTGATTACAGAATGGTCCAACGGATTACCAAACGACACTAGCCCTCGTGCCGACACTGACGGAAAATTTGAGTACTATGAAATGGAACCAGTGCTAAAGGGGCTAATGTGCAAATAGTCCAATTGCCAAATCTGAAAATTTCCCTTTTTAATTTTCCCTTTTTCATTTTTGTTTTCAACGTATAAATATATATACTGCAACACAGTTTTCGTTGCATTTACTTGTATTATCTATTAACAAATATTATTATTGTTTGTAAAAATACTTTTATTAAAGCAATTAGTTTCACTTTTACAAATAATTTTAATTTTTATACTAGAAATCAAGAGATAAGCTAAGATCTTTTTGGCTAGATCGAAAATATTTGCAAAAAAATTAGTTATGCAGATAAATCCTAATTTTGATTTAAATTAACAACTAACTTTAGAGAAAAACCAATCCTACAATTTGTATCAAATTTACAAAAAACTTTCTTTAGGTGCTTTTTATTATTCACAAATCTATCTGGATCCGGATTTGGATCTTCCTTTGAAAATAAAACGATACGGATCTTAGTGACAGCAGTGTTATAAGTCGTCTCTTTTTATCCTTGGGTTTGTAAATTTTAAATTATGTCTTGTTTTTTTTTCTTTACATTATAGCTTATACTACCTTGCCATAAAAAGCCATCTGTAATAACTGATTTTTGGATCTTTGAAATAGATCCCGATAGAAAACAGGATCCCAAATTGTTTTTGTAATACATGTTAAAACTTAATCCAGATCCGGATCCAGATAGATTTGTGAATAATAAAACGCACCTTATCTTAAACTAGAACTGTAAGGCTAGGCGCGCACATTCAATTTTTAGTTTCTCAACTGCTTGGTTCGAGCAACTAAAAATTTGTGTTTTGACACAAACTAAACGATTGCCTAAAATAAGTTCGCTATTTTTTATAATTTTTATAATTATATGCACCTGTGCGGACATAAAATCATTAAGTAAACCAAAATGATTCATAAAATATTTTAAAGGGGATTTTTTTTCGAGATCCCTTAGCACTATTCTCAGCCGATTATCTCTCTAACCATAGACTAGCACCGTTTCTTCAAAGCAATGTCAATAGATGTCCTTAGTTTCTATGAGTAAACATTTCTGTTGGCACTAGTAGAACAAGAGATGGCGCTAAATATGTTGTTTATTTTTGCCACTAGTGTCGGCACGAGGTAATATCGAGAAGTCAAAAGATTGTGGCGGCATCTTCAGGCTACGGACCGCATTTGCTAAAATGTGTCTCTGCTAAATTTTGGAGTCTTCAAAATATGGGTGTAGAGACATTGACATACTAGATATGGACTGCTAGTAGCTGATTACAGAATGGTCCAACGGATTACCAAACGACACTAGCCCTCGTGCCGACACTGACGGAAAATTTGAATACTATGAAATGGAACCAGTGCTAAAGGGGCTAATGTGCAAACAGTCCAATTGCCAAATCTGAAAATTTCCCTTTTTAATTTTCCCTTTTTCATTTTTGTTTTCAACGTATAAATATTGTTGTGAACAGAGCTTTATACTACAGCGCCATCTGTTGGAAAAGTACATATCTAATTTATGGAAGAAACAAAAAGCTCTTTTCCAATGTCAAATGTATTTCCCCTTATTCCAACCATCTAGAACATTCCAAGACGAGAAGCTTCGCGAATTTTCGAGAACAACTAACATGAGTATAAAAGGGAGTGCTCGCCGTGAGCACGACAGTTGATTTTTGATTACGGAAGTGTGCAAAACTCTGCTTATTGGATTGTGTAAAGTTTAAAACAAGTGTGATTTTAAATTGAATAAAGTATTTGAGTTGATTATAAATTGAGATTTATTGTTGTGATTTGGAAAGTAAAAATAAAGAAGAGATACTAGAAAGAGTAATAAGTTTTATTTAACGAACCTTAGCAAAAAATATTACATTGGTGTCAGAAAAGTGGAATAAAACTTATTGTGCAGTGAAGTGTGCGAAAAAAAAAAAAATAATAATAATAAAAATGAGCATGTTACTAAAAGAGCTCAACTGTAATGAGCTGAAAAGTGAATTAGGCAAGCGAGAACTTTCTAGAGCAGGATCGAAAAATGAGCTTGTTCTGCGTTTGGCCGAATATTTGAAACAACAAAATGAAGACCCGGACATTTTCGTCTTTGAAGCTGACGCTGAGGAAGCAGACGTAAGTAAAAATGTAGATGTTTCAAATATGATTAGTCTTCTGCTTCAACGTTTCGAAGAGCAACGAAATGAACAAAAGAAAGAACAAAAGAATGTTCTCGAACGTCTCGAAGAGCAACGAAATGAACAGAAAAATGAACAAAAGAATGTTCTCGAACGTCTCGAAGAACAACGAAATGAACAAAAGAATGTTCTCGAACGTCTCGAAGAACAACGAAATGAACAAAAGAATGTTCTCGAACGTCTCGAAGAACAACGAAATGAACAGAAAAATGAACAAAAGAATATTCTCGAACACCTTGACAAACAGCATAGCGAACAAAAAGACCTTCTCGAAGAACAGAGAAACATGCTAGAAGGCAAGCTTGTTAAAATCGAGAATAATGTGTCTGCACTTGATGAACGTGTTTCATTGCTAGAGAATCAAGTCGACAACAAAATGGAGACGTTTTCAAAAGAGCTAGATCGCATTCGAAATATAAAGATTCGGGAAAGTTCTGGAGAAACCTTGAAGAAAAAGGAGATGCAACCTCCAACCTTTGATGGACAAACTTCTTGGTCTATATACAAGAAGCAATTCGAGGCAGCTTCTACAGCAAATGGCTGGGATGAAGCTGACAAGTGTATAGCTCTAACCCTTGCTCTTAGAGGAGCAGCTGCTGAGTTATTGCTAACCATACCAGCAGATAAGAGCGGCGACTTTAATTACTTGGTTGAGGCTATAGACAAACGCTTTGGCAATAGCCATATGAAAGAAGTCTTCAAGGTACGACTCTATTCCAGAGTTCAGAAGAGGGGCGAAACTCTACAACAGCTACAAGCGGACATTGAAAGGCTTGTTCATCTTGCATATCCAGATGTCGGAGAAGAAATCCGTAACCAGTTTGCAGTTGAGGCATTTGTTCGCGCCATTTCCGACATACATCTTCAAAGGATCGTGCGAACTGCTGGAAAACGAACGCTTTCTGAAACATTAGCGTTTGCCTTGACAATGGAAGCAACTGAGCAAGCTTCTCACGGAGTACATCGACTTAGAGAAGCCATCATCGAAGAATGCTCATGCCGAAGAACTGATGTCCAAAGGAATCAACGAAACGGACTTGCAAAATGCTGGAATTGCAACAAGACTGGACATTTACAGCGTCAATATCGATTACCACCGAGAAGAGCTTGTCAACATTGTGGACACGGAGTTTCAAATTCAGAACCAGGTAACAATAACACCAGTGTTACTTCCCGAACAAGTTTCCCAACAGAGAAACAAGTGAGAACCAACTTCGAGGGGCAGAAGCTGGTTTCTGGTATCGATGGCCCCAGAAACACCATCCAGGTTTCTCAGACCAAACAAAACAATAGAAGTCTGACTATCGAGGCAACGTCAAATGGCAAGAAACGCATGGTCGCCATCAACACTCTGCGAATAAGGGCTGACCCCATTTGTGTATGGAGCAATGAAGAAATAAGATCTGCTCAACAAGAAGACCCCGACATTGAACCTCTTCTCGCATGGAAAGAACATGAAGAAAAACCCACATGGAATGACATTTCCGATAGGAGTCCAGTTTTAAAGGCCTATTGGGCACAATGGGACTCACTTCATGTGCGAGAAGGTGTTCTTCGGCGAAAATGGGAGTCCGCTGATGGTAAATCCTATGTGATGCAGCTTGTGTTACCTCAATCGAAAATCAAAGAGGTTCTTCGAGAGATGCATGATGGACCTTCAGGAGGCCATTTGGGAATCAACAAGATGTTAGAAAAAGTGAGACAACGATTCTACTGGTTGCATGCAAGAGACGACGTTAAAAAGTGGTGCCGAAATTGTGAGGCTTGTGCGGCAACCAAAGGACCTGGTAGAAAACTGCAAGGGAAAATGATGCAGTATAATGTTGGCTCACCGTTTGAAAGGATTGCTGTTGATGTGGCTGGCCCATTTCCGGAAACGAATGCTGGAAACAAATACATTCTGGTGGTAATGGATTACTTCAGCAAATGGCCTGAGGCATACGCTATCCCGAACCAAGAAGCCAAGACCGTGGCCGACCAGATTGTGTCTAACTGGGTAAGCAGGTTCGGTGTGCCTATGGAGCTACATTCTGACCAAGGAAGGAACTTTGAGTCAAACATATTCCAAGAGGTCTGCGCGTTCCTTGGCATTAAGAAAACGAGAACCACACCACTTCACCCGCAGTCTGATGGAATGGTCGAGAGATTCAACAGGACCTTAAAAGAGCACCTCACTAAGGTCGTAGGCGACTACCAAAGAAACTGGGATAGGCACATACCACTATTTTTGATGGCCTATCGGAGTGCAGTACATAGCTCAACAGGACAAACACCATCTGAAATCCTGTTCGGAAGAAACATACGGCTGCCTAGTGAGTTAAGGTTTTTACACCCATCACAAGATTCTCAGGAAACAGGGGATTACGTGAGTGACCTAAAAGAGAGGCTAATCGACATCCACGAAAGGACCAGGACTAGAATGAGCGCTTACAGCGATCGAATGAAGACAAGGTACGACACAAGAGCAAACACGACAGGATTCCAAGTAGGAGATCGTGTATGGCTGTATAATCCACATCGTCAAAAGGGATTGTCGCCGAAGCTTCAACAAAACTGGGAAGGCCCTTATACTGTCGTCACGAAAATCAATGATGTCGTTTACCGAATTCAAAGAGGGTCACGAGGGAAGTTAAAAGTTGTGCATAGTGATCGACTGCACCGATACAGTGGCGAAGCTGGAGATAGAATTGTTCGGGACGAACAATCTTAAGAAGGGGGCAATGTTGTGAACAGAGCTTTATACTACTACAGCGCCATCTGTTGGAAAAGTACATATCTAATTTATGGAAGAAACAAAAAGCTCTTTTCCAATGTCAAATGTATTTCCCCTTATTCCAACCATCTAGAACATTCCAAGACGAGAAGCTTCGCGAATTTTCGAGAACAACTAACATGAGTATAAAAGGGAGTGCTCGCCGTGAGCACGACAGTTGATTTTTGATTACGGAAGTGTGCAAAACTCTGCTTATTGGATTGTGTAAAGTTTAAAACAAGTGTGATTTTAAATTGAATAAAGTATTTGAGTTGATTATAAATTGAGATTTATTGTTGTGATTTGGAAAGTAAAAATAAAGAAGAGATACTAGAAAGAGTAATAAGTTTTATTTAACGAACCTTAGCAAAAAATATTACAATATATACTGCAACACAGTTTTCGGTGCATTTACTTGTATTATCTATTAACAAATATTATTATTGTTTGTAAAAATACTTTTATTAAAGCAATTAGTTTCACTTTTACAAATAATTTTAATTTGTATACTAGAAATCTAGAGATAAGCTAAGATCTTTTTGGCTAGAGCGAAAATATTTGCAAAAAAATTAGTTATGCAAATAAATCCTAATTTTGATTTAAATTAACAACTCACTTTAGAGAAAAACCAATCCTACAATTTGTATCAAATTTACAAAAAACTTTCTTTAGGTGCTTTTTATTATTCACAAATCTATCTGGATCCGGATCTGGATCTTCCTTTGAAAATAAAACGATACGGATCTTAGTGACAGCAGTGTTATAAGTCCGTCTCTTTTTATCCTTGGGTTTGTCATCTACTCGCCAGTGTAATAACTGATTTTTGGATCTTTGAAATAGATCCCGATAGAAAACATAATCCCAAATTGGTTTTGTAATACATGTTAAAACTTAATCCAGATCCGGATCCAGATAGATTTGTGAATAATAAAACGCACCTTATCTTAAACTAGAACTGTAAGGCTAGCCGCGCACATTCACATTTTTAGTTTCTCAACTGCTTGGTTCGAGCAACTAAAAAGTTTGTGTTTTGACACAAACTAAACGATTGCCTAAAATGAGTTCGCTATTTTGTGTAACATATAATTATATGCACCTGCGCGGACATAAAATTATTAAGTAAACCAAAATGATTCATAAAATATTTTAAAGGGGATTTTTTTTCGAGATCCCTTAGCACTATTCTCAGCCGATTATCTCTCTTACCATAGACTAGCACCGTTTCTTCAAAGCAATGTCAATAGATGTCCTTAGTTTCTATGAGTAAACATTTCTGTTGGCACTAGTAGAACAAGAGATGGCGTTAAATATGTTGTTTATTTTTGCCACTAGTGTCGGCACGAGGGCTAGTTTCGATTGTATCCGTTGGACCATTTTGGTTGCAAATTTTGTATGAGAATTATACACAAATAGCAGTCCATATATAAAAAGTCAATGACTATAAGATATATATACAAAGATGAAGCGTTCACAATTTCAAATTCGAGTCAATCAAATCGCATTTGTCAAACATAGTTGAGAATTTGAACCCCCATTTTGCAAACGATTTTTATTGCAGTTCAATACATGAATACAAAGGGTCGAATCGAGCTTCAAGCGCGCTTCAACGCATCATATCAATGTAGGATTTGATAAGAATTTCCTGTGCCTGTGCTCATGCTCATGTGCTAATGTCAGGTAGGTTCACTATTCTCAGTCTCCTTTGCTTTTTGTTGATGTTGACGTTGTTTATTATTTGCTATTGGTTTCGTGTTGCAAATTTTTTGTGTTCAAAAACAAGTATCTTGAATTTGATTATTAACATGGTTTTAAGTTTTTGATTACTGAAAGAATCAAGTCGTCTATGAAGAATGGAGATTGATTTAAGCAAAGAAAATGTTCAAGCCTTGTGTAGGCTATGTTTAAAAAATGACGATTTTGTTGTGGATATATTTCATGGATTGGATGGGAAATCAGATAAAGACCCTTTACGCAAACGAATTTTTGAGCTCTATGCTGTAAAAGTAAGTTGACATTTCTGTTTCAAATTTATGGCCCTTATTGCGAGTGTCGTTTGTTAATCGATCGACGACTTTTGTCGAAAATCGATCATCGAAAAATTAAGATGTCTGAAATTTATTCTTGTATAAGATACAATAAGCTGTGTTTTTATGCGTGTTTACAACATTAAGTTATCTAAATTGTTTTGAATAAAAGTTTTAACGCATCAAACGTTTTGGCACTATCGACTTTTATCGAATCGAACGTTAACGACACTCACAATAAGGCCCTAGGTATATCACAAGTCCCGTTGAATTCGCCACTTACAAACAGTACCTAATTCCTTTAATTAAAGGCGCCGCTCTTAATATATTTTCGACAAGAAAGAATAATCATGCCTCTAAAATGATTTTTTCTGCATATGAACATTTTAGAAGGTACTGAGTAATTCTTATAGCATCTTACTCGTAAGCAACTAGCAACTGCAATTTAGAACAACTCTATGAGCCTATTAATCCCATATACATTAAATATGCATAGATATATATGTGTATATCCGTTTTTCTTTTATAAATTTGCGCACAACACCGGCATTTTGACTACCCTTAAAATGTTTGAGCATAGCGCCAGCGTTTTAGTGGAAGGGAATTTAGCCTGAATGAAATGGGAGGGAAATATTGAGTCGGGTAATGCATTCTATTTTATTGTAGTGCGGCTAAGGAAAGAATCTCTGAATTTAACAATACGTCCGAAGTTGGCCTCAAGGGTAAACTGATCCCTAAAGCGCGAGTATAACGATTGAATTTTTTAAGGGGAGACATGTAACTGGCTATTTCACTAGAATACTGTGTACCTATAAAAATAATGGTTCAATATTGAAAGACAAGAAGCGTTGCGTTGGTGCTTGAGACATTCAAATGTCTCTTTTATACTCCTTTTACCTATTCGGGAAGAATGCAATTGGCTATTTCACTAGAGCACTGTTTATGAAAATAGCGGTAAAATATTGATAGACATGAAACATTGCGGCGGTGCTCGAGAGATTCAAATGTTTCAGTTAGACAAGGGTCGCCTATAATTTTTAGAGCTTTCTTTTGATTTTTTTCCAAGAGACTCAAATGGGTTTTTGGAGCACCTGCCCAGATATGGGAATTGTACTCGAGCCTTGGACGAATATAGGTCTTAAGATTACAGCCA
This sequence comes from Philhelius festivus, assembly GCA_963931855.1. Taxonomy (NCBI): domain Eukaryota; kingdom Metazoa; phylum Arthropoda; class Insecta; order Diptera; family Syrphidae; genus Philhelius; species Philhelius festivus. Next base: position 157,809,385 of record OZ007554.1, read on the forward strand.
TATAAGAAGGGGTAAAAAACTTTTCGCATCGGCGGAGAAAACCTAAACTATTGGCAGCGTTTTTGGCTGTGATATGTGTGGACATACCTAGAACTGTAAGCTGTTCAGTCTCCTCGATGTAAGTGCCATCCATGGATAGTGGCATTGAGGGAGGGTTACGCTTTAGCGACAGCAAACAGCATTGAGTTTTCGAAGCATTAAATTCTACACGGTTTTTGATTCCCCATTGGACAATGCTGTCAAGATCAGAATTTAATGAGCTTATACGCTGCCGTTTGAAGTCTACATCCGAAGGACAAGGATGTGAATCTAAAAACGAATATGCAAAGCTGAGGGTACTATCTTCAGCGAAATAATTAAGCGGATTAAAAGTTTCAGACAAAAGATCATTTATGAACATAAGGAAGAGTGTCAGAGACAAAACGGAGCCTTCGGGCACGTCAGGACTTATTTTGTGGATATCAGATTTGAAACCGTCCAAAACTACTTGTAGTGAACGGTCCGAAAGGTAATTTCTAATCCAACGAAGAAGAGATTCATTGATACCAAACGCACGCATTTTCGATAAGAGAGCTTGATGCCAAACTCTATCAAATGCCTTTGAAATATCAAGTGCAATAATCTTACTTTCTCCAAAACGATGTGAAGATTTTTTCCAGTGCACCTATTGCTACGAAAGTCATACTGCCAGTCATTAAGAAGCTTTCGTTCTACAAGATATTTCTTAAGCTAAAAATTTATCAGTGTTTCCATGACCTTGGAAAGGAGGTACGTAAGTGCAATTGGATGATAGTTAGAGGGGGAGGAGGATTTGCATTTTTTAGGGACAGGCTGGACAAATGCTGTTTTCCATCCACTCGGGAAGAGACTAGTAAAGTAGGACAGATGGAACAGCTTACGCAGTGGTTTTGGTCTTCAGAACTATAGCAGGGATACTATCCCGCCCAGCGGATTTGTGAATGTCAAGATCTTTTAGTACTCTAGCAACTGCACGAGTGCGAAAGAAGATTTGTCCCATAAAATCGTTTACGCCCTCAAGTACAGGAGGAGTCATTTTACCCTCTGTTGGCGTCGAATTAACACCAAACTGTGCTGCAAGCAAATTGGCTTTATCTATCGAGCTTACAACGAAAATATCATTGAAGACGAGCGTTGGAACTGAGGATGTCGTAGTGTTTCGTAAGTTTTGTACAAATGACCAAAAAATTTTACTATGTTTGGGACATAATAGTATTTTTGCCGTAATTTTTGATCATGTAAAAATTTAGTTCGACGGATATGAATGTTACAGGTCTTTCTAGCTTGTCTATACTTATTCCGGTTTTCCTTAGTAGGATTGGCTTTAAACAAACGGAAACTTACTTCTTTAACCCTGATAGCCTCTTTACAGCTCGAATCAAACCAGGAGTTTTCTTTCGGTTTGATAGATTTTATCCTATTCGGAATAAAATTTCTCATACCGTAAAGAATCAGATTTGAGACCAAGAAATCATTGAGGCCATCCCAGTTGGCTTTCTCGTACAGCCAAACGGTTCTTACAGGGTTTTTTCTTTAACTGGGATTTGTTGACACGAGAAATTCGCAGATTTGACACAATGGCCTGATGTGCGTAGAGTCGATAAAACAGTAATGGTATATTTATCAGGGTTAGAGATAAGGAACAAGTCTAGAGTGTTGGCGGACAAGCTGAATCAGGTTGCTTAACTCAGCAAAAATCTCCACATACCTTCCTTCGGGTGTTATATGACCAGAATATCGCAGCCGCTAGACCATACGGCTAGACCATGATGAGAAAAGAATAATTTCACTAAATTATAACCATGTAGGTTAAACTCCGTATGATCGGTGTTTTCACCAACCTGGGTTTCACTTAGTGCCAAAACAGCTGGTCAGTTTAAAACAGAGTGAACGTACATAGCAGAGAAATTTTTACGGAGCCCCGAATGTTACAATACTTGACACAAAACTTACCGACCATTGCAATACACAAAAAAAAAACTAGATAGTTATAATGTGTTTTATGTATTAGTTTTTTTTCAAAAAAAACTCTTAATTCTATGTACAAATTCAATCTTAAATTAAGTTGTTTTTTAGAAGGTAGATAATTTTTGATTTAAATATATATGTATATACATATATGTATATACATATACATATACAGGGTGATTGGCATAAGGTGTGACAAAAAGCTAGGGCGTGTAGGTTGGACTTAGACAAGAAAAAAATCGTATGGGAGGGGGGGTCTATTTCCCCCCGTTTAGGCGGGAGGGGCAATTTAAGAAAAAAATCACTTAAAACAGAAAAAAAATTATTAAAGAATAACGGTGATACCTACAGAGTAATGCTATAGCATTTTGAAAAGCCAGAAATACATTCTTTAATTTTGTTTTTAAATAAAGTAGTTCGAGTGAATAGTTTTTGAAAAATTAATTTTCAAAATCAAAATTTTGAAAAAAAAAAATGAAATTTTTTTTTTTAACAATTTTTTTTTCAAAATTTTACGTAATTAAGTATTATTTTTTTATTCAATATTCAATGCTCTTATTAATTTTTGATCAAACACAAAAAACCGGATGTCAAAATGTTTTGTAGTTTTTGAGAAAATCAAAAATAACAAAAACTACTTTTGTTCTAAGAAAAGCCTTTTATTTTAGTTTTTACGTTTTTGGATTCTTATGTAGGTGAATTTACGATTGAAAGGATTAACTTTCTTTTTACTATTCTTTTAATTATCGTCTTATAAGCATACAATAATGTGACAAAGTACTGGATTAACCATATTTCACACATTTTTTCATTGAGAACACCTGCGTGAGAGCATTGGTTTAAAATTGACCTGCCACTTTTTTATTATGGTGGGGTCGGGTTGGCTTAGGTGCATTTATGTGAAATATGGTTAATCCAGTACTTTGTCACATTATTGTATGCTTATAAGACGATAATTAAAAGAATAGTAAAAGCATTCTGGAAGTTGACTTGTCCCACTAAGCCATTGTGTCACAATAAGTGTGAAAACAAAACTGTCACTATGCATAATAGTTAATTGTTATGCATTCTGACTCAGTGGGTTAGGAGGTGATACATTTAAAGTTAATAAATATACGTATGTATAACACTAGATAAGAAACCGATTTTTTTGGAAATTTTATTACAAAGTTTATTTAAATGGAAATCGAATTTCAGTTTGTTGTCAATATACACTCCTAAATATTTGACCGTATTTACACTTTCAATTATTTCAGCATTTATAGAAATATTTACATTTGACTCTATGTTATTTACACACATACACTTGGTAGCTGCATACATCTCCTGCCTTCGTAGTACACGGAAAGACGAAAGAGTACACTTGTTCCCGCTGAGGATTTTCTGCTTCCCTCCTCCGTACTGCATGTCGGAGTACATGACATTATTGTGCTAACTGAAACATGGTTGAATTCATCTTTTGCTGACAATGAGCTTTTTGACAATACCTATCAAGTATTTCGACGTGATCGAAACCTTCTTAATGACTCAACTACTGTTGGAGGGGGTTTATTAATAGGAGTAAGAACCTCTCTTATTTGCTCACTTGTTGATGATTTTCTTCAGTCATCACTTGAATTGCTTTGTGTAAAAATAAAAGTGTCATCTGGTTACGTTTATGTGGTTGCTACTTATATTCCACCCAGCTCTAACACCGATATTTATGAAAATTTTAACAATTCCATTGAAACCATTTATGAGAAAATTGATCCAACTGACGAAGTCATTGTAATTGGGGATTTTAATCTTACTAACTTGAAATGGTGTAGATCTACTAACGATGATATCTATTTTCCAATAAACGCATCGAATATAAACGAATTTTGTGTTTTGGATGGAATGGCTTCCTTTGGCTTAAATCAGCTGAATGGAGTCAAAAACCAAAATGGAAGAATATTATATCTTGTTTACTTCTCTGATGTATTGAATATTGATGCTGCCGTTATCTTATGCGATTCAAAGATTGTTGAAGAAGATCGCCATCATCCAGCCTTAACTATTTCATTGAATTTATGTGTATGTAAAATTCTAAATGCTTGTAAAAATCAACTTGAGTTCAATTTTAAAAAATGTGATTTTAATCAACTCTTTATCTTATTAATGGAGACAAATTGGGATTATTTATTTTCAAACTTGAGCTTAGATGAAATGATTTTGCGATTTTATGAAATTTTGTTTGACTATTTTTTAGATACCATCCCATTTCGCAAAGCAAAATATTTAAGTAATAACCCGCCATGGTTTGATTCGCATATGAAAAAATTGAAAAATAAAAGAAATAAAGCCTGTTTGAAATTTAATCTATCGAAGACTGAAGAGACGTTTCGAGAATATCAAGAACTGCAAATCGACTTTATAAACTATTCAAATCTACTTTACTCTGATTTTATTTCAAACACTGAATGTGAGCTTAAAGATGATCCACAGAAATTTTGGAAGTATGTCAATAATAAAATAAAAGGAAATCTGATGGCTACCCAGTTAGTATGAACTATCAAAATTCTTCAAGTCATGATCCAGAAACTATATCTAATATGTTTGCTGATTATTTTAAGAGTGCCTTTAAAGACTTTTCTTCGAATACTTCTTCTTCCATTCCTTCTTATACTCAACAATACACTCATCTTAATTTTATAAATTTTTCGATTACAGAAGCTTCTATACACGACAATATTTTGAAACTTGATGAATGTTTTAGTCCTGGCCCGGATGGTATTCCATCATTTATATTAAAAAATTTGTGTCTTACCTATCTTATCCGTTATATGTTCTTTTTAACGAGTCGATTAGAAGTTCGAAATTTCCTGCTCTTTGGAAAAATTCATATTTAACGCCAATACATAAAAAAGGCTTAAAGAATTTAATAACAAACTATCGTCCTATTGCAAAACTATCAGCTATCCCCAAACTTTTCGAATCTCTGGTCTGTGACATACTTGCTTTTAATTGTTCATCCGTTATATGTGAAAATCAACATGGTTTTGTAAAGAAAAAATCCACGGTCACAAATTTATTACAATTCTCTACCTTTTGTCTAGATGCCTTTGAAAAACACTCTGAAGTAGATTTCATCTTTAATGACTTTAGTAAAGCCTTTGACAAATTAAGTCACAAAATACTATTAGATAAATTAAGGAATATTGGATTTAACTATTGTTTTGTTTTGTGGATATCTTCATACCTTAAAGATAGATTTTATAGACTTTCGGAAACCTACCTCGTTATTTATTAGAAATATTTATTTATTTCTTCTTCCCGACGTTTCGAAGACATTACACTCTTCGTGGTCACGGGATTAGACTGACGTTTGGTTGATGCTGTTGGTTACTCTTTTTCTTAAAATGTACCGGTGTGTTGTTGTTGGTAAATTCACAGGAGATGGCAGACTATTTGGCTGTTGTTGAATTGTGTTTGCATAAGCTTGGGTGCATACAAAGCTCACAACATCAGATGTTTCGGTGCTCGTCTTATTCGGTTTGAGATTGCTTATAAGAGGATCCCATGTTGGGGATAGTTTGAAGCTAGAATCTCTGTTGAAATTCTTGTGTTTTTTTTATTTCAATTGCTTCTCTTACTATCCTTGGCACATAGAATCTTTCTGTGGCAATGGATTTGGCTTGATCAAACAGAATAAAATGATCATCATTGTAAGCTAAGTGCTCACAAATTGCAGATTTTGTTACCGAGTTTTGTTTGATATCTTTTATGTGCTCATTTAAGCGAGTTTGTATTGTTCTTTTTGTTTCACCAATATAACATGCACCACAACTACAAGGAACAGAGTACACTCCGGGACTTTGGAAAGGTAGCGTGTCCTTGGGTGTTCTTAGGAGTTGACGTACTTTGGTTGGTAATAAATAACGCGGTAAGTTTCCGAAAAAGTCTAAAATATTACAATGATCAATGTCCGCGAAAAGAAAAGCTTAAAATTTCATAGATTTTATAGTGTAATATTCAGAAATAACCATTCGTGTCAATTTAAAGTTAATTCTGGTATACCTCAAGGGAGTCATCTTGGCCCTTTGCGATTTGTTTTATTTATAAACGATCTTCCCTCTATATTAAAACATTCTATGGCTTTAATCTATGCTGACGACGTGAAAATTTTTCGAACAATTAACTCCATCGCGGATTGTGAACAACTACAAGCCGATCTTCGGAGATTTTATGAATGGTGCAATACTAACTGTTTGTTTTTAAATATTGACAAGTGTAAGAATATGTGTTTTACACGCAAACGTAATTTATTTATTTCTGACTACCTGTTGAATTCGCCACATTTATGTAGAGTATATACAGTGGTGGAAAAATAATAGAAACAAGCTTCTTTTATGCCGTTTTTTAAAAACAAAAAGTTTATTGGGAAGAAATTGGAAATTAAAAATACATACAATAAGTCTCTATAAAGTTTAAAATATACACAATATTAAATTTATTAATAAAAAGAAAAGTAGTAATGAGAAAAATTAAAATTAATATTAACAGCCATTTTACCCTGGAAAAAATAATAGAAACAATATTATAATTGTGTTTTTCTTTTTGGTAAAGAGTAACTTAACAGTTAAATTGGTTCATATTCGTTTAGTACTTGGTCGTTGCACCTTTATTTTTAATGACGGCTTGACATCTCCGCCCCATGGAATGAACCAACTTAGCGCATGTCTCGGAAGGTATGGAATACCATACATTTTGTATTATAGACCACAGATCTTCCTTATTCTTGGCTCCGAAGTCTCCAATTTTCCTCTTAAGTATGCCCCACAGGTGTTCTATGGGATTAAGATCCGGGGACTGCGATGGCCACTCCATAACATTTATTTAATTTTTTTAAAGTATTCCTTAACCAATTTTGAGGAGTGCTTGGGGTCGTTATTTAGTTCAATTTTCAAGTCTTTGGAAGAAGAAAAAGCCCTTTTTTACACAGTCGTAACAATATCTTATCAAACTGCGTTGAGGTCTTTCGTTTTCTGTCTCTTGTTTCTGGCTTTGGACTTGAATAAAGAGCTGTAAATATCTTCTTTTTTGAACAATTTAATGCTTGTGCTATTTCTTCCATAGTTTTCCCATTTTTTTCTGAAGTTTTTTATTAAATTGCGCTCAGTAGTACAGTGTACTCCACGACCCATTTTTATAAAATTTTAAAATAACTGTTATATTTTTTTTTATTAAAACGACTGAAACACGTGCAAAACTAATAAACAAACTATAAAACGTCTATTTCAATAAAAATAAAAAACGAAATTTAAGTCAAATTGAAAGTCAAAGTACCTTGTTTCTATTATTTTTTCCAGGCAAGATTATCACTTAGCTCATTTTTTTTTACCGTTAAGTCCAAACAAAGAGCTAATGACAACAAACGGCTGCACCATTTCAAAGTCATGTTAGGTGTTATTAATATATAAAAAATTAGAACCAAGGAAGACGTAATTGTATGTAGTTATAATTAATGGTTGATCATTATGTAAAGCTTTGTTTCTATTATTTTTTCCAACACTGTAGTTTCTCCGATCTCGGAATCTTATTGACTCAAAATTATCATTCACTGATCATTATAACTATATTGTAAAGAAAGCAAACAAAATACTTGGTTTTTAATATATAAAAAATTAGAACCAAGGAAGACGTAATTGTATGTAGTTATAATTAATGGTTGATCATTATGTAAAGCTTTGTTTCTATTATTTTTTCCAACACTGTAGTTTCTCCGATCTCGGAATCTTATTGACTCAAAATTATCATTCACTGATCATTATAACTATATTGTAAAGAAAGCAAACAAAATACTTGGTTTTGTAAAAAGATTTTCCCCTGAGTTCCGTGATCCATATGTTATAAAAATTCTTTATGTTTCTTTTATTAGGCCAATTCTTGAGTATGGGTGTGTAGTATGGGCACCATACTACTCTGTACACATAAATAGAATAGAAAATATTTAAAGAAGATTTTTAAGATTTGCCCTGCGTTTTTCCATTGGTCAGATAGAGTTATATTACCCCCATACGCTCATAGACTTCAGTTAATAAGCCTTCCATCTCTTTCTGTTCACAGAGAATATTTGCAGTTCTGTTTCATAACTGGAATAATGAATGGATCTATTTCATCGTCATCGGTTCTTTGTCGATTAAATTTCAATATAAGTCGTTCTAGTTTAAGAAGAAATTTACCAATTTGTACTATTTTTAGCAGATCAAACTATGGCGCTTATAGTCCTCTTAACCAGTTAATAAATATTTTGAATAAATTCTCTTTTCTTATTGAATCTACAAATGTCAATATCAAATCCGAACTCTTTAAAAATAATGTCTATGCTCAAAATCGATCAAACTTTGTTTATAGATAAATTTTAGATTTTAAGAAATATTGTAAGTTTAACGTTAGCATTAACGTATTGAAATAAATAAATAAATAAATAAATGGTATTGTTTACATTTAGCTTTAATTTGTTTTTGCACAACCAATTATTCGCTGAATTCATCTCAGCTTGCATCTTTTGCTCACAGAACTGTAAGTTATTGTCGCTTATATACAGCTGCGGTCAAAATAATAGCAGTGAAAATAGATCCAAGAAATATTCAATAAAAAAAGAAAGATGGGGCTCATGAAACGTTATAATAAAATTTTATTTATAAGTGTTGTTACTACCACTTAAAAATACATTGGCAACACGGGTTAATCATTCAACAGATACATTTGTATCCTTCTATCAGAAATATATCTGTTCTTCTTTTTTCTTATTTGTCTTTCCTTGTATTCTTTATTTGAAATAACTGATACTTCTTATTAATAAAACTTTCATCAAGGGCAGACGCTTGCAAAACCATATCTTTTATTTAGATCGGAATTAATATATATATTCGGTAAAATACAACAATAAGGTTACATTTATATGAAATCCATTATTAAAGAAAGATTTAAAAATATCAAAAAAAAAAAAACTTAAAAATATCTTCAATGTATAAGAAAATAGTCCAGTCAAAAAAATAGCAGTATTCATAAAAATGGAGAAAATAAGAAAATGACATTGGATTAAAAAGTAGAACGAAGTGTATTTGTATTTCTTATGTCAATACTTGGTGGTAGACCCCTTATTACTTATAACAGCTTCGCATCTTCTCTTCATTGAGTCCACCAAAGTTTGACATCTCTCAAATGAAATATTTCTCCATGCAGTCTTCACTGCTTCCCAAAGCTGGTTGTTATTGAAGGGTTTTGCATTTGAAACGAATTTCTTGACATCTGCCCAAAGGTTCTCTATTGGGTTCAAGTCGGGAGATTGCGCAGGCCACCCCATTACAGAAACTTCATTGACCGGAAATCACTCTTTGGCTTTTTTGCTCATGTGTTTTGGGTCATTGTCTTGCTGAAAGACCCATTTTATTGGCATTTCCTCTTCTGCGTAAGGCAGCATGGTTCTTAGAAGAATATCCACATAAAGATCCTAATCCATTACACCATTTATGCGATATATGGGCCCTACACCTTGATAGGAAAAACAACCCCATACCATTAAGCTTGAGCCGCCATGTTTTACAGTCTTCCGCTTATACCTAGACACATATTCAGCATTAGGTGGGCGTCGCACATATTTCCGGGAACCAGAACCACCATACAAAACAATTTTGCTCTCATCAGACCATAAAATATTTCGCCAATGCTGAAGGGGCATATCGACATGGGCTTCGGCAAACTGCATTCTTTTGGCGATGTGCTTTTTTGTCAAAAGAGGAACCTTCCTTGGAATTCTGGCATTGAGATCATTCTCCCGCAATATTCTTCTGTACTTTTCTATACTAGTGCTCAGATTTAGCTGTTTTTTTATTTCAGTAGCCGGCAAATGAGGAGAGACCTTTGAGTATCTCACAATTCTCCTCTCTGATTTTGGAGAAATAACTTTTTTTCTGCCACTGGTTTCGGGTTTTTCTGCATATTTTTTTGCGTTAATAATCATCTTAGCAGATATTTTTAAGGTTTTTTGAATTTCCGTATAAGTTTTTCCATCAGAGAGGAGTTGGCGTATGATTTTCCGCATTTCCGGAGTGCAATGCTTATTACGACCCATACTGTAAGTTTGAAGGAATATAAAAGTAGGAAAACTATGGGTTTTTATACCTTACCTTTTAGTTTCAACAACAAACAAAAAAAATATTCCTAAGATTCAAACACAATGAACAAAAATTCACAAACTATTAAACACTGCTATTATTTTGACTGCACAAAAATACACTTTAAGTGAAATCAAACGACCTTCGGAGAAAACCGTTATGATATGGCTTTTTTGTATTCTGGAAACAAAAGATAAAATATTCTATTACAAGAATAGTACTAGAATATTTTAAAAAGTTGCCTATATCTTAGTTTGTACTAAAATATGTCAATGGTAAGATTACACTGCTATTATTTTGACCGCAACTGTATATATGTAAGTGTATCATCAGCAAACAAGCACACTTTTGAACGCATTAGACATCTTCCAAAATCGTTAATGTATAGTAAAAATAATACAACTCCAAGCTCAGCTCCTTGAGGTACTCCAATTGACACTTTTTGTTGACTGGACGTTATTTCATTTATTTTTACATTCTGAGTTCGATCCATCAAAAACTTTTGAACCACTTCAACTCATTTCCACGAATGCCATATTTGTAAAGTTTTCTTGTGAGTATATCTCTATTAATGGTTTCGAACGCACGTTTGAGATATAGAAAAACTGCTAGTACAGTGTTGCCTTTTTCGTTTTCTTTCTTCCATTCATTAATAATCCAGCATATGGAAGTCTCACAAGAATGTCCGCGCCTAAACCCTGATTGTTCCTCACGCAGAATATTTTTATTTTCAATGAACGTTTTCAACTGATCACATACTACATGCTACAATACTTTCTCATAAGTAGCTAGCATATTTATGGGTCTCTAATCTTCTGCTCTTCTAGCATTTTTTTACTTTTTTTCAACAGGAATAATATCAGCGTTTTTCCAACTCTCTGGAAACGTTCCATGGTGTAGTGATAAATTTATTATTTTAAGAAGCGAAGGAAGCATAATATCACTGCAATCTGATAAAATTTTGCAGTTTAAACACATGTAATCATTCTTTTTATTTATAAGCTTTACCACTTCTTTAAGATCATTTAAACTAATTTATTGAAATTGAAAAATATCTTCATATGTTGGAATGTTATCCGAATACGTCACTGCGGGAATACTTCCCCTTATGTCTACAATGCTTTCAATAAAATATTTGTTCAAGGAGTCGGCTTTATCATAATCTGATCTTACAATGACACCATTTATTTCCAGTTCATTAACAACACTTCTTTCTTCATTAAAAATATACTTTTTTAATGTTTTCCGAAGACCTATCTGATCACCAGCTTTTTCACTAATTTTTGCTTCAATATATGCACGTTTCGCTTTTTTACACTGATTTTTGTAGAGATTTCTAGCAATTTTGTAATTGTTCCAGTCAGCACGTAATTTGTATTTAAATCTTTATTGTATAAACTAACTTTATTAATTCTAAGATTGCTTAGTTCATTATTGAACCACTCTGCACATCTTTCATTAAAAGTAAAACTTCCTCAAAACCGTAAGACCTTGTTTTATGGCACTTTAAAATAACCTCGCACAAATATTTAGATCTTCACTAACACACTCATTTTCAATTATATATTTTGTATATTCATCAATAAAAGTGTTTTTTTTTTTTTTCATATTTAATATACTTGATTTGTATAGGCTCAAAGTTAATAGATTGTTTTGTAAACAGTTTCAAATATACAGATTCATGATCAGAAATTTTACAATCTCTATTCACTCTAGCATCAATATTGAGGGTAAAATCACTAAGAACATAATCAATCAAGGTACTTGAAGTTGGTGTTATTCTTGTTGGTTCATTTATTAACTGTCTAACTCCAATATTATATAGAAAGTTGTTAACAAAACTGATTTCATAATTATTGCTATTGCTGAAGTCAATGTTAAAATCTCCCGCTATCACTGTATGTTCACTAGACTGGGCCAAAAAAATTGACTATTTTTTTTTTTTGAAAGATATATCGAGAATATCATTCAGAATGACAAAAAAAAAATTTCGCAAAAGTTTGAGCCCTTAATATCAATTTTAAGAGGGCTATCATCGCTAATTTTTATTTTTAGTCATAATTTCAAAAAGGTCTAATTGAAAATTTTCGTCAGACAAGCCGTTTTTGAGTAATTAAGCTTAATAAATTGTTATTTTTCTTCGATTTTACTTTTTTAATTTGGAATTTTGTAACTAACGAAAAATAACAATTTATTAAGCTTAATTACTCAAAAACGGCTTGTCTGACGAAAATTTTCAATTAGACCTTTTTTGTAGGGAATTTAATTTTATATAAAAGTAAGTCAAAATGAATTTTTTTTACTTCAATGTTTTGTCAGTTCTGACGCAAAACATGAAATTATGACTAAAAATCAAAATTAGCGATGATAGCCCTCTTAAAATTGATATTAAGGGCTCAAACTTTTACGAACATTTTTTTTTGTCATTCTGAATGATATTCTCGATATATCTTTCAAAAAAAAAATAGTCAATTTTTTTGGCCCAGTCTAATGTTCACTATTATTATCAATATTTCTTGGAACCCAATCATTTAATATATCAAAGAACTCACTTACAGTAAGCGATCTTGATCTATAAAGTAAAATAATATTCCATACTTCTTTTTTATAAGCAATTCTAATTGCTGCAATCCATAGGTTTTGTTGTTGTAAAAAAGTATTATTAACAGATGAATTCGTTTTGACATGCTGTTACTCCTCCTGTATGTCTGGAACTTGATAAACAGTCAAAGCTCTTATAACCCATTACAAACACTTCATTTTTATGTACTGCATCAGTAAGATGAGTTTCAGTAATTCAAATTCAAAATTTCCAGTGAGTCCCTGTACATTAAGAAATAAGCCTTCAAGGCAAGTTTTCACATTTTCTTGATAGCACTGCTTATTTAATTGCTAATACCACATACGACTCCTCATAGCTGCTAGCTTTTTTAAATACACTGGACAATTATAATCGAACGGATTATGATTAATATCTAAATTCAGATTTAATTTTTCATTTTGCATTTTACAGTTCATGTTCATGTCGTTTTTTTTTTGGTTTGTCACAATTTCTTGTATCATGATCTTCACAACATTTTCTGCAACAATTTTTGTTGCTACATTCTTTAGCCTCTTTGATTGAGTCCTAAACATTTATAGAATCTCTTTACCCTATTTTCTTCATACACATTGCATCTATCCCACCCAATGTTAACTTTTCCAACATTCACTACCTCTTGAAAATTTTTTAACTTGAAAACTTTTTAACTTTTTAAGTCCAGTGGTAGACACTGAGTTCCAATATACATAATCTTTACCATTTCTCTTCTTCAGAGCTTTTCTTACTTTTACACATTTTATTTCACTATCTTTTAGACTTAGATTTTATAATTTTACTCTTCTCAATTTGCTCTTCACTCATTCCAGTTATAAATAATTTTGGTTTTTTAATTGACGGTACTTTTATGTCATATGATTCACACAAATTTTCTTGTACTGCACTTTTGATTTCATCTCTTTCCCCTTCACTTTCACAAATAATTTCAACCACTCCATTGCTTTTTTCTGAAATGCTACTAAACTTTAGATTAGATGGATCAACTTTTTCCTTTAAATCTTGCTTTGTTTTTGCACCACATTGCGGGGCTTTTGGTTTTAGCACAACTGGCTGACCTTTATTTAATTGTCTTGCATAAGATTCTTCTTTTTTATTTCCACTTTGTATTTTTTTACTTTCATTTTGCTTTAACACTTTTACTTTATCTAGAACATCTTTTATTGCCTTTTCTTGTTTTAACAAATTTTGGTTATTATCATTCACTAATTTTAACACTTAATGTAAATGATTGTTTATAACATTTATAACAAACGAACAAAACACCAGCGGGGATATACGCTGAAACGTCGACAGAAGTCACGGCTGCCGGCGCAAGCTTGGCCTCTCCAACAGGAGGAGGGATAAGTCGCCAGTGACCAATAAAAACGAACAAAAACAACAAGACAAGACGACAAAGACAACGACAATTACAACACAAGAGGAAGAAGACCTTCGCCTCACCCCTTCAGACGACGACGCGTGTTCCGTTGCCAGCTCCGCCTTTTCAGGGTTGTCGACCACTTCAGTTCGTAGTAGAATCTCCAACTGTAAGAAGACGGTCAAACGACTTGGAAGTCGGAATTGGAAGGAACTCAACGACATTGAACGAAGACGTCTTCAAAACGCTCGTGCTTTTCTGGCGAATGATCCTAAGAAGACAGGAAGGGTACTTTCCCAGCCGTCCAAAGAGGTGAATTCTACAGAGGGTACGAGCGTGAATACTCTAATACTCCATCGGGACTGGAAGGCGGGAAGGTGGAACCGTTGGAGATAGATATGGTGGGGCCGTGTGGGAGTGGCGCTAGGGGCACTAGCCCCATAGGCAACTCCGGCACGTCTCTTCCATCTCTATCGAGTGGAAGTAGTGTCATAGACTTAACAACAAACACGACAACGAACACGACAATGAACACGACAAAGAACACCGTAAAGAAACGACGGAACGCTGAGAGGATTGTCCGGCGTCTATCTAGCAAAAATCCCGAATCCTTAACGGCCAGGGAGAAGCTAGCGCTGGGCAATGCTACTCAAAAACTAAAGACCTTGACGACCACTGACATAACGAACAACTCGACTAAAACAAAAGCAAAGACGTTGAGAGCGGGAAAGGAGACGGTCGGCACTACGCCCCACCCTGAACCAAACTCAACGGTGTCTAAAAGAACGAGGCAGGATGATAAATCTTCGCCTACGAATCCTTCACCCAAAACGAAGAGAAGAAAGACCTTGATCACGGAAGGGACTACGGAGAAGCGACAATTTGCCATTGCGGATTTCGGTACACCCTCCCGAAAACTCTCCGATGATCAATGGCAGTTGATGGAAGTCAGAATCCTGGACGAGGTGAACGACGTTATCGTTAAGAATGGGCAACCGCCTCTCTTCGGTAATCTCAGAACAGTCCACGGATTCAAGATGCTGACATGCGAAGACGATTATACTCTCGTGTGGCTGCAGGACTTTGTCAAAAGAACGATTGCTCCCTGGCCAAATGCAAACCTTCGCCTTATGGGGCTTAAGGAAATAAAAGACCTTAACAGACCCAAAGCGAAGATGATGATGCGAGGACCAACCATCCCTAGGGACCGCATTGAGAGGTACCTGCAATCCCTAAATACTTTGCAGCTCAGTGAGAACTGGAAAGTGCTTGAGATGGGAGAGCAGACGAAAGACGGCACAGAAGTGGTTGTGCAGCTCAGTCACAAGTCTATACCACTTTTGAGGAAAATTGGCTTCAAAGTTCGTATCGGATAAACTGGTGCAAACTACGACTAATAGCCAACAAAAACAAGCAAGTAAGTAAGGGGTGGGAGGTTTTTAATAAACTATGAACATAAAATTAGTACAAATTAATCTCCAACATAGTAAAGCAGTCAGCGCCAACCTTGTCTACCTCATGGAGAGTAGGCAAATAGACATCGCCCTTATTCAAGAACCCTGGATCGCAGGTGGCAAAATTAAGGGCCTGCACTCAAAAGGACTTACACTGTTCAAAACTGCCGTGAAGCTAGAGCGGATCGGGCTCCCACCACTCATCCTGGCATCTTGCTCTATGCCATTTGACGGGACGGAGGGACCACCTGCAGACCTAACAGTCCAGCTAGTAGAGCGACCAGCAATCGAAGGATGGGACGTGGTTCTAGGATGTGATGCTAACTCACATCATGCTCAATGGGCAAGTACCGACACCAACAGTTGTTTGAGTAACAATCCGGGTGTAAATCCAAATCATTACTAATGATCCGGCTCGTAGGACCATGTCTGAGTAACAATCCGGGTGTAAATCCAAATCATTACTAATGATCCGGCTCGTAGGACCATGTTTGAGTAACAATCCGGGTGTAAATCCAAATCATTACTAATGATCCGGCTCGAAGGACCATGTTTGAGTAACAATCCGGGTGTAATTCCAAATCATTACTAAATTTATTTTACAACACAATATTCCTTAAATACTATTTACAGATGAATTTACATTATTCTTATCTCTATGAGTATTCTTATATAGGTTTTATGCTTATCTAATATAACCGTCAGTGCATGTTCACGATGATCCGTGTTATCTTTATTTATTTTCATGCACATGGGGTTATCTATATTTAGGTACTATGTTCATGTTTGAACAACAGTAGAGGTGAGTCTCTTTTTGAATTTATTATAGAACATAATTTACTGGTAGCAAATAGGGGCAATTAGCCCACTTTTATAAAAAACAGGGAAGAAGTGATTGATATAACTGTTACTAATAATTCAGATACAGTTTCAATCGAGCAATGGAATGTTCTCAAAGAAGAATCATTCTCAGACCACAGGCTTATAGGCTTCTTGATAAATGATACAGTGGAAACTCCGAAACCTTATAGGAATTTCAGAAACACCAACTGGGATCTCTTTAATAGGGAATTAGAGAAAAAACTCAAAAATTTCAATAACACTGCGATTCAAGAACCCAAGCATATTGATCAAGCATCAGAAGAACTCAGGGTGATTCTTAGTAACGCCTTCGAGAAAAGTTGTCCACTGAAACATATAGGGAAAAGAAAAAAGAAACCACCCTGGTGGACGGTAGAACTCGGTAACTTGAGAAAAGAAACAAGAAGACTTTTCAATGCTGCCAAAAACACTAGAAATGGGAATGACTGGGAAGTATATAAAACCAGTCAACGAAAATTTAAAGCAGAAACGCAACGAGCGAAACGAAGCTCATGGAGAACTTTTTGCAGTGAAATCGAAGGGACAAACGAATATGCTAGACTAAGGAAAATTCTTTCCAAAGATTCAATCCCTTTAGGATCTCTTAAAACGCCCACTGGGTGCTGGACAGAATCCTGCAATGAGACTCTTGAGCACTTGATAAATACTCACTTCCCGGGTTGCGGGTCAAATGACAGCAACCTGGAAACAGAACCCTACACGGAACACATTATACCATCGGATATTATAACGGAAGAAAAGATAAGATGGGCAATCCATTCCTTTTCTCCGTATAAATCCCCTGGCCATGATGGCATCTTCCCAATGATGCTACAGAAAAGCGAAATCCAAATAATACCGCTCCTGAAAAACATATTCCTTAACAGTCTAAAATGGGGATATGTTCCTTTATCATGGCGCGAAGTCAAAGTGGTTTTCATTCCAAAAGCTGGCAAGCCCAGTCATACAGAAGCAAAAAATTTCAGGCCAATTAGTCTGACATCGTTTATTCTTAAAACGTTTGAAAGACTGATAGACCTACATATTCGTGGCACTCTGGAACTGGTTGATTTATCCCCTGCTCAGCACGCCTACACAAAGGGGAAGAGTGTAGAAACGGCACTTCACAGCGTCGTTAGCACGATTGAGAAGACATTGAGCGACAAAGAATATACCCTTGCTGCGTTTCTCGATATTGAAGGAGCCTTCAATAACGTGAACAATAAAGCGGTAAAGGCAGCTCTAGTAGACAATAAAATCGATAATTCGATAATACGTTGGGTTATGTGCATGCTAAAGAACAGACAAATTAACTCGGAACTGGCAGGGATACAGATGAGAGTGTCCACATCCAGGCGCACCCCACAGGGGGGAGTTCTCTCACCACTCCTTTGGGTGCTGGTTATGAACACAATTCTCATTAATTTAAAACACTGTGGTGTAAAGATAGTAGCCTACGCTGACGATCTTGCGTTATTAGCTACAGGTAAATTCTTACCCACTATCAGTGAACAGATTGAATACGCCCTTTCTAAGGTTAATAGATGGACTAGAAAGTGCGGCCTGATGGTTAACCCGTCAAAAACAGAATTAGTCCTCTTCACAAATAAAAGGAAAATACCAAACTTCAGATTACCTTCAATTGAAGGCACCCCGCTGAAGATTTCAGATCAAAGGAAAATTCATAGGAAATTAAACTGGAGTCTTAACACTATGGAAAAAGCGAAAAAAGGAATGATTGCATTCTACTCCTGTAACAGAATCTTTGGGAAATCCTGGGGACCTAATCCAAAAATTATCAGGTGGATGTATTTGGCGATAATCAGACCAATACTAACCTATGGTAATTTGGTATGGTGGAATGCAACGGAAAAAAGCACGAACCTCAAAACTCTGGCAAAAGTACAGAGACTCGCGTGCATTGGGATTACGGGTGCCATGAGATCCACACCAACTGCAGGGTTGGAGGCGATACTCAACCTGAAACCCCTAGACCTTTTCGTACAAGAATCCGCAGCATATAGTGCCTTAAGACTAAGCCAGACTAATACCTGGAAAAACAGCGCAATAGGACATGCTCAAATTCTTCAGAAATACTTGGGTGATAGCATCATTACAGATTATACAACACCCGAGCTTGACTTTTATAAACCATTCCAAACTGCATTTCCAAGCAGAGAAGAATGGCTGAACAATCAACCCTACACCAGTGAATCAGAAATAGCAATCTATACTGATGGCTCCAAAATGGACACAGGTGTTGGTGCAGGCTTTTTCTCAGAACCTCTTGAGCTAAACAACTCACTTAGGCTCCCAGATCATAGCAGTGTCTTCCAAGCGGAGGTCCTGGCAGTGACAACAGCTGCTAGACAGGTATCAATGATGGCGATACCACGGGCTGATATCACCTTTTACATTGACAGCCAAGCGGCAATAAAAGCGATTTCTGCCACTGTGATAAAATCGAAGCTTGTCTCCTGCTGCCGCGAAGAGCTTAAGGTTCTTGGCACGCAGCACAATATTAGACTCTGCTGGGTACCGGGACACAGCGGTATACCAGGTAATGAAAATGCCGATGAGTTGGCAAGACAGGGATCAGCGCTCGACGCTAGTCAAGCAGACATGGTAAGCATCCCACTCTGTAACATTAAACAGACAATTTCAGACATAATCCTAAGGAAATCCAATGAAAGGTGGAATCTACTTGACACCTGTGATACTACTAGGAAAATATGGCCCTGCTTTAACAAGCAGAGAACTGACAAAATTATACAACTTAGTAAGAAGTCCCTTCGCTCTCTTACGAGCATAATCACCGGACATAATTTATTGAAATACCATAAATTTAAAATGAAACTAAGTACAGATGACCTATGCAGAGGATGTGGTGATGAAGAGGTACATGAAGACACATCACACTTTCTCTGTCATTGCCTGTCACTATGCCACCAGAGAAGGAAATGGCTTGGTAGCTACTTCTTTGATAATCTACAAGATATTTCTAATATTTCAGGAATACACATATTGAACTTCGTCAATGCCTCAAAATGGCTTGACTGATTAATAGAATACATAGGTTTTATCAGGAAAGACTGATAACACTCACGGGTAACACAATGGATCTACATTGATCTAAGTGTGACAATAGCAACATCAATTGTCAGCCCAACAACCTAACCTAACCTTATAACATTTTCATTGTCTAAGCATTCGTTACATACAAAAACAACATTTCTTTGTGTTGACACTGCATTTAGTTCATATGCCGGCACATTCGTACACTTATCATGGAATAAGCCTTTACAAAAACCGAAACATTTAATTTTAATCGATTTCGAAACGAACCGCTGAACATATTTTTTTTACAATTTTCTTACATTTTCTTTAATATTATTATAAATTTTCTTCTTTTTTTTGATTAAACAAATTACTATCGGAACAACTTCTAAACACGTCTTAACAGCTCATTTTTTATTTTTTTCTATGTGGAAGGCATGACGGATTTAAAACAAATTTTAAAGGCCGATCACTATTTTCTTAACTCTATAGACCTGGGTTTTGCGAATAAATAGGCTTATAAATAATTATAGAAAATAAAAAACTATAAAAATAGGTATTTGTTAAAAACATACGACTTATTTTTCTTTTTTCCAGGTTGAAGAAAGTGATGGACTACCTAAAAATATTTGCCATCGGTGTTTATACCTAACTGAATCATTCACTTCTTTCCGAAAAAACGTAAGAGACTGTGAAGAAAAATTAAAAGCCTTTTCAGAATCTTCGAAGACCAGAGCACGTGAAACTCAAGCAGAAGCTTTTTTTAAACAAGAAACGTTTGATAACCGTTACGAAGGTTTAAATGGTTTCCATGGTTTTGTACCAGATAAGAACTGCGAAATCACCGTTGTCGACCCAAACCAGGAATGTGAAAGTTCTGACGATTGTTTTTCAATGGAAGATTCCGAAAATGATTTTCCCAGCCCAGCAAAAAAGGCAATTAATGGATTGCTTCCAAAAATAGAAACTGGAAACGAAATTTCTTCAAAATCTGAAAATATGGCCTTGTCTGCTTCACAAAATTTTAGCGATATCACAAATGAACCAAAAAACACGTTCCTATGTCAATACTGTGATATGGCATTTACCACTCAAATGAATTGCGATGAACATGAATCGCGTCACGATGCAGCAAATCCGTTCATATGTAATTTCTGTCCTTTTCGAACAGTGAATAGACAAGTTCTTATTCATCACATCAAAGAGTCACATGACAATGAACGCCCGTTTGTTTGTACTTTATGTAACAAAGGTTTTTGTCGTCGTTCTGATCTTAAAAAACACACAATAGTACACACTGGAGTGCGACCATATTCTTGTCCAGTTTGCTCAAAAAGTTTTTCTCGCAATACGAATCTTACGAAGCATATGCGAATCCATAGTGGTATCAAACCGCACGTCTGTCAAAAGTGTCCAAGATCGTTTACAACCTATGCCGACCTCATTCGCCATCAGCGTGCTCATACGGAAATAAAACCTCATAAATGCACGAAATGTACAGCATCATTTACTAGAAAAGATAAATTACAAAAGCATTATCTTTCTCATTTGAGAAAGGAATCTGAATCGGTTATTTATGATATAGAAAGTCTTAAGGCAACACATGAAATCGATGCAATTTCTCAAGGTCAAATAAATGAACTAAGTCAAAAAAACTCTACTTCGGGTGTAGATAACCAACTTCCCAAGATACAAACGAACAATTTCGGAAATAGTTTGTTAGCTGCTCAACTACAAAAACCACAGGCTAGGATGCAAATTCGAGCACAAACGAAACCGTTTGAGCCTAAATCCAAAGTAAAAGTCCACATTTGTAATATTTGTTCCAGGACCTTTACCAGGAAACGGGAATTTCAACGTCACCAGGCGCTTCATTTGGACTGCCTATATAAATGCAAGCAATGTGACAGAAACTTTAATCGAAAGGATAAACTCTTACGACACGAAAAAATTCATCATGCAGAGCAGTACAACTGCAATCAGTGTAATATGAGCTACACTAAATTAGAAGCTCTTCATATGCACGTAAAAGTGCATGACTTGCACAACAATTTTTCACAGCAAGTTGAGGGCGGACCTCCTATTTTAAATACTTTTCCAAAACAAACTCCTATGGCTCTAGGTTTCTATAGTGAAATTAAACCAGAGGAATGAGCTTGTCTTCTTTATTCATTTTTATGTTACCTCTAGTCTAGTAATGATTAATAATAAGCGTCTTTTAAATTTTCCTTAAGAACTCCAGAAAAGTAATTTCAATAATTAAAAAAATTCTTCCAAAGGAGAGAAAACGATTTACGATTTACAAAATCAGTTACTACAAACGAAATGTCGTTAGGAAGGTATTTTTATATTTTACAATAGTTTATAAGACAGCTCATTTTCAATCACAGTGTGCAAAAGTTATTCGGTAACTAAAGCTAGTCTAGGAGACATACAAATGTGTATCATTCGAAAGGGATTTTTATGTATTTCAATAGTTACTACGGCTTACTTTCAATCAATCAATCAAATAAAATAGACAGAATGCACAAATATAAAATACCTTTCCAACGAGGTAACTATATTTATATTAGTCTCTAGACCAGCTTTGATACATGTTTGATTATTGTTTTTGGCAGGAAACTGAAAAAATAATATTGTATTTAAATTTTTTTCGATAAAGAAAATGTTTGAAACATTTTAAACTTTTTGTTTTCCTTAATTAGTATGTTGTATGCCGTGTATTGATTTATTTGCAAATATATGATTGAATTTTAATATTTTGTTTGGAATGTGAGATATTTAACTCTATCACGAAATCTATCCTAATGGGAAATGCTATGGAATTGATTGTGAAACCGGCAGACAAAAGTGAATGTAATAAAAAGGCATTTACGGTGTTGGATTGCTCAAATGAGTTTTGGCAGGCAGAATTGAATGACAACGGCCCAGATTGTGGCTGTAGATTTTCTAATCGATGATCGACCTTTTTCGATCATCGATCGTCGTTTACTCTATTTCATATTGCGAATGTCGATTGTGATCGAAACTTTTCGATTTCACAGTCTTTTTCGTTTCGATTGTCATTTTCTGATCGACGCGTAAAGAAAGTGAAGTCGAGAAGTTTTTCTTGTGAACAAAATGTAAGTTTCTTTCAATTAATTAATTATTTTAAGGACAAAACATTCAAATATTTGTTTTATGAAGGTCAAAAGTGATGACGAACAAAAGGCAAATAGAAATTTTGGTCAGATTGATTGAGAAAAATGTGAACATCGCGAAGATGTTCACAGCTGGTATTCCACTTTTTCACAATTATGCATTTTAGCCCGAAGTTTTTTTGCTTCAGATTAATTTAAGGTAATCCATTTGGAGCAAATCTACGTTTCTAGAACTGCGAGCACTTAATTTAGCACTAAAGACACTGTAGATTATGCTAGGCCTATACAAAAATAATTACCAACAATAATTTGGTAATATCCATGAGCACAGCATCTTAAGTACTAGCAAATTTTATTCTGTTGGGAATCGGAAATCAAATATGTGTATAAAAACTTTTATTCCATAAATCTTACATCGTTTCTTATAGTTCCAGAGGATTAGAGTCTCCTTTTTTCTGGTAATTTCAAAATATTCTTGGGCATTAATTTATTTTAATTTATATTAAAAAAAGAAAACCAGAAAAAAACAAATAATAATTTCAAAAGCCAACACATTATAAAACTGTCAAATTTAAAATATTCGCAATATTCTGTGGGTTTATTCACAATAGTCCATTGTTCGATCGATTGAGTTACACAATACGAAATATGAAAACCAATCGAAACAATCGAAAAATTTCGATTCGATTGGCAATCGACAACGGCAATCGGGGCCAACATTTATGACCCTTTTTGGACGATGCAAGTGAATAAACAAGTTAATTAAGCCTTCCTTTTATTGTGCACTTTTTTTTAACAAAACAATGGTAAAAATTCTTGGTGTAATACCGGGTACGTTAGTTGTTAGTTATAATTTTTAACTTCTGTATGAAGGATTTGCAAGCATTTTTCAAAACAGTGAAGTTAAAATTTATCTATACTCTGTTCAATTTATATTTGCATTACAGGGAAGATAGGATATTTGCCTTTCAGTCTGACCATTATGGATTTCAATAAGCTATCTTTAATTTAAAGCTCTTACAGGATTGACATAGTGGACATTAAAATATTTGCTACCGAAAGCTCGAAAAAGCTTAAATCCTGAAAGTTACATAGCACAAACCAAAGAAAATGCCATATGAATTTCCACCAACTTGGCAATGGTAACTCTGAGTCAGTGTTTTTTTTTTAATAAACACAATAAGGGTTGCTTGCACATTGGCGATCAGTCTCCTTTCACCCATGGAGCAGATATGTCATGGTGGGTTGTACGTGAGCTCAAAGAAGATTACACAAACAATTTTAATGTAACTCAGTGATTCTCTTTCTTATTTCAGTGGCAATTTCTTAAGTTAAGGTGCCGTCCCAACTAACAATTTTGCTTCCGATTTCTGAAATTAAAGAATCATTCGTAGCTATAGTGCTCATATAACCATTCTTGCTGGAAGTCAAATAGCTATAGGAGTAAAAATTGATATAATTCATGTCCTAGACATTCTCTGGGTCACTTTTTATCACCTTTATAGGCGTAAATACTCAATATTCCTTTAATCATACTATATTTACAGGCAGCTCATACTCCGATAGTCATCCGAAGAAACTGCTATAAAAGTCCTTATTTGGTATTCGTTATCTTTATAGAATCATTATTGGACAGTTTAAGTCAAGGTGGAGTATAGTTCCTGTAGTACTTTTATAAAACTGTGCAAATATATGCAGTCAAAATGATTCATTGACCCAGAATGCACCACGTGCTTTTGTACACATGAGGGACATATATGCTACACTATCAAGTACAACAACAAAATGCGCAATCTGCGTAACTCTGTATAAATTAAATGTACGACTGGGTCGAACGGACTTGAATGAAAATGTAAAAAATTCAAATTTTAACAAATTTAAGTTTTTAAACCAAAAAAAACTTTTTTAAAAATTGTTTTAGTATGACAAATAAAAATGAAATGCCATGTAATTTTTTAGAAAATATGAATTTATTAAAAAAAAAAAAACAAAAATTAAAAAATTCAAAAATTTTAGCGGATTCTTAAAAAAAAATAAAAAAATAAGTTTTTATATACAAAATTTTTAAAACATTTTTGAGAAAAACATTTGGTTTATCTACTTTCAGTGTTTATAATTTTACGGATAAAAATTAAATCTAAAAAAAATATTGACCTGTTTTTTCTTAATTCAAAAAAATATTTTTTTTTTAAAGATTGTATAGAAATTTTTTTAGCTTTCAACAAGCTTTTCTAAAAAAAAACTATTATTAAAATCCAACAAGCCGTGCGTGGCCGTGGCGCGATGGATGTGTGCTCGCCTTGACAGCAGGGATAGATCCAGATGACGCGGTCTTGGACGATGACCTCTTTATTGTCGAGGATCCGCTGGAGAAAGTGGAGGCTGTGGGGGCTGCTTTTCAGCAAGTGTATAAGGTGAATGCAAGCATCCACCCCAACCACGACCTGGAAAACAGAGCTCTACTCCATCACTTCTATCTTCGTAATGAAATGACGCAATGGCGATCAGAGAATCTAGGTTTCATCCGGTTCAATGAAGAAAACTTGGCGAATGCCATCATCGCCGTGCAAGAGGGGAGTAGTTCCCTGTTAGTTACGAGGATGGAGCTCCAGCTCATCTTCGATTCATTAAAGAGGAAAAAGTCAACAGGAGTCGATGGTATATCCAATATTGCACTTCGACATCTACCTAAGGAAGCAATTGACATTTATGCCACACTGTTTAACAACGCACTGAATAATGCATATTATCCAGGGCGGTGGAAGACAGCTGTGGTTCATCCTCTCCCGAAAAAGGGAAAGGACAACTCCAATCCGGCGAATCTCCGGTCGATAAGTCTTCTACCGAGTATCAGCAAGGTATTCGAGAAAGTCATAAATAGAGCTCTGTCCAAGTGGGCGGAGGACAACAATATCATACCGGATAATCAGTTCGGGTTTAAGGCGGGACATGACACCATTCATGCCGCGTCTAAACTCGTTTCTGATATCCAATGGAACAAAACTAAAAATCAATGTACAGGTGCTTGTCTGGTTGATTTGGAGAAGGCTTTCGACACCGTATGGTTAGAGGGTCTCTATCTAAAATTGACTAGACTCGGCATAAGTAAACCACTATTATATATACTTTATGACATGCTCAATGGTAGAAAGTTCGTTGTCAAAAGTGGCAATGTAACTTCTACCGCAATCTTCGATATAAAAAATGGTCTTCAGCAGGGAGCGGTGAACTCGCCGATTCTATTCAGCATTTACACCAGCGATCTGATAAGTAGTCTAACTCAGGCAATTGCGTATGCCGATGACCTAATAGCGTACAGAACAGCTCCAAAAGTTGAGGTTATCAGAATTCTCTTACAGCGTGACTTCGACAAGATTCAGCGATATTGTGATGACTGGAAGTTGAAAATCAACTTTCAGAAATGTGAAACGATTCTGTTTAGGACTCCGTTGGCTGGAGCCCCTAGGGATACTAGAAAGAACTGGCGTAAGCTGATGATCGTAGGGCCGCACCGGCACCCACTGGCGAGCAGAAGTGTGGTAAAGTACCTTGGCATCTGGTTGGATCAGTATTTGTATTTCGACAGACATATAAATGCTGCTCTGAACAGGGCTAAGGGAGCCTTTGCCCTGACGAAACGGTTGTTTTACAGCAGCCGGCTTGACACCAGGGTGAAGGTGATTTGCTACATGGCCCTCATCCGGCCGATGATTGCCTATGGTTGCCCGGTGTGGTTCAACATTGCCCCATCTCAAATGGAAAAGATTCGGGTGTTTGAGAGGCAGTGTCTTAGACGTTGTCTTGGATTACACAGAACACCAGAATCGGAGTACAAACATTACTATTCCAACAGGACTCTATACAACGGAGCCAACATTAACAGAATAGATAATTTTTTGATAAAGCTGATTCGGAGTCACATTGCGAGAGCGATGACCTCAGCAAATAGCTTAATCTTTGGGGCTTACTACCCCAACACAGAATACTTTGAGAGTGTGCGTTTAAGTGGCCATATTGCACCTAATGCATTCCTCTATTTAGATAGTATAGGGTTGATCCAGGATAGAGAGGCGGTTCCGCTAATCTACCACGTCGGCCGTAGTACTGTGGATAGGCGGCTCCTTTATAGTCGAGACGTCCTCGCACAAGACGGAGCTGAGCGACTTCGGTTCAGTAGGACTGTGTCCGATCGGGACCTGAAAGACAGGGTAAGACAGGAGAACCAGTTTTGGTGGTTGTCCAATATTGATAGAGATAGTTGACAAGTTGTCTTGGCCGACTTACATAGTTTTAAGGGTATTCTTAGGTAGGGACAGTCAGGGTGGCACAAAAAAAAAAAAAAAAAAAAAAAAAAAAAAAAAAAAAAAATTAGAGTACATTCTTCCAATGTGTTTTCCAAAAAAAAAAAAAAATCTCTGCTGCTGTGGCTGTTCTAGTTTTTAAGTAGTTTTAGTTTAGTTTTAGTTTATTTTAAGTAGTTTAAGTTGGTTTCGGTAGTTTTTAATTAGTTTTACTTTAGTTTTAAGTTTTATATAAAAAATATAAAAAGATAAAGAATCCGAGTTTTTTAAATTTTCTCGAGAAAACAAAAAAAAAAAATAGATATAGTTTTTTTGAATTAAAAATAGTTTTTTAGGCCGAAAGGCATTACATTTAAGATATCGTTTAGCTTAGAGCGCCCGCATAGGGCCAGTAAGTTAGTTTTAAGTTATTGGATAATTAGGCTAGTTTTTATGAATTTTTTGTCTAGCTTTAAGATAGTTTTAAGATTGAAGAAAAATAAAAATGAATTAAAAAAAAAAAAAAAAAAAAAATGTGTGCTCGCCTGTCAACCTCATGATGACAGGTTCGATCCCAGCCGTCGTCTATGTCGCTTTAATTCCATTAAAAAACCTTCTAAAAATTGTCATCAATGGGTTGCTGGTTTACTCATTACATGTTGTTCAGGCATAACACTAACAACATGTAATTGAGTTAAACTAGTATGCCCAACAAGGATGAACACGAATAAAATAATGTGAATTATAAGCGACATAGAAATAAGACACGACATTTTCTCCGCTTTAGCTCAGCCGCCATCCGTGGAGATAAAAATATCTGAGACAACAACCAACAGTCTCAGAACATCGTGCCACACATCTTTCCTATCCTTCTTTCTCTTCATTAACTTCACGCACGCGCTGTGTTGAAACATTTAAAGGGTAATCATAATCCCTTGAGCGCGGGTAGATTATAAAAAAAAAAAAAAAAGCTGATACTGAGAAATTCAAAATTAGAAAAAAAAATTATATGGTAGGTAACCAGTTAAATCTTAATTTAAACCTTTTATCGAATTATACATCGTTAAAATTAATCGAAAAGAAAAAAATTATTAAAATTCTTTCGGTGCCGTTTCCGATAAAAATACGATTTTTGAAAACCATTTCTTAACATTTGTAATTGTTTTTTTCATATCTTGTAGATTGTAAAACTTTAGTTAAGTTTTAAAAAATTAAAGCATGGTGTTTTTTTACGAATGCATAACTTGCTAAATAGCAGCTATGTCGCAAGTAAAAAGTCAACATTGCAATTTATTTGAAAAAATAAATTAAAGTTTCATTCATATAAAACTTAGAAAGCATCTATAAAGAAGGTCTATGTGGCTTTATAGGAGGTAAATCACGATAAAAGCGATCCCAATTCAACGCCGGCTCTTACATATACCAGTTTGGCCGAGCGGTTAGCGAGCAAGAGATTTGGTGTGAGAGGACTCGAGTTCAAATCCCAGGTCCGCCTATTCATGTAAGTAATTTTTAAATTAATTTTAAAACTAAAAGTAGAAATTAAATCATAAATAATAATCAGCTCTTAAGATCTTTACAGAAATCATGCGGAAAAACCCGAAAAACATATATGCAAGAAAAGCATCAAAATAAAAATGAAATCAAATAAGCACAAAATAAATATTTTTTTTTATTTTATGCATACTCCTATAAGTGTTTTATTCTTGTGACAGTAAATCTTCTTTTCATTGCCACTATCGATGCAATTGCTGCAATAAAGCATATATTACCTCTATAACATAACGATAAATATGTTCTTCGGAGTAACACAATTTACTCCATAAAGGTCCAATAGGAGTTAAAAAAAGTCGCCCTTTTAACTCCATGGAGTTTTATATAACCCTTAAATGTGTGCAATAGACAGTAACAAGAAGCTTCTCTAGATGAATATAGAAGTAAAATTGTTAGTTGGGGTGCAAACAGTAGCAGGCCTGTAGTGCAAATATAAATTGAACAGAGTATAGAAAAGTCATACATATTAAAATAGGTACTGCCATTTTTCAAACTAAAATCGTTGTGTTCTTTCAAAGACTATAGTTCTGTTCAACCAGCTGCACTGGACTACTCTGGGCAGAAAAGTGTAGCTTTTTTGTGTTCATTGAGAAAATTTTTGCACTGACTTACACTGATTAGCATTCATTGAGCTGAACTAGAGTACTCTAGTGCAGAACATTTTGCACTACCTTTTGAGCTAGTGCAGGTTGGTGAAAACTGTCAAAATCAGTTGATGTCATTATTCGATTATATTTTGTTAACGAATAAAGTTGATTTTTTCCGCGCTTTGTATTTTTGATTAGAGCTAACTTCGAGTGATGGGCAATCTCTGGTGATTCAGTGTTCTCCAATTAATCCAATAATATCTTAATTAAATCTATATATGTATATTTAGACGAAGAATTCCGAACGCAAGTGTTTGAAAGTCCGATGAAAAAAGGTGAAGAGAAGTAAGAGATTTTGTGCCTAAAAAGCCAACAACGTTCGTCGCAGCACTGGGAATGAATTTTGTACCTTTGCCATCGACTTCAGCGCAGTCGTAAGACATTTTACTTGCGCCGAATTTAATTTGTTTTCTTCTTTTGAACATCTGACGTATGACGTTTTTGCTTGAGTTTGGTCTGACAGTTTTCATGAACTTGCACTGCACTACACTAGTCTACACTGGCCTTTTCCTGATTGAACACAACTTATGTTCTACCTTTTTTTTTTAAGTGGCAACACTTTTTTTGGTGGAAATATAAAAATTGCCGTTATTAAATTTTGTTAATGTTGCATTGACAACATAACCAACACATTCGAAAAAAAATGTATGTAACTTAACAATTGTTCCATTTTTATTTGATCCAAAAGAGTTCCTATTTTAATGACCACATGCATTGTATATATAAACTATAGTACTCTCATGAAGAGGAACGAACGATGCGGCACCATACGAGCGTATTCCATAATTTTTTACGTAGAGTTGTGGAGAGTAAGGACAGACAATAATCAGGAAGGGGTGATAATATTTTCGGTAAAAGCAAACCGAAGGTGCAGAACAAAGCGACGACAAGAAAGCTATTTTTTGTTTTTATTCATTTTCTATACAAATAAGTATGATGTGGCATTTTTTGCTTCACGCATAGAGAAAAACGATATATTGTTGGAATGAAGGTTTTATTTTTTTCGTTCGCTGTGTTGTATCTACATTATGTTGGAGCAAATAAATATATGTACAGTGATCCACAAAAGTCTGCGTACAAGGAAGAAATATTTTTAAAAACTGCTGTTATTCACAAATTTAAAGTGATTTGTTTAAAAAAAAAATATTTTTTAATAAATAAATGTACAAGGTTTTTATTTTAAACAAAAAAAAAATTAAAACAATTATTCATAACGAGAAGAAATTAATAACAACAAAATAAACCTCTGAAATTCTTCCACAAAAGTCTGCGTACAGCTGTAACAGAAATTGAAAAAAGGTAGTTAATATAGACAAATAATAATTTTTTTTACTACTTTCGCTGTTAATATTTTGTCGGATACCCTTTTAGCCTTATAACTTCTTTCAAACGGTTTTGCATTGACCCTACCAGTTTTTCTGTATAAGAACTATTGATCTTACTCCATTCAAGCAACAAGGCTTCTTTTAACTGCGCCTTTGCGGATATCGTCGGTTCGGATCTTTTTTTCCAATTCATCCCAGCAGTGCTCGATAGGGTTAATATCTGGACTCTGTGGTGGGGTTCGTAGCAGGTGGGGAGAGTTATATGCCAGCCACATGCGCGATTATGGGCGGTATGTTTGGGGTCATTATCTTGCTAGAAGTAATAGTCATTGGATATACCCAGAATTTCAGCACTTGTTTTCAAATTTCTTTTGAGGATAACGATGTATACATATTGATCCATTGATCCTTCTATTACTTCCAGCTTACTGACTTTTGAAGACGCCATACAGCCCCAAACCATAACACCTCCACCACCATGCTTGGCAGTCTTAATTGTGCATCTGGGATTAGGAGCATCGTTTGGTCGTCGCCACACCCTCAAAAGACCGTCAGAACCAAAAATGTTGTATTTTGATTCGCTGGAGAATATTACCTTACGCCAGAAGTCCGGAGGCTTGTTAACATACTCTTTTGCAAATGCTAGCCGTTTCTTTCTCTTTATTTTACTGACCAATGGTTTTTTCCTGGGTGTGCGTGACTTAAACCCCTCTTGAACAATAGCTCTTCTTACCGTTTCTGGATGCACTGTATTGTTGTTATATATTTCGAGCCGTGTGCTTATCGTCTTAGCCGTTATAAAGTGATCTTGCTCCACCATTCGCTTGATCACAGGCTTATCCCTTTCGGAGAGCTTCGAAGGTCGGCCTTATCTTGTCTCCGATTTAATCTGTCCTGCGTTTCTAAAGCGATCTACCGTCCTCTGTATCGTCGACCGAGCTCTTCAGGTTATTTTTGATATTCCACCATACGACTTTTTTTGTTTAACGTAAAGATTAATAAATCAACTGCCGCTCACTCAAACTTAACTCTTTATTTGCCATTTTTTGCTTAAAAAACAAAAAAAAAAAACCAAAGACAATGATTTGCAATACGCGTTTAGAACGATTAAAAATAAACAAACAATCATATTATGCAAAAACAAATTTATCGATACTTAAAGAGAGTGTAATGCAAGAAATATTCACCTGCACGCAGACTTTTGTGGAAGAATTTCAGAGGTTTATTTTGGTTTTATTAATTTTTTGTGATACGAATATTTTTTTTTATTTTTTTTTTGTTGAAAATAAAAACGTGGTAAATTTCTTTTAATGAAAAATACCTTTTTTTTTAAATAATTCACTTTACATTTGTGAATAACAGCAATTTTTAAAAAATATCTTCCTTCTACGCAGACTTTTGTGGATCACTGTATGTAGGTACGAGTATAGGATTTTAATTCAAATACACGATTACCACTCAGAACAATTTTTTTGTATACATAGGTAGTTAGATAATTATTTTTGTAAGCAGATTTTTAAAATGCAGAATTTCGAGAATTAGGGTATTAGAGTTCTGAAATAGGTACAGAAAAATTATATTGAAAGCTAAAATTTTGAAGAGTAGAATTTTGGAATGCAGATTTTTGGGAAATGAAATTTTGAAATGCATAAAACTTAATAAGTAAAATTTTGAACAACAGATGTTTGAAAAAGGAATTTTGAAATGCAGAAAGCTTAGCACCTAAGTAAAATTTTAAAAAGCAAAACTTTGAAATTCAGAAATTTAGAAAATAAAATTTTGAAATGCAGAATTTTAGGAAATAAAATTTTGAAATGCAAAATTTTGGGAAATATAATTTTGAAAATTGTACTTTGAGCAGTAGAATTCTGAAATACAGAAAACTTAATAAGTAAAATTTGAAAAGCAGAATTTTGAAAAAGAAATTTTGAGAAGTAAAATTTTAAAATGCCATATTTTGGGAAATTTTAATATGCACAAAACTTAGTAAGTAAAATTTGGAAATGCAGAATTTTGAGAAGTAGAATTTTGAAATGCACAATTTTGAGAAGTAGAGTTTCAAAATGCAGAATTTTGAAAACTTTAATTTTGACAAGTAGTATATTGAAAACTAAAATTTTATCAATTAGAATCTTGAAATTCAAAATTTTGAGAAGTAGAATTTTGAAATGTAAAAGAACAAAAAAAAATCATGTGATACATCACTCCCTACATCACGAGTATGCAATTTTTAACTCGCTAAGATGCCTAGTTTAGCCAGAAATCACGTTTGAAAAAGTCAACTTTGGGGGGTCTACGAAGCTCCGTTTAGCCGCAAATCGCATTTAAAGATAAACATTTGTTTTTCGTTACATGCGATACGTGGATTGAAAGGTGGCACTCCCTAGACCACGAATATGCAATTTTTAACTCGCTGAGATGCCTAGTTTAGCCAGAAATCATATTTAAAAGTACATTGGGTGGCCCGCTCTGCAGGACTTAAGAATTTTAAGTCCCTTTTTCGGGGACACACCCTTGCACGCGACTCCATCGCTCCGCTTAGGGTATGTTAAGTCACCTGGCAGGCGCCAATGTAAACAATGTATGAAAAATCAAAATTTCTTCAATTTTTAAAATAAATATTTCAAAACTCAATATTTCGAAAACCCCATGCTAGATTTATTTTAAACTTGATAAATAAAAGTTTATCAATATAATCTACAAGATGTGAGAAAAAATAAAATTATTTTAGCTAAAAATAAAGGTACCATCCATACAAATGTAAAAAAAAAATTAAAAACGGTTTTAAAAATCGTATTTTTTTCGAAAACGGCGCCTGGAATTTTGATAATTTTTTTTTTGTATGATCTTTAATTTAATAAAACAAATTTTGAAATTAAGATATTACAGCTTGTACCTACCATAGAACCATTTTTCCAAGTTTTGACATTTGACAATTTTCTCATTATGGAAATTTTTTATATAGATGCTTCCAAAAAGTTTAAAAACATTGGCGCAAAATTTTAAACAGTTCTCGTTTAAGGAATAAAACCGGCTCTACTTAACGCAGTCGTTTAGCTTGGAGACTTCGTCTAACTTTTGCATAATTTTAAACACGTTAAACAACTCTTCTAACTGATGTGGGTTTTACAACAGAACCTAAGCGAATTTGCGTTGAACAACCCTTAATTTGACAGATACATAACTCACACAACTACAAAAACACAAAAAAAAAGTAAAAAGAACAGCCAACTTTAAACCAAATAATTTTTCGCCGAAAAAAGTACATTTTATGTACCTACTACCTATTTCAGTACAGATTTTGATTGTTTATAAGTTATTTACATTATTTTAGATGGAAATAAAGTATAAATCGTATATTCACAGCATAAAAACTCAATTTGTTGTTGCAAGGTGCAGATTTATTTAGCTATACTCGTCTCGGCCGGCGCGGCGGCGCGCGTGCATACATAAGATATGTATGTACCTATTTACAAAAAACATCTTTAAAAAATTGAATAAAACATCAGTAAACATTTTTCTTCCATTTGCTTTGGTATGAAATGACCATTGTCAATATGGATAAAGTATACTTTTAAAAGATAAACTACCTATTTGCTGCTGTTAAAGTAAGACGAGCTCTTTAACGTTAAAGTATAGTTTATGTCCTTTAAAATTAACAAAAAATCGGTTCTCGTTTTATACTCAATATTTAGAGTCGACTCCCATTCTAAAATTGATTTAGAGTAGGTTTTAAATGTTTAAAATTTTGCGCCATTGCGTCTCAAAGCTTTGAAAAAAATTTTTTTTTTAATTTTTGGAAAGAAATAATTTTTTTCTTGGAAAATTCGATATCTCAAAAACGGCTCAATATTTTATTTCGAAACCTAATTTCCATTCGTACAATAATAAAAACTTAAGGTTGGTGTACCAAATTTTTTTTTATTTTATTTTCACTTACAAAATTATGTAGGTACATAATTGCAAGTTTTGTATGTGGAAAAAATTTAACGCTAGATTTTGATCAAAGTTGACTTTACGATGATAGACAAAACGGAAAAATATTTTTTTATCTAAAATTTTTTTTTTAAAAATCAATGTCTTAAAAAAGTTTGAGCGATTAATTTTTGAAAATATTTCTTAGAATCTTTATTTTTAAATACTTCAAATTAATATCCCAAATTTTTTTCTAGAACAATTTTAAAGAAATTTCTTATATTTAAAATTAGTTTAATAATAAAAGGTTTATTAAACTTTGTGTGCATAAATTCGTACCTTTTTTTATTTATATTAACAAAATACAAAAAAAAACAAAATTTGTATTTTAATGAATTAATAATTTCCAAATTTGATGAAAATTCGTAGACAAACATTAAAATAAATATTTGTTTGTTCAAAATTCGCAGGGCAAATATCTTATTTTTTTACAAAATATATGGATAAAAACTATTTTTTATAAAAAAATGTTTATTTTTATTTTCAAAGTTTTTCATGTGGGGTGCATCAATAATTTTTTAAAATTTACACCAAAATTCTGTTTTTTTTTTTAATTTTTCTAAAATTGCTTATGAGCAATATGTAAATGCATACAAAATATTTTTTCCAAAAAAGGTATCTGATTTTTTTAAAATACTTATTCTGTCAATAATAATTTTATTCTATTTATTTTAATTTTTTTTTTAATTAATTTAAGTAAACAAAGTTTATATGAATAAATTTTAAGAACTGGTCTATACCTATATCAAATTTCTTTTTTTTATTTTTAATTATATAAATACCTATCAACGCATAAAAATATTTTTTTTTGTAATCAAAATTATTTTCTACCA
Source organism: Philhelius festivus (assembly GCA_963931855.1). Classification (NCBI taxonomy): domain Eukaryota; kingdom Metazoa; phylum Arthropoda; class Insecta; order Diptera; family Syrphidae; genus Philhelius; species Philhelius festivus. The sequence continues at coordinate 157,844,594 of OZ007554.1, forward strand.
TACCATATTTTATATAGGTATGTATGTACATATGTAAAAGCTATTTTCTTTAATACAAATAAAGGTATACGTACCTATTAGATTTGCTTAAAGAAATAGTTTTATACCTACATATGTATGTATATACATATGTACATAATTATTTTAATTGCAAAAAAAAAAACAATTTCCACAACCTAACCACCCACTGCATGTAATGTAGGCAGTTAAACTAGTTGATTGCAATTATTATTTTTGTTCTTCAAAATTACTTCAATAATTATACTTATAACAAAAATAATAATGGGGGCTATCGTGAATAATATTTCCCCCGGAATTTTTCCCAACTTTCAAAATTGTCAACTTGAATAATGCCGAAAGTTTCACTTTGAATTTATTGATATCGGGAAATAAGTTCAATAGGGACTTTGGCTCTCATTTCAAAAAGCCAGCCGCCAGCTTACATTAAACAGTGCAGAAGTATTGTCGTTTCCAATTTTCGAAGATGGGAAAAATTCCGAGGGAAATTTTGTTCACGATAGCCCTAAATAATTGGAATCAACATAGATAAGTTACCTAATATATTAAGATAAAGTTCCTATGTAGATATACTAAAATTCAAAAAAGCCTAATCCTATCAAGAATCAATTTTCAAAATTATTCCTACTTAAATCTATTCAAATAGGTATGTGTGTCCATACAAATAAAAAGCAACGTTGTATTTTGGTTAGATATGCCGAAATTGAACAACGTTGCTTTGTTGCGTATGAAATAGCAAAAACAAAACAAATATTCTTGACAAAAAAATATAACAACAAAACACACAGAAGATCCCTCAAAAGGAAAATGATACAAAACAAATTTTATTTTCTCTTTCTCGTCTTTCTCATTGCCAGAGCTGATAAAATTTTCTCGCTCTTCCTCAATTACCACCCCACCCTAAATCAAAAGTCTCCACCACAATATTTTCCTACGACAGCGCCCTCGGTAGAGTGTATTCCATAACACTTTTTTCTGTTCCATGAGAGTACTATAGTTTATATATACAATGCCACATGTGTATATCAGGGGCCTGTAACACAAAACTAACTACAAGTACTTGTAATATAAGTGAATCATTACAAGTGTAATAAATTTCTTTAACACATAGCTACAAATTTGCTGGCTCTTCTACAAGTGTAATGGGAGAACATTACAAGTTTGAAATTATATGATTTCCCCTTTCTGTAACACAAAGCTACAAGTGTTTCTACAATAAAACTAAATTTTACTTTTAGAATAATCCACTAAATCTTACAGGTGATTCAAAACTTGTAGGATGTAGAATATGTATTTAAATATACCAAACAAAATATTTTCAACTACTCGACATTTCCATAATTTTTTTGTTCGTAGTTATGATACGTATTTTTAACCAAATATCAAATATCAATTTGTGAATAGATTTTTGTGTATAGTGTATATTTGTGATCCTTTTTCGATAGTTAATTATTTCGGTAATAATTTTTAATGCAGGAATCTATATACGAGTATGTAATATACATGCATAATAACTGAAAAATGTTAAAGGTAATTTAATATACACTGAGCGTCAAAAGTGAGTAAACACCTAAATGATTTCTTGAGTTACATGGAATTGAAACCAAAAAAATAAACAAAAATTGAATTCCAATAATACAAATTAAAATTTTTATTTAATAGCAATAAATCAAAACAAAAAAATTTCAAAAAACGAAGTAATGCATTTTTACCCAATAAAAACTAAATAAACTTCATATTTTACGCGTCAAAAGTAAGTAAACATCTGTTACATCTTAAAATTATTTATAAATATAGTATCTCAAGTAAAAAACTGGGTATTTCATTTGATCACCTTTAAGCGGTCCCTAGACGCTCAATATTATTGTACAAAATATTGTACAATTTTATTGGCTAGGCGCCCCAGACGGTTCAATATTTTATCCAATAATTTTCTCTCATCCTCTTTTCACTTTGACATTTTCACTTATTTAAATCACTCGAGGAGGTGTTTACTCTTCGACACTTAAAAATAAATAAAAAAATATTGTGCAATTGTACCCACAGACGATACAATTTTTTTATTGTGCAATAAATATCAAAAGGGTTTTGATTTTCTTCAATTTGCAATTTTTTCGAAAAGTTATTAACAAATTGTTGTAGATGTTAATAATTTATTTATATCAAACCTTTCTTTTAATAAAAACACACTTTTCATTTTATTTTTTTAGATTTATGACTTTTTATTCTCCTTAAAGATCTATGAAGAATCTATGAGAAATTTTAAAAAGAAAAAATGATGTTCGTCTAATCGACGAAGATTACCTTTGTAGGGTTAAACAAAAATGTAAGAAGCTATATTTTTAATTTCTATTTGTGTTTTGATTTTATTATTAGAATCCATTGTTTATTTGTTTGTTCGAATTCCATTTAACTCAAGAAATCATATTGGTGTTTACTCACTTTTGACGCTCACTGTACATATACTTTGTAAGGTTTTGAAAATTTAAACATTTTTAAATCTCAGTAAGCTAAATAAAAAATTAAACAATACAAAATAATACATTCTATTACTTTTCTTAGATTTACTTAGAAATAATTGAATTTTTATTGATTAATAGATTTTGTAATGATCTTCTAATCGTAATACTCTTCTAAGTGTAATACTCTTCTACTTCTACTTCTTCTTTTGGGTTGTGGGATACAGATCTTTTTGAACAATAAACAACAATAAATTATTGTAGAATTTAACAACGCAGCTTTGTTTTTTATTCTCTGCCACGTTATGGGCTGTCCGAAGACTACCGCATACGTTGAACAGGCAACAAAACAAATGATGATTCTTTGAAAATTATAAAATGTTTATCCACCATTTAAAATGAAACACCTCTTATGTTTAGTAAAAATTAAAGTTCATTAATTCATTCAATAAAAAAAAAATAATTAAAAAAAAAACTTATATGTAAGTGTATTTAATAAGGTGGACTAGAGTGTACAAAAAGAAAAAAATCAGAACGTCGTCAAGAGAAATCAAATTTGAAGAATTATGTGTATTAATAACGGGTGATTTTTTTGAGGTTAGGATTTTCATGCATTAGTATTTGACAGATCACGCGGGATTTCAGACATGGTGTCAAAGAGAAAGATGCTCAGTATGCTTTGACATTTCATCATGAATAGACTTACTGATGCCACAACGTCGAATTTTCAGTGAATGGGCCCTAGAAAAGTTGGCAGAAAATCCGCTTTTTTATCGACAAATTTTGTTCAGCGATGAGGCTCATTTCTGGTTGAATGGCTACGTAAATAAGCAAAATTGCCGCATTTGGAGTGAAGAGCAACCAGAAGCCGTTCAAGAACTGCCCATGCATCCCGAAAAATGCACTGTTTGGTGTGGTTTGTACGCTGGTGGAATCATTGGACCGTATTTTTTCAAAGATGCTGTTGGACGCAACGTTACGGTGAATGGCGATCGCTATCGTTCAATGCTAACAAACTTTTTGTTGCCAAAAATGGAAGAACTGAACTTGGTTGACATGTGGTTTCAACAAGATGGCGCTACATGCCACACAGCTCGCGATTCTATGGCCATTTTGAGGGAAAACTTCGGAGAACAATTCATCTCAAGGAATGGACCGGTAAGTTGGCCACCAAGATCATGCGATTTGACGCCTTTAGACTATTTTTTGTGGGGCTACGTCAAGTCTAAAGTCTACACAAATAAGCCAGCAACTATTCCAGCTTTGGAAGACAACATTTCCGAAGAAATTCGGGCTATTCCGGCCGAAATGCTCGAAAAAGTTACCCAAAATTGGACTTTCCGAATGGACCACCTAAGACGCAGCCGCGGTCAACATTTAAATGAAATTATCTTTAAAAAGTAAATGTCATGGACCAATCTAACGTTTCAAATAAAGAATCGATGAGATTTTGCAAATTGTATGCGTTTTTTTTAAAAAAGAGTTCTCAAGCTCTTAAAAAATCACCCGTTATAAAAAAACAGCGCGCTCAAATGTGAGAGCTCAAGAGACGATGGAAGTAACCCGAACGTCGTCAAGAGAAATCAAATTTGAGTAATTATGTGTATTAATAAAAAAAAAACAGCGCGCTCAAATGTGAGAGCTCAAGAGACGATGGAAGTAACCCGAACGTCGTCAAGAGAAATCAAATTTGAGTAATTACGCTATAGAATCTCAGGCTTCTGTTTGTTACCTTTCTAGGACAGTGGATATACCCGACCGTCGCTTGTAAAGTACCAAACGAGAATGAATTGTAGGTTTCAAGGTTTTTTTATTGAACTTAATATATACAATTGTGAAACTTGAGGATAATATGTATAGGGTAGAAATTTGTTGGCACATAGGGGGCCTAACTTATAAAATGACTTAAAAACTCTAAAAATTATAATATTTGTAATGTACATGGTTCAAAATTAGCATTATGAAAAATTGTCTTGGTTTTTGACTCGGGTTGTTCAGTCCCGGTTATCCAGTTGGTGGGTTGTTGGGGGTTGTTTTTTGATGCTTTCAGCCACGGTGATATGCTGACTCGGCGTCAGTGTAGAAACGAACTGCTGGTTCGTTGTCGGCTGGGATCCTTTCTATCATATCCAGAGCAGTGAGGTATCTAGGCTCTGGATGTCGTTCCTGGGTGGTCATCCTTCTCATCAGCGGGTTTGGGTGGTTGGTGGTGCTAGCTATAAGCTTCTTTGCTAATTGCACAAGAAACTGGTCCAGTGGCTTGATTTTTGCTTCTTCATAGAGTCTTTCATTGCTGAAGTGCTTCCTTCGCTGTCGATCGAAGATAAGTCCGGTGCTTATCCTTAGTATTTTCCTTTCGAAGATTTGGAGCTTCAGCATTGCTGTCTTCGAAATGGTGTACCATGCAGGAAAATTGTAGCTGATGACGGGTCTGATAAGCTGTTTGTATATCAATAGCTTCACTGGCTGGCTTAGTCCGGTTCTTCTGGCTAGCAACGGGTGCAAACGGTGAAACGCGAAGTTGGCCTTCCTTAGAACCTGCCTAGAGTGCGGGTTGAAATTGAAGTTTACTCCGAGGTATTTAGCATTTCTTTTGGCTGCTATCGTTGAACCATCGGGGAGCTTCACGGTCAAGTTTCTGCAAGTAGCTGCTGAACGACATCGGTTGCCATTGGTGGTGGGTCTCCTGAAACACACAAGCTCCGATTTGGCAGTGTTTATTCGGATACCCCACTTTTTGTAGTACTCATAGAGTTTGGAGACATGGGCTTCCACTCTCCGAGCTGCAATTTTTGGCGCTATCGACGAGGAGTAGGTTAGCGAGTCGTCAGCGAATAGCAGGTTCTCGCAGTCAGTTGGCACGGGTTGATCAGACGTCATCAGGTTATATAGGAAGGGACCCAGCTTTGATCCTTGGGCGACTCCGGCTTTGATGGATTTGATAGAAGACTTGCAGCTGTCTAGCTGAACGAAGAATTTCCTAAAAGAGAGAAAAGAAAATAAAATCTTTATTAGTGGCGAAGGTAATCCAAGTACTTGAAGCTTATGGATAAGGGCTTCTATCCATTCGCTGTCGAATGCTTTCTCGACATCCAGAAAGCATCCTACGGTGGCACGATGGCTGTTGAGTGCTGAGGAGACGTCAGACTGGAACTTTATTAATGGATGCAGTGTTGAATGCCCTTCCCGAAAGCCAAACTGCATGTCTGGGATTATGTTGTGTTCGTTGCAGTACTTCTTGAGCCTCCTTAGGATGACTTCTTTCAGTATTTTGCTGACATTGTTGAGGAGGAATATAGGCCTGTAGTTGGAAACCAGGTTTCTAGCGCCTTTCTTCGGGATTGCCACGATTTTTGCCGTTTTCCACTTATTAGGGAAGTAGCAGTTGTTGACGCAGTTATTTATGATGATTGTGAGTAATATCAGCACTGCATGTGGAAGCCTTTTGATGATGTAGTTGGAGACTCCATCCGGACCTGTCGACTTTTTTGGTTTGGAGTTGACGATGATTTCCGCAATTTCCTCTGGTTGGCATAGTTGCGGGTTTTCCGTTGGGCGACTAGCTGGATAATGGTCGTCAAACTCCACTCCTTCTGAATTTGGTTGCAAAGTCAGCTGGACGGATGTCCTGATTTCATCCAGGAACACAGGGTCCATTGATGGGCTGGGTGTGAAGTTTTCCTCGAAGTGATTCGCGAAAACTTCCACTTTGTCTGCTGTTGTTGTCAGCTCACAAATTGAACAAAGGCGGATTAGAGATAAGTCTAATATAATGGAGCTCAGAGTGTTCTTAAATATCCCTTGGACAAATCTGGATGCTTTTCCATGTACTGCACCAGAATCTCAAACTGTGACGCCTTCGTGTTTGCAATTTTAGATGATTCCCTACGAAGAAAACATAAACATATTACTTAATTCTTTTAAATATTGAATAAAATTAATTTATAAGTTCTATTTACTTACATTCTGAAAAAAAAAATTCTTCACTCGAACCGCTCGCAAACACATTTGTTGTAGAATGATTATTTGCGATTTCGCTTTGTTTTGACATTAACTTTCGAGATAGGTGGTTCCCCTACTATGCGAAAGTAGTAAAGTACACTAAAACACAGTTGGCACTACTCGAGCTGTTCGATTATCGCACATTAAAACGTTCTTAAAGAATTACAGAGTTGCAGTTTTGCGAATTCGAACATTTTTATTGTAGAATCGAGATACATAGTAGGGCCCCTGTTGTTGATGATGACTTCAGGCATTGGTTGGGTTTTCCCTAGACAGTTGTTTATTTCGCTGAATGTGAGAATGAATTGTAGCGAACGAAACTCGCCTTTTATACACAATGCAGAAGAGCTTTTTCTTAACGCATACACAGCGGAACTTTTTCCTTGACGCATACACAGCGGAGCTTTTTCACAGATGTGCTTTGATAATGGTTGCCACCTTAATTTTTTACAGTGTTCATAATTTTTAATGTAATAAAACAGAAAATTAAGTAAAAAAAAATGTTTAATAATAATAATAATGAAAAGAAATTAGTGAAAAGTATTTAATAATAGTAATATTAATAATAACATTGAAATAATTTTTGTGGTTATGTATATACAAAATTATGTTAGAGTGTTACAATTTAGAAAAAATTGTACTAATGGAAAACATGAAATCTAAGCGAAATGATCTAGGAACAGAACATGCATAATTGTATTAAACATACAATCCCAATCCGAAAAGGCACCAAGAAGAATGTTTTTATTTTCACGGATTTTTACCAAGACGGCAATTTTTTTGAACAGATTATTCATTTTTTTTATTAAGATTCTTCCGCATTGCTTATCTCTCTTTGAATGTAAGCAGAATGCCTACAAGTGTAGGGAAATTTTTGTTTTCTATAACTGTAAAGTTTTTTTTTGTGTTACAGAAATAATCTTCACTTGAAAGATTAACATAACTGGCTGAACACAATGGAGACGGAGCTGCAACTGGAGCTGCAACTGGAATAGCTGTCAAAATATTCAATACACGTATATTCAATGTTACGAACACAACACAACGCAACTGCAGTCGGTGCTGCAGTCGGTGCTGCAAGAGTTGGCGAACTTTTAACTTTTTCGTGCAGCATTTTTGACATTTCAAATTTTATATATCTGTCTGTGATTTTAAGTGTTGTTTTGTTGTATTGTGATTTCGTGGTTAAATTTTAATTAAAATAATGGACGAAAATCTTCAATTTCAGTGTCCATTTTATAGTTTCAATTACTTAAAATATTTACAATTTGCCAAAGATTCAACACCTGACCCAACAAATGACAACAAAACAATGAAAGCTGTACAGCCTCATTGTGGGCACATAAAAAAAAGTACGTACGACACTTTTTGACAGCTCTTCCAGTTGCAGCTGCAGCTCCAGTTGCAGCATTCTATTGTGTTCAGCCAGTAATTCTACAAGTGGCTCTTGGCTTGTAGACTTGTAGCTTTGTGTTACAGGCCTCTAAGAGCCCGCAGATCTGCCTTCGAGAGGGATTTCCGTTTGAGTTCTAAGCTTTGATAATTTTGTTTATAATGGTTAAAAAAAGGAATTACCAATAGTAAAAAAATGATAATTTACTATTTCGAATTTGGGTAGACTACTGAAAATTTTCCACAGAGGTAATGAAAAAGAAAGGGAAATAGCATTGAGAGCCATGCTGGGCATGGTTTCTGATGATGCTGATTCATTGGATGCCCCCTGCGATGATCCAGATTCTCGTCCCTATCGAGGTAACCGTCGGTGTCAGAACGGAATTAAATTAATTAAATGTATCTAAGGAAAAATTGTTTTTTATTGATTTTGTAGATTTAAAAGCAAAGAGTTAAAGTTAAACATTAATCTTACCACTTGAACAAAAAAATACATACATATATTTATTTTCGATCAAAAGTAAAAAATTATGTTTGGCATTTAGGATTTTTTTTTTTGAAAATTCAGAATTAATTACAAATTTTAAGAGGAATTTAAGAGAAATTTAATATATAAAAAACATGTTTCAGTATGTCTGTATGACAGTCTCCATAGTGGCTATAACAATTTTCACCAAAATTTGTATTCAGGGCTGCATATATAATTTAAATTTGTATTTTAAATAAAAATATTCGAAGAAATATTTTTTGGGCTTTAAATTTTTTTTTCTAAATCAATATTTTGACAACGTGTAAACGGTTAGTTTTTGAAATTAATTCTTAAAAGCTATTATATTTAATACTTTAAATTGGAATCCCAAATTTCTTATTTAAAAAGTTACTTTAAAAATAAAGCCATTTTCAAACTATGTTTCGATAAAATCATTCTTTTCTAGAAATCAGACAACAATTTTATGTATTTGAACGTTTTGCTCTAATTCAATTTATGCTTTTATATTTTATGAAAACTATTTTTAAGTTCTTTTAATTACTTTATTTGAACTTATATTTGAAACGAATGATGTTAATATGGAATTGTTTCAATTTGCTTCAAATATGCAAATTAAAAATGCGTATAAGAAGATCCGTTTATATATAAAATTAGTTGCAATTTGAAGATTTCACCAACAAACACTTATTTTTGGAACAAATTTGTTTCGAAAATTCTATAGTCATTTATAATAGGTGCATATTTAATGAAAATACTTGAACTTGAAAATACATACTAGGATTTGAAACTTATTTATTTTCGCCGAAATTGATTTCTCATACAATCCATGTGTTGGGATCAAAATTCTTTTTTTTTTCGAAATTCTACATTTCGTAATTCTACTTCTCAATATTTTGAATTTCAAAATGTTACTTCTCAAAATGTGAGTTTTTAATATTCTGCATTTCAAAATTTTACTTATTAAAACTGCATTTCAGAATTGAATTTCCCAAAATTCTGTATTTCAAAATTTTCTTATTGAATTGAATATTCTGCTTATGAAATTCTTTATTTGAATATTCAGGGGTGGAATCGCGTAAGGTGATAGTTGACTATCAATTCGTTGGTTGTCGTCTTTGACTATAGCTGTCTCTATCATATTAACTAAGAATTATAGAGAGAGCGATGGTCAAAACGACAATGAACAAATTGATAATCAACTATCACCTTACGCGATTCCACCCCAGCTTTCAAGATTCTGGATTTCAAAATATTTGCTTTTAACATGTTACAACTGTAGGTTCATATTTATTTGAAATGTGTTATTTCATAATAATTGTACGTATTGGTTTCTTTCGGATATTCGAATGCAATTTAAAAATTCGGATGTAGGTTACTACCGTAGATAATAGTGTTACATAGATATTGCATTCAGTACGAACAAAAACGATCACCTTTTCAATGGAATATTTAACTAATTTTTCCAAATCAAACCATGCAACCTTACCAAACAGAACAATTAAATCCAATTAACAACATCATTTCCAAAAGGCGTCCGCCAGTGAGTTGGATTCTAAAGATACGCATTTTATCGTTTGATTTCGATTGCCAATCCAACCCTTTTAGTATAATTCAAGTTCATTCGTTGTGTGTATACATACAGCTGTGTTCATAAAAATAGCAGTGTTCCCCAAATAAAACAAAAAGGCTTTCATTATCAACGTTATAATATATTTCACTTAACTTCTAATAACAATTTAAGGTATTTCATTTATATTAACTGAAAAAATTAAGATTGATTTTTTACCGTTACATTTATAACAGTAAGAAGCGTTTTTGAAATTTATGGCTGTTCACAAAAATAGCAGTGCATCTGAGTGTTCTGAATCTATAACGCAAAAAGTTAAAAAAACAGTAAAAAAGTTATATGAAACTATATTGATATTTTAGCTTACCATTAATACTTCGTAGCATAACCATTGTTTTTTATAACGGAAATGCGTCTTACTGGCATGGAGTCCACTAAAGTTTGACACCTCTCGATTGGTATTGCGTTCCACGAATCTCGTACTACTTCCCACAATTCTTTCGAATTCTTCGGTAATAAATGATATCCTGGAAGAACTTAAAATCATATCTAGTAGACCCGCTCCATCTTTTGCACCATCTAACTTACCAATAAGCAACACTCTATTGGATGAATTGCAAGTTGCCGTTCACCCAATTCAAACAACCACCGCTACTTCCCCTAAAATTAATGCTAATACGGATTTAATGCCTAAATTCCCAAGCGAAGAAAAATCTAATGCATCTAATACTGCCAACTCCAGCAATATAAACAACACTGTTGAAGATACTACCCGGGTAGAATTTTCGACTCGATAATGCCAAGGCCCCAGCTAGTTTTTCTTAGTTTCAATCATGGCCCTACCGAGCAGTATCTAGCTTGTCCCTCGCTAATTTGTTAATGCTCTGTATATAATGGGCCTTGCTAGATGTTCCTATATGGGCCCTAGATGGGTCTTCACAAGTAGCACAAGAGCTACGGCAATTCTTAAAAAATTATTAGAAACAAAAAAAAAATTTTTTTTTTTTTATTATTGTTGATTATTTTCATTTTTTCTGTGCCTCCCTATATTCGACTCTTTAAGTGATTTTTTGCTGGAATGAAAGATTTTTTTTTTTTTTTAATTTACCTCCACTGAGATTCGAACCCGAGTCCTCTCGCTTGCCGTGCTTGTGCGCTACCTATTGCGCCACTGTGATATATAAAATATCGTGTCTCAAAGTGCTACTCAAATAACTCTCTTTTAATTATACTGTTTAAAAGACTTAAATATACGTATTAAAGAATCTGAAAAATACCGAGTTAGGACCAAAACAAAAAAGTTATGTTTTTAGAAGGATAATGGATAGCCTTTTATAGAGACATATGTATAGGCACATCTAGGATACATCAAGTAAAAACTATATAGCCCCAGTATAAGTAACATCTGAGAATGCCTATAAAGAGGCGAGACTAGCTAAGGCCAATATAACGCCCAGATACAATTCCTTATCCAGGCTATATCAAGTAAAAACTATCCAGGTCCTTAGCAGTTTATATGTTACAATGCCAATAAAGAGGCGATACTATCTACGGCCAATATATCGCCAAGGGAAAGTTTCATATCTAGGATACATCAAGTAAAAACTATCTACCCCCAGTATAAGTAAAATCTGAGAACGCATATAAAGAGGCGACACTAGCTAAGGCCAATATAACGCCCAGATACAATTCCTTATCCAGGCTACACCAAGTAAAAACTATACAGGTCCTTTGTAGTTTATTTGTTACAATGTCAATAAAGAGGCGATACTATCTATAGCCAAGATATCGCCAAGAAAAAGTTTCATATCTAGGCTACATCAAGTTAAAAATATCTAGGCCCAGTCTAAGATACTCCTGGAAAAGCCAATAAATAGGCAGTTCTAGCTAGGTTCAATATAAAGCCAGGATAAGCATAAATTAGTCAAGATCCGCCAGGCGTGCATCTGTCTAGGCCCAGCATAGGATTTACTATATAATGGCCAATCTAGCTAGGGCCACGCTATTCGATAGTGTTTCCTAGATAATTTTCTACCCGGGTAATTCAATAATATCCAAATCCAACAACTCAACTTTAGTCAACTCTTCCATTATCAATAAGTTTGGAACAACCTGGACGCAACTTGAATGGGAAAACCGTCTCAAACGACTGAACACACCTAATCGGATATCTTCATCCTCTTTTTACTTGAAAGGCGCTCCAAATAAAACAGATATTTCTTCGATACAGAACTTTTTCAGTAACAAATATGGTATATCTGACATACAAGTTCAGCTCATTCTGAAAAGACCTCGATCATTCAAAATAGAAATTCCAATCAAATATGAATGGCTTTTTCTTAATGACGCTAAGATTCTTAAAATCGATGGTATGACTATAACGCCCTGGGTAAATCGAGCATCAAAAAATCTTAAAATTATGTCTAGACCTAAGTTTTTCAAACAATATGATTATAATTCTTTTTCAACTAATCATAACCAAACTCCAACTCCAATGCCTAAACATCCTAACTTCACTCATTCCCAGACTCTTAGCCCACCACAACCTTCTTCTAGCAATAATACTTCCCAACAACACACAAATCACCCAAAAACAAAAAATCCTTATCGCTTTGCTCATTCCCAGACTTTCCACCCTCCACATCCTTCATATCGTAATAATAATAATTCCCAACTACATAGAAATCGCCCAAGAAATCCCTTTCGTTCCTGATAGTCATTTCTCAAAACCTCCTAAGCCTAAGTTCCTAACTGTCTACTATCAAAATGTAAGGGGTCTGCGCACGAAAACTTCTGACATCTACCTAAATTGTCAAAAACTCCCTGTTGACATATTTGCCCTTACTGAAACAAATCTGACACCGGATTTTAATAGCAGTGAACTTTTTACCTCTGATTTTAGCGTCTATCGTAAGGATATCCTTGTCTCAGATGGAAACTCTTCATCAGGCCGTGGTGTTCTCCTGGCAATAAATTCTAATTGGGACTCATCGTTGTTTATCATACCTAATATCCTAAACCTTGAAATAATTTGTGTAAAAGTCCGTGTATCCAAATATTTCCTTTATTTATTGTGCTGCTACATACCCCCCTCCCAGCCTACTACTGCATATGAAATCTTAGTAGATGTAATTGATTATGTGGTTGATCATATTGACTCCGAAGATGATATAATTTTAGTAGGTGACTTTAACCTTCCCCGTCTAGTATGGGAAATTTCTGAAGATGAGACCTATTATGTTTCTACCAATTGTTGCGGTAAAATTTACCACAACAAGTTTCACCTACCTATTCAATTTTCCCAAATCCATTTTTCAACCTTCCTTTCTATTGCGCCTCCAAAATGCTGTAGAGCTCAGTTGAAACCTGGTTTCCACCGTCCAGAGTCCTACTCTTAAGCATTTTGGAAAAGCAATCATAATAGGTCTTCGATTCTGAAATACAAAGTTGAGTGACAGGCGGTCACCAAAATCCATATTCATATATGTGACGGATGAGTCACAACGGCAAAAACACACAGGTACACAGTGTGCTACAGACGGTCCACAAGATATGTGGGTGTGCGACAGATGGTCCACACAGGATTGTAAAACATGAAGATTTTGACCCATGTTCAACGGCATGCGTGATTTCAAGTTCACACCAACATAAATTTAGTATGGCCTTCTGCCCAATTTTAAGTGTCTGGCTCACCAAGTAAAATCACGTTGCGATGTTATTCCCTTTACGCTTAATTGTCTGCGCGAAAGTCTACGGGTTTAAAATATGTTAAATTTCGCGTGAAACATCGGATCCTGTCTCATAATGTTTGTTGGGAAAATGGCATGGGATCCCATCTAACAGAATGCTTTCTTCAAGTTTTTGAGTTGGGCCGGTTGGGCTGGGGACTTTATTCGCGATCTTTAATAATTTTTCGTTTAACTTTTTAGACCATTTGGAAATTGACGGATTAGAACTGAACTCGTCCATTAAGCCAAGGTTGGTGTTCAAATCACCAATGTGAAAGAGACCCTATAAGCGTGGCTGGATTTGACAGCGGCATGCACACCAGCGAAAAAGCCGGGTGTTGCAAACGCGACAGAATACCAACACCGACCAAAGGTCAGAAGAGGATGGCATATATGTCATGGCCGAATGGATGAGAGAAGTTCGCCTTTTGAGAGGCACTTTTTAGAAAGCTACGAAAGAGTTGAGTCAAAAAAAAAGTTGATAAGGAAAAATCATTAAATCGAGCAAAAAATTTGGTTGTGAAATTGAAAGATCAGTTTTGTCAGAGGAATTCCAGTTGGGGAATTCAAAGAGGAAAAACTAAATTTCAATCTTTTTTGAAGAAGGCATTCTTGTTCGAGGAGATAGAGCCAGGGTGAAACTGACTAGAAGAGATAGGATCCGCTGGGAAAAAAAAAAGCTAAGTATACGTTGTTTTGTCCAATTGTGCTTAGGAGTATTTTCAATCGTTTTGTTTCGTTTGGAGGCTATTAAGTGCCTTAAATTTACCCCGTGTAGGCTTTCGCTTCGCTCTTTATCTTCCCGAGATTGCGGGACCCGCGACCGTTCTTAAAATTCCGTTGTTGTTCGGGAATTTTCCCTAACGTGATTTTTCTTCGTGTCCCGTAGTAGCACAAAACCATTGTTCTTGTTTCACTTTTCCATTTTTTTTCTACATTTTCAAACATATTTTTTTGTATATTGGCCATCTGCCAATTACCAAACACCTTTGTAAATTCTTATTTGTTTTAGAAAAAATTCTGGGTTTTATACTTATATTTATAAAGGTTTCCCAGATAGTTTTAAATAAAACTTCATTAAAATCCGATTCCAGGAAAATTAAAATACTCTTTTATTTTTGTTTGGAAAGGAACTTCTCTTTCAGCTTATTTATTCAAGGTTTGTAATTTCCTGTTTAGTTTACAACTAAAACATACAAAAAAAAATTACTGGCGCCCATTTTTTTTTTCTATTCATTTTCGTTATTCGCAATTTTTCGGTTATAGGAACACCCTATTCCTATTTTTTTCAATATCAAAAATAATTCTTGATAACATTTTGATTAATCAAAAGATTAATCAATTTCCCCAATAATTCAATTAAACCCACCCCAAACTGAGCTATCGGGTGGCAGCACTGTGTTTGCTGTCGGTGGTGGAAATTTCCGAACAATTCCATCGGTTGACGTTCGTACGTCATACGTCATTCGTAATCTAACTTTACTGGCTGAACACAATAGAATGCTGCAACTGGAGCTGCAGCTGCAACTGGAAGAGCTGTCAAAAAGTGTCGTACGTACTTTTTTTTATGCGCCCACAATGAGGCTGTACAGCTTTCATGTTTTGTTGTCATTTGTTGGGTCAGGTGTTGAATCTTTGGCAAATTTTAAATATTTTAAGTAATTGAAACTATAAAATGGACACTGAAATTGAAGATTTTCGTCCATTATTTTAATTAAAATTTAACCACGAAATCACAATACAACAAAACAACACTTAAAATCACAAACAGATATATAAAATTTGAAATGTCAAAAATGCTGCACGAAAAAGTTAAAAGTTCGCCAACTCTTGCAGCACCGACTGCAGCACCGACTGCAGTTGCGTTGTGTTGTGTTCGTAACATTGAATTTACGTGTATTGAATATTTTGACAGCTATTCCAGTTGCAGCTCCAGTTGCAGCTCCGTCTCCATTGTGTTCAGCCAGTTATTCTTCGCGACGCGCGCCGGTATTATCGTATCCGTGATTGTTTTATCCTTTAATTAATTATTTTGAGTCTGCGGATTGTTGTCCGCCTTCATAAATTATTACATACATTCATCCTTAAGATAAATAATTATAGTTCGGGAATTTTTCATTACAATTGGCGTCCGAACGTGGGGCTTGTGTTTCTGTTTCTTGTGTGCAAAAAGTACCTAGAGTTGAAGTCTTCTTTTGTGCTGTGATTTTTAGGGAAGTTTTGTTTATATAAACATTTTGTTTTATAAAAAACATTTACTTGGTGTTATTTTCCTTCTTTTCCAGTGATAATTGTGCATCAAGACCCTAAATTGGAGTTTAATCCTTGTGAAAAATTGGGGTACATATTCATACACATATGTATGTATGGTTGTTTGTTCATCAAGAGAACGTTGCAGTTGTTCAAGAGAAGTTGAAACAAGGATAAAATTGAGTAAGGTTTTTTTTTGTTGTTTGCTTTTTTATTTCATTGATTGTTTCAATTTAAGTGAAAATTATTGATTAATTGACACTTAAATTGATCCGTTTTTTTTGTTGATATATTTTTATTATAATATTAATTTTGCTGGCATCCATTTTGCATTGAGAGAAATAGTGCGGTCTCGTTCACACCATCATTTTGTAATATTCTGTTGACACTTTGTAGATTTCATCGTGGTGAATATCGGTGCTGTCGTTTCGGCATAGTACGTTTAGGGAAATAATAGTACTTTTTAATACTACGGAACGGAACGGAACCGATGTTATAAAGACCTCTTCTTCCCTTGCTACCATTACAACCCCATGCTACAGGAACATGAGGCTGATCCTGGCAGCAGGAAGGAGAGGGGGTCAAGGCTACAGCAGCAAGGCATGCTAGTTGAAGCACGTCCTAGCTCGTCGGATGGGGTGGGTTCTTGCCACCGTAGCACTAGACGGTGTTACGAAACTTTTCATGCCAAGAGGGGTAAAAAAAAATTAAATATTGTCGGGTTCAAAAAATGATTGTGAAGCCCAGATTCGTCCAAGAGAGGTATTGATGTTATGTGATTCCTATAGGGGGGGAGGGACCATGGTGTTGTTGCCCTCCGGAGGATTTAGCCCACCCATTGTATCCCCAGGGATACCACCATGGCTACTGCCTCCTCCATATCGCGCAGCAGCCCCAAACCGGATATAAAACAAGCTTACCAGTACCTTATCTCGTCCATCGCCACATCCAATTGACAATCGTCACTTCCCACCCTGTCACTTATGCTTTAGGCAATCATCCTAAGGAGAAAAAAAAATCATTCAAGAGGTAATTCTGCTCCAGAAAACACTTCCCCTAAATGAACAAGAACAATGGCTCACTCGACCATTAGGAAAAGACTTCATAAATATGATTCATAGTACAAATTTTATTTATGCCAAACAAAAGAGAATGTTCAATTACCGCTAACAAAATTTGATATTTTTTTAGTAAATTTATTTAATTAGTTAATTTAATTATTAGAAACATGGTAACACCAAATTAATTCAATCGATTTTGGAACCTATATATATATCTCGTAGTTAAAAAAAAGAAGAAATGAAAAGAAATAGTAAAAAGAAAAGGAAATGTTTCAAAATTTTTTTTTTTTTATTTCAAAAATTTTTTTTTTTTTTTTGCCGAATGACGGTGCTTTACCCTAAGTATATACCTTATTAGTAGATACCTTGGATTTGGATTATTTAAATTTTTTTTATTTTTCTGTTAAAAATGTTGATCCTAGCGAAAATCAAATCAATAAAGAAGATTTTGGTTTTGGTTTTACATTTTGTTTGTAAATAAATAAATTTACCTTGCTTTGAATACGCCAACGTAGTGCACCACCTTGGAGATCAGCTGTTTACCTATAAATCGCGGTAAAGGAAAATATTATGTAATTTTTTTTTATTTTAACTTTTGATTTAGATTTTCACTTCTTTCATTACTTTTATAGGGTAAATTTGGTATTTAAATTTTTTTTTTTTTGGTATTGCTATCGTCGAATTTCATATGATTTCCCCTTTTTTTTCTATTTTCTTCATTTATTTCTTTAATTCTCACTTACTTGATAATACTACATTTATTAATTTACTCTTTTGGCCACTTATATTATCATTTATATAAACTTAAATTTCTATTTAAATTTCACATAAAAAAAATAAATAACCAACACATCGGACACATAGGAAAAGGGGTTAACAAGAGGGAACACTCGCACTGAATGTTAGGTGAGGTAAGAATGGAGGTGGAGGAGCACAGGGGACACCTTTTTGATTACAGGTAAGTTGATGGTAATGGTGACGATGATGCTGATGATGATCACAATTGCTGGTATCCTGGTATCCAAACGAAGGTCGTATTTTATATTTCCAAAACTATAATTTTAGGTAGGTTGGTTAGCAGGTAAGTAAATATGTACTCCACAGACTTTTTTTTTTTCTTGTAGGTTACAATGTTTGATCACTATTCTGTCAGTGTTTTTTTTTTTGTTGTTTTCTTTAAATATAATATTTTGCTAGTTCTCACAACTCTTAACACTATATGATATATATTTTTTCCTTTTTTCAAATTTTTCCTCATTTATTTGTTTTTTTAGACTTCGATAAATAATTGCCCGTTTTACTTTTGGTCGTTGATGTAGAAGGGCGCGAAGCGATTCTTTTTATTTTTTCTTTCTTAGTGTTATTGATTAATTTTTATTTTATATCCACGTTTGATTCATTATATTATAAAAAAAAAGAGAAGAATGATACACCGAGTATAAGTCTGAGATTGAACTTTATATTCTAATTTTCGTTGTTTTCTTTTTTTTTTTAAATGATTTTACACGACCCGACTCGTATCTCCACTAGCGATTTCTTAACTGCCGATCATAGCCGAAAAATGATATCAGTTTCCTCTTGCGATCTGAATACCTACATTTATATGCATGTATGTATGTACATATCCCAATATAGCAGGATTCTCGCACCACCGATGGCCAACGGACCTAGCTTGAAGTTGAGGTCGTGTTATCGTGTTATCACGCCACTACTTCTAGCGGTCCTCTCCTAGCTAACATTTGGGGTATTAGCAAGTACATGCCTATGAATGTAGTTATGTATTATGTAATTTTGCGTTGCCAATTTACCTATGTCTTACTATGTTTTAAATTGAGTGAAAAATAAATAATGCTATTATATATCATGGTTTCTATTTGCGTGATTTAAACAGTCTGAGCTGCAAGAGTAATATCATTATGATTATTTTTGTTATGCGTATTATGGTTGTATTTATAATTTTTATTGTTATTATTAGCGTGTTATTATTATCGTTTCCCACAAAACTTGTCCTTTCATCAGGAAACTCCCGAATTGAAAGGAGAAGAGAAGAAACGATGCGGTTGATTATTTGCCCTGAGAGGTTGTCTCGTGCCCTGACTGGAGCCGGGCTTCGGTAATTTTACTTTTTTAAGTCTTTGCCATGGAAAATCCCAACCTTTTTGCCTTGGAGGTCCTCCAGCTCATAAAGGTTATTGCCAACGACTCTACACACTTTCATTTTGATAAATTTGGGGCTTAGTTTAGCACAAAATTTCTTCGAAGCGTCGCTTAAAGCAAAATTTCTTCGAAATACAATGTCACCTACGGCAAATTTTACATTCTTACTTCTCAGATTATACGTATTTTCATACTGGTTATGAGCGTCTACCAAAGAATCCTTTATGTGACTGTGTATGATGTTCATCTTCGCAGATTTCGATAGGAGGCGTACGCCGGAGTTGTTCAAGACGTTTAGTTTACGGAGTAGCTTGTAGTCCGAACCATGCTCCACACAACTCTGTCCAAACAGGGCTTCATAAGGAGACATGTTGATTGCTGAATGGACCGTTGTGCGAAGGGCGCTGGCAATGGGCTGTAAGTTACGATCCCAATTCCTCTGGTCGGAGTCGATGTATGATCTAATTGCTGCGAGAATCGACCTGTTTACCCTCTCACTAGCGTTCGCTTGTGGCGAATAAACAGCGGTCCTGACATGGTTTATCCCCAATAAAGTCATACACTTCCCAAACTGACGGCTTGTGAATTGCTTGCCGTTATCGGAGAGAATTGTTTCTGGGACCCCAAAGACGTAGAATACCTGTTCCTGCAAGAAACGTAGCACCGTATCCGTCGTCGCCTTGCGCAATGCCTTAACAACCACAAACTTCGTCAACTGGTCCAGCGCAATCACTATATGTGTATTACCATCTTTTGATCGAGGATAGGGACCTAAGAAGTCGATGTATAACATTTGAAAAGGTCTCTCAGCCACAAAAGCCTTACCCATCGGAGGCCTCAGGATGGAATTTGGAGCTTTAGAGGCCTTGCAGATGTCACACCTACCGATAAATGCCTTTACCTGTGCCGCCATGTTAGGCCAGAAGAATTGTCGCTGTAGCCGGTACAAGGTTTTCGCGATTCCTCCATGCGACGCTCGAGGCGGCTGATGAGCGAGAGCGATCAAGCTTTCGGTTAGCGATTCAGGAACCCAAAGCTTCCAAACAAGGTCATCCCCTTCCGGAATCCCTGTGCAATGTTTGACCTTCTTGTAGACGAAATTTTCCGACACTTGAAGATCAGGTAGCTGGTCTTTTTGCTCTTCGATGTTGTCAATGAGCTTGCAGTATTCCGTAGATTTAAAGCTAGGATCTGCAAGATCAATATGCAGCACATCGCAGGGATCTTTCAACATCGACATATCGCACACCAGTGCGTCGACTCCATACACTCGTGAAAGTGCATCGGGTACGACGTTTTGTGATCCTTTCCTATGCTCGATGGTGAAATCGAATCCCTGAAGTTTTAAGCTCCATCTCGCCAATCGACCACTGAGATCTTTCTGGCCCATCAACCACTTCAAACTCGCATGGTCTGTCACAATTCTAAACGCATGTCCCTCGACGTAAGCGCGAAACTTCTGTACTCCCACGACAGCAGCCAGACATTCTCTCTCGGTCACATTATAATTGCGCTGGGCCGAGTTGAGTTTCTGTGAGTGGTAGTAGATTGGACGTTCGCTTCCATTTTCGTCCAATTGGCTCAGCACACAACCAATTCCGGTGTTGGACGCATCGCAGAGAATCAGGAACTCCTTGGAGAAGTCAGGATTTACCAATAGTGGTGCAGAAGTGAGGGCTGTCTTCAGACAGTTAAAGGCTTCGCAGGCTTCGTTCGTAAAGACAAACTTCTTTCCCTTCTTAAGAGTGTCGGTAAGTGGAGCTGCTAGGGTGGAGAAATCTTTCACAAAGCGACGGTACCATCCCGCTAGTCCTAAGAATCGTCGCACTTGCTTCGCCGAAGTAGGAGTAGGGAATTCCGCAATTGCAAACACTTTCTCTGGATCCGTTTTAAGGCACCCATCTCCAACAATATACCCAAGGTACTTCAGCTCCTTAAAACAGAATTTCGACTTCTGGACGTTGATCGTAAGACCCGCGTCCCTCAGCCGGCCCGCCAAAACCTCTAACAGCTTCACATGCTCCTCAAAAGTACTAGATACTACCAGCAAGTCATCCAGGTACGGAAAAATTTTATCTCGCAGTTGGTGGGGCACCACTTTGTCCATCAATCTGACCATGCGTTGCGGTGCATTGCAGAGACCAAAGGGCATAACCGTAAACTGCAACAGGGGCATGCCGGGCACAGTAAACGCCGTCCTTTCCCTTGATGATTTCTCCAGAGGGATCTGCCAAAACGCATCCTTCAAATCCACACTTGAAATGAAATGCGTATCTGGAAGACGCGATAGCAATCCCTCTATATGAGAAAGAGGATACGCATCTTTCTTAGTCTTGGCATTAACTTTCCTGTAGTCTAGGCATAAGCGATTTTTGCCAGGTTTACGCACTAGCACTACAGGAGAGCTCCACGCACTAGAACTTTCCTCAATAACTCCGAGTTTAAGCATGCGATCCAATTCCTCATATAGAAGTTTCTGCACCGCTGGAGAAATCGGGTAATGACGCTGCTTAATGGGCTCAGCATCACCTGTGTCGATGGTATGTACTTCTAGCGAGGTTTTTCCTAAGCCTAGAACAGCAGAGGAAGGGAACAAGCTAATGGCATTCTTTAAACGTCTAGACTGTTGCTCGGTAAGTATGTGTACATTTGGGTCTGTGTCCGTCTGGCAAGGAACTGAAGAAATCTCAGAGATCAACTGAGGTGCGATATCAAACTCTCTCCAGAAGTCAATTCCTAAATAGAGATTTTGCTGCAACGACGGAACCAGGTAAAGGGGAATTTTTTTTGTCATCCCTTTATAGGAAACATCAGCATAGAATTTGCCTACTATGGCTTGTTGGTTCCCATCCGCCGTTTTCACTTCAGAAGACACTCGGGAAAAGTTTTGGCCGTGCTTTCGGAGGAATTCAAAACAATCTACGCCCAAGCAACTAATGCTAGCCCCACTATCGAGGAGACCTAGAAGCGGCTCTCCAAAAATATGAACTTTAGCATAAGGACGTAGATCGTCTGCACTGCATAGCGTTGTAGCCTCGATGGCCCTGAAGAACTCCTTCTTTTCCCGAAATTTCTTCCTCAGCTTAGCTATTTTGTCGGAGATTATAGTTTCCTGCGTTCCGAAAATTCGCCTTTTGACGTCCATGTAGTTTTGCAGACGTTCGTGTAGAGATTTGACTGGACTAAGAGCTACGGGTGTTAGGTGAACATCTACTTCTGGGGGCTTGCAGGGTCGTTTTAAAACTCGGATAGCCGGAATCGGTGTAATCGGTGGTAGGTCTTCTTCTTCTGTTACGGACTCCGAATTGCTGGGGAAAGAACTATGTATATTACTTTTATTTAATGGGACTCCGGGTTCTTCTCCAGAGAGCAGTTCCCCCGGGGCTTTAAACTGCTCTTCGGTTCGTTTCCCAAGCATCGAGGACATTGCGGTGAGGTGGTGTTTTCCCATCCACACCTAAAACAGAAAAGGAACCTCTGCGGATCGGGGCATTCGAAGAACGAATGGCCCTTATTTTTGCAATTCCAGCAAGTGTAATTACGAGTTTCCCTTTCTTTCTTAGGGTGGATTGCCTCTATCTCAGGAAGGATATCATCTTCTCTATTTTCCTCAACAACTAGCTCGGAGACCGCACATCTGCGAGGAGCTACTACAGGTCCCAGTCGTGCCCTTGGTGCTCCGGATTCGCGGTCGAGAATGTACTTTTCCACCTTACGACACACATGGACCATTTCGGCCAGACAGTTGGTGTGAAAAGTGATCAGCAGCATTCCATTTTGTCTTCTAACGTTGTTTTTTAAAATATCGATTATCTCAACATCTGATTTAGGAAATCTTAACTTGCTATTCAACTTTTGTATTGCAGCGTAAAATTCCTCAAAAGATTCGTTCTGGCCTTGATGTCGGTCATACAACCTTCTCGACAGCTCAGAGTCGGTTTCTAGACTACGGAACTGTTCTATCAAAGCGTTTTTCAGCACCACCCAAGTGACATCCGGATTAGCTTTGAGGTAGACCCAAAACCAGGACTCTACGGAACCCGTAATAAAATGATGGAAATTGATGACGACTTCCTCCCATGTAGCCCCATAGCTTGACTTCAGGCGTTCAAGCCGAAACAAGAAGTCGTCTACTGACATCGCCCGATTGTCAAACTTCAGTCCCCATTTGTGGAAGTTCTGCAACCGATAGTTCGAATGACGAGGAACCGACTGAGTGGTGTTGACTGGATCACTCAAGGTCAAGTCATGTAGTCTTTGCAGAAACTCATCCATGTTTGCCGTATCAGCTACCGGGTTTCTGCGTGGAGGGGAACGCGATCGAGGAGGAGTTCTATTTCGTGGTTGAAAATGATTTCTAGGTGGTGAATGTTGAGGCAACCGCGAAGCTGCGGAGGGTGATCTTTCCTGCTGACTACATCTCCGGTGGGAAAAGGGTTGGTTTACTTCTGGCGTTGGTGCTAAGAGAGTTTCACGAACTATGCTTGCCACTTCGTCACGTAGAGCAGTTCTCGTTCGTTCCATTTCACCACTTAGAAATCGAAAATCCTCGGCACGACTCGCACCAACAGCAGCAGTAACTACGTCATGAATGTAACCGGTTAAAAGTTCATCATTACCACTCATAGAGTTTGGTGGCTTTGGAGTAAGCGTCGAAGCTGGAGCCCTACTCGCGGCTTCATCGTTTTGAGCGAGTAATGACGCCGCTCCTTCGCCACTATTTAACCCCCCTAGGGAACGTCGTGGAGGAGGCTGTGGTGGGCTCTGTGGTAAGGCTAGATCGGCGAATGAGTCGGTCAGCTGTTGTTGCGACCTCAAAACCCGCTCTCGTAAGTTTTTACTTTTTGAACGTGTAGTTCTTCGCATGCCATACATTGTGAATTTGAGACAAGGGAAACCAAAATCAATTAGGGTATAAAAAAAAATGATCGAAGAACTAAGATTGATCCCAGAAAAAATTGTAAAATGGAAAATTTAGAAGAAAAAGTAATACAGAGACAAAGCAGAATTTTAGAATTAAGAAATAACTTGAATGAAAATATCAATATATGCGAATTCAAATATATATGTATGTATATATATAATTTATTTTTTTTTTATATATAGGTATATGTATATGTATGTGTAGGAAAAATAAAAAAAATATAAAAAAAAGATTTTAAAGAAGAAAAAAAAATAAAGATACGATCAAAGTATCCAATCAAAGTTCAATCAAAAATAAAAAAAAGGTATAAATAAAAAAAAATAAAAAAAAATGTACTTCTATTACAAAAGAAAATTAAAAAAAATAATTATCTAGATACTGTATTTCCAATACCGAAACCCAGATTTAGAAAACCAAATTCTATTATGCAGAAAAAAACTTCAATGTAACGAATTAAGATATCCAAAAATTGTAGTAAAAAAATTTGAAGAAACGATAGTAATAAAAAAAAATCAATAAATAAATCCAATAAATGCAGATAGTTGAGGTGGGAAGTGACACAGTCTTCCTGAAGGAATAGTAGATTGACGATTGTAAAGACTGGTACCCCCTAAGAAATCAAGAAAGTCTGCTCAGGAATTCAGCATCCACTCTGCATCCACAATATTGTATCTTGCACCTTTGACGTTCTTACGTGGCAGGGTTTGTACTTGCAATAATCAACTTGCTTTACCAGCCAGTTGTCAGTCAAGTCTAAAATCTACTGCGCACTGCAAACCCAAAGAGAAACTCTCAAACAAAAAAAATAAATTTGAACAACTGAAGTTAGAATTGATTAATCTCCAAATCTCAGGCTTTAAATAGATTAATGAAAGATCGTAATGGCTAAAATTTTAAATAGAACGCAACAGCGTAAAGGTGAGTTGATAACCCCATTTACCGGTCGTTCAATTAAAACAAAAAAATTAATAATCAGAGGAAAAAAAAATCTTACGAAATATTAGTATTGAAAAATACCCAATCACAGGACCAAAACACAATATGTGTCCGCAGAATGTCCACCTTTGGTATCCCTGATCAAACTTCACGGAAAAGATAGAAATATTCCAGACGAATCGGGCCCCACGTTGGGCGCCACCTGTAACGGAACCGATGTTATAAAGACCTCTTCTTCCCTTGCTACCATTACAACCCCATGCTACAGGAACATGAGGCTGATCCTGGCAGCAGGAAGGAGAGGGGGTCAAGGCTACAGCAGCAAGGCATGCTAGTTGAAGCACGTCCTAGCTCGTCGGATGGGGTGGGTTCTTGCCACCGTAGCACTAGACGGTGTTACGAAACTTTTCATGCCAAGAGGGGTAAAAAAAAATTAAATATTGTCGGGTTCAAAAAATGATTGTGAAGCCCAGATTCGTCCAAGAGAGGTATTGATGTTATGTGATTCCTATAGGGGGGGAGGGACCATGGTGTTGTTGCCCTCCGGAGGATTTAGCCCACCCATTGTATCCCCAGGGATACCACCATGGCTACTGCCTCCTCCATATCGCGCAGCAGCCCCAAACCGGATATAAAACAAGCTTACCAGTACCTTATCTCGTCCATCGCCACATCCAATTGACAATCGTCACTTCCCACCCTGTCACTTATGCTTTAGGCAATCATCCTAAGGAGAAAAAAAAATCATTCAAGAGGTAATTCTGCTCCAGAAAACACTTCCCCTAAATGAACAAGAACAATGGCTCACTCGACCATTAGGAAAAGACTTCATAAATATGATTCATAGTACAAATTTTATTTATGCCAAACAAAAGAGAATGTTCAATTACCGCTAACAAAATTTGATATTTTTTTAGTAAATTTATTTAATTAGTTAATTTAATTATTAGAAACATGGTAACACCAAATTAATTCAATCGATTTTGGAACCTATATATATATCTCGTAGTTAAAAAAAAGAAGAAATGAAAAGAAATAGTAAAAAGAAAAGGAAATGTTTCAAAATTTTTTTTTTTTTATTTCAAAAAATTTTTTTTTTTTTTTTTTTTTTGCCGAATGACGGTGCTTTACCCTAAGTATATACCTTATTAGTAGATACCTTGGATTTGGATTATTTAAATTTTTTTTATTTTTCTGTTAAAAATGTTGATCCTAGCGAAAATCAAATCAATAAAGAAGATTTTGGTTTTGGTTTTACATTTTGTTTGTAAATAAATAAATTTACCTTGCTTTGAATACGCCAACGTAGTGCACCACCTTGGAGATCAGCTGTTTACCTATAAATCGCGGTAAAGGAAAATATTATGTAATTTTTTTTTATTTTAACTTTTGATTTAGATTTTCACTTCTTTCATTACTTTTATAGGGTAAATTTGGTATTTAAATTTTTTTTTTTTTGGTATTGCTATCGTCGAATTTCATATGATTTCCCCTTTTTTTTCTATTTTCTTCATTTATTTCTTTAATTCTCACTTACTTGATAATACTACATTTATTAATTTACTCTTTTGGCCACTTATATTATCATTTATATAAACTTAAATTTCTATTTAAATTTCACATAAAAAAAATAAATAACCAACACATCGGACACATAGGAAAAGGGGTTAACAAGAGGGAACACTCGCACTGAATGTTAGGTGAGGTAAGAATGGAGGTGGAGGAGCACAGGGGACACCTTTTTGATTACAGGTAAGTTGATGGTAATGGTGACGATGATGCTGATGATGATCACAATTGCTGGTATCCTGGTATCCAAACGAAGGTCGTATTTTATATTTCCAAAACTATAATTTTAGGTAGGTTGGTTAGCAGGTAAGTAAATATGTACTCCACAGACTTTTTTTTTTTCTTGTAGGTTACAATGTTTGATCACTATTCTGTCAGTGTTTTTTTTTTGTTGTTTTCTTTAAATATAATATTTTGCTAGTTCTCACAACTCTTAACACTATATGATATATATTTTTTCCTTTTTTCAAATTTTTCCTCATTTATTTGTTTTTTTAGACTTCGATAAATAATTGCCCGTTTTACTTTTGGTCGTTGATGTAGAAGGGCGCGAAGCGATTCTTTTTATTTTTTCTTTCTTAGTGTTATTGATTAATTTTTATTTTATATCCACGTTTGATTCATTATATTATAAAAAAAAAGAGAAGAATGATACACCGAGTATAAGTCTGAGATTGAACTTTATATTCTAATTTTCGTTGTTTTCTTTTTTTTTTAAATGATTTTACACGACCCGACTCGTATCTCCACTAGCGATTTCTTAACTGCCGATCATAGCCGAAAAATGATATCAGTTTCCTCTTGCGATCTGAATACCTACATTTATATGCATGTATGTATGTACATATCCCAATATAGCAGGATTCTCGCACCACCGATGGCCAACGGACCTAGCTTGAAGTTGAGGTCGTGTTATCGTGTTATCACGCCACTACTTCTAGCGGTCCTCTCCTAGCTAACATTTGGGGTATTAGCAAGTACATGCCTATGAATGTAGTTATGTATTATGTAATTTTGCGTTGCCAATTTACCTATGTCTTACTATGTTTTAAATTGAGTTGAAAAATAAATAATGCTATTATATATCATGGTTTCTATTTGCGTGATTTAAACAGTCTGAGCTGCAAGAGTAATATCATTATGATTATTTTTGTTATGCGTATTATGGTTGTATTTATAATTTTTATTGTTATTATTAGCGTGTTATTATTATCGTTTCCCACAGTTAATTGTATTCAACTGATTTTCTTTGGTTGTTTGTCCTAAGTGGGCTTCGATTTGATTGTGTTGCTATAAATCTTCATTTTCATTCGTGGGTTTCGCGTTATCGAAGGGTTCGATTTTTCGATCTTGATTTGTGCTTTTTTCTTTCCATTTTTTTTCTCTTTCGTGATTACTTTCATAACGTCATATACTTCGGTTTGTGTTGATTTATTTTTTTTGCTGATATGGATGCAAATCACGTAAATAGGTTGTCGCAAGACGAAATTACATACGAGGTAGAGTTTAGAGGTTTAACCGTAGGGACAGTAGAGGAGATGCGAAAAGCGCTTAGGGTAGCTTTGAAACTGGAACGTAGGAATTCTTTTATTCCTCCCGCTTACCCGTTCACTTTTGAACAGGATTCGATGGCGGTAGAGAAGAAGTTGATAGAGATAGGGAAGTTGTTAGAAACTCCGCCGAAGTCGGAAACTTCGAAGGAGTATTTAAAGATCATCACAAAGGTTGAGTGGGGGTGGGGGTTACGTAGGATGGACAGGAGCGTTCCAGAGAATGAGAGTCAGGAGAAAGGGAAACAGGCTCTTAAAAATAAGTTGGTAATGGCTATGGCTGAGTTAGAGGGAGATGAGGAAGATTCAGAAGATGAAGAAGAGGAGGAAGACGATGGTGAGGAGGAAAATAAGGATAGTAGGCAAAAAAGAAAGCAGGATTCTAAAGTGGGTGAGGTTGAAAAGCAGCGTTCAGCTGAACCTCAAAGTATGTCGAGTACGACTGCCGGTACCTCGATGAATTTAGGAGTGGCAGATTCGAATATGGATAAGAATAGAGATAGTGGAAATCAGGTTAACCCAGTTACAGAACGGGTTATAGTAAGTTCGGAAAAGTTTTTAAACATCGCAAAATGGGACTTCAAATTCACTGGTGAACGCTGCGGTGCTTCAGTGAACGCGTTTTTAGAAAGGGTAGATGAGATTCGTTGTGCTAGGGGGGTTTCGGAACCCCAACTTTTTAAGGCAGCTGTGGAACTTTTTGTTGGAAAAGCATTAATTTGGTTTAGGGCAGTTAGGCCATCAGTTAATTCGTGGTTGGAACTAGTTCGAGAGTTGAAGTTGGAGTTCTTGCCACCGAATTACGATGATCAGTTGTTAGATGAAATTAGGCGTCGCACACAAGGCAAAGATGAATCCATCGGAGTCTATGTGGCGACAATGCAGAATTTGTTCGGTAGGTTAACTGAACCAATATCGGAAGGTAGGAAGTTGTCAATGATTCAAAGGAACTTGACACCTTTCTACCAAACTCAGCTTGGTTTGGCGAAGCCTGGTTGCGTATCCGATTTGGTTGCTTTAGGTAGGAACTTAGAAGCGGTTAGGGCGAATGTGGAGGCGTATGTTCCACCACCCAATGTTAGGAACAATAGGAGTTTGCTAGAACCGGATCTAGCATACGTAGGTGTTGAAACTTCTGCAGTTTCTGTTATTGCGGGGAATAATCAAACTGCTCGTCAGGCCCAATCTTCGAACCAAAGGTCTTCGGTTAGGTGTTACAATTGCAATGGATCAGGCCATTTTGCAAATAGGTGTTCCGCTCTTAGGCGTTGTTTTGGTTGTGGGGCTTTAGGGGTCAGTAGACAAAACTGCCGACGGTGTTCGGGAAACGGTCAACGGACTCTTGTGCCAGCAGGGCAAGAGGCTCGAAGACGTTGAAGGTTTTGCCTGCTGAAAACCAGCTGGTGAATCAGGTTCATTTAGGTTTTACTCTCGAGGCAAACGGTGATGATAGGAGACCATTTTTAGGAGTTAGCATTTATGGTACTAGATTTTTAGGTTTATTAGATTCAGGAGCTTCTAGAACCATAATAGGTAGGGATTCTTGGAAATTTCTTAAAAATTTAGGTCTTTCATTAAATACAGACACTGTTCACTGCGTTCGGTTAGCAGATGGAACAGGTGTCAAGGTTTTAGGGACACTCTCTCTTCCAATAGTTGTAGAAGACAGGGCAGTGTTGATTGACTGTCTTGTTATACCAACTCTGCCACACACGGTGATCCTAGGTGCAGATTTTTGGGCACTTTCGGGTATTATACCGGATTTAACGTCACGTGAGTGGAATTTTTCGGAACAGCCGGTTTCGATTTGTTCGATTACAGAACGTTCAGAGTTGAGTGATAGGGAAATTAAGAGTTTAGAGGACTTGATTGAGGAATCATTTAGTAGGATGCCTGAAGGCTTAGGGTGCACAACTATGGTTGCGCATAAAATTAGGACGTCGGCGGAACCGATTAAACAACGGTATTATCCGGTCTCGCCGGCCATGCAGGAACATATTGATAGGGAATTAAAGGAAATGTTAGATGCAGGTGTTATTGAGAGATCGACGAGTGCGTGGTCATCTCAAATACTTTTAGTTAAAAAGAAAGATGGCTCCTTTAGGTTCTGTGTGGACTATAGGAAGCTGAATAAAAATACAGATAGGGATGCTTATCCACTTCCTTACATTAATTCGATCTTAGACAGGCTTCGAGGTGCGAGGTTCTTGTCTTCGCTAGACATCAAGTCAGCGTATTGGCAGAATCCTATGGAGGAGGAATCTAAGCCCTATACTGCCTTTACGGTCCCTGGGAGAGGTCTTTTTCAATTTCGAAGAATGCCTTTCGGTCTTCACAACTCGCCTGCTACTTGGCAGAGGTTTATCGACACAGTTTTGGGTGCCGACCTCGAGCCATTCGTTTTCGTCTATTTAGACGACATCATCATCATTACAGAAAGTTTCGAACAACATCTTGAAATTCTGAATGAGATGATGAAAAGGTTGAGTGGAGCAGGGTTGAAAGTCAGTAAGGAGAAATGCAACTTTTGCATGCCATCGCTGAAATTTTTAGGATATATAGTGGATCGAAATGGGTTACATGTAGATCCAGAGAAAGTGGAAAGCATGGTTAGGATTCCAGCACCGAGGAATGTAAAAGAAGTTAGGAGTTTTATAGGGACAGTTTCGTGGTACCGTCGTTTTGTACCAAATTTTGCTGAATTACTTCGGCCTTTATCAGATTTATTAAAGAAGAATAGGAAGTTTAGTTGGACTCAAGAATGCGAGGATAGCTTTAGGAAGGCAAAAGAGTGTTTGGTGACAGCACCTATACTCACTTGCCCAGATTTTAAACGACCTTTTGTCGTTCAAACAGACGCGTCAGATTTTGGTATCGGTGCAGTTCTTTCACAGAACTTTGATGAGGGAGAAAAGGTTGTCTGTTACCTTAGTAGGTCTTTGAATAGGAATGAGAGAAATTATTCTACAACAGAGAAAGAGTGCTTGGCTGTATTGTGGGCTATTGAGAAGTTGCGACCGTATATCGAAGGCGTTCGGTTTACTGTTGTAACGGATCATTATTCTTTGGTATGGTTAAGCAATCTTAAAGATCCGCAGGGTAGGTTAGCGCGTTGGGCAGTTAGGCTCCAACAATTCGATTTCGAAATCATTCACCGAAAGGGCAAAGAGCATGTGGTTCCGGATATGCTTTCTCGGGGAGTTCCACAGTTGGGTGGTATCTCAGATGAGGATTTAGACCCTTGGGTGAAGAAGATGATTTCAGAGGTAAATTCGAATCCGCTTAGGTACCCAGCTTGGAGAGTTGAACATGGTCAGTTGTTCAAACTGGTGAAGAATAATTTTGTAGTAGTTCATGAAAATAATCAGGAGTGGAAGAGAGTGTTAGGTAGGAATGAGAGATTAGGGATTTTACAGGAATACCATGATGGACCATTAGCAGGACACATGGGTGTTAGAAAAACTTTTGCTAGGATAGCGGCTAAGTTTTACTGGCCAAAAATGAGGGCTGATATAACCAAATATGTTAGGAGTTGTAAGGTTTGCCAACAGGTAAAACCGGTGAATGAGAAACCAGCTGGATTGATGACTGAGAGGGTAGGAATCAAATCACCATGGGAAATGATTTGTATAGATTTGGTAGGTCCGCTTCCTAAGTCGAGTAGGGGTTTTACTTACATTTTGACGGTAGTGGATTATTTTACGAAATTTCCGCTACTTTTCGCTTTGAGGTCGGCTACTGCTAGGGCAATCGTTAGGGAATTAGAAGACAACGTTTTCCTCTTATTTGGCATCCCAAAGGTGATCGTATGTGACAACGGTCCCCAGTTTCGATCCAAGGAACTGAAAACGCTTTGCCAGGCGTACGCGTCACAATTGAAATTTACAGCCCATTATCACCCGCAG
This sequence comes from Philhelius festivus, assembly GCA_963931855.1. NCBI lineage: Eukaryota > Metazoa > Arthropoda > Insecta > Diptera > Syrphidae > Philhelius > Philhelius festivus. The sequence continues at coordinate 157,876,602 of OZ007554.1, forward strand.
GCGAATCCTGCGGAGAGGATCAATCAGATTCTTAAGACGACGTTAAGGGCATATGTTACAGAAAACCACAGAGTGTGGGACTTACAACTCAGCAAGGTGGCGTGTGCTATTCGCACGTCACAGCATGAGGTCTTAGGTGTTTCGCCATACTATGCGAATTTTGGAAGGGATATGGTGACTTCAGGTCGAGAAGTACCATCTGTGGAGGATAGTTCGGGAACCGTTCAGGATCAGGATGAGATCGCTGAACGTTTCAAGGAACTTAGGGTCGATATAGAAAAAAAATTACAAGCAGCATCAAAGAGATCTGCACAAGTATACAATCTTCGACGGCGTGATGTACAATATCACCCCGGCGAAATTGTTTGGCGTAGGAACTTCTCACTCTCGGATGCCGCGAATTATTACGCAGCCAAACTAGCACCGAAGTTTGTAGGTCCGTTTAAAATTAAGAAGCGTGTGTCACCTTGGACATACGTCTTGGAAGATAATAATGGTAAAGAACGCGGAACTTGGCACGTTAAGGATTTAAAGCCGTACAATAATGCATCCGAGAACTAATTTTTTTATAAACTGTAAAGTAACGTAGATTTTTTTCTTATTTTTATGAATTTTTGTACTTTAACATTTACATTTTTCACTTGTTTTCGTTTTTGATTTTTTTTGGTGGAAAAATCCTTTTCTATTTTTCCTTTTCTTGGTAACTTTTAGAAAATGTGTTACAGGAATGTAGCCACATTTCCTAGGAGGTAAGGGTGGGATTTGTTGCGGTAAAATTTACCACAACAAGTATCACCTACCTATTCAATTTTCCCAAATCCATTTTTCAACCTTCCTTTCTATTGCGGCTCCAAAATGCTGTAGAGCTCAGTTGAAACCTGGTTTCCACCGTCCAGAGTCCTACTCTTAAGCATTTTGGAAAAGCAATCATAATAGGTCTTCGATTCTGAAATACAAAGTTGAGTGACAGGCGGTCACCAAAATCCATATTCATATATGTGACGGATGAGTCACAACGGCAAAAACACACAGGTACACAGTGTGCGACAGACGGTCCACAAGATATGTGGGTGTGCGACAGATGGTCCACACAGGATTGTAAAACATGAAGATTTTGACCCATGTTCAACGGCATGCGTGATTTCAAGTTCACACCAACATAAATTTAGTATGGCCTTCTGCCCAATTTTAAGTGTCTCGCTCACCAAGTAAAATCACGTTGCGATGTTATTCCCTTTACGCTTAATTGTCTGCGCGAAAGTCTACGGGTTTAAAATATGTTAAATTTCGCGTGAAACATCGGATCCTGTCTCATAATGTTTGTTGGGAAAATGGCATGGGATCCCATCTAACAGAATGCTTTCTTCAAGTTTTTGAGTTGGGCCGGTTGGGCTGGGGACTTTATTCGCGATCTTTAATAATTTGTCGTTTAACTTTTTAGACCATTTGGAAATTGACGGATTAGAACTGAACTCGTCCATTAAGCCAAGGTTGGTGTTCAAATCACCAATGTGAAAGAGACCCTATAAGCGTGGCTGGATTTGACAGCGGCATGCACACCAGCGAAAAAGCCGGGTGTTGCAAACGCGACAGAATACCAACACGGACCAAAGGTCAGAAGAGGATGGCATATATGTCGTGGCCGAATGGATGAGAGAAGTTCGCCTTTTGAGAGGCACTTTTTAGAAAGCTACGAAAGAGTTGAGTCAAAAAAAAAGTTGATAAGGAAAAATCATTAAATCGAGCAAAAAATTTGGTTGTGAAATTGAAAGATCAGTTTTGTCAGAGGAATTCCAGTTGGGGAATTCAAAGAGGAAAAACTAAATTTCAATCTTTTTTGAAGAAGGCATTCTTGTTCGAGGAGATAGAGCCAGGGTGAAACTGACTAGAAGAGATAGGATCCGCTGGGAAATAAAAAAGCTAAGTATACGTTGTTTTGTCCAATTGTGCTTAGGAGTATTTTCAATCGTTTTGTTTCGTTTGGAGGCTATTAAGTGCCTTAAATTTACCCCGTGTAGGCTTTCGCTTCGCTCTTTATCTTCCCGAGATTGCGGGACCCGCGACCGTTCTTAGAATTCCGTTGTTGTTCGGGAATTTTCCCTAACGTGATTTTTCTTCGTGTCCCGTAGTAGCACAAAACCATTGTTCTTGTTTCACTTTTCCATTTTTTTTCTACATTTTCAAACATATTTTTTTGTATATTGGCCATCTGCCAATTACCAAACACCTTTGTAAATTCTTATTTGTTTTAGAAAAAATTCTGGGTTTTATACCTATATTTATAAAGGTTTCCCAGATAGTTTTAAATAAAACTTCATTAAAATCCGATTCCAGGAAAATTAAAATACTCTTTTATTTTTGTTTGGAAAGGAACTTCTCTTTCAGCTTATTTATTCAAGGTTTGTAATTTCCTGTTTAGTTCACAACTAAAACATACAAAAAAAAATTACTGGCGCCCATTTTTTTTTTCTATTCATTTTCGTTATTCGCAATTTTTCGGTTATAGGAACACCCTATTCCTATTTTTTTCAATATCAAAAATAATTCTTGATAACATTTTGATTAATCAAAAGATTAATCAATTTCCCCAATAATTCAATTAAACCCACCCCAAACTGAGCTATCGGGTGGCAGCACTGTGTTTGCTGTCGGTGGTGGAAATTTCCGAACAATTCCATCGGTTGACGTTCGTACGTCATACGTCATTCGTAATCTAACTTTATTCTTCGCGACGCGCGCCGGTATTATCGTATCCGTGATTGTTTTATCCTTTAATTAATTATTTTGAGTCTGCGGATTGTTGTCCGCCTTCATAAATTATTACATACATTCATCCTTAAGATAAATAATTATAGTTCGGGAATTTTTCATTACACAATGCAATATCTGAAAAAGAAATTTTATTTGTTGATAGACTCCTGTCTTCTAATCTTGCCCAGACAAGTGGAGTAAAAAATTATTTGGAAAGACAATTAGACTTGGTTTTTTCAACAAATGCTCTTAATACTGAAGTAATTGTAAATAAACACATCCTATCAAAACTGGACAACCACCACCCACCCATTTCAGTTACTTTTGCCTTTGAGTGCGAAAACATTCGTTCTTACTCTCTCACATCGCAAAAATACAATTTCCGTAAAACTAACTTTGATAAACTTAACGAGCTGATTGGTAAACTTAACTTCGACTTTATCACTATGGACTCGAATATTGAAATTATTATAACCACCTTTTACGCTCTTATACAAACCTGCTTTGCACAATCCACACCACTTATGCCTCAGAAGAATTTTACAGCTTCTCCTTGTTGGTACACCAAAGAACTTCGCCTTCTTCGTAACAGAAGAAATATCCTATGGAAAAAATTTCTCAGGTCAAAATCAGACAATGATCTTTCCAATTACATGGTAGCCTTCTACAACTTTTCGGGCTTGTTTGAGTCACTCTACTCAAATCATCTCATCCAAACTCAATCTGATCTTATCTCGAACCCAAAACACTTTTTTCAATTTATTAATTCTAAAAGAAAGTCAGATGGTTATCCCTCCACCTTGAACTACTGCAATGCCTCATCTGCTGATCCTTAAACTATTTCTAACTATTTCGCCGATTTTTTTGGCCAAGCATTTTCTTCTAATAACTCTGAAGTAGACTTGGGTTTTTTTAGTTATATGAATGGTTGTACCAAGACCTCTTTGACATCGATTAATATATGTCAATTATCAGTGATTAACAAGGTTCGCCAGCTTAAGGACGATTTTTCATCGGGTCCTGACGGTATTCCTCCTATTGTTCTTAAAAAATGCATCTCTAAACTTGCTCAACCACTCACTGCTCTATTTCAACTATCTATTTCTTGCTGTGTGTTTCCCAATCGATGGAAAGATTGTTTCATTATCCCTATACATAAAAAAGGATCCAAGAGTGATGTCTCAAATTATAGGCCGATAGCAAAGCTCTCATGTATTCCTAAATTATTCGAGAGTTTAGTTCACGATTATTTACTTCTTCATTGTGAATCACTCTTTTCTGATAAGCAACATGGCTTTCTTAAAGGTAGATCAACTACATCTAATCTTACTCAATTTGTATCTAATACTATTTGTGCCATGGAATTAGGTTACGAAATTGATGCAGTTGCAACTGATTTCAGCAAAGCATTTGATAGGATCGCTCACAATATAATTATTTTCAAATTGAAATCATATGGATTCCCACCTCCGTTTTTATCTTGGGTCCCGTCCTATTTATGTGATCGCATAGGCACTGTTTTGTTCAGAGGAAGTACTTCCAACCCTGTCCGCTCAACATCAGGCGTTCCCCAAGGTAGTCACCTTGGCCCCCTTCTCTTCTTGTTAAGTATAAACGACGTTGAGCTTACTTTAGTAGGATATGACCTGGAGATTTACGCTGATGACATGCATATTTCTAAACATATTACATGCTCAGCAGATACCCAGCAACTACAAACCGACCTAAATAATTTCCTTACCTGGTGCCGTCATAATTTTCTCGAACTTAACGTCAGTAAGTGTCAAGTCATTACTTATTCTCGAAAACGCCCCCCTCTCCCCCAGCGTTATTATTTCTTGAATAATGAACAAGTCTCGGTTGTCACATCTATTCGTGACTTAGGAGTTATTTGTGACAATCAGCTAAATTTTCGAGCTCATTATGATTCTATTATTAACAGGGCTAATTCAACTCTAGGATTCGTAAAGCGTTGGTCCAAGGAATTTTCAAATCCCTCTGTCACAAAATCCTTATACATTTCTTTTGTACGTCCTCTTCTTGAATATGCCTCTCCCGCCTGGTCACCTTATTATCATGTCCACATTCAGCGCATTGAAGCCGTTCAGCGCAGATTTATAAGATTTTGTTTGCGCGGCCTCGGATGGGACGACCCATTCAGACTCCCACCCTACGAAAACCGTCTTAAACTTATAAATTTACAGACCTTAAGAGTACGTCGAGATAATGCTGACCTCCTATTTTTACACCAGTTATTATCTGGAGGTATCGACTGCGTAGGCTTGCTACGCAAAATAAAGCAAAACACTAATCAATCTCGCCTCAGATCGATACCACTGTTCTGGATACCCCTTCACCGAACCGAGTACGGCCTAAATGAACCACTTACAAGAATGCTTAGAAGTGCTAACAACTCAACTATTTTTGATTTAGTAGTTCAAAAACTGCCCTTAAAAATGCTCTCCAATAATTATATATTCATTTCCCGACCCAACTTTCCACCCTAACCTATTATTACTATTATTATTATTAATCTAATTTTAAGAATTTTTTTGTTTAGTTTTAAGTAACAGGCTTGAATTAAGCTTAAATAAATAAATAAATAAATAAATATTCGCTTCATGAACCGCATTCTTAACACCCCCCCCCCCCCCCACAAATTTTCAATGGGGTTAAGGGGATTGAGCGGGCCACTCCATAACGCATAACTTGTTCTCCTGGAACCATGGTTTTGCCCTTTTTGAAGTGTGCTTTGGGTCATTGTCTTGTTGGTATACCCAAACCAACGGCATTTCCTCTTCAGCATAGGGTAACATGACCTCCTCGAGAATTTTAAAATATTCAGCTGCATCCATTATACCCTTAATGGGATATATAGGCCCAACCCCATAGTAAGAAAAGCAAGCCCATATCATAATTTTCGCTCCGCCATGCTTCACTGTTTTCGCAGTGTATCGTGGATCGTTTACTGCATTTTGTGGTCTTCTCACTAACTCCCGACGACCCTTGGATCCAAAAAGAATGACTTTCCTTTCATCGCTCCACAGAATATTCCTACATTTCTCTCGTGGCCAGTCTCGATGCGCTTTGGCAAACTCCATTATCTTTGCCACATGCCTTTTTGTCAACAATGGTACATTGCCTGGACTTCGGGCTGGTAATTTGGCATCCAAAAGACGTCTTCGTACAGTTACAGCGCTTACAGACAGTTCAAGCTTATCTTTAATTTCTCTGGAGCTTATGGAAGGGTTCTGTTTAGCTAACTGAATAATTTTTCTGTCAGTTCTAACACTCGTCATCCTCTTTGGGCCGCGTGTTTCCGGTTGATTCCGCCATTTTATAGCGTTACTTATCTTTTTTGCTGAACATCCTAGGATTTCCTGAATATCCTGGTAAGTTTTCCCCTCCAAACGTAGTTTTCTTATTAAACTTCGAGTTTCTTCGTTGCAATGTTTTGACCGACCCATCGTTTATTTTTGAGCTAATATTTTATAATTTTTTCTATAATATTATCTTGAGAATACTTAAAACTACAAATAGTAAAATTTTTACTTACCGAAAAATAAAAAAAAGAGAATGTTTAACACTTTTGACCTTTAAATGCAAGACACTGCTATTTTTATGAACACGCTATATTAATAGAGCTTGAACAAATGCGTCTACAACGGAAAAAGTAACCCATCAGAAGTAAGAAAACATCATAAACAGAATATAAGGAGCACAGTAAAACATGATGGTGTGGGGATGTATGGCCGCATATTCGATCGGAAATATTGTTTTCATTAAAAGTACAATGAATAATGAAGACTATCTAAAAGTCCTAAGCAATAACCTTCAACCGACCTTACGCAATTTAGGGATACTTAGCAATTGGATCTCTTAGCAAGACAATGATCTTAAGCATACCTCGCAGTTCCTTAAAAAATGAATACTTTATAGGCCTTCAAAGCACCTCCACCACTCTCCCCAATCACCGCACCTAAGCCCCATACAAAATTTATGGGATCATTTGGATCGGAAAATTTCACAAACGGGCCATCAAGAACAAAGATGTCCTTAAATGGCTTTAATTGAAGAATTGTCCCAAATATCCTGCGATGTTAGAAATAACATTGTTGTTTTCATGTCACGCTGACTAAGAGATGTTATGAAGTCTAAAATTGATCACATGAAATACCCAGTTTTTTACTTGAGATACTATATTTATAAATAATTTGAAGATATAACAGATGTTTACTTACTTTTGACGCTTAAAATATGGAGTATTTTTAGTTTTTATTAGGAAAAAATGCAATACTTCATTTTTTGAAATTTTATTTTGGTTTTGATTTATTGCTATTAAATAAAACTTTTATTTTGTATTATTGGAATTCGATTTTTGTTTATTTTTTGGGTTCAATTCCATGTAACTCAAGAAATCATTTAGGTGTTTACTCACTTTTGACACTCACAGTATATTTATCTACTCCGTGGATGGCTTGCGGTGGTGGTTTTTTTCTTTATTTTATTATTTTTATTAGTTCGTTCTCGACTTTCAAAAGATTTGGATGGTAATTCAAATGGTTGAGCGAGTTTATTCAGAATTATTTTTTTTACTTGCGATATATGTATATAGGGCAAGTTCTGCATTTGGAAAAAAAATCGAACTCGAGATTTTGATCAAAGTTGACATTACGATGATAGCGAAGATGAATAAAGTGGGTCCGACAATTCCGTCTGTCTGTTTGTATGTCTGTACCTCGATCTAGAGCCTAAGCTACTGGACCTATTTTCTTCAAACTCGGTAGTTAAGGGTTTCGGTGATTCCCTAGAGGGGAAATTGAATTTTTTTTAGCTCTAAAACTAACGTTACCTCTCATACACCCGTAATGCATAATCTTATTTATTTGGAAAACGGCCTTAACGGTTTTGATAGTAAAATTAGGTGTGATATTATGGACATGGACTACATTTTGGTGAAAAATTTTTTTGGGAAAAATGTTACTAACGGTACCTGTCATAGAACCGTTTTTTTGATTTTCTACTTTCTCATTTCTGACTACCGATTTCGACCAAAATTTTTATATCCGAGCTTCTTTGATTTTGAAATAATAATGTATACATAACATTTTGTATCTTCTCAAATCCAAGCGCTTTATATTTCAGAACATTCTAAAACATTTTGTGATATGCTAATGGGGTTTTCCAAATCCAAGAAATACTCGTATAATAGTAAAGAAAAAAAAAACTTTCCCAAAATATTTTTTGTAGATCGCAAAGCTCCTACAATTTTCTTAGGGATAGATTGGGGTTCAGACTTCCCAACGTATCCATATTGTATCGATGGGCTCCGGTAAAAGGTTTACAACCAGGATCCGAAAACAATGCCCACTCTTATCTGAAGTCAAAGTTTGCTTCGTTAAGCCACCGTGAACGCTATGTTGTTTTAATTTTTGATAAGATAAGAATTCGTCCAAATCTCACACATAACATTAAAATCGATATTGATGGCTTTGAAGACCTAGGAATAGATAGAAAAAGATTGTATGCCAATGAAATATGTGTTTTCATGGTCATTAGTTTTTTTGATAATTGGAAAAGCGTTTTAAATTATTTTGTTTCAGCAAACGGTGTGAAAGGGGTTAAGCTGAACGATATTATACAAAATAATTTATCGATCTGTCAAGAACTTGGTCTTAAGGTTTGCGACATAGTTTCGCAATGTTTTACTCAAATTTGGTATACTAACTCCAGATGGGAACGTTTCCTTTGATGTTTTCAGTGAAATATTCAATTTAGAAATTGACAGCATTGCTATAAAACATGTTTAAAATTAACAAGTCCACAAATTGCTCCAAATGCTGTCGAAAAAATGAGTGTTCGATTGGCAACGCAAATCTTCAGCAGGACAACCGTGGCATCAATACAAACAGCTTATGAACTTAATTGTTTAAAAGAAAGTTCCAAACATGCTCTAGCAACGAAAGAATTCACATTGAAAGTAAACAATCACACATGTTCTGTATTCCGACTGAAAGTGAATTGAAAACGAATTTCAATTTGACTTTAAATGAAAAAGCATGTTCTACATTTCGATTGAATTCAATTCACTCCGAATTTATTTTCGAAATGTCAAAATCAGCTGAAAGACAATTTATTACTACGTTTATATGAGGTAATGATGATGAGGCAAATAAGTCCTCGAAATATATATACATATAAAAACTAAATAAAAAAATACGTTTTTAATTGAATCAAATGAAGAAAAACAAAAGGTAAAATAAAATATAAAAGTTAATTCAGCAAAACAAAAAATCATAATATATATATGCACGTCGTGTTCAAACAATAATGACATCCTTGCAATCAAATGATAACTCTTCTGTTAATAATCTTTCCTTATTCGCAAATAAACAAGCTAAATATGCCCAATAAAAATCAAGACTAGTATTTCTACTAAAATGTAGACGTTGGAATATTTCACCAAATTTCATTAATTCAATTCAATCTTTATTCTTTATTATTATTTATATTAAAAGAAATACTTCACGTCATTCAATAAATTCAAATTGTAATACGGCAAAAAACATTTTAAAAAAAGCAATTATAGAATTTAACAAACAAATTTTGAATGCAGAAATTGCAGATTGTTGTTTCAAAATAAATTCGTTAAAAAAAGAACTTTCTCAATTATCAAATGTAAATTATATAGTCGCTTCTTTATCATAAGTTAATTCAAACGCTCCCGTTTATGAAAATGATCATTTTCAAAGACTTCTTCAGATAAATAATGAAAGGCTTAATAAAAAATTCCAAAAACTTAAAAATGAACAAGAATTATTAGAAGATATAAAATATGATGACACTTTTATTAAAAATCTTTCTAACGTTATTATACCTCGTGAAATGCTAATTGTACTTGGACTTGGCCCTAAATTTGCTCTCCCAGTTCACACCATCCCGACTCTAGACTTAATTGCTGATTTAGAATATATTATTTCACGATTCGCAGCAGAACCAATAAGAAAGGCTATGAGATCTCAATTAACTTACCTTATTACAAGATATATAAAATCAAATAAAAAGCAAAACAGGATTACAAAGTTTTTGATTAAAGCGGCTAAAATTACAGCAAAGTTTCTGAAAGATAATGATGAAATTTTTGTGTCTTCAAGTGACAAAGGTAATGTGACCATCATTGCTAAACGTACAGATTTTGATGATAAATTAGTAAACTTATTTAATGATACTAATAAATTTGAAGTTTTGGCTTCAGATCCCACGTCATCGCTACAAGCTAAAAATAATCGCCTAATAAGTACTATTTTTAACAAAAATAGAAAATTAATAAACCAACAAGAGTCTAAACACCTTCGTACATACATATATTGCTATTTCACCTCGTGCATTTGGATAATACAAGTATCATAAAGAAAATTTACCAGTCCGACCTATTATTTCAACAATAAATTCTCCGAGTTACAAATTGTCAAAATATTTAGCTAACATTCTTAAAGAATCTTATGAATCAAAATTTACAATCAAAAATTCAAAACAATTTGTAAAAACAATTACAAAAACCAAAATTCTACCTGGAAATATACTTGTATCTTTCGATGTATCAAATTGTTTTAACAATATTTCAACTGAATTGGCACTACAAACTGTTGAACGTAACTTTGATTTACGTATCAAACCTAAAACTAAAATTCCAAAACAAACATTTATGATCATGTTAAAATTTTGCCTTTCTGATTGTAATTATTTTTATTTTAAAAATCAGTATATTCGAATGAAAACAGGACTTTTCATGGGATCATCTTTGGCTCCAATTCTCGTGGAATGGGTTTTGGATGAAGTAATAATGTAATTGATGTTCGGACAAAAGATTCATCAAATACAGATAAGAAAATTTATTCAGCGATGACATATGTACCAAAATTAAGTGAGTCCTTAGCAAAAGTGTGCCAATATTTTATACCAGATGTTAAAGCAGCAATGAAGCCAACAGAACAAAATTCAAAATTCTTTCTAAATACAAAACAAAAAATTAATAAAACAGAAAACAGTGGATTAGTTTACTCTGTAAAATGCAATGATTGTGAAAAAATATACATTGGAGAAACTATTCAAAAACTGGGATCAAGAATGAATCAACACAATACCGAATGTCAAAAAGTTAACGAAGGATCAGCAAACAAAAATATAGCTGCTTTAGCTGATCACGTTAAGAAAAATGGACATTCTTTTGATTTTAATGGTGCTAAAATTTTAAAATTAGAAAGAAACAAATTTAAGTTACAAATTCATGAAATTAACCAAATTATAAAGAATGAGGGCATTGCGTGTAACTACAAAACAGACAAAAAAGACTATACTAATACATACTACAATCTAATAGTTAATGCAAATTTACAGAACAATCAAGTTCAAAATTAAATAAATTTATACACTTTAAATACTTAGTAACTTTATAAGAAAATTTGTTCAATGATTTTTAATTTTTAATTTTTTAATTTCAAAAACAAATGTCTAATATTAAAAACAGATTGTTATCAAATAATTTTCTATAAAATAATCTTGGTAATTTTTATATATAATTAAATTTCATATATATTTTTGTTAATACAAAACGCATGTATTTATTTTTAGGTACTGACGATGAGGCAAATAAGTCCTCGAAATATATATACATATAAAAACTAAATAAAAAAATGCGTTTTTAATTGAATCAAATGAAGAAAAACAAAAGGTAAAATAAAATATAAAAGTTAATTCAGCAAAACAAAAAATCATATTATATTTATATGAGGTATTGAAGCGAGCTTGAAGCTCGCTTCGACCCTTTGTAAACGGGTATTGAGTTGAAATGAGCTTCGTTCGACTCGATCTCACTCGCTAAGCGGTGTCGAGTCGAAATATGAGACGAAAAACATGGGTCGAGGAGTTGGCTTAACAAATTGTTTCAGAATCGCTCAACACCATTTCAACTCAACTCCAAATCGAGCTCTCAACTCAAATGACGAAAAACCTGGGTCGAAAATCCGACCCTAATCCAACTCGATCTTTCGATACTGCATATAAACGTAGTATATGGCCTTTATTACGAGTGTCGTTCAACGATCGATGCGATAAATGTCGAAAGCATCGATAAAAAGTATTTTTGGTATTATGTATCTTCATCGACAGAGTTTCTTGTTACTGTGAACAGCGAACGTTGGTAGGGTAAACTACCTAGTGACCGACCCCCTTTCAGTAATGGTCACCTATGACTGTTTTTTTCATTTTATTAAGGTTTCCTGTTGCTGGATACTGCCGAGGCTATTTTTAACGTGTTTAGACGTGCAAATGTCATAACAAAAGACTTCAATTGATATTTTGTAGTCAATCGTTGACGTGTAATAAAAGATGTAAGTTGAGAACCTCTGTAAATCAAAGAAAACTTGTGAATTCCTTAAGAAACACTTGAGTATAAAGCAGTATTTTATTAATTTATCCGTGTTTCTTATATATGGGATAGTGCATATTATTTAAAAACAATAACTAGTGGATCTATTTGTTAACTTTTTTTTATTAAAATAATAAAATAACTTTATTTAACGTGGGGTGTTCATAACTAAAATGTAATGTTCAATAAATTCAGTGACCGACAGGGGTGTCTATTACTGGCGCGATTAGAGGTTTTTGAGGATGTTAGTTACGGACACCATCGTTTTTGTCTTTCTTGTTTCCTTTCATTATTTACAAACCGCTTTTTATATTGCTATAAAGCCACATTTTTCAGGAAGTTATTAGAAAATGCCTGGGCAAAATTAGTTTAAGAAGAAGATTTTTAAAATACAAGTTAAAAAAAAAACGTTTACTTTCGGAAACTTCCATGGTACAAAAACAGAAAAATACATTAGCACTTTTCTTTGCCCATCTTTAAGATAGATTACTTTACTAGTGATATTAACGTATTGATTAATTACAATATTTATGTAAATATTTTTAATTCAGTGACTAACTATAACTAACATTCAAATTATATTAGTTTTTTATTTGCAATTACTTGTTGAAAACAGTTTAAGTGCCTTTACATTTTTGTTTGCTTGTTTTTATTTAAATAATAATTTATCTTCATTTTATTCATAACTTTATAAGTACCTACCTACTGCATAAAAATATTTTATATATGTACATACATATGTATAATATCCCCGCATTAAGGGTTTGTAATTAAATGGATTTCTTGTATACATACATACGCAGATGTATCTTTTTGTTTTTGTGTGTATTAATATTTATTTATCTTATATATTAGACAAAAATTATAGTACTTTGAAAAACCTTCCAAGTTAAATATATTCTCTTTTTATTTCGGTGTCGGTTTTGGTGAAAAACAAATTTAAAACAGAAGTTTTCGCATACATTTTTGACGAACCACAAGTTTTTATGAGTCAGGATTCATGATATTCCCAATTGACAATTGAAATGTCGAATTAAAACTTTTAATTATTCGATTATAACGTTTGACGAGCTTATGTAAACTTGTTGCCGAAAATTCCTCTTACAGTTTAGGGTGAAAAGCTACAGATAAAGGGCGTTCGTAACTAGTATTTGACGGGTGTCGGTTACTGAAAAAAAGGTGTCCGTAACTAAAAAACTGGTAAGCTTTTACGATTTTGTGTTTTATTTATTTTTGGAATTTCATGCATATTTATTTCTTTAATATTGTAAAAGAAATTATTAACAGTTATAATAATACACAAAAATCATTAAAATCGATCCAGCGAAAGGAAAGTTATGAATTTGCAAACTCAAAATTTCTCTTAAGGGTGTCGGTCACTGGGTGTCTTACCCTATTGTGAATAAAGAATAAATTTTGACATTTGAGTTAATTTCAGTGATAATTCATGTAGGGAAATTTTTTAATAATTTAATGTGAGTAGTTGAACTTTATAAAAATATAATGCAAGCAACTAATTGACTACTTTTCAGATAGCATGATTTCCTGCGAGTTTTTTTTTTGATTCAGACGACCGACGATGAAATAGCAAGCGAAAGGATGGACAGGAATAGAAGTTATGACCTGTTGGTGATTGCCAGAAATAGAAGGCTTTTGAGGGACGCTTCGAACCCTCTGGAACTTGAAGAAAATATGTGAATAAATAGCATGAACATATTCACCCTTATTCCGATAGTAGTCGTTTTGATAAAACGCCAATAAAACGACAAGGCTCTGGAAACAAAAATTGGAATTTTATTGAAACGATTATCGTCATAGTGCTTAGAAAAGTGAAGAACATAGAGAACGCTGACCTTTTCGTATTATTTAAACACCAAAATGTGGTCTCTGGAGCGTTCTCGTTTTAAAGGCGTTTAAAACGACTACCGGAATAAGGGTGATTGTTTTCATTTGCTAATTTATTATTCCTTGAAGATTTTTGAAACACTTCAGGCTATCAAAGCCAGCTTTCGTCCAATTACTTGCTGACATTGATAACCATCTAAGGCCAGCAAAGCGAATAACTTCGATTCCAAGCATTATAAAATTAGCTACCGCACTACGATTCTGCGCCCATGGTTCATACCAATTTAGTGTTGGCAATGAATATTGCCTGGGACTTGCACAGTCGACCGTATCCGTCGTGCTAAAAGAAGTGTTAAACTGCCTCGAAAGAATTATTTGTCCAGTGTGGATTAAGTTTCATTATACCGAAGCTGAAAAATCACGCGCTAAACTCTATTTTTATGAGCGCAGCCATATACCAGGAGTAATAGGTTGTGTCGATGGCACGCACATTAAAATTGCTTCTCCAAAAAAGGATCTCCAACATGCGTACTATAATCGTAAAGGATTTTACAGCATAAATGCAATGATAGTAAGAAAACTCTTCTTCAACAATTCTTTTCTATTAATTTACAAGTTTTGTTTTAGGTTTGTGACGATACGATGAAAATCCGTTTCATCAACGCAAAATACCCTGGATCAACTCACGATGCCAACGTATTTAACATGTCAACCCTGAGGGTAATTCTGGAAAGGGAAACTGAAAGAGGACAATCAAACACTTTCCTTTTAGGTAAGATTTTAAAGAAAAGAACATTCGTTACAACATAAAAGAACTGATGTATTATTATCCCCAAGGAGATGGAGGATATCCCCTAAAACCGTATTTGTTGACTCCATATCGAGATCCCGAATTGGCGTCACGTGAAAGTGCATTCAACAAAAAACATGCACAGGCAAGGAACATAATCGAACGAACAATTGGGGTTCTTAAAAATCGATTCAGATGTTTGCTACGGGCAAGAGAGTTGCATTATATTCCGAAGAAAGCACCTCCAAATCACAAACGTGTGCGCAGCATTGCATAACATTTGCTTGTTCTACAATACTCCTATAGTTGATGACTCCATAAATGAGCCCGAAGATGATGATGATGATGACTCAAGTGACATTCAAAATTCAAATGATACTGTACACCAGAGAAACAACAATGCTATCAGTATTAGAAACGAAATTCTAATATCAATGATGGAAAGTTGAAATAAAATAGGTTAGGTTAGGTTAAAGTGGCTGCTGACCGGAAAAGGTCAGCACACTTAGACCAATATTTGGTCCGTTGTGATACCACAAGGATTTCAAAAATCCCCCTTACTCGTTAAACCATTTTGAGCTAATAATGAAGCGTTTGAGACAGTGAATGTCGGAATTATTTAGATCACTAGGATCGTTATAGTAGTAGTCTCCCAAGTGGAGTCTACGTCTTTGCGCTAGGGCAGGACAAGAGCATAGAAGGTGGGGAATTGACTCCTCTTCTTCTTCATCCATGCAGCTTCTGCAAAAATCATTTGCAGGAACTCCAAGACGAAAAGCATGTCTTCCTATTAGGCAGTGCCCAGTAAGGACACCTATAATGGAGCTAATATGCAATCTACCAATAGAAATTAGTTGTTTTGAGCGTTTAGCATCAAACAATGGCCAAATCAGTTTAGTAGACCGGCAAGTTGGGGTGCTGGTCCACCTGTGGTTAGCTTTCTTTATGGTATCTTGCTTTAGCATAAGTTTACAAGTAGCTAGGGGTATACCGATGTTAGATTTGCTATCCAACAAAGGTAATATTGTTCCGTTTTTTGCAAGTTCGTCAGCTTTACAATTTCCTGGAATGTCTCTATGCCCCGGCACCCATGTAAGGTGAATGTTAAACTGTTTTGACATCTCCACCAGAGATGATCGACAATTTTGGGCTGTTTGTGAGTTAATGGAGACAGAGTCCAGTGACTTTAAGGCAGCTTGACTGTCTGAGAAGATACGTATATCGGTTGTCGATATAACGTTTTCTTTTAGCCAAGAGAGGACTTCTTTTATTGCTAAAAGCTCTGCCTGGAACACGCTACAGTGATTGGGAAGACGAAAAGATAGACAAAGATTTAAATTTTCGGAGTATACGCCTCCACCGACCCCGTCATCGGTTTTAGATCCATCTGTATAGAAATGAATTGCTTCGTCTATCAACAACGATTCATTTTCCCAAGAAGACCTGGAAGGGATGGATACTTGAAAATTTTTATCAAATTTTGGATGAGGGGTGGTGTAATCGACGTTACTAGGTAGACTACTGAACGAGTTCAGTATAGTAGAGTGACCAATATCATTATTGATCCACTGCGAGGAGGTTTTAAGTCGAATGGCTGTGTTAGCGGCCGATTGTTTGCTAAAAATATCTAGCGGTATGAGATGAAAAAGAACATCAAGTGCAGCAGAAGGAGTTGAGCGGAGAGCTCCACCCATGATTAAACAGGCTGTTCGTTGGACTTTGCTGAGCATATCGCGGTTTGTTGCTCTTTCCAGCGCAGTCCACCATACTGTCACTCCATACGTAAGTATCGGTCTAATGACTGAGATGTATAGCCAGTGTGTTATATGAGTTTGTAGACCCCATTTGTTACCTACGGCTTTTTTGCAAGAGAAAAGAGCTATGTTGGCTTTGTTGACTCTCTCTTGGATATTGGGCTTCCAGCTTAATTTCTTGTCCAAAATAAGACCCAGATATTTTGCTTTGTCTGAGAATTTAAGCGGTATACCTTTGATGAGGGGAGGGTCTATGTGTGGGATTTTATATTTCCTGGTAAATAGGACAAGTTCAGTTTTGTGGGGGTTGACACCGAGTCCACATTGATCTGCCCAGTTAGTAAGCTTGTTTAGAGCATTTTGTAGGAGTTCCTTCAGAGTATTAGGATGCTTACCAGATATCGCTATCGCAACATCGTCCGCATAGGCAATCACCCTGTGCCCCTCCCCTTCAAGAATCACTAGTAGTTTATTTGCGACTAGGTTCCAAAGGAGAGGAGAGAGGACGCCGCCTTGCGGCGTACCCCTACTGACAGTCCTTCGAGTAGTAAAATCGCCCAGTTTTGAATTTATAATCCTGCTTATCAGCATATGATTTATCAAATTACTGATTGACTTATCCACCTTCAGAGATGACAGCGCAGATGTGATTGCGGATGCGTCGACATTGTTAAAAGCTCCTTCTATATCCAGGAAAGCAACTAAGGTGAACTCCTTATGATGAAGGGAGTGTTCGATAGTACGAACCAGCGTATGTAGAGCGGTTTCTACAGATTTCCCTTTGTTATAAGCATGTTGAGCATTGGATAGTAAGGACTTATCAATGTTTGCCCTCAAATGGATTTCAATCAGACGTTCAAATGTTTTAAGAAGGAATTATGAAAGGCTAATAGGTCTTAGATCTTTAGGATTAACATGGCTAGGTTTGCCAGCTTTGGGGATGAAAATAACATTTACTTCTCTCCATGACAAAGGAATGTGAGCCAGAGCGATACAACCATTTAAGATGTTTACCAGAATGGGTATTAGAATATCGGAATTTTCCTGTAATTCCGCTGGAATTATTCCATCTGGCCCAGGAGATTTGTATGGATTGAAGCTGTTTATTGCCCATTTTAATTTTTCCTCTGTAATCAGACCTTGTGGAGGAGTTATGCTACTGAATGTGTTGTTAGGATCAGTGCTATTAACGTAAGGAGAGCTGTCTGGAAAATGTACATCCAGGAGCAGAGTGAGCGATTCTTCGCTTGAGTTTGTCCAGGAACCGTCATTGTTTTTTAGGCAACTTGGCATTACTGGATTTTTGGAGAGGATTTTTCTTAACCTTGATGCCTCTGAGTTGCCTTCGCTACGTTTTCCTTGGTTTTCCTCAGTTCTTTTTTATATAACTTGGGGGAGTCTTTATATGAATCCCAATCAGAAGTTTCTCTGGAGGTTTTCGCTCTATTAAAGAGTTTCCTGCATTCTTTTCTTAGTGGATCCAGCCCCGAGTACCACCAGTGTAGTTTCTTTTTACCTCTTATTTGTATAAGAGGGCAGGCAGTTTCCAGAGATTTGTTGAGGGCTGTTGTGAGGTCATTGACTTTAATGTCAAGATCCTCAGTGTTGTAGGGTATGCTATATAACTCAGGTCTGATTGACCTTAATAGAGTTGCCCTATATAGAAGCCAATCTGTTTTCCGATGGTTACGGAAGGAAGGTTGGCTAGGAGGTTCGTCCATTACTTCGAATTGTATGTATCTATGATCAGAGAAAGAATGATCATTTGATACTTTCCAATTCGAGATAGTATGATAAATTTTATCTGAGACAAGAGTTATGTCAAGTACTTCCTGTCTGTTTTTAGTAACAAATGTGGGTTCATTTCCAACGTTACATATTGTTAGGTTAGTGTTCAAAATATAATCGAAAAGAGACTCACCTCTGTCGTTTATATTCGTGCTACCCCACACTGTATGATGGGCGTTAGCATCACTTCCAATAATGAGGTCAGTCTTCTGCCTATCTGCATCAGTGATAAGCCTCCTCAGAGTGTCTCCTGGGAGAGGGCCAAGGTGGTCATGGCCAAGATATGCCGACGCCAGCCAGAGAGTTCCTTTGACTGTTTCCAGTCTTGCGACGGTTACATCTCGATCACTGAAATTAGGTAGTAAAAATACATTTAGGCTACTTTTAACTAGTATGCAAGATCTGGGTTCACCTTTATCTAATGCATACAGCAAGTAGTAGTTTGGAGTCCTTAGTCCCCGAACGATGGATTTCACAATCCAGGGTTCTTGGATTAGGAGGATGTCTTCTCCGCTGCTGGATAGACGAAGAAGCAGGGAGGCCGAGGCCTTGATAGAGTGTTGGAGATTAATCTGAAGAAATCGCAGCATCTTTGCTACAACCCTCCCGATCAACCTCCAACACGGTGACGTTGGAGTCTTCCGATTCCGAGGTTGAGCCCAGAAGAGCGTCCTCACTCAGAAGATCTTCATTGTTGTGGTCATCGATCTCCATGTCGCTGACTGTTTTTATTGTCTCCACTGTTGCCGAAGATGACCTGGATGCCTCTTCCTCTTCCAGTGATGGGAAGGTGATAGATGCACCAGGGTCTGCAGCTGCAGTTTCGACTGCTATGGAGGAAGTGGATGCACCAGTAACATCCGCGTCCTTTTTGTACACCTTCAGTGTGATGGTCTCAAACCCAAACCTAATCACACCTTTGGTCTGCGCCAGAGGAGCAAGGGACTCCTTATTTAGTACAATAATTGCACCTCTGTAGGGTCTCTTTTTCTCCTCCAGTTTCGCAACTTTCCAGTTGTGAGTAGGAAGGGATGGGTTCGATAGCCGGATCATCTGGAGTATTACATCCATGCTGGAGAGTTCGGCTGTAACCATGGCGCGAGCTCTTGGTCTGCACGGGATTTTCTCCTTAGCAACAACCTCGAGCCTAGCACCAGGCCAGACTTCCCCTAACCGGCTAACGGCCAACGATAGAAGATCACACGATCTCTGATCGTCACAAACCATGAGCTTAACATGTCCTTGATGCCAGCCTCCATCGTTTGTGATTGGAGGTGGTCCTGGGTTCTCCATCATGATACTCATGAAGCTCAACTGGAGCTTCCCCTTGACCACCTGCCAATTTTCCGCAGAGATCGTGCCATCGACGTCGTTCCCGTCAATGATCGCGACCATGATTTTGTTTTTAACCACATCACTGAAGGTCTTATTCCCTCCACAGGGATGTGATGGAGCGCTGATGTTGTGCACTTTGGGGCGTTTGGGTACTGAAATTGTGCCCTCCATAGACCTTTGACGCTTCGACGTGGAGTCTCCGCTGGCCTGGACGCTATTATTAGCTAAAAAGCTTTTAGCCCACTTGATTTTTGCATCATGCTGAGAGTTCCCCCCGGCGCCAGGTTGTTCACCAAACACCCTGAGTATTCTCTTAGCATTGCGAATGTCCTTGTAGAGTGTCCTAGAAGGGTTGGGCTTACGCCCGCTCCCCCCCAGGGCCTTCTTTAGGATTTGTGGAGTTGTTTGAGGTGGAAGGACCATGCTTCACAGTCCTACCACCGCTGGAATGAGGCAAAGAAGTTCGGGGAGGTTTACTCTCCTTAGTGGTAGCAGGACCATGCTTCACAATCTTACTACCACTGAACCGCGGTGTCGAAGTTTAGAGAGGTTTACTCTCTGAAGTAGTAATAGAAAGGCCATGCTTCACAGCCCCCCTGTTAGTGGAAGGAGGTATTTCTACCATTTTACTCCTGCTTTTGCTTTCGGCAATAGGACTGTGAGAATCCACAGTACTACTACTTCCAGCGCAAGCCGGAGAAACAGCAGACGGCTTTTCAGTCGCACTGCTGGCCTGTCTCAAAGACCAGGACTTTCCACCATCTTTTGAATTTAAATTTTCCATAAGATCCCACGAGTAACGGAGAAAGGGTGGTCCATCTGCACAGAGATCCGTATATGCAGATAAGGCTAGTTAATCCGGAGGTCGCCTGGTATCCGGATACTCCCTCAGCCAGATGTGCAACTTTTTTTTAATAAATACTTATTTTATTAGGTACGAAAAAAGTCTTTTAGTAAAAAAATCCTAATTTTATTAGGAACATAGGAACATTCAACACGGTAGGTTTCAAAACATAACAAAAATAACACAAAAATACTTCAATTAATAAAAAACAATGATATAAAAACACTTCCATTCTCAAGAAAAATAAATGAATTAAAGAAAAATTAAATTTTTTGCAAATGCATCTCCACTTGAGTTTTTTTGATTTCCAGCTTTTGTTGTTTTAATTTAAGTCTTGCAGTGCTGTCTCTTTGTCGGCTTCTCAAATGTTCTTTATACAGCTGAAGCTTTTCTCTCTTTATGGCAAGCAATTCTTTGTTTTTATCCTTCTTTTGATAGTAAATTTTTTTGTATATTCTTCCAAACTTGACATTTTTTTTTTAGTTCCCTCATCGTTGATTTGACTTCATTATAAAAGTCCTCCTGCATATTTGTTTGGTTCTTCAGAATTGAAAGCCTCACGTCCTCTCCTTTCTGTTTGGTTTTTTTTAAACAAGTTTTAATAGGAATTGAACTTATAAAATGCATCACTTTCATCCGCCATAATTTCATTGGTTGTTATCGGGTCTGGGTCTTCCTCAACATGCGTAAAATTTGTTTCCATGTTTTGGATTTCCTCCTGCCCAAACTCAATCCCTGGCGGATCTATAGAGGCGTCAATTGAAAGTAGTCCTATGACACTTTCCTCCAAATTACTGAACGTATGCAGTCGGTTTGGTCCACCACCTGTTGCCTGGATTTCTGTCTTATTTTCAGTTTTTTTCTTTTTTATTTTAAATTTGAGATCAGCCCAAACCTATTACGAAAAAGAATTAAAAAATGTTTTCTGATGCTAATGCAAAATTACCTTGATCCATTTATCGCAAGTACGTAAAGAAGGCCCGAGACTATTAAGTTCCGTTGTAAATCTATCCCATCTTTTCTTCGCTTGGGCTTTACCGCAAATTCCCTTCGCAATATCTGGGTTTGCTTACATTATTGTTATTATTATTATTATTAGCCTTTCTAGCTGTTTCTTATTGCTCACTACTTTTACCCTGTGATAACAAAATATTTATTTTTAACAAAAAAGAAAATAAATTACAAAGCTTACATTTTTACCCGGGGATTTACACTCAACACCAGCAGTCGAACAGAAAAATGCAGACGATAAAGCCCAGTACGCAGATCGGGAAAAATTTTGTCTCCCATACATTTTTTTTCCTGGGACAAATTTTGTCTCGGATATTTTTCCGATCAGTACGCAGTTCGCGCGCAAAATTCATACTATTGTGAATTGCTCTACAAAATGTCTCCACTAAAAAGAATGATACAAGCATTATTTTGCGGGACAAATTTTGACAGCCAAAAGTGATTTTTGTCAAAACTGGTTTTATGTAAAAGGTGCAGATGCACTTTATGAAAGCACCGAGAGGAGATTCCAAAAAGGTATGAACGACTTTTGTAAGACAACGCGTTCCAGAGATACACTAAAAAACACAGTAAATTAGATTTCATCTCTCCAACTTCAAACTTTTGCGCGAGATTTGGAAAAGTTTTGTAGAGATTAAAATTGTAGAGATAAAATTTGTCTTGTCTCGATCTGCGTACTAGGCTTAACCATCGAAAGTCAAAACGAATAATATCGAACAAAATCATTCACAATAGTTACTACGTTTATATGGAGAATTGAATCGGAATTGAATCAGGATTTAGCTCCATGTATACCTGGATCGGATTGAAATAGGATTTCTCGATCCGATCCCACTAAACGAGCTGAATCGAATCGAAAATATGCATGTATACCAGAATCGAGGAATCGAAGAATCGAGTGCATGTACATACCCCGGTTACAAGAGAAGATTGAGGAATCGAATCGAATCCGAATTGAGATTTCGATCCAGGTATATGGTGGCACTTGATCGAGAGATCGAATTGAAATGGGATCGAAATGACAATATGGTTTTGTACATGCACTCGATTCTTCGATTCCTCGATTCTGGTATACATGCATATTTTCGATTCGATTCAGCTCGTTTAGTGGGATCGGATCGAGAAATCCTATTTCAATCCGATCCAGGTATACATGGAGCTAAATCCTGATTCAATTCCGATTCAATTCTCCATATAAACGTAGTAACAAAACCATATTGTCATTTCGATCCCATTTCAATTCGATCTCTCGATCCAGTGCCATCATATACCTGGATCGAAATCTCAATTCGGATTCGATTCGATTCCTCAATCTTCTCTTGTAACCGGGGTAAGTAATACATAATACCAAATTCAACTATCGATGTTCGACTATCGATAAATGTCGTTTATCGAAAGCCAAACGACACTCATAATAAGGGCCTTATATCATTATGGTCTTTTTGAGTGGACACATATTTATTTTACTGCAGTTCTTTTCGTACTTTTGTTAACTAAAATCGTTCATAGTTTTCTAAACAGAAAAATATTAAAGCCTTTTATGTATAGCCAGACCAATTCCAAGTCGGCAAATTAGTTCTTAAGTTGCTATTAATGTTACATTAATTGGATACCTATGTAAAAACAAACAAAAAAAAAACAAAAATCTCAATAAAACTACTACTACTACCACTACAATTTATATCATTTATTCAAACATTGTTTCTTGCGCAAAACGAAAATAAATTCACTATTATTATTAATAAGTGGTAGAAGGGACGAAAATCAACGATAGAATTCGTGTAAAAGTTTTACGTAGTAAAGCCCTTGTATATAAAAACTAGTACTCTCATGGAACAGAAAAAAATGTTATGGAATACACTCTACCGATGGCGCTGTCGGAGGAAAAAATTTCGTGGAGACTTTTGATTAAGGGTGGGGTGGTAATTGAGGAAAGAACGAGAAAATTTTTCTAGCCACGTGGCAATAGGCGTTTTTCTTTTTTAGTTCAGAACAGAGCATGAGTTGTCAAAAAATAAATTGTTTCTTTTTTAGTTCAGAGCGTTCAGAGCTTCGTAATGTGTTTCTTTTTTCGTTCTGAGCGTGTTCAGAGTGCGCTCTATAAGCTCAGAATAAAATAACTGAGCAGACAGAGTACAATGCTTTACACAGGCATTTGACAGCTGGAAATTAAAAAAAAAAAATGTCGACAGCGAAGTGTTCAGGTGTGTTTCAAAAAATACTCAGAGCACTCTTGGTTCAGAGGATGTTCGGAACATGCTCGGACTCTGTTCGGAGGTCTATACTGAACTAAAAAAGAAAACCGCCTAATGAGAAAGACGAGAATGAGAAAATGAAATTTGTTTTGTGGAATTTTTCTTTTGAGGGATCTTCTGTGTGTTTTGTTGTTATATTTTTTTGTCAAGAATATTTGTTTTGTTTTGTCTATTTCATACGCAACAAAGCAACGTTGTTAAATTTCGGTATATTTAACCAAAATACAACGTTGCTTTTTATTTGTATGGACACACATACCTATTTGAATAGATTTAAGTAGGAATAATTTTGAAATTTGATTCTTGATAGGATTAGGCTTTTTTTAATTTTAGTATACCTACATAGGTACTTTATCTTAATATTGTTGTGAACAGAGCTTCATACTACTACAGCGCCATCTGTTGGAAAATTGCATATCTAATTTATGGAAGAAACAAAAAGCTCTTCCAATGTCAAATGTATTTCCCCTCATTCCAACCATCTAGAACATTCCAAGACAAGAACTTTCGAGAGCAACTAATTTGAGTATATAAGGGAGTGTTCATGGTGAGCGAGACACAGTTGATTTTGGATTATGAAAGTGTGCAAAAGTATTGCTTATTGGGTTGTGTTATTAAACAAGTGTGATTTAAATTTGAATAAAAGTATTTGAGTTGTTTATAAATTGAGATTTACTGTTTTGAATTGGAAAGTGTGAATAAAGAAGAAATACTAAAAAGAGTAATAAGTTTTATTTTACGAACCTTGGAAAAATATTACATTGGTGTCAGAAAAGTGGAATAAAACTTATTGTGCAGTGAAGTGTGTGGAAAAAAAAATAAAAAATGAGCAAGTTACTGAAAGAGTTCAACTGTAATGAGCTGAAAAGTGAATTAGGCAAGCGAGAACTTTCTAGAGCAGGATCGAAAAATGAGCTTGTTCTGCGTTTGACCGAATATTTGAAACAACAAAATGAAGACCCGGATATTTTCGTCTTTGAAGCCGACGCTGAGGAAGTGGACGTAAAAGTAAAAAAGTAAAAATGTAGATGTTTCAAATATGTTTAGTCTTCTGCTTGAGCGTTTCGAAGAGCAACGAAATGAACAAATGAAAGCACGAAATGAACAAAAAAAAGAACAGAAGAATGTTCTTGAATGTTTTGAAGAGCAACAGAAAAATATTCTCGAACGCCTTGAGAAACAACATAGCGAACAAAAAGACCTTCTCGAAGAGCAGAGAAACATGCTAGAAGCCAAGCTTGTTAACATCGAGAATAATGTAACTGCAATTGGTGAACGTGTTTCATTGCTGGAGAATCAAGTCGACAACAAAATGGAGACGTTTTCTAAAGTGTTAGATGAACGTGTTTCATTGCTAGTCGACAATAAAATGGAGACGTTTTCAAAAGATTTAGACCGTGTTCGAAACATAAAGATTCGGGAAAGTTCTGGAGAAACCTTGCAGAAAAAGGAGATGCAACCTCCAACCTTTGATGGACAAACTTCTTGGTCAATATACAAGAAGCAATTTGAGGCAGCTTCCACAACAAATGGCTGGGATGAGGCTGACAAGTATATATAGCCTTAACTCTTGCTCTTAGAGGAGCAGCTGCTGAGTTGTTGCAAACCATACCAGCAGATAAAGAGCGGCGACTTCAATTCCTTGGTTTTGGCAATAGACAAACGCTTTGGTAACAGCCACATGAAAGAAGTCTTCAAAGTGCAACTCAATTCCAGAGTTCAGAAGAGGGGCGAAACTCTACAACAACTGCAAGGGAACATTGAAAGGCTTGTTCATCTTGCATATCCAGATGTTGGAGAGAGATTTGTTCGCGCCATTTCCGACATACATCTTCAAAGGGCCGTGCGAACTGCTGGAAAACGAACGCTTTCTGAAACATTAGCGTTTGCCTTGACAATGGAAGCAGCAGAGCAAGCTTCTCACGGAGTACATCGACTTAGAGAAGCCATCGTCGAAGAATGCTCATGCCAAAGAACTGACGTCCAAAGGAACCAACGAAACGGACTTGCAAAGTGCTGGTATTGCAACAAGACCGGACATTTACAGCGTCAATGTCGCTTACCACCAAGAAGAGCTTGTCAACATTGTGGACACGGAGTTTCAAACTCAGAACAAGGTAACAATAACACCAGTGTTACTTCCCGAAAAGTTTCCCAGCAGGGAAACGAGTAAGAACCAACTTCGAGGGGCAGAAGCTGGTTTCTGGTATCGATGGCCCCAGAAACACCATCCAGGTCTCTCAGACTAAGCGAGATAATAAAGGTCTACCTGTCGAGGCAACTTTAAATGGCAACAAACGTGTGGTCACAATCGACACCGGTGCCACACAGCCTCTATTGTGCGTCAAGACCTAGTACACCTAAATTATTGGCTACATAACACTAATAACTACCGCCTAAGAACTGCCACAGGAGAAGCGGCTAGGGTTTATGGTGAGGTCCGACTTGGAATTCGAATTGCAGGTCTAGAATTCTCACACAAATTTTTGGTGGCAGATATATGTGACGAGTGCATCATCGGAATGGACTTCATGAAAGAACATCGTGTAGCTTTGGATATCGGCAACCAGGTACTCAAATACCAGAATACAGATCCAATGATCTATGGGCACGAAGGAACAACAACTATAAGGACTGTCATCAAGGAAGACGTGATTATTCCTACTTCTTCTGAGGTATTTGTTTGGACAAAATTAGAAGGTGAGTGTAAACGCCATCAATACCTAATGGTGGAACCAGACCCAGATTGTTCTTCCCAAAACGTCATCATTGGGAAGACACTTGTGGCTCCTAAGAACAATAGGTCCCCGTACGGATACTCAGCACCAAACCGTACGATGTTAAGTTGACGAAAGGTGAAGTTATCGGTAAGTGCGAATCTGTCGCAGCCATAACACAAATCGACGCTGAAACACCGAAAAAGACATTAGACCCTGAGGAGCTCAATACCATCAAGGCAAAGATACTCAATTCATCTAACCTAGACCAACATCAGGTTAAAATGGCAGATAGCCTTCTGAACGAGTATGCTGACATTTTCGCTTCACCAAACGGAAAATATGGAAGGACACAAATGGTGCAGCATCGAATAAATACCAGACATGCAAGACCCATTCATCAGCCCGCAAGACGTCTGCCACTGGCCAAACAAGGTGAAGCTGAGGAAATGATTACCTCCAAGAAGAAGGATGGTTTGATTGAAAACTCCAAGAGTCCTTGGGCGTCACCAGTGGTCTTAGTCAAAAAGAAGGACGGAAGTACACGGTTTTGTGTTGACTACCGAAGGTTGAATGACATAACCAAGAAAGACAGCTACCCCCTGCCAAGAATTAGTGACACCTTAGATGCGATGGAAGGAGCACACTGGTTTTCAACACTAGACTTGAAAAGTGGATATTGGCAAGTTGAAATTCACCCTGAAGATCGAGAAAAGACAGCGTTCTCCACAGGTAATGGACTGTGGCAGTTCAACGTGATGCCATTTGGTCTTTGCAACGATCCGGCAATATTTGAGCGTTTGATGGAGTGCGTCCTTCAAGGTCTGACGTGGAAAACTTGTCTTGTCTACTTGGATGATGTTATCGTTTACGGAAACACATAAGACCAACACTGTAAGAACCTAAAGGGTGTGTTCCAGAGACTTCGAGGGGCTAACCTTAAACTGAACCCAGAAAAATGTGCACTGTTCCAGACTGAAGTAAAGTATTTGGGACATATCATCTCGTCCCAAGGAGTCAAGACCGATCCTGAAAAAGTTGACACCGTCAAAAATTGGCCAACACCACAGAACAAACATCAACTACGAAGTTTTCTTGGTCTTGCTACTTATTACAGACGTTTTGTTAAGAACTTTGTCGGAATTGCGAAGAGTTTGCATCAGCTTACGGAATAGAACAAGCAGTTTAGATGGTCAGGTGAGTGTGAAAAAGCCTTCCAAGAACTGAAATACCGTCTATGCAATGCTCCGGTGCTGATCTATCTGATTCCAGGCAAGCCTTTTATCATCGATTCTGATGCAAGTAAAGTGGGAGTCGGCGCTGTTCTGTCACAAGTGCACAATGGCGAATGGTTGTCGCCTATTTCAGCAAAGTACTGTCGAAGACCGGAAGGAACTACTGTGTGACCAGAAGAGAACTCTTGGCACTCATCTTGGCAACGAAACACTTCCACAAATACATCTATGGACAGAAGTTTCTTCTACGAACCGATCATGGTGCTCTTAACTGGTTGTTAAACTTCAAGAACCCAGAAGGACAAGTCGCAAGGTGGATAGAAGGACTGCAGACTTACAATTACGAAATTCAACACCGAAGGGGAAAGCTGCACTCAAATGCCGACGCACTATCCCGAAGACCTGCATTGCAGGTGACAAGAAGAAAAGGAATCCATCAACATTCTGCGAATAAGGGCTGACCCCATTTGTGGATGGAGCAATGAAGAAATAAGATCTGCTCAACAAGAAGACCCCGACATTGAACCTCTTCTCGCATGGAAGGAACATGAAGAAAAACCCGCATAGAATGACATTTCCGATAGGAATCCAATTTTAAATGCCTATTGGGCACAATGGGACTCACTTCATGTGCAAGAAGGTGTTCTTTGGCGAAAATGGGAGTCCCCTGAAGGTAAATCCTATGTGATGCAACTTGTGTTACCTCAATCAAAAATTAAAGAGGTTCTTCGAGAAATGCATAATGGACCTTCAGGAGGCCATTTGGGAGTCAACAAGACGTTAGAAAAAGTGAGACAACGATTCTACTGGTTGCATAGCGAGACGACGTTGAAAAGTGGTGCCGAAATTGTGACGCTTGTGCTGCAACCAAAGGCAAGGAAAAATGATGCAATATAATGTTGGCTCACCGTTTGAAGGGATTGCTGTTGATGTAGCTGGCCCATTTCCGGAAACGAATGATGGAAACAAATACATTTTGGTGGTAATGGATTACTTCAGCCTGAGGCATACGCTATCCCGAACCAAAAAGCCAAGACCGTGGCCGACCAGATTGTATTTAACTGGGTAAGCAGGTTCGGTGTACCTATGGAACTTCATTCCGAACAAGGAAGGAACCTCGAGTCGAACATATTCCAAGAGGTCTGCGCGTTTCTTGGCATTAAGAAAACGAGAACCACACCACTTCACCCC
The DNA here is from genome assembly GCA_963931855.1 of Philhelius festivus. Lineage (NCBI taxonomy): Eukaryota > Metazoa > Arthropoda > Insecta > Diptera > Syrphidae > Philhelius > Philhelius festivus. Next base: position 157,905,545 of record OZ007554.1, read on the forward strand.
CAATCTGATGGAATGGTCGAGAGATTCAACAGGACCTTAAAAGAGCACCTCACTAAGGTCGTAGGCCAAAGAAACTGGGATAGGCTCATACCACTATTTTTGATGGCCTATCGAAGTGCAGTACATAGCTCAACAGGACAAATGCCTGAAATTCTGTTCCGAAAAAGCATACGGCTGCCTAGTGAGATAAGTTTTGGACACCCACCAAAAGAGTCTCAGGAAACAGGGGATTACGTGAGTGACCTAAAAGAGAGGCTAATCGACATCCACGAAAGGACCAGGACTAGAATGAGCACTTACAGCGATCGAATGAAGACAAGGTACGACACAAGAGCAAACACGACAGGATTCCAAGTAGGAGATCTTGTATGTATAATAGGGTGTGTCACTTTCTGTATGGCCGCAAAAAAGTACTCTTATTTTTAAATTTAATAGTGCTCAAAAGTTGTATTAGGGTCTGAGGTTTAAGAACATGTAAAAAAAAATAAGATATCGTTCGTCTTTGGCTCGCTCAAATCGGTTGAAGTTGAAAAAAAAATTTTAATTTACACAAAATTTTTTTTTTACGTATACTAAAAAAAAAACTAAACAAAATACAAAAAGAATTTTTGTCTTTACAAAAATATATACCACGATATTGTAGCTAGTTCCGTTGATTTTGAAGAATTTTTTTTTGTAAAAAAAAAACGATTTTACATAAAAAAATGATTTTTCTTCCTTCTTTTATTATTTCATAGCTTCTTTATCAAGTGTTAAATTTAAACAAATATAAGCTTAAAAGTGTTTCCTTGCAATTATCTTTGACCTGAAAGCCTAAAAATATTTTATATAATTTTTTTGTATCCACACGGTGCAATTTAAAACAACACATATTTCAAAAATCTCGAAAAATCAAATTTTTTTGGATTTCATCCTATTTTTGAGCTAGCCAAAGATATTAATTAAAATGAAAATTGTAAACGCATGCAACTTTTTAAAGGTATTACATTTGAAAATACAATAGTTGAGCACTTTGACACACCCTACTGTATAATCCACATCGTCAAAAGGGATTGTCGCCGAAGCTTCAACAAAACTGGGAAGGCCCTTATACTGTCGTCAGGAAAATCAATGATGTCGTTTACCGAATTCAAAGAGGGTTAAGAGGAAAGGTAAAAGTTGTGCATAGCGATCCACTGCACCGATACAGTGCCGAAGCTGGAGATAGAGTTGTTCGGTATGAACAATCTTAAGAAGGGGGCAATGTTGCGAACAGAGCTTTATATACAAATAAAAATCACCTCAAATGAAGATTTAAAATAAATCTCCTTGAAATCTTCTCGCAATCAGAAGATTTGCAAAACAAACAAACCTTATTTTGTAGAACGCACCTATGTAAACCAACTTTCTTCATTGACAATCAACACAAAATAGAAATATCTGTTTTTTTTCTGTTTACTATCCAATTGCAATTTTTTTTTCTCTTGTCCAAATTGACAATTGAATGACAAGACAGAGTGAAAACGTCAAATAAATCTCAGTTTCTTTGGTGAAAACACTTCAAGATTTATTTTAAATCTCTAGCGGATTTACTTTTGGTGAAAACGTAGTATAATACTACGTTTTCACCAAGAGTAAATCCGGGATTTAAGTGGATTTACCACAAATCTTCTTTAAATCTCGAAGATTTACCATACAAATTTATTTCGTAAATCTAGTAGATTAGAAATAAAGCTCTACTAAATCTTCATAGGATCGATCGGTCGAAGTTCGAACTGACCTAACATCCATGCCGTGCTAAGCTATCTCGATGATTTGTCATCATTTGGCACAAATGAAGCTTTCTTTCTCTCGCTTCTACTTTATAAGAAAAATTGAAACAACATCAGCATTTTGATAGATGCTGTCAAAGTTAATCTTTTTATTAATCTTTCAGTGCGGTGAAAACACCACATAAATCTCTTGCCTTAAATCTCAGATTATCTTTTGGTGAAAACGTAGTATTATTATACAAATATAAATCACCTTAAAAAAAATCTCCTTGGAATCTTCTTCCAATCAGAAGATTTGCAAAACAAACAAACCTTATTTTGTAGAACGCACCTATGTAAACCCACTTTCTTCATGGACAATCAACACAAAATAGAAATATCTGTTTTTTTCCTATTTACTATCTAATTGCATATTTTTTTTCTCTTGTTCAAATTGACAATTGAATGACAAGACAGAGTGAAAACGTCAAATAAATCTCAGTTTCTTTGGTGAATACACTTTAAGATTTATTTTAAATCTCTAGCGGATTTACTCTTGGTGAAAACGTAGTATAAATCCCGGATTTACCTTTGGTGAAAACGTAGTAAGTCGAAAATCCGACCCTAATCCAACTCGATCTTTCGATACTGCATATAAGCGTAGTATGTTTATATACAAGGATGCAACTTCCCATCCCTTAGTCTGCTATTACACGATGAATCTAGATGCATGCGCCTTCTTCGAATTCTTCTTTGATATTTCGTCCACTGATTCTAGCGCTATTACACGTTGAAACCAGATTTATGAATCCAATTTGACAGTTCTCTTTGTTTTTCATTTCGGTGTTGGTCAGTGTGTGTGGTCTTTAAAATAAAGAAGCAATCAGAAAGAAGTATTTCTATGCATTACATTGAAGTTTACTCCTCGGACAACGAAATAATATGAAGCAGAATACAAGAAAAACGGAGAAGAGAAAAGAGAAACGTCAAATTGTTGCACCGAAAATCTTACCCACGCGACACAGGGCAGTTTTTTTTCGTCTCATCTTTCGATTTTTTTCTCTTTTGCACTTACGTTATTCGAAAAGTCGCAAGTGTCTAGATGCATCGTGTAATAGTAGACTAAGCTTATTTCAGCTCTCTCTCAGCCTTATTTATTATTTTTCACTAATACTGGGTTCAACCTCGGAATAGTTAAACCGAGCCGAAGCACTTCGAGTTTACGCCACGTCAAACAAATCCTTATTTAATATATATTTTCCTAGACGTATTAGCTACGCCTTCCTTATGTCAAATATACTGGTAATATACTTGGAAAAAAAGTGACAAATCTAAAACTCTGGTTATTATACACCTAAATCAAACCCCAGCTGATTTCCATTATTATTCATCTTATTATCATTATATGCATATTGGAAATTGGATACATTACTTTACTACGTTTATATGCAGTATCGAAAGATCGAGTTGGATTATGGTCGGATTTTCGATCCAGGTTTTTCGTCATTTGAGTTGAGAGCTCGAAACAATTTGTTATACGCTATTCACACCAAATCAAAATCTAGATTTCGAGCAAAATTCTCAAAATCTCATCCAAATCTACTAGATTTCCCATACATTTTCAGATTTCCAAATCTACTAGATTATGACAAAATCTCCTCAAAATCTACTTTCAAACACAAGATTGTCAAAACAAACAAACCTTTAGAAATGTTCTGCTTTGTCAGCAAATTGTCAGCAAGAGAAGAGGTAGATAAAAAGCAGATACTGGATTCGAGTCTCGAGTGACTATTTGAAATTTGAATTGTGGGGAGAGAAGGAGAGAAGATATATTATATCCGAGAAAGCAGGATAAATGGACAGAAACGTCAAATGAAATCCTGGTTCTGTTCAGTGTGAACGCTTCGATGAGATTTCGTAATCTTGTTGCTGAAATCCGAGATTTTAGTTCGGTGTGAAAAGCCTATTAAGCCAACTCCTCGACCCAGGTTTTCCGTCTCATATTTCGACTCGACACCGCTCAGCGAGTGAGATCGAGTCGAACGAAGCTCATTTCAACTCAATACCCGTTTACAAAGGGTCGAAGCGAGCTTGAATAAAGTATACAGCTTGAATAAAGTTTTAGTTGCTCGAACCAAGCAGTTTCGCAACTAAAAGTTGCTAGTGCGCGGCTAGCCTTAGAGCGTTTGGAAAATATAAATAATTTATTATTGCAAAATATCTATCCTTTATGTCAGAAACGAAAAAAAATTGCTTACACTCTTTTTTGTAAATTTCACAAGATGTCATCTCTAAATGACATTTAAACCTCCTATGAACCAGTTTTAGCTTATTCCACCGCTATTCCTCGTGCATTTTCATTATAAATAAAGTTTTCAGGTTTAGAGCCGTTGTAAAGTTGAAGTAACCCTTGTATAGTTTTTATATACAAGACGGTGTTCACATTGGACTCAATCCGCCGACTTATTTTGATGTCTCTGTGTTTTTTCTCGTTCGCACTTCATGGTAAGAAAGAGACGGCAAAGTGAGGCAGGATTTTTAAAACTAATTGAAAATTAATAGATTTTTTTTGACATTTGTCTTGGTGACATAATATGACACACGAAGATACAGTGTATCACAAAAGTAAGTAAGCACTTATTAAAAAAAAATATATTCAAACACTATTTGGAAAATAAATCGAAGTGCGAGAATGGTAAAATTAGCTGTGTTTTATTTTCCCCCAGATCTTATCCGGATTGGATTTTGTTTTCAAAATAACATGTAAAACAACAAATACAAACAAAACTGGGCCTTGTGTTGTTTTTGTTTTACATGTAATTTTGAATGAAGATCCAATCTGGATCAGATCTGGGGGAAAATAAAACACAGCTATTGTTAACAAAAGTCCATATCTACTATACACAAAATAATAACCAAATAAAATAGCATTGGAAGTTTGCAGAATGACCCTCGATCAATGACAATGACAAGCAGGAATGCCGTATTATTGTTAGGAAAGTGAAGAGGAATCTTTGAGTATATATAATATGGAGGGCTCGTTTCTATTCCAAATGCGTGACTATCATAGTGGCGCTACTCAAATTTGTGTAAGACAAAGTTATTGCCGATTGCTTCATATCACATGTGACGGAGAACTATATGTGAGGAGAAGGTAAGCACAAATCCGAGGATACGGCTGTATACTTAACTTACAGAAAGTGAGACAGCGAACCCTATCACAACTTCAAGTACTACAATGCATTACACTGAGCCTCCACTTGAAATAAATGATTGCAAGAAATGTGTCATGTAGCCAATATTTCTTGTGGAGCCCCCGACCACTCCTAACTTACGAGCGCTCTCTTCGAAAGTTTGTTCGCTTGTGCGTGTGCCACGCACGCATTTGATTCGAATCCATGTGAGCAATGCCAAGTAGAAGAGTATCCATTTGCTGTCAAGACCAACATTCCACAACATTTCACAGTTTGGGTATGCCTGAATAAGAGAGAGTGGCTCTCATTTTCGAACTTCGAAAAACACTTGCGAGTGGTTGGTGAATACCCCACAGAAATTTCAAGTTAAGAGCCTCGTAAAGTTAAGAGCCGTTTAGGAGCGCTTGGTGAATACGAGCCATAGTGTCTGACATAATGTCAGAAATAAATATTGCTAATGGAGGTGCGGCGTTAGGGATAGGAACGAACCCTCCATATTATATATACTCAAAGAGAGGAATCCACAAGTAAGCCCATCAAAGATATCAGCAGAAATAACCAAATAAAACAGGTTAATCATGTAACCCTCAAACTATTCGACGAGTGCTCTACCAATCCAGTTATCATGTATCGGTTAGAAAGAAACCTTTCATAAGTAAAATAAATCGCCAAAAGCGGCTCTTCTTTGAAAAAACCCATGAATCTAAACAAGCAGAATTTTAGAACACAGTTGTTTTATTTAAAATATTACTTTTTAGTTCGAAATACATATAATTAATTATAGACAAAAATATTAAGGTTTTTTTTTAACATTACTATCGATTGTTTGAAGGAAATGATCTTTAAACTAAGAGGTGCTTACTTACTTTTGTAATTCACTGTATATTTGTAGTGGCATAGCAAATGGCCAACAATTATGACAACTATAAGACGTCAAAGTGAGTCTGGAGTGTTCACACTGCTTTTGTGTCTGAACACGACAGGGTGGCCTTACGTCAAAATAATTCGGTTGAGTAAGTCCAATGTGAACAGCGTCCAAGGGTAACTTTACTCCGTCGCTAAAACGAGTTAGTAAATAAGGCTGTCTATGTTTATAAGGAATAAAATCAAAATTCAATCTTTTTTCAACTCTTCATGAGGTCGGAATGGACTTTTGTTTTGACAATCACACACCAATGCGTACTATAAATTAGTGTTCCTTAAACATCGATAGTCGGCACTTGCGATAGTCAACGATAGTTTTTGAAAAACACCCGATAGTATCGATAGTTAATCGATAGTTTCTAAGAAGTAATTATATCAACATTTGTAAGGACTATTTTTTTTTTATTTTAGTAAAAAAGTTATTGATAAATAAATAAATATTTAAGCCCTATAATTTTTGGTTTTTTCTAATTTCGACGAAAAAATTAAATCACTTTGTTAAAAAAAAAATTGCTCTAAATAGATTTTACTCGTAGAATGGGAGTCGACTCTAAATATTATTTTTAAAACATACAGCACATACAGCCTTATTTATTAGATATCACTAATACTCGGTCCAAGCACTTACTTCGGGCTTACGCCACGTAAGACAAATCTTTATTTATAAAATATTTTCTTGACCGTTATGTCAAATAAATTACTAAAAAAAATTACCAATCTAAAATTCTGGTTATTGTAAACGTTAACAAACCCCAGCGTATTTCCGAGCAATAAATTATTCAATACAGTTTAAAAAAATAATTATTCATTTGGCCTTAGTTAAGCCTAGTATGCAGATCGCGCTAAATTTTATCTCCCATACACAATTCTCTCCAAAATTTAGCCAAGCTAAAATTATGTCAAGCATTTTAGCAGAGAGGGCTGCTCCAGCGAAAAAATCAAAATTTCTCTTCGAACTGTACATAACTTATCTTTCAAAATTTAGCGCACGAAATAATTGTCTAGCACATTTATTCTCGAGCTAAATTTCAATTTGAAATGGAATAATATTTGAATAATATTTAGAAGAATATTTGGTGGAGTCTAACAAGATTTTCGACAACAAAAATCACTCATAATTTATAATTCTCATTCGTTCTCATTCACAAATCTTAAAAAATCATACTTTAAAGCAAATTCTTTTAAATCTTTGAAAAAAATTCATTTAGAGAACAGCTGTTTTCTGTGACATATTCTCCATAAAGTTGTTATGTCAAAATTTAGATTGAATTTTAGCTGATGTTTGCTGACTTTGTGGAGAATATGTCACAGAAAACAGCTGTTCTCTAAATGAAATTTTTTCAAAGATTTAAAAGAATTTGGTTTAAAGCACGATTTTTTAAGAATTATGAATGAGAACGAATGAGAATTATGATAGATTTTGTTGTGGAAAATCTTGTAAGACCTCCGTCACAAAGTATTCTTTTAAATATTATTAAAATATTATTACATTTCAATTGAAATTGAAATTTAGCCCGAGAATAAATGCTTGGCTAAATTTTGGAGAGAATTTCGTATGGGAGATAAAATTTAGCACGATCTGCATACTAGGCTTTAACAAACAAAAAAAATTGATTACACTCCTTTTTGTAAATTTCTCACCATGTCATGTCAAAATGAAATTAAGATACTACAACGGCTTTAAAAATTAAAAAAAAAAAATTAAAAAAAAGTTGTTTTAAAGTTGAAGTAACTTTACTCCTTCACTAAAACGAGCAAGTAAATAAGGCTGATAGAGTATATGTACGAGTATATGCTAATGCAACTAAGCTAAAAAGAAACGCAGATCATTTTTTGAGAGGTCAATTTCCTGCTCTAATGTTAAAAAGAAAAACGCCTGTAGAATACTTTCATTGACATGGCAACCTACTTCAAAGATAAAAAAAAATGTCAAGATTCAACTACTATGTGAAATGTTAAATGAATGCACTCAGCGTAAAGTAAATAAGGAAAGTTTTTCATGGAATACTATTCAGTAGATGCAATTATTAATTTTCGGGACATGCGATAGTTTATAAAACATCGATGATTTCGATAGTCAAATACTATCGATAACTATCGATGTTTAAGGAACACTACTATAAATATTATTATGTAAAACAAGGCTATTTTGTAGTACTTCTAACTTTTTTCTGTAGCAATATATTTAATAAAATTTATTTAAGAACAAATAAAGAAAGTCATTTGAAGTAATAAGTTAGTTTTTGTTTTATATATTTTGAAATCTAGGATCAAAAAAAATAAATGAAATTCTGCAGAGCTTAACTTCGCCCTTCAACTTTATATCAAATGTTCTCGGAATGAGCGAATAGGGGGGTTCACATTCTCAAATATGTTTGACAAATATGGTTTGATGAATATTTGACGGATTGAAAGCATTTGCGTTCACATTCGTCAACTATGCTATCAAACATCATTTCTCATTAGAATTCTTACTATGGCGGACCAACTCAGAGCATAGATGAAATATTAGTTGAGCAAATTTACTACCATTTTTATATTTAAAAGTCTGCAGAAAACTTATATTAATCTAATAAAATCCACCTGAATTACCGCTATTGCATACATGACTCATTTTGAAATATTTTCTTACGATATGCACAGCTCGAGAACTTCATTGAAAATGAAATTTGCTTGTGGCTTGACAAGCATGCGTTCACATTCTCAAATACGCTTGTCAAATCAGCAAAATATTTTGATATCATCAAGCATGTTTGACAATCCATTTGATGAAGCGTTCACATTTTCAAATTCGAGTCAATCAAACAGCATTTGTCAAACATATTTGAGAATGTGAACCCCCCTAATCACCGAGTGAATTCAATGGAATACATAAAAAATCTGAATAGTTGAGCGGGTTTTCTTCGACTCTTGACAGTTGCCTGTCACTTTGTCACTTCAGATACAAACAAATCTGGATCGGTTGGTCATTTTCCCGGTTGTTTAATTTCAAGCTGAGTATTCCTCACTAGACCATTAATTTTGGTCATGAAGGTAAATTCTATAATATATTTTCAAATTGTTATTCTTATTCCTTATAATTTTTGTTGTTGCTAAAATAATATATTTCATAGTTTAGTATTTGTTTTCCAAATGTGTGGGCAAATTATAAAATGAAATGAAATACCAAGACCATGCACAAAGTAGAAGATGGCATAAATTCTTTTAAATATTAACTATTTTTTTTTCAATTTAAGAGTATTTTAATAATATGCGCGTGCTTGGTGGAATGTATGCAAAGCTTCTATGTCCCTGGTGTAGCGCCAGTAGAATTCGTAAAAGGACAAAAAATCGACGTGAAAGCTGTGAAAATGACGAGTAGTCGAACTCAACTTCCCTACCAATACTATTCACTTCAGTTTTGTCTTCCAAAAAATGGAACTTTAATTTACAAATCCGAAAATCTTGGTGAAGTTCTGCGAGGAGATCGAATCGTCAATACTGCGTATGAGGTGCGAATGGCTGAAAATGTGAATTGCAAGCTTCTTTGCAATAAAAAAGACCAACCAATGAATTGGGACAAATATCAATCAGCTAAAGTTGCGGAACGAATACAACACGAATATTTTGTGCATTTGTATAAACTTTAAACTTCGTATTTTTGTTGCTTATTGAACAAATCTATTTTAGACTAGTCGACAACCTCCCTGTGGCGACGAGAATAACTACAACTACAGGTGATGTCACCTTTGAGCATGGCTATCGTCTTGGTCAAGTCGAAGGGAACAACATTTACATCAACAATCACCTAAAGTTCATTCTCTCATACCATATGCATACGAAGTGGGTTTAGTTGTACATATATACATATATTTTATTTTAACGCCAATAAGTTCTCTTCTAGAAATAAGTATAGAGTTGTTGGATTTGAAGTTGAGACAATTTCCCTCTCATATAAGGACGTTAAATTTGAAGGCGATACTTGTAATTTCCCAGATACACGCCGGCAGCAACAAGTAAGTACAAAATGTGTTTATTGTATTCATAATTTAACTCATTCGTATTTCGAAACACAAGAAATAAGATAATGTTGTGTTTAATAAGAAAAGCGAAATCACAGGACACATATCTCAGCTATCAATAAAAGATATATGATCCATGGACGGTCTCTGCCTGAGCACGCAGCTGTCATTCGTTTAGGCCAAGTGGCGTTTGTAGACTCGACTTGTCGACGTTGTCTTTTAGCTTTCTGTAATACATACATACATCCAAATCATGGAGATCTCAGTTTTATCTTTTTTTCCGTCGAATAATTTTTCTTTCGAAGGAGCTCAGTAAAAGTTTGGGAGATGTTTGTTTATTTGTTGCTAGCATATACTAGCATAACAACTAAAACAATAAAATGCAAACTCACTTGTTTATAAACTAATTATTTTTTTTAACATAAAATATAAATTATCATAAAAAAAATAAAGAAAAAGAAAAGCACACTTTAAATGAAGCTAAGTCTAAGCAGGGAACTTATTTTGAAAATGATATAAATATATAAATAAAATAAGCTCTCCAATTATGGTTCAATATAATATTGGAAGTTCTATCTTAAAAAGAGTGGATTGTCACTTGGTGTAATTTTTGACTGCAAGCTAAAATTTTCAATGCATTATGATTTTATAGTCTCACGAGCTAATTCTCTATTCGGGTTTATTTGTCACAATACCAAAGAGTTTTAAGATCCACACACCTTAAAGGCTTTATATAATTCTTTAATACGGTCTAGATTAGAATACTGCTGTATAATATGGAGTCCCCACTGTCAGCGTAATAATGTTCGGATCGAAAGAGTCCAAAAGCGTTTTATCAAATTTGCTCTTCGTAAGATGAATTGGAACGGTAACTTACCAAACTACGAAGCCAGATGCGCCTTATTAGGACTAAAAACTTTAAGTAAAAGACGAATTTATTACGGTGTTTTATTTTCACAGGATGTTTTAACAGGTCATATTGGTTGTCCGTACCTGCTTTCTTTATTTAATATTTACTCCATCTCGCACTCTACGTCCCAGGGATCATTATTTCTTTTATGTTCCGAGACACAATACTAACTATGGTCTTAACGAGCCAATATTCTTAGCATGCATTCATTATAATTCTTATACAAATTCTATTGATTTTAACATGGAGAATTGCTAAAATTTTGTTTTTAAATTTAATGTAAGTTATATTTAAGCCATATATATATATATATTATATATATGTATATATTTTGTAATTGTTAATGTAGTCTATGAAAGTTATATTCTTGTTAGACGTAAATAAATAAATAAATAAATAGATACATGAGTTAAGAGACGAGCGAGTCGCCGATATCGCTTAACTTTAGCTTCGAAACTAACCAAAATAAAGAGGGAAAATAAGAAAACTTATTCAGGGCTATCGTGAATCGCATTTCTCGAGAAATTTTTCCCAAATTCGAAAAATAGCTATCGTAAACTAATTTCGAAATTCTTGACTCTTCTTCCTCTAATAACAACAAAACTGATATTCTTTGCATTTTTAAAAATGTTTAATTTAATGTTTAACAAATATAATTATTTTGTATCAAAGCTAACTTCTTTGTTTTTTCTTTAAAATGAAATGTCAAACTGTTCGAAAATTATTTTCGAATATTTTTTTTCTCGTTTCTATGTTGGTAAAACTTATTCCCAGGGAAAAGCATTCCGCCAGGAATTCATGATAGGAGGAATGTGTTCTCGAGAAGAGAAAAATTCCGTGAGAGAAATATTTCCCAAGGAATTGCCGATAAGGCTGATTGGGAATTTGGTTTTTGTTTTTAATCCCCTTTTGCCTTCTTGCAAACAGTTTATGCCAATTTCATGATAGCTGCGGCGCGATGCACAGTGGGGCAAAATGTCGAAAAGTTGGCATTAAATCAACTAACAGGCCCAGGAACTTGAAATTTGGCACAAATCCTACTCATATCAATGTTAATACATAGTCAAAGTTTCTAATGCCCACGCCCATTTCTGGGGTTACCACCCATACAAATTTGATTAGTTTTCGAAATTTCTCGAAAACGGCTCAAACGGTTTAAATAAAACTTTGCGTGTTGTACACTCAGTGATTGTAATACAACTGCATTTATAAACAAATTAAAAAAATATATAGGTTTACCATTTTTGAATACTTTTTAATACTAGTTTTTTTTTTTACTAGACTTACAGCCTTATTCTGCTATTCACGTGAATCGCATATCCGATCCACCCATTCGATTCTCTTTCACACTGCCTTTGCATTCTGCTATCCATCGGGTGAACTACATTATCCCGAACCAATTTGACATTCACGTAAACAGCTGTCCATGAATCTTAGATAATTGTTTTTAATTTCATTCAAAATTTAAGTTCAACCACTCTACTCAAACAGAAGTAATTTTCTAATTTGTTTTCATCTTTATTATTAAATTTGGAAATTAACTTTTTTGTCCTAATTCCAAGTAGAGGAATAAGAGAATCCTGCAAAACGTTCTGTATAACAACACCGATATAGTTCGAAATGAAGAGAGTACAGCACAAAGTATGTGGGATCTCCTACAGAGAACTTGCAAAGAAAAAGCCAAAACACTGTTAGGGGTTTCAAAAGGACACAACCAACAAGGCAAAGAAACATGGTGGTGGAATGATGAAGCTAAATCAGTTATAAGTAAAAAGAAAATGGCTTTCAAGGCTTGGTCGAAGTGCCCCTCTAATGATACAGAGCAAAAGTCACGCCTCGAAGTGGGATATAGAAACTGCAAGAAAGAAGCGAAGAAGAAGTGCGCCCAAATTCAAGCAAAGAATACAGAAAACCTGTATCGGGAGCTGGATGAAATTTCTACCCCGACAGCTGGTGCTATTCAAGAGCTACGGCAAAACACGAATAAGGGCGCAACTATCTTCAAAATAGCCGCTCAAAGAAGAAGAAATGCCCAGGAGATTTGTTCGCCAAAGTTCATTAACAATGCTCAAGGCCAACTTCTTGTGGAAGACAACGAAATTCTTCACAGGTGGCGACAGTATTGTGACGGACTTCTAAACGAACAATTTCCAAGGCTGTACTTTCCAATAGCTTCACCTAACTTAAGCGAAGTATCCGACGTCACAGTCGAAGAAGTTAGTGAGGCGGTAAAATACTCCAAAAAGGGAAAAGCTGTTGGTCCAGACGAAATACCCTCAGAGTTTTGGAAAAAGATGGGAGACATCGGGTTAAGATGGCTCATGATTCTTGTCTCCAAACTTATACGAGGTGATCGCATGCCTAATCAATGGAGGGAAAGTTACCTTCTTCCAATTTATAAAGGAAAGGGTGATACTCGAAGCTGTGATAATTACCGTTCGATTAAGCTGATGTCACACACCATGAAGATCGTTGAGCGAGTCTTGGGTAGCCGACTGCGAAAAATAATTAGGCTATCTGATGACCAGTGCGGGTTTGTCGGGGGTAAGTCAACCACGGATGCAATCCAGAGTATAAGAATAATTATGGAAAAACATCGGGATTCTTTGGAGGATTTGCATGTCGTATTGGTTGATTTTGAAAAAGCATTCGATCGGCAACCACGAGATCTAATATGGGTGGCCCTCAGGCAACGAGGAGTTCCAGAAACCTATGTGCGGATAATTATGGACATGTATGATGGAGCAGTTACTAAAGTAAGATGCGCAGCTGGAGTCACCGAAGAATTCGAAATCACAGTAGGTGTACACCAGGGAAGTGTCTTGAGTCCCCTGCTCTTTATTACAGTTCTTGATTACCTGCTTGAAGGCAAAGTGACGGATCCAAAAGTGCATCAGTTATTCTTTGCTGACGATGGAGCCATCATAAGTGAAGACCCGATATCCCTACAACGAGCACTTGACGTATGGGTGGATGTTCTAGAAGGAAGTGGGTACCGCATAAGCGCGAAAAAGACAGAATACCTATGCTGCCCATTTTCTGATCCACACAGGCCTATTCCAGACATTTATTTGAATGGAGTAGTGCTTCCCAAGTGTGAAAAGTTTAAATATCTGGGGTC